>CM070509.1:2551880-3151880 GCA_036346375.1 Guadua angustifolia
AGCGGCGATTTAACGGCGAACAAACTTGAAATTCTGGGGCAAACTGCAACGAAAATCAAGTCCGACCAGATGGTTGTGATCATGGAAGCAAAAGGCACAAAGTGACGCGGTCGGATTGCCCGGAAACTCACCGGAGCAAAAGATGGCTAACCGGTGTCTTTGGAAGACGCCGGCGTTGGGTTTTCTCGAGTTTTGGGAGGGGAAACGGCATGGAATTAGCAGGGCAAGGTGAGCATAGGATAGAGGACATCAATACACACATTTCAAGTACTCGCACGCCCCGAGAGGTGGAGAGAAGCCCGAGATATTGACCGAGCAATAAATTACCATTAACGCTTAATTGCGGCTGATTCACGCGGATTGAGGACGGGCAATGCCTTGGAACTTGTTCTCCATTACGACGCCGTCGCGATGCTTCATTTCCCACGCGATTTGGTGCTGTATTTTAAGAGATATGGGGATTGAAAATTGAGCCAGACATGGGGTTCTACGCGTGAACAGTAGCACAGGCGGGAGCTTGAAGATGAATAGTGAAAGGCCACGTGTCGCGTTCTCATTGGTTGGAAGAAATGGAGGGACAAAAGCGCGAGGAATAAAATTGCAAAAATGATCTAAAAATCTTGTAAACATTCTTAAAAATACTAGAGATTATTTGGAACCTAATAAAATTGGCTTCACTAAATTTAGATAAGTTTTGGAATTTAGACAATTCCAGGACGAATATACTGGATTTAACGAAAGACCGCGAGAGATAAAATACCAAAGCAATTCTATAAATCTTGGAAAAATTCCCAAAATCATTTTGGAATATTTGGAACCTAATTCTATGAATTTTGAGATTTTTGGAGTATTTTGGAACTCCGGTGAAATTTCGAATAAGGACCGGAATTTAAGATTTTGACTTTGCGGACGGAAAAAGATTGAACTCCAATTTTGAAAGGATATAGATGCCAGGTTAATTAGAACACCGAGGGAAATCCAAATTTTGAATTTAAATGGAATTTCAAAGGAAAGGTTTGAATTTGGAATTTGGATATAGAATTGCCCGAACAATTAATAATTCAAATTAAAAATCCAATAAAAATCCAATAAAAATCCAATTAACATCCAAAAATTTAAATCAATAATTTTAATTAGTTTTTAGCAAATCTCAAATTTGGGAAATTCCCTAAGATACAAAGAACACTTAAAAACTAAAATTTTAAATTACTTGATGCACACAAAAGGCACATTAAATTGTTTTAGATTTAGAAAACTCTAAATTAAGCTTCTTTAATCAAATAAGATTGATGTAAAATTTTTGAAAATCTTGTTTAATATAAATTTTTGAAAACCTAAATTTTGGGATGTTACACGAACCACCCTCTTATACCTCATCTATAACTTCTTCGATCAGTTATGGAGCCTTTGTTATACCTCATCTATAAATTATCTCCACTTGTAGACTATATATCCTCCAACCAACCAAAATCAACTAAAGGTATATCACTCTTAAGGAAATCCACATTATCGTTATTCTTCATTAGGGAAAAGCTGCAATTCAGCAAAGAATTAGTAGATACTCATGCTCCGATGTATCACAAACCAAGAACTAATAAGAAGCAAGGAAGATGAGGAACAGCTCACCCTAATCGCAGTCTGCGGCGGGACCGCGTGTACCACCTTGGCCTCCTCATTGATCTTTGTCCGTGGGGCGGTGTAGCGAGGCATGAATCGGGATGAGGATGAGCCCGACGAGCAATGAGTGAGGATGTTGACGGTGGCGCCGATGAGCAGTGATAGGACGAGCGGCGGAGAGAGCTGTCTTGAGGATGGGTGGCGTGGCGGTATGAGCAGAGGCCGATGTAGACACAATGAGGCGACGCTGCGTGATCTGGCGACGGGCCGAGGCAGGGATCGCCGAGGCAGAGCCGGAAACAGCCGGCGCTGGGACGTCCGAGGCGACGCTATGATCTGGCGGGACGACAAGCTTGTGTGAGGAGGGGTTGCGGAGCGCTGTGGAGGCGGAGACGAGCTATGTTTCGATCGATCGGCGAGGCACGAGCGTTGGCCTTTTGGGGGCCGTAATTATTTTCGCCGGGCACTTTTATTTCCGTTGGCACTTTTATCCTTTGATAAATTTCTATTGATCCCACTATTCCCATTCTTTAGCATATGAACCTTTTGATGGCCCCTACTATAGTAAGTCAGAAATAGGTCTTGTACATCTACTTTGTCAAAATAGCACATACATGCGGTTTTGAAGCCCACAGGATCTCTAAATTGAGAGATTCAGATTACTCTATATGACACTATATGCATTTTGATCATAAATTGAAACAACAGCACAAATTTCCAAAGAATAGCGATTTGATGTTCCTCTTGAGTTCTATGTGAAGTGGAAAATCAACCAAAGTCAAGGAGCGACAAATAATGAAGCATAGGTTACCTTGAGTTAGGAATAACGAGCAATGAGCTGTGCAGAGCGAGGCGAGGGACGGCGTGAGAACATCTTGGTGGTGGCGAAGGCCTGTGATGCGGCCTGGAATGGCGCAGGACGGCGAGGCCGGGGACGGCCCGGCTTGAGGACAGTGGCGTGGCGCTGAGGATGGCCGGCATTCTTGTGAGGATGGGCGGCGGAGCAGCGTGGAGTAGAGACGCGTGTAGGTTTTCTCTCGATCGAGCGCAACGCGGGCCAGCTTGGATTTTGGGGTCGGAACTGTTTAGGTCGTGGCTTATCAAACCAGGCAGGCACGTGTCTTATTTACGTCATCCAGGGCTGACGAAAATAACTCGTCCCAGCCACGTGGCCTATTTTCGTCGGCTTAAGCCAACGAAAATAGCTACATCATGCCACGTGTCATATTTTCGTCGGTCTAGACCGACGAAAATAGTCCAAAAAAATTTTGAATTCCCAAGGTGCGATGACTCAATTATTTTTGTCGGCCTGGTCAAGGATACCGATGAAAATAAATGTAATTTCGTCAGTTCTAGCTGACCGACGAAAATAAATGTAATTTCGGGGGTCTGGCGAAGCGGCGGACAGCGTCTGGCGCTTTATCCTTTGCGTAGATAGTCAGAGGTTGATCCACCACTTGCCACTCGAGAGGCGCCGAGAACAACAGGTCGTCGTGCGCACTCCCCCGTGGCTCGGAACACACTGTCAGGAGCGCCGATTGCCAGTAGGGTGCGCTAAAGCTGGCCCTTGGCCGGAGGTGGAGGTGGTAGAAAAAACACGATGGGGGCTCAGGCTGGGCAAACGGCCCGTGCATCGCAGGTGTAGAATAGGGACAAGAACTCAGGAGAAGAAGAACATGGGCTGCATGGGCTGGGCTGAATCTACAGGATTCATCCGATACATGTCGTGACCCATATGTAGACTTATTGCCACATAAAAAGAAATCGTGGCTATAAAATTTAAAATCGCCACGAAATAAAATATTATAGCAACAAAATTTACCCGTGGCAATAAAATCCTATGTAATGCAACGATTTTAGTTTTTTGTTGTAATACGACCAACCTTTTGCCACGACAGTTAACAATATCGCAACACACAGTAATTCGTGGTAATATATTGGATGTATCACCACAATTTTCCAAATCGAGGCAATAACACCACTCTAATGCAACAGAATTTATGGTGTTGTAAAAAGTTTCGTGGCAAAAGCCTGGATTTCTAGAAGTGATCCCTATCAACTACTAGGTAGTGGAAGGTGGAATCACTCTCAAGCGTCTTACCACGCTCTTACAAGGTTCTTACTCAAACAGCAGGTGGCACAAGCGGTGGCTGGTTCGTGATAACATGATGAGCGTGAGTGTAGCGATTCTTTGGATTGAACTGAAGCGATCGGAAGAAGGTGGACCTCGGAAGGCAAAGTATGGTAGCAAGGATTAAACAATCAATTAATCTCAGAATTGCACAGAATTGAAATTTTGTTCGTATCTAGTACTTAGCCTAAGTTGATGATCAATGAAGGATGGAAAAAAAGGCTTAGGCAAGTTTAATTGAAAGATAAATGGAACTTGATGCAATCTAAGGAATGAGCTAAACAAAAAAATATAAGTGAGGCACCAAAAAGCTCATATTGCACAAGTTATAGAGAGACGTTAGCTAATTGCTCAACAAAGAACACATGCACTAGATTGCTCAAAATCACAAACTAGCAAAATCTGAAGATGCTCAATAGTTAGGATGTGCTCTCAATCACAAAATCAAGTCCCACACTTTTTTTTTGCACTCTTTGCTTTTGCCCGCACTTTTCTTCTCTTTTTCTTTTTTTTCTGTTGATGTGCGGCTGTTTCTTTCCTTTTCTCTTTCTTTTTTTTTTACTTTTGTGTGGCCAAACAAATATGAGAGTAGCACAATATATTTGACAAGGTTCAATACAAGTGCAATCAAAATTATGCAATAGAATGTAACTTGAGAAGCCCTAGAGCAATATCAAATAGCTAGTCTCGATTAGGTTCAAAGTGTTCACAAAAGGATGAGTGTTTCACAAAGGAATAAGGTCAAAATTTTTTTGGTATTTTGAGTTTATGGACTCACAAAGGTACTGGATGAAACAAGAAATGAGACAACACAACAAAAGAACAAGCGGAAACACCGAACTAGAGATCAACACACTGTTCTGAAATTGACAGATTTAGAACTGACAGATTGCACGACTAAAAACAGTATTTTAACAACCAAAATATGGCCTGTACCCAACTAGGTTTATGAGGATAATTATGTAAGCTTTAAATCAAGTACAAGAACACCTAATTTGGAGCTAGGACGTAGAAGTTATGGCAAAAATACCGAAAGGTGCACAATCTGTCCCAAAAACTAGGGTTTCGGCCGAAATTGAATCCAAAACGAATTAGGATTTTTAAATTCTGAATCACGTCGTACGGCCAAAAGGATATTTATAGAGGACTCTTCAAGGATTCCAAAAAGTTAAAGAACATGAAAATCCGAGTTTGTATGCAAAAGTTATGACGTTTTTGGTAGCGGCTGCAGAAAAGAGAAAATTCTGGCCGAGATTGGAAATTTTATTTTCTGGTTTTATGGATGGATTTCAATATCGGAAGATGAACAACGAGGATGAACGGCAACTTAGACAAATCTAGAATGGACTCAACCTCAATTTAGCAAACCAAAACTAATCAATTCAAAGGCACAAACGGGTTTGGACAGCAAAAACAAATCTTTTTGTGGGATAAATTTTCTGGACTATAGGATGATGGCGAAATTAATCTAACCAAAAAGGGGGGATACAGTGTTACCTATCGGGAAACCTAGGCTCTGATACCACTTGATGCGCACGGGGGTGCTCGATCTTCTGAAAGGTATGAACTTCGATTGGTGGAGAACTCGACGTTAACGATTCGGCTTCCAATCAAAACTGATCCGAGTCCTGCAATCGCTACACCTCTGCTCCGTGGGTTATCAACCGCGCACAAACACGATTGACATCGCCAAGAAGTCTTATCCCTACTTGCAAATCGAAGAACACAAGCAAGAACAAAAAAAAATGTAATCTGAATTACTGATGAATGATTAAGCACAAAGTTGGGGTTCTACAAACCGATGTACGGCGAAACTGTCTAAACAGATTAATCTAAGCAAAACCCAAGGAAGAAGAATGGGGATGGCGGCCATAAATAACATAAGTATGGTGGCCAGGGGGTGGGGGCTGGCCATAGGGGGAGCCATCCCCACGAAACCCTAGGGGTACACGGGCCTTGGGCCCAAAATTGGGGTGGCGCAGCACCCGATAGATTCTGTCCACTGGCTTGTTTTGGAGATTTCTAATGATTCACAAGGAATTTGGTAGTGGGACTAGATCCATTGGAAAGATTATCTCCTAAGCTTTCGGTGGAGTGGTGGAACGTCCAAATCGGAGTTCGTATGTGGCCTGGGCGTCCATTTGAAGCTGGACTGGTCTTGGATGGCCGAACTGGACTTGTGCACGACTTACGCTTGAACTTAGGTCAGTCTTGGGGCATCGTGACTTTATGTAGCTGGTGTTTAACTCTCTGGGCCTCCGGTATGTATACTTTGAATGGCTCGGCATGTGGATTAAGGGCCTGTTTGGTTCCCTGCCTAAGCGAGCCACGCCTAAGCTTAGACATGCCACGAGTGGTTAGGTAAGTGTTTGGTTCGTTACGCAGCTGAGGCGTGGCGCGTTTCACTCGCCAGCAAAAATTTCGCCAAATCTGTGGCGGTCGAATTGAGCGCCGCACTTGCGCATGCGCCACAACCACTCCCGCAACCAAAGTCTAGGGTTCCAAATCGATAGATCTGGGAGGACGGGCGACGCAAAGGCGGCAGCGGCGGCGTCCCACGCAAGGCGTCGCTACCGCAGTTCGCTGCCGCCTCCTCCCGTGGTGACAGGTGAAGTCAACAGCCACTCCATCGCCGTCGCACCTCCCCTCTCCGCCGACCTCCAGCGTCGCCGCTTCTTTCTTTGGTGGTGAAGTCAGCAGGCACGCCATCGCCGTCGCACCTCCCCTCTCCGCCGACCACCAGCGGCGCCGCTTCCTTCTTTCATTGGTAAGGAAGAAGCTTGCTTGCTTGGATTGCTGCTCTGTCACTTTGTTCTTGGGGATTATTTCCTTGCTGCGACTACGACCAATCAATCTAATCCATGGCTTCAGTATTGATAAAATGTGTTGTCGATTGTTCGGCTGCGTGGTCGAATACTGGAGTACTAGCAGTAAGAGTTCTTCATTGTCCTAAATTTTTCGGCCCCGTTATGGCCGCCCCCTCCCCATTCATGGTGGGGTGGAATCTGATTGTACTGATTTCTAATGCTTCTTTCCAGATCTACCTGATCTATTGATTCCTGATTCTTTCCCTTACTAGCTCTAATGTGATTTTTCTTGGCAGTAGCTTGTCAGCTTCAACGAAACCTTTTGAGGGACGTACAAGTGTATATTTTACTTGGCTGCAACTGTATATTGTGATAATAAACAATATAGTTTACCTTCATATGAGATTCCTTTCGAGCTGATATACTACAGGACAGAACTGAAAAAAAATCATATTTCTGTTGGAAATACCTGTGTTCCGTAGAATTCAGAATATCATGAGTGAGTTCTACTAGACCATGAAACATTTGTGGTGTCAATCTTGAAACTTTGTAATGGATTGGCAAGTTGACTAATTTGTGAACACTAGTTACAAATATTTCTGGTCCCCAGGACATTGATTCCTCTGTATATGATGTAGGGAATTCTCCAATAGGTCTTCCCCCAATTGGATTTCCAAGTAATCCTTGAAGAAATCATCGGTGAGCAACCCTAATCCAATTAGCTTTCCATATTGCAGTTTTCAATGTTGTGCATGGCTTGGCTCTGATATGATTAAACATTTTTTATGTGTGTATAGATGGGTGCAAAGAAACTATACATTGAATACTATAATAGCTATTGTAATTACTTGCGGATGAGAAGGGCTATTATCAACATTGCAATATGCGTTGCTCTATCTTGGTATAAACTTCAGTTAATTAGATCTGAGAAGAGACGTGTCACCTATGGTCCTATGTTGCCGAGAGACGTGTTGAGAGCTACACGTTTGAACCGTTTGTACAATGGCACTGAAGCCCACTGCCTTAGTGAGTTGCGCATGCGGAAATTTGTTTCTATAGGTTGTGCTCTCATCTAAGAAATCGTGGGCTGCTACTGGACACACTCAATGTCAGTATTGAAGAACAAGTTGCGATGTTCATGCATGTTGTTGGTCATAGATGGACTAATAGAACAACTGGTTTTGAGTTTAATCGCTCTGGGGAGACAGTCCATAGGTACTTCCATGCTGTCTTACATGCTCTATGTATTATGTCGCGTGACATCATTCTCTTGAGAACCACGGAGACACATTCGAAGATAACAACTAGTCCAGGCAGATTTCACCCATACTTCGAGGTAACATGACACCATAATATGCTAATGGCAATATATCCTTATGTGAATATAAAAGAGAACTAACCGTATGTCATATCTTCTTTCATAGAAATGCATAGGAGCTTTGGATGGTACGCACATTCCAGCAATGGTTCCTATGCAAATGCAGGATAGGTTTAGGGGTAGGAAACTCTATCCGACACAAAATGTGCTAGGCTAGCATCGACTTTGACCTAAGGTTTACATATGTCTTAGCTGGATGGGAAGGATCAGCCCATGATTCCTATGTGCTCCAAGATGCACTATCCCGACCAAATGGCCTAAAAATCCCTGAAGGTACTATTACTACCTATCCGACACATGAAAATAAGGTTTTCGTGCGGTCCAGAGCTAATTGTCATTCCCTAATCATGTAGGCCACTACTACCTAGCTGATGCTGGTTATGCAACAAGGTGTGGTATATTACCCCCATATCGTGGTGTTCGGTACCATCTTAAAGAGTTCAAAGGAGCTCGAGAGCCTGAGAACCCTTAAGAATTGTTCAACCACCGTCACTCTTCCCTTAGAACTACCATTGAAAGGGCATTTGGTACACTTAAGAATAGGTTTAAGATCTCAACGTCTCAGCCCTTTTTCCCTTTGAAAATCCAAGTGAAGATAGTGATTGCTTGTTGTACAGTGCACAACTTCATCATTGATGACGGCCCTGATGAATAGATGTATGATGACCTGACTTGGTACCAAAATCTTCCAAGAAGCAAACGTACCCATGTGGACTTGCAAAAGGACAACCAAATATGGGCTGTCAAAAGGGATCAGCTAGCACAAAAAATGTGGGATGATAAATTAGCTAACTTATGACTTGTACGTGTGATGCCGATGAGTTTTATGTGTTGTATTTGAAGTTCGTGGTGGCTGAACCTAATAATTATTTGTGGGACGATTCTTATATGTTGTGTGTTCCTTATATGTATGGCATGGAATTTATTCCCATATAATTGAGTGCTGAAATTTATTCCCATATATCTATGGCATTAGTCCAGCAATTCTTTGCATTTGTTATGGTCAGATATGGGTAAAGGAAAGGAGAAGGTTGATACTGATGAGCCATCTAGGGAAAGGACCATTTCATGGGATGATGGCCAAACCAAGTTTATGCTTGATTGGTTCGTTGAGTTTTCGAAGGACCAACATGCTGGCTTCAAGTTTAAAAAACAACATCACTTGGCGTGTGCTACTGCATTGAATGAGAAATTTGGTATGGGGGTCACTAGTGCGCAGGTTAATCGTCATTTCAGGCACTATAAGGAGAATTGGAAATATGTTGCTATTGCTTTAAGCAAGAGTGGCAATGCATTTGACCCAACTAGATGCTTGGTGACAATATCTGAATCGGCGAAGGCTACATTGACGGTATGTTACATATGTCACCATATTGTTCGTATATGGTAACATCTTAAAGCCAAGTACTCCTATCTTGATTTGCAGGATAGGGCTAGGCGTCTCCTTTGTAAACCCATTAAGTTTTTCTATGAGATGCAGGAGTTGTTCATGGGCACCAATGCCGATGGCTCTTTAGCTATGGATGCATCGTCTTGCATGCTTCCAAACCCTGAGTATGATGAGGATATGCATGGGTACGATGATATGTCCTCACATGCTGAATTTGTGGATTGTGCAGCTGATGACTCAGATACGTTGCCATCTCCAATGGGTGCTGCAACTAGCAATTCACCAGGTGTGCAGAATACCTCACCAGGTGTACAAAATGACTCACCAGTTTCTAGCGTGAAGCGAAAGAGGCTCGGGAAGTCACCGGCTAAGAGGCAACCGAAGCCAAAGAGCCGCATGTCCAAGACAGTCGACGATATCAGCGAAACTTTGAAGGCACTGCAGGAGTCCCTGGTAAGAACAGCACCTCCACCACCCCCACAGATTACTGACCCACATGCTCCATTGTGGGAGAGGATTGAAGCCATGACAATAGCAACGGAGGACAAGCTTATGGTAGGTATGCACCTCTCACGCAATGAGAATAAAGGATTGCGTGGTTTTTTATGTAATGCAAGTGACAAGACCTTGGACACTTGGGTGTACAAATTCTTGACTTCTGACGGTAAGATGTAAGACATGCTATGTCATGACCTTTTGGGTGTGGATGGTCTACGTGCGATGGAGGTAGGTGATTGTGCTGAACTGACCTTTTGGGTGCATATGGTCTATGTTATGGCCTTTTTGGGTGCATATGGCCCATGTGTAATGGTTGATGTAACGACTTGTAATGGACCTTTGTGTAATGGACTTGTGCCATGTCTCATTTGTTAGGACTAATATGACCTAAGGTTAATATCTGTTTATATTGTGCGTAATTTGTTATGTAATGTTGGGAAAGTGACTGTCACGGAAGTTAGAGCCCACTGATGCCCTTACTTGAGGATACGAACATGTCCGAACTACAGGTGCCATACTGCTGCCAATCTGATGCCCTTGTATTCGATTTTGAGAGCCATGCCATGCACACCATCTCGAGATAATTACATTAGGTTCCTCACCGATGATTTCTTCTGTTTTGCAGGTTGGTGGCAGGATTTGGATTCTGTCGAACTCACCACCAATCTCTTGTGACAGAGGTTCCTCTTATTCATGTCAGAACATTATGTTTTCTATTTGAATCATCATTTCTTTGTTATGAAGTGTTAATATATGTTCGAACATAAAAGCTCTGTTCTTCATACATAGGCCATATTGGATTGTCACTTTCTTTCCTCTGTCATGTTCCAGTTGGTGCTTGTATTGGTGCTTCAATATGGTCTGGTATTTCAAGTCACCTATTACCTCATGACCCTACATTTTAATGTAGCTATCTCACACCTGCATTCCCTATCTAGCTGAAAATCTGGGTAACTGTTTGTTTGGTTTTTCATGAAGTAATTTCCTTGCCTGGCAACCTGATACATTCTCCCTGTAGTATGGAGACCAGCCACCATTTCTATTCACATTGAGTTCCCTCATTACATAACATCCAGGCATGTGGCTTCCCCCTGCTACTTTGGCTCCCATTCTTATTGCAGCTTGTTGAACAGACAAATCAAACAATAAGAAAGGAAAGTGAAGTAGACATAAAGAGAAAGCATGTGAGCAGGCAAGAAAAAACTTATCGTTTTGTATTTGTCAACATCCCACATATCATTATTCTGCTCTATATTCATTTTTCCTGTGCTATTCATTGCTCTGCTTGTGTTCCAAGATGCTTCAGTTAGGTGATATGCTGTCCTTGCTTAGCTTTCTCATTATGTGGCTGCAGCACACCCTTTTCCTTTGTTTTACTGGGGAAAGTTATACTTGTAGTATCGAGAACAACAACTGTCTTCGTTAGTTGTTGGCTCGAGAATGGACTCTGGACTTGGTTGCTCAACCTCTTTAAATCATTATGATTAGAAAGCATTATGGATTCATAGTCATGACAGTGAATAGGCAATGCCTTCGTACAATTTTTGCATCACTTTTATGATCCATTTTTTGCATTACACTATTATGCTGTGTCTTATACTTCTATTTTCTTGCATATAGATGGATAAAGATTCAAAGAAAGTCAGGGAAGTGCATGCTTGGACAATTCGTCGCATAGAGGAAATCGCAAGTGATATGAAGAAGATAGTGCACGAAAATTTTTCTCTTTGCTCATGCGAAAGTGGGAATGAACTCAACTGAATCTTACTTCAGATCGAACACACTGCTAGCCGCCTTGATGACCTTGTCCTGCAATCAGAAGACTTGGTGGGAACAGACGGTGGCGATGTGCATGAACAGGAAGACATTTCGTCCAGCCTAGCCGAGCAGTTGCGCCCATACGACTACGAGACCGATGATTCGGGTAAACGTGATGATCATCAATTTAAAGATGATGAAAGTATCGAGTCTTCTGGCTAGTGGTATTCGTGTTATGCCTACGTATTTGACCTCTGGTTCAGCACTAGTTATGATGTATGCACTAATTTGTGGAACCTTTTGTGCTACTAAACTACGTGAACCTTTTGTTTGTACTGTTAATTATTTTCAGACACTATCTAGATGATCAGGTATCATTTTGCTGGATCTTTTTAGCAATTCGTGTTGCTAGTAGTTGTGCTAATTACTGATCCATGTAATCAGTGCTGGAGCATGTGAAGAAGCATGTCCGTTATGAAATTAGTGCTGGAGCATGTGAAGAAGCATGTCCGTTATGAAATCTTATTGCTGATATTTCTTCTAAATATTGTTATGGGCTCAACTTTCTTTTATTGGGACAAAGCTAATCTTTTTATTACAAGTGCGGTTCAGAAATATGTAAGTATTTCCATCGTGTTGCATGAGTATACATAGCTGGAAACGGATCCACATGTATTGACTATATGATGGATATTCAATTTATCAATTGCAAATCAATGTTAGGTTCTTTCCACATTCATCTGTGACCTCTTATTGTAACTGGATGGAGTGGACATATAACCATTTTTCGTTACTGTTTTATCAATACAACAACTGCATATGGCAGGAATATGCATCTAGGGAACTTAAAAATTAAGCCATACAGTGTGGTATAGACGTATAGTTAATGGAGTGAAAGATCTATGAGCCATGAGGATCATAGGTAGGTGCGCAGAGCTTTCAAACATTATTAGTTTGAAATGCATCCTGATCATAACTAAAAAGTTGCATATAGTCAAGCATTAAACCAGGTTCACATAAAAAAGGTTGAATGGAGCAGAATTGTGTGGCATCCATCCAAACGTCTACCATAGTTTCTTAGCCATGCCTAAGCCAACTCATGGCCACAATCCAAACGCGTGCCATAGTTTCTTAGTCGTGCCTACCGTCAGGCGTGGTAGGGAACCAAACACCAGCTAACTTCAGTCAACTTAGTCGTGCCACACCTGTGGCAGCCTACTAAGCTTAGGCGTGGCTCGCTTAGGCAGGGAACCAAACAGGCCCTAAGTCCCTTGCAAGACGGAGTGGGAAGAGACGAAGGACATTCGTATCTGTGTTGGTGATGTCCTCATCAAGACAAATGGTTTTGGGAGCTTCTCGACGAAGACTCCCACGGGTACACGCGAATGGGACGAAGTGAGCCTGGCAAGTTTATCGGCGGTGGCATTATCGCTTCGTCAGATGTGCCTTACCTCGAGGCCTTCGAACTTGTGCTCTAGCTTGCGGACCTCGTTCAGGTATGTTGCCATGTTGTCATCCGAGTACTGGTTTTATTTCTGCACTTGGTTCAAGAATAGCTGTGAGTCCCCTTTCATGAGTAATCACTTGATTCCTAGTGCCGCAACTATCCGAAGCCCGTTAATCAGTCCCTCATACTCTGCAACGTTATTCAAAGCTTGATAATCGAGTTGGATGACATTTTTAAGTTCCGCACGTGTCGGAGATTTAAGCATGATGCCAGCCCCCGAGCCCTGGAGCATAAGCGATCCATCAAAGAATAGGGTCTAGTGGTCGCCAACCGCCTTGTCTTATTTTTCTTCGACGTTAGTCCATTCTGTGATGAAATCTACCAAAACTCCTGATCTGACCTAGTCCTCGGTGCAAAATCGACTTTGAACTTGTTGAGCTCGACCACCCATTGCGCGATTCGCCCTGTCGCATCTTGGTTGCGTGACACCTCCTTGAGCGGATACGTGATCATCATCGTGACCTTGTGCACCTGGAAGTAGTGCTGCAGCTTTTGAAAAGTCATCAGGACAGCATATAGCATCTTCTCTATCTCAGGATATCACGACTTGGTGTCATGCAGGACTTCGCTCATGTAATACACTGGCTTATGGATTTTGGTTTTTTTCTCGGGGCAATCCCATTCGACCACTTGGACCGTGCTTACTACTTAGGGGGAAGCTGCAATGTAAAGAAACAACTCCTCTTTTTTATTAGGTGAAACCAAAATTGAGGGAGACGATAAGTACTATTTCAAATCTTGAAAAGCTTTTTCGGCCTCGTTGGTCCATGTGAAGTTTGTTGTGTTTCTTGAGCAGTTTGAAGAAAGGTAGCCCTCCTTCGCCCATCTGAGAGATGAATTGACTAAGGGCCGCAATGAATCCTGTGAGTTTCTGGACCTCTCTTAACGTTCGTGGAGGGCGCATCTGATTTACCACCTTGATCTTGTGCGGGTTAGCCTCGATGCCTCAACTAGGCACCAGGAAGCCGAGAAGCTTGCCGGATGAAACACCGAATGTACACTTATTGGGATTTAGCATCATCTGATACTTCCTAAGGTTGTCGAATATTTCTTCGAGGCCGCCGACTAAGGTGCTCCTGGCCTTCGATTTTACTACGATGTCGTCAATGTACACCTCTACATTGCATCATATTTGAGACTTCAAGCAGTTTTGAATACAACGTTGATACGTTGCACCAGCACATTTCAAACCGAAGGGCATCTTTATATAACAAAATACACTAAAAGGAGTAGTAAAGGCAGTTTTCTCTTCGTCCTCTGCAGACATGCTAATTTGGTGATACCCCGAATAGGCATCTTGTAAACTTAGCAACTCACAATCTGCAGTGGAGTCCACTATCTGGTCGATGCGAGAGAGAGGAAAATGGTCCTTGGGACATGCCTTGTTGAGGTCGGTGTAGTCGACACACATCCTCCACTTGCCATTGTCCTTCTTTACAAGAACTGGGTTCGCCAGCCAGGTTGGGTTACAGACCTCCCGGACGAAGCCAGCCTTCAGGAGCTTCCCGACCTCCTCTTCTATGGTTGTTTTCGATCCTCTACAAATCCGTGCTGCTTCTGCACCACGGGCTTAGCGCTTGGCTTCACAGCTAGTCGATGCTCGATCACCTCCCTAGGGACTCCGGGCATGTCGGATGGTTGCTATGCAAAAACATCGTGGTTTGCTCGAAGGAAAGTGATGAGCTCGAGTTCCTATTTTGGGATTAATATCAGTGCCTACCTTAACCATCTTGGATGGCTCTGTCAGTGAGGGGCACTGTCTTGACATCTCCGCAAGTCTTCTTGCCCTTTTTGCCGTCATTAACTTGATCATTGGCGGCACTACTGGACGTTGAAGCCTGATTATTACCTTTGGGTTTCTAACGCTTAGATTTCTCATCGCCGGCACTAGCTGCCGATCTACAAAGATGCTCAGCCATCTCCAGGCTTTTCTTGTCGCACCTGACCGTAGCGCGTTGGTCCCCCTTGATCATGAGAACTTCCTTCAGCGCCGACATCTTGACGGTCTGGTATACGTAATGCACCACTGCCATAAACTTGGCTAGCATTGGGCTGCCCAGAAACACATTGTATGCAGTTTCAAAATCTGCAATGTTGAAGAGGATCTTCTCAGTGCAGAAGTTGTCCGGCGTACCGAATGCGACTAGTAGCTCGATCTGGCTCAGCAGGGTCACTGATGAGCGTGGAGTTATGCCATGGAACGGCTCGGCTTTGGCTTTTATCTCAGTCCTGGGAATTCCCATGTTATCCAGTGTCTTCACGAAGATGAGGTTTAACGAGCTGCCCCCATCAACTAATGTTCAAGCGACCTTAACGTTCATGATGGTGGGCTCGACCACTACGGTGTATCGACCTGGATTTGGGACCGCAGATGGATGATCCGACTAGTCGAAGGTGATTGGCACCTCCGACCACTTGAGGAATTTGGGGAGAGTTGGCATAGTCAGGTTGACCTCTCTTTCCCCCAAAGATATATGCCAGCTTATGCTCAGCTCTATGGTATTTGGGTTCATCATCCTTGGGCTTACCTTTAGCTTGCTCAACGCTGCGCTCGGCGAGGGCGGCCCTAAGCTTCTCCTGGACTTTCTTGCTGATTACATGGCATTCGTCAAAGTCGTGTTTGTCCATGTGATGGACGGGGTAGTACTTTTTTCCTCCACAACTCCAGCACTTGTTGTCACCTAAGTTGCGAGCCTTGCCCCTTTCGACCGCGACTACAGTGGAGTCACCATTATGCTTCTCCCCGCGGTTCTTGTTCCTCTTTGCCCCTTGCTTGAAAGACTTAGGCTTGTCGTTGCCAGGCTTCGGGTTATCGAGGTAGTCTCGGGCTTTGGCGCAGATGGCGTATTTATCTGCAAGCTCGAAAAGCTCCTTGGTGGTCCTGATCTTTCGAGTGGCGAGCTTTCCCTTCAGATCTCCATACTTCACCCCATTCTCGAGGGCAACGATTACAGCCTCATCCGAGATATCGGGGATCAGGTTTCACTTGTCGTTGAATCACCTAATGAAGCTACGCAGCGATTCTCTTGGCTCCTGGACTAGCCAATGTAAGTCGCTACGTGTTCTAGGGTGTTCGTATGTGCCTTGAAAGTTGGTGATGAACTAGGCCCGCAACTCTACCCATGATGATATCGACTGAGGTGGGAGGTTGAGTTACCAAGACCTAGCCGCTCCATCAAAAGTAGTAAGAAGGTAGTTGGCCATTACCTTCTTGTTTCCTCTGGCTACTCTCATAACCATAGTGTAGATCTGTAGCCACTCGATGGGGTTAATTTTCCCCGAATACTTCTTGACCGGGTCAGGCTTGAACTTGTCCAGCCATCTAACCACGCATAGTGCGGGAGTGAATGCTTTACACCCCACATCGACGTCCTCAGTGGTCATCGGGCGCTGCCCTCGGTGCATGTCTTATTGAGGGGGGAACCTATGTCGCTGTGGCAAGTCGCCCCTCGAGGGTGGAGATCCGCCCCGTCGTGCATGTCGCACTGGGGATCGACCTCTTGAGGGTGTGGACTCGTTATCTCGCCTCTCGCGGTCTTCGCAGTCCCATTCTTCCCTTCGGTCTCACAGAACATCGCACAAATCTCGACGATTATGTGGGATCTAATCTCGGAGGTCTCCAAGATGTCCCTGGCGGGGGTTTAATAGACCTTTCTGGAAACACGATGGTTGGAGCTAGCCACCGCTGATCGGGGACCTTGCTGGCTCAATTGTCCGAACCTTGAGTTGGCTGCTCGAGCAGTTTGAGCCTGTGTTGCATCGAGTAGCGTCTTCATCTAGTCGAAAACCGGCGTCATAGGGTTGATCGGGTCCAACGGTGGAAGAGACATCAATAGCATACGAGTGCACTGGACATTGGCCTTAGAAGTACTAAAGTTGTCGCTATTGTGGCTCCACTGAGAAGTCATTCCCATGATGTGGCTGGGCCTGTCACTACGATCGTGCTGCCAAAGAGTCTGTTGACCCTGAACACCTAGCACCTACGGATGAGGGCTCGTTAGATTATCAAGGTTTAGGTGCTTTGACTATTTGGCTGCGATTCCTGCAGGGGCTACGGTGGTTGGGTCACGGCGATGGTCTGTCATGCTGGGAGCAATAGTATCCATGGCTGCATGCGCTATAGTGGTTACTGCCCCAAGATCTTGGGGTGTGCCGAGGGGAACATGAGGCTCCTAGCCACCCAAGGCTTCTGCCACTGGATCCCTCTCTTAGGAACTTCTGGTAGTTGTGCCTTTGTTGGCCCTGGCCATGAGTACATGTCGATCTATTCGACTGCTGCACTAACTACTAGAGTTGTCGTTGCTATTGTTCGCTGTCACTTTTCGTGTCAACGCATTTGAGGACATTGGGCTTTAGAGGGTCAAACTCTATGAAGCACACCTCTCGGCATGGGTCCTTAGAACAGGACTCGATAAAGCCGGTGTACTCAAGGTCACTGACTGACCCCCAATCGGTACAACATGGTCCCGAAGATGATCTTGGATCCCATCGGCGGAGCTTGATGGGTGTTGAGGAATCCAGTGTGGGCACGCACCGAAGACATGCTCGATCTGCAAAAATAACAGAAGGCCCCTACCTGGCGTGCCAACTGTCGAAGGTTAGTGATCGACAACACACTTATGATTGGGTACCTTCGAGATATGCAAGATCAAGCATGCAATCAAGAACACGCGATGTAGATAGGTTCAAGCCTCTTGGTCGAGTAATACCCTACTCCTGTGTTGGGTGTATGAGATCTATAAACCGATTACAAATCAATGGGACTACTCCTGATTACAAGGAAAAACTAGGAGTATGGGGGTGGCTAGGTTACGACTTGAAGACAATCTTGCTCGAAGACCTCTTGGGCGTCTAGCTCTGGATGGTTGTTGCACTCAAGAGTTGACCTAGGCGCTCCTTGAGAGTTGGGTTTTTGTGGCTTGCCTTGACGACGTCCGCCCTGGCCTTTATATAGTGGTTGGAGCGCTGAGTCATGGTCGATGAGCAGTCCTGGTGCCATTATGATCTTCGTATCGTACTCGAACTTCCATAACTGTCGGGCGTATTCGCATAGGTTTCCTCGCATTGGGAGTACGATTGTGGCTTTCCCTACATGGGGATATTCCTTCCGAGTATACCTTATCCCACTGGTTTGGGCTTGAGGTATATGGAATTATCCTAATGCTAGTAGAAACATATGTTGTATGACTTCTGACTTTATGGCGTACGCCTATATCCCATATCTGGATTTTCAACAAAAACATGGATTATGTATTTATTCTATAAAATTTTAGCATAGAACAATAACCTTAAAATCTGATGTAGGATGTTTAATTAACTTAAAACTTGACACACTCTGTTGCACAATAGAAAGAGTATGGGTAATCATTGTATTACATTTTAATATCTTATTTCAGCTTTGATGACATACATATGTTGAATGTGATGATGTTATGATGATGCATGTTGCTCTGATAATGAATGTGTGTATTGAAAGAATGTGATTAAGTGAAATCGATGTGCTGAAGCGTTTCGATCATTGTCTGTGTGGCCGTGGTTGTAGGTGTGATTAGGTAGAGCTACCACCTGATGTTTCAGAACCTATTGTAGAGGAGAGTTGTTTTCTATTACGTTGTAGATCAGAGAGTGTGTGGAGAAGGTTGCTTTCTTTTTGTCTTCGATGATTAGAGACAAGGAGAAGAGATTAGTGATGAGTCTTTGTAGGTTGCCATTTCTGCAGTTCTAGTATTGGTTTTGTTGGTTATCATCAGTTGCTTTTTAGAGAATTTTACCTTTTTAATGTGTTTGTCATTCTCTCTATTTAAAAGAATTTATTGAAGTTTTTGGTGCAAGATTTAAGTTGTGTGGATTAAGTTTTGTGACTTTTCCAAAAAAGGGTTACTTGATAGCTTGGTTTTTTCCTTTTGTGAAGATATCCTTGCAACTATCTTCCTTCATGGGAGTTTTAAATTTTGAAGTTTGTTTTGGAGTTTTGTATGTCAGGGTTGGGTCTTGTCATGTTATGATTAGAGAGTCATGATCTTTTGTGAACTGTGATTCTTTCTTGAAAGAAAAAACTATACATAAATAAGGTAATCATTTGACAAAAATTAATTGTCAATAGTAAGAGTTATTATTTAACATGTTTCTATGCTTGTAGTTGTGTGATATAGAATAAGCTATTTCCATAGTACCATTGGAATTGAATCAATTAAAGGTAAATGTTTCCCTTGGTTTAAGATTGAATAACTTTCTATTGTTGTAGGGTATTTTATTCTGAGTATTACTTAAATGTGTTATCATTTATGTTTGGAAATCATTCCATCAACAGAATGTATTGGAGTGTACCCTTTTTTTCATGGGTACGTGATCAATGAAAATGCTTAAGATTATAAATGTTAATGTGTAATTAGAACATTGAGTCGGTGTAAATTGCTAATTCTGTTATAATACTTTGGTTGTTTGTTCAAAGACATTGTAATATAAGGTGTTGTTAGAGCAATTTAATTGTGATGGTAGGTGACTATCGATGTTTATGATCGGCAATAAAGAAGAATGAATGAGGCAAGGCGGAAGATCTGAGTCTGATGGTAACGCAAGACACAAGGCGATTTTTACCCAGGTTCGGGCTCTCCAATGGAGATAATACCCTAGTCCTACGTTCGGTGTTTCTGGTGTATGGAGGAGTGTCCTATATTGAATTAACTATCAGGTTGAATGTGCTTAAAATTATGATATAGTTCTCCTTGTTGATTATCATGTGATAGACTTGGTTTAATGTTTGATGATAGCATTGCCAAGGGTGGTTATAATTATTGGAAAAGGTAATTAAAGTAAGACTTGGGCATGTAAATTATGTTAAATTCTAATAGGGTTTCTCAAGGTGCAAAATTGTGAATATTAAAACCTTTAATGGTAAGCGTATTTGAATACCAGAGATGGTGAGATTTTTTGTGAAACTATGTTTAAATGTATATAGATTGGTTTGTTTGTATGATCTTTCGGATGAATGTCATTTTGGCTAAGGTATTCTCTATTATGTGTATTAGAGCTTTCCCTTATTAAGTGTGAATGTTGCTAGGTTTGGGGTAACTTTGAGGCTTGAAAATATGGATGAAAGAATGAATAACCATGAAGTAATATGTTGGTGCATTTTGAATGTTTTATTTTGTTGAACAATGCAATTCATTTGTCTTTGTTAAGATAGTTAGCTTAAGTTATGACTGTGAAATCTACCCTCAAAGGGTGTTTGTTTGGATTGTTCTTTTTATCATACAAATGAGTTATCTTTGGTTTTATTAGTTAAAGGAAATGGCCAAACCCAGTGTAATATTTTGAAGGCTCCTGATTTACAAATATTTGTATCTCTATTTCAACTAGAGATAGATTTGATTAACAAGTGTGTAGTGTTTGAAAATGTTTCTTAAAGGTGGTTCTTATGATTGCTTCATAAGTGATTTTTACTAGTGAAGCAATTTTCTGTTGGGAAATGAGTTTCGACTTCTCTGAAGAAAAAATTTGGTTGTGGTGTGGAAGAGGTTTGATTATGTGATTGGTTTCTTCTTTCTGAAATGATTTGCTTTGGTCAAAGTTAGATGCATCTATAAATGATTTATTCAGTGTTTCTCTATTAAATTGAGTTTCTCCCTAATGTGAATTTTAGCTCCCTGGTTTTAAGGTGATGAAAGTGGTTTATTTTGTTAAAGAGATTTGGTTTTTCCTTTGAGTTCTAGTGGGGAAAAGGAAATGAATGATTGTTGGAACTCTGTTGACTATAAAAGGGGTTGTACTCTTTGACTTGGTTCTTTGAGTGGAAGACTGTGTGGGCAAAACCTTTATAGAAAGAAAAGCCAGGTGTGGGTTGGAAATGACCTAAGATCTCAGTCTTTGCTAGCTATTGATTGTATATGGTTAAGAGTGGAGTGTAGTTGGGACTTTTGAATGTCTCAGTCCAATCCTACCGGAAAGGATCAATTAGTAGTTATGCTCCTAGGTAGTACATTATCGATCTTTAAAAGTTGACCACTAGGTAGTTGTCAGTAATTAAATAACCTTCTTGTGGTGTGTCTAAACATTTGTTTGCGTTGGATGTAATTAATGTTTTGACAATCCGAAATGGATCATTCTGCTATGAACGATTATTCTAGCTAATTGTCCCTAGATGTGAAGTAGGGCCTAGTAGAACATATATTAAACTTTATATTATTCGCAGAAGAGTGGTGGAAAATGATATTGTGCCATAGTGGGTATTTCCTTTCAATGGTATTAGTCCTTTTGTTAAAAAGTCAACCAATTGGGAGAGATGGGAATATGTGTTTTGGTTTCTGGGGGTACAAGTTTCAAAATTTGGATGTTCAAACAAATGATAATAGTGTTTTGATGTGAAATGGGTTAGAGACGTGTTTGAGTGAAATGTCTCATGTTATTCTTGTCATCTTGAGTACGACGAACCGTGTTAGAGAGGTTAAGAGTGGAAAGTAGAATCACGCGATTGAGTCGAAGAAGGAATGGGAGTTAGAGTTAGAGGTTGGCACCATGTTCTCTTGAATAGCATAATCGGTTAAAGGGATCGGACATTGGAGTGCCAAAGAAAAGCTTAGCTGATGTTCATCAGACCATTTTCTATGGTGGTAAAATTTGGGAAATTGGCTCAACGCTTGGATCTTCTTGAGTCCTTTCATGGGGTGCAATGTGTCCATGTTGACGTAGAACTTGCATGACCCAGAGCTTGTTGTTTCGCTTGAGCCATTGGTAATTGAGCATAATCTCACTTTTGAGTCCTAGCAAGTGCAAATTTTTGGGGAGTCTAAATAGGTATTGAAGAAGAGAACCCTGAAATTTGTCAAAGTGTTATGGTCGCTTCAATTAGAGAGGGAAGCTACTTCGGAATTGGAGTCTCACATGCGTGAGAAATATCTTGAGCTATTCAAATTAGGTATGTGGTAGGATTCACTTACCTAGTTGTTTTCTTGTTGCGTAGAACCGAGTTTTGAATTCGAGGTTGAATTCTGTTAAAGGGGGAGAGAATGTAATATTCCAATTGGTTGTAATTATTCTGTGCTAAAATATAGGGTTTTGTGGGCTGTTTTATCCTTGTAGGCACGTTTTTGCGCTGCCAGAGTTTGGTTTTTTGGCCCATGTGGGGGGAGGTCTGTAGTAAAACCCTAGCCCGCTCCTTCCACCTCTCTCCACCCCTCCCACCTCCTCCCTACATCAGCCGCACCCCCTCCCTACCCTTGGCATAGCAGTTCCCACCTCTCCCTTAGGTACCCTCCCTCCTTCCTCTCGCATCTCGGCGTTGCTCTTGCGGGTTTTCAGGAAGGTAAAATTGTTTTTTAGGTGGCTTGGGTTTTGGGGCTGTAATCTAGTTTTAGTCCTCTAGGGTTTGCTATTTTATTATTGAGACTAGGTTTGATTTGGGTGATTGTAGGTCTGGTTTGGATCTGGACTCGTGCAGTGCTGAGTATGATTTTAGATCTTAGTTTCAAATCATTTATGGCCATTTTCGGAGGGGTTGGCTTTGTGAAAGTTGTAGATTGTCATCTTAAGTTTAATTAGAGACAAAGAACACAAATTTTGGTTAAGTGGTTTAAAAGTTATGGCCTTTTGAAGTACTGTTGTCCAGAATCTATGCCTGTTAGCAACAGCCGTAGTAATTTGCTAAATAGAGCTAATTGGGGGCCTAATTAAATTATTTTAATAACTAGAGATAGCTAGGAAATTTCTTGTAGATTTCAAAATTATCATCTTTTTCTTAATTTCGAGTTGTATAAAAATAGTTACGAAATTGTGAAGTTTGCTATCTAGACTATCATCAGATCGGTTATCTAGGTTGAATCCGAAGGATTAGATGACGTCATTAAAAAAGATGGTTAATTATAATGTTGTAAGTTTTTTTGTGTATGATATATGTAGTCTATTAATTCCTTTTTGGGCTTTTGAGTCCAAAATTTTGGCATTCTGACTGTTAGGACAGCAAGAGGGTATTTGGTTGTCAAGATGGGTAGCTTATCCCAGGGATGGTGCATCATTGTGTAATTTTTTTTTTGTGTTTGTACTGTTGTGGCACATTTTTAAGGAGGTGTGTTTGTTATAGGTGGTGTGAATTTGGGTGTGTCTTCAAGCTCACGGCCCTCCTATTCACATGGTAAAGAGGCAAGTATATCATACAATTGAATGTAGCTTGAGATGAGATGCGGTGTTTGTTGTTAAATTGTCTATCTTGATGATTTGTATGAGTTATTCCAATTGTTGGCATTACTTGTTCACCATACTTGTGAAGATCATCGATGGTAAATGTAAAATTGAGTTATTATATTGCATCAGTTGCATTCATGTCATGAAAAGAATTCAAGCCAGGTCAGTGAGAAAGTCATATGTGGACATATGACTAATCCGGAGTACTCTATTGAAAGACCTAGCAAGTAGTCCCATCCACGGGGATGGATGGAAGTGAGACCTACTGTAGGCCCCTCCACTCCGGTAGGGAAAGAAAGGGTGCGACACCGATGGGTGTGCTCTCAAGCTATACCGGTATAGGCTATGAATGGTGCATTTTTTAGCATGGAAACATGGTGCATTGGACATGAGATTAATAATGCATTTAAATGTTATATGTTGCTTTTGAGTAACATCTCGTATTTTTTCTTTGTATGATATACTTTGCAGAGTTTTGGACTTTCGCTTGTTTATATAATATTTTAGGTACTTTGAGAATGTCATGAAGGGATGAGACTTAGCTTCACCATGTCACACATCCATGCCACCCATAATAATAGCTTTGGAGCAATTTCACCATAAAGAATAATTTAGTTGTTCAATCATGGATATTTGATTATCTTGTGGATGTGTTCTATTTGATCAAGTTGATTAAATACTAACTTGGTGACAATTAGAATTGTGTACATGCTGAGCCTAATTGTTGAGATAATTATGTGATGCCATCGTTGTTGAAATTATTTGCTAGAATGCTTTTCTAGTGGCTATTATGCATGGGATTAATGTAATGAGGTTGCTTATATATTTATGCCCATGTTTGTGGTCATGGTTTATTCTAGTTATGAGATTTTTATTTAGGATGCTTGGTGAAATATTTGTGTAATTGGAGTTTTTGTTAATATTTGTGACTGTTTTGGTCACATTCTGGGCACATGTTGTGCAAGGGTGTTATAGTTAGTATCAGAGTAGGCTTTAAATCCGTGGTGCATGAATGTAGCTAATTACTCTAGAGTGAATTAAAATTGTTACTTGGAAAATGTAGGAACATGGCTGTGGGATATATACACCACGGGTATCTGCAAGGTAGGCCTGCGAGGCCCAACTGAACAAGGCTGGGCCGGGCCGACTGCAAGAAAATAGAAGCTACCAGCGTTACGCTAGATGTGCAAAACAAGGAAGCCCTGGAGATAGCAACCGATCCGGATTAGGTAGGATGCGATTGTAATCTAAGCCGTTATAATACGGATAGATACAGGAGATATAATCCCTACTTTGTATCCGACCAAGACTCTCTTTTGTAACCGCCCTCCTCTACTATATAAAGGGAGGGGCGGGGGAACAACAACATACAATCTCATCAGTAGATTAGCTAGGCACATATAATTCCAGAGCACAGGACTAGGGTATTATCTCCTCCGCGAGAGCCCGAACCTGTATAATTCTCGTGTCTTGTGCTACCATCGAGTTTGGATCTAGTGCCTAGCCCCGTTTTCATTATTGCTGACAACAAACATCGACAGTTGGCACGCCAGGTAGGGGCTGCGCTAAGATCAATCTCAGCAGGCTCGATGGCAATCCTCAGCGAAGTCATGACCACCTTCGCTCCCGCCCAGGCGTTCCGTTTCAGAAGTCTGGACTTCATCGCCGACGATCTTGGCAAACTCATCCTTTCGGATTCGGATCAGGACCAATCCGGAAGTGATTCCGTCGCTCTCCTAGCCGGGTAGCCACTAGGGTCAGGGTCAGGCATGGCCATCTGTTCCCGGACAGTAAGCCGAAAGTCTGTTTCCAGGTTTGAGCGAGGACCGGCCAAGGGTCAGCCCCGAGTGGTGAAGAACGCCAGAAAACCACTCGAATCTAATGGTCAGCCCAACTTGTATTATTGTTGTTCTAATTCAGAGAGCAGGGTAGAAAATTTTCAAGGATTTCATGGCATCTTCGTAATCGAAGATCCAAGAATCGAGTCTCAGCAACAAAAGGATGCTGCGGACGCTGCAGAAGCGTAGCGCCTTCGTCGTGAGGCACAAGAAAATTGTGACAGCCCAATTTTCGTTAATCTGGTAAGTGAGGCTTGTCGTACTAACGTCTTCCTTAATGTCATTAAAATCCTCACTTAATTATTATCATACAAGTGTTAGGACATTTATCTTGCATGAGGAGGGAGTAACAAAATCCTAACAATCATTTTCCAAAATTGCACACATGTTATTTCACCTTAGTCAATGACATGTGGGCCATGTTCATAAGAGAGAGGAGAGTAGGCTGCACATATCTACTATAACACTTCTTACTTTACCTACCTCTACCCACTTGCCTAACCACTCAATGACACATGGGCCCTACCTTGCATAGGAACTTGAGGACTGCACACCTCCTCCATGTCTTTTCTCACTTCAATCACTCATACCCACCCTTTTCACTCACCCTATAAAATGTGGGACCTGGCCCCACATGCAAGCATGAATGGGCAGCCATATATAAGGCTCTAAACCCTGGTCCTACCCCTTCCACCTACCCATTTGCTCATCTCAAACCTGGAAAACAGCAAGAACACCCTCTCTAACCTCTTGCCATTCTCCCCCACAAATTCACACAAATCTTGAGTTTGAGCTTGTGCATGTTATACCACATTGAAGCCAAGAGCAAGTGCTTCAAATCCATTCAAATGGATTCTTGAGGCACCAAGTTTTGGGTAAGTGGTAACCAATTTTCTTCTTCCCATGTTCTGAAATTGTTACCATTGTGACTCATTTCCTTCTTCTCCATGGAATCCATCATCACACCTCAAATCGGGTCGCGCATGTCACATGGAAGCTTGAGGAGGAGGGCTAGTTGTTGTTGCAAGCACGAGTAAGCAAGGCCATCATTGTCTATACGGGCTAGGAGGAGACGAACCGTGAGAATCGGTGTTGCGACACCTTTTGTCATTCCCTCGCCGAAACCAATCATCACCACGTGCAAAAGTAACCCCGTAGTGGTAAGATCCCACCCTAGTCCACCCTTTTTAAGTCCTAGTCCATTTCTATGAAGCATAGAAGCAAATGGACAAACAGCCGTTTTGAAACAAAACAGGTCAGCCCGGACAGTCCGAGGTTTTACCCGAACAATCCGAATAATCCGGATACTCCGAAGAAATATCCGGATAGTCCGGGTTGGGCGTGGCTCAGCAGACCGAGGGGGTCTACCCGGACATTCTGGGGTTCCATCCGGATACTCCAAACCTAATTTGATAAAATGCCTCTAAGACTTGAACTTTTGACACACAAGTCCAAAAATTCACAAACTCAATTATACTTTCATATTATAATTAGTATTACGCATCTTTTAATCATGTGCACCATTTGAATTCTTTTATTTGGTGTTTATTGAATGGGATTTTCTCGTTAGGTGTTGACGCTTCGGAAGGCACTCCCGAGTACAACTACGCCTTCGAAGTCAAGAACGAGCAGCAAGGCACTACTTTACTCCTTGACCACGATTGCTCCTACTATTTGAAATTTATATTGTTAGAATTATTTTATCAATTGCATGCTTACTTTCAATTACAATTATGATTGGGTAGAATTTTTAGCTACTGTTCTATTGTCACCCTAGGTGGTTGATCTATTGTTATTATATGGGTTCGTACGAAATGCTTAGCCATGCTTAGAACATCGTTAGAAACCATGATAGATGGACTTAATCCATCGGTCGCAATGATCAAGAATTATTCTGATAATGATTGTTTCAAATGTTGGTTAATGAGTATAGATATTGGTTAAGGACCTTAAGAATTGAATCCTGGTGACGTCCCTTTGAGTAACTATTGTGCGAACCACACGCCGTTTATGGGACCGGCGTAACCAAGTACTTGTGTATGACTAGGGTGTGTAAACCATGTGCACTCGGAATTCCTTGAGTTTGGTGGAGCGTCAAGGAATGCCCGCTGGAATTCCTTGGGCTTGGTGGAGCGTCAAGGAATGTCCTCGGAGTCCCTCGAACTTTGTTGAGTTGGGGATGTCCAACAACGGGTGTACTCCTTGATCCACACACACAGGGCACTGGGCACGCGGGATCAAGGGTCACAGTCATCCAGATGGTTTAGATACACTACAATGCATAATGGAAAATGGTTTGTCACGTTCACCTCGGCCGACACATCCAAGGAAATGTGTTAATAGCTTGGCTTACGAGTGTGGCGTGTCGTGTGGGTAAAGTCGTACCTCTGCAGAGTTTAAACTATTCGAATAGCCGCGTCCATGGTTAAGGACGATCGCTTGATTTGTCAGTCACTGGGCGAGTATTAAGGACTTGGTAAGAATGGGATGGGAGTGGGGAAAGAGACACGAGTATTGGAGTACTTGTGTGTGTAATCGATCATGAGCGATAGAACTCATGGTACGGAGAATGCTTCAAGGCATGATATAAATGTGAATATGATGATGTTATATTATTTATTAGATTTTGCAAATGTTTACTAAATGCAATTTGTCAATCTATACTTGTTTATGATTTCTCCCAAATATTGCTTTATGCTGAAATTGCCATTTTGCCTCCCTTTGATGTAGCAACCACATGTAGTTAAAACTCAGCATGCAACTTATATCATTGTGCGAGTACACTCTTTGTACTCAATCGGATTGTCCACTTGCTGCAGGTGAGGATGAGGCACTGCGCGGGGACTTTTACCGGGCAGATTTCGACGATTCTAACGTTTAGTCACCGTTCTTGCCTCAATTGGTTGCCTGAGGGTTTGGGGCATGCCATGCTGGCCCTTTTGTTGTTTATCTTAAGGTTTTCGCTGCTACTTGGTGTAATAATTCTAAATATGTCGTTATGGACAGCAGTCCTACTTTTGGAATGTAATAATGTTTATGCTTCCGATAAATGTGTATGTGTTGTGATGTCAACTGTTGGATGAGAATGCTTGTGTTGGCGAACTTTCCTGGGACCAACACGCGTATATTCACGGAATGCCTGAGTTTCCCTTGATTCACTTAAGCTGTACCACGCATTTGGGTGAATCAGAGGAGTCCCGGGGACGGTTCCCCACAAAACTCGCGTGAAGTCTCTCCAGGTAAGGGGCCGCAATGTTAATGAAGACATCTTGCAGATGAAGATGGGGAACCAATCGGTTTTCCATACTCCTCAGCAGAACATTGTCGCATCGAAGACACTTCTCGACACACAAGGACCAATGCTCGGTTCCGACAGTCCAGCTGCTCCGATCGTGGCCCAAGTTAAGGCCATGGTGACGGCAACGGCAATCCAGCAGCATTAGGAAGAACCAGGGAGAAAGAGCACTCTCGTACCCGCGTAGTCACTCAACCTGCCAGCAGCAATACAGCTTGTAGTCGAGGCATGCGAGGGCAACTTGAACTTCGACGTGGTGAGGATGCCCGGTGAAACAACAGTCGTGATCTTCGCGTAGACCTAAATGCTAGGCGGCGAGATCGAGAATATGAAGAGCGACATCGGCGCAAAGATAACTATGAACGTTTTGGCATCCGCCCTGACGACCGGGACGACAACAGAAGCTTGCACCATCGCGACAAGGGCGATAGCGAGGATCGCCGAGTTAGATCACCCTCTCGGCGCTCCCCGCACCGGTGCAGCGATGGGCCTATTGAGGGGATCCAAGCCTTCACTCCCCGGCTTTGCCGAGTGGTTTGGCTTGAAGGTTTCAACCCCAAAGGCATTACCAAATTCGACGGAGAAAAAGATCCAGAAGCTTGGTTGTAAGTTTATTCCCTTGCAATCATTGCAGCCGAGGGCGATCATAATGTAATGGCCAATTACCTACTGGTCACGCTTACCCCTTCGACTCAAGCCTAGCTCACCGGACTTTCAGCGAACTCTATAGATTCCTGGGGAGATCTTTGTGAGTAGTTCATCACCAACTTCCAGGGCACTTATGAAAGACCTGGGACTTAGTGGGACCTGTACCAACTTCATCAGAGAAGGAGCGAGACCCTCCAGGAATTTATCCGGCATTTCATGCAGAAGAAGAATACGATTCGGGATATCTCAGAAGCTGCGGTCATTACGGCGTTCCAGAAGGGCATCATTGATCACGACCTGATTAAGAAGATGTCCCGAAAACCGCCAACTATGGTAAGGGAGATGTTCGAATTGGCAGACCGCTATGCAACAGCTTCAGATGCTTTGGCTGAGCGCCAAGACGATCGCCCACGGCATAAAGACAAGAAGGACCACACCGAGTCCTCCAAGCAGCGGGATAAGAAGCGGAAGCTCGAAGAACTGGTGGTGGCAGCCAAGCGAGGACGACATCGCACGCCGCAGACGGACGATTATGATGCAGTAATGGATGCAACCTGCCTTTTCCATCCCAAGGGGAAACATGCTGTGATAGATTGCTTCACTCTGAGAAGGTTTGCCAAGGAGTCTAACAAACGGCCAGCCAAGGGCGAAGCAAAAGACGACGCAAAGAAAAAACAAGATCCCCCTGAAGATGATGAGGGCGAGTACCAGAAGACAGAGCGTGAGCTTAATTACACATTCGGAGGCTCGGCTGCCTATGAGTCCAAGCGAAAGCAAAAGCTAACCGCTCGGGACATCAACGCGGTCATGCAGGAAACTCCCCAATATCTCAGATGGTCTGAGGTCCCGATCACCTTTGACCGCTCGAATCATCCAGATCACATCCCATATCTAGGTAGATATCCTCTTGTTTTGGACCCTGTGATTCGCAGCGTTACACTCAAGAGGGTGTTGGTTGACGGAGGGAGCAGACTCAATGTCCTCTTCTCCAAAACCTTCGATGACATGAAGATCCCCCGCTCGGAGCTAAAGCGAGGCTCATCGCCGTTTCATGGAGTAATCCCCGGGACCTCTTCGATTCCACTCGGGCAAATCACTTTACCGGTTACGTTCGGGATTAGAGAAAATTATCGGACAGAATATCTCAACTTTGAGGTGGCTGATTTCGAGATGGCATACCATGCCATTTTGGGAAGGCTAGGCCTAGCCAGCTTCATAGCCGTGCCCCATTAGACTTACCTCGTATTGAAGATGCCAAGGCCGAAGGGCATTATCTCCGTCCGTGGCGACGTCAAGCAGTCGTTCGCATGCGACAGAGAGAGCTACGAGATGGCCGAAATGCAAGAAGTGGTGGCCGACAAGGAAAAGATCCGATAGGCAGCCACACATCAGCAAGATGAAGGAGAAGTCCCGGCTAAGAAGCAAGCTAAGACAAGCATGAAGCCTGACGAGGGGACTAAGAAGGTAATTCTCGATCCGTCTATCTCGGCTCAGACTGCTCTAATCGGGATAGGACTCAACCCCAAATAGGAAAACGCGCTCGTCACCTTTCTTTGGGCCAACCGGGACATTTTTGCATGGAAACCCTCTGACATGCCCGGTGTTCCTAGGGAGGTGATCGAGCATTCTCTCAACGTTGACAAGAAGGCGAAGCCCATCAAGCAGTGGCTCCGACAATTTGCTCAAGATCGCCGGGAGGCCATCAGGGAAGAAATCACTAAGCTTTTAGCTGCAGGCTTTATAAAAGAAGTGTATCATCCCGACTGGTTAGCAAACCCAGTTCTTGTTCACAAAAAGAATAAAAGCTGGCGCATGCATGTTGATTATACCGATCTTAACAAGGCATGCCCGAAAGATCCGTTTGGGTTGCCTCGCATCGACCAGGTGGTAGATTCGACTGTAGGCTACGAGCTCTTAAGCTTTCTAGATGCCTACTTAGGGTATCACCAGATCAGGCTAAAGGAAGAAGATTGTATCAAGACTTTGTTCATCACTCCGTTTGAAGCATTTTGCTACGTTACAATGCTGTTTGGTTTGAAAAATGCTGGTGCAACCTATCAGCGCGCAATACAGCGGTGTTTTCACACTCAAATCGGACGCAATGTGGAAGCATATGTCGATGATGTCATTGTCAAATCTCGTGTGAAGGAGGACCTCATATCCGACCTAGCCGAGACATTTGAAAGCCTAAGGTCCTACAAGATGAAGCTCAACCCCGAAAAGTGTGTCTTTGGTGTCCCCTCAGGAAAATTGCTCGGATTCATTGTGTCGTAGCGGGGCATCGAAGCAAACCCGGAGAAGATCAATGCTATCCTGAAGATGAAGCCTCTGACTAGCCAAAAAGATGTCCAGAAGCTCACAGGCTGCATGGTGGCACTCGGCAGGTTCATTTCTCGCCTAGGTTCACGAGGAATACCTTTTTTCAAACTTCTAAAGAAGCAGCGCAATTTTCAGTGGACTGCCAAGGCACAGCAAGCTTTCGAGGAACTCAAGGCGTTCTTGTCCTCGCCACCAGTACTGGTCTCGCCAATGCCCGAAGAACCCCTTTTGCTCTACATTGCTGCAACGACTCATGTAGTCAGCGCTGCAATCGTCGTAGAGCAGGAGGAAACAAGGCACCTCCAAAAAATCCAATGGCCAGTTCACTTCATCAGCGAGGTGCTAGGAGAATCTAAGGCGTGGTATCCGCAGGTACAAAAACTGTTGTATGCCGTATTGCTTACTTCTCACAAACTCAAGCATTACTTTCAAGAGCATTCAATTTCGGTAGTCACCTCTTTCCCAATTGGGGATATACTCCACAACCGGGAGGCCACTGGGAGAATTGCAAAATGGGTGGTCGAGCTGGGAGCTTTTGAAATCTCTTTCATGCCGCGAACAGTGGTAAAATCTCAAGTACTCACCGACTTCGCCGCCGAGTGGGTGGAATTGCAGACCCCCACGACTTCTAAAGAGCTTGAGTACTGGACAATGTATTTCGACGGTTCCCTCATGCTTAGCGGTGCGGGGGCCGGCGTGGTGCTAATATCTCCGACAGGTGAACACCTGAAGTATGTCCTTCAGCTCCATTTCCCAGCGAGAAACAATGCTGCCGAGTATGAGGCACTCATCCACGGACTCCATATCACGGTATCCCTTGGTGTTCGACAGCTGACAATCCACGGAGACTCCATGTTATTAATCAACCAGGTGCAGAAAGATTGGTCGTGCATCGGGGACAACATGGCTGCATATTGCCAGGAAGTACGAAAGCTCGAAGATAAGTTCGACGGGCTGGAGCTCATCTACGTACTCCGTCGTGACAACGAAGCAGCAGACGAGCTCGCAAGGCTAGACTCCAGTCGGGCAACAGTACCAGCTGGAGTATTTGTCGAATTGTTTCACAAACCTTTAATAAGCCAACAGCGAGAGTCAGACCGAACAAAAGAAAGACCGGTCGAAGTGGAAGTTTGTGTCATTAACCCCGACTGGACAGCTCCATTCCTAAATTATCTGTTAAAAGATGAGCTCCCCGAAGACCACGTGGAAGCAGAGCGCGTCGCGCATCGATGCAAAAGCTACGTGGTAGTTGGTGAGGAACTCTTCCGAAAGAGTGCTTCCGGAGTCCTAAGGCACTGCATATCGGAGCAAGAAGGGAAGAACCTCCTCAGAGAAATCCACTTGGGAATTTGCGGGCATCACGCCGCATCAAGTACCTTGGTGGGTAAAGCTTATCGTCAAGGTTTCTTCTAGCCGACTGCTGTATCCGACGTGGAGAATATTGTTCGCACCTGTGAGGGTTGCCAATTCTTCGCTCGTCAAATACACGTGCTGGCACAGGAGTTACAAACCATCCCGATCACCTGGCCATTTGCAGTCTGGGGGCTTGACATGGTCGGTCCTTTGAAGAAGGCTCAAGGTGGTTTTACACATCTCTTCGTCACCATTGATAAATTTACAAAGTGGATAGAAGCAAAGCCTGTCGCCACGATCACGGCAGGCAAGGCCAAGGAGTTCTTCTAGGAAATCGTAGTAAGATTCAGCGTACCAAACAGGATCATCACGGAAAATGGAAGTCAATTCCGCGGTGAATAATTTCAAGACTAGTGCGACGAACTCAGCATCAAGATTTGTTTTGCTTCCGTAGCTCATCCAAGGAGCAATGACCAAGTAGAACGGGTGAACGGCATGGTGCTACAAGGGCTAAAAGCAAGGATTTTTTATCGTCTCAAGCCTTATGCCACGCGATGGGTAAAAGAATTGCCTTCGGTGTTTTGGGGGCTGAGAACTACTCCCATCAGAGCTACTGGGCAGTCACCTTTTTTCCTAGTATACGGCTCAGAAGCAGTCTTACCTACTGAGTTGACGTTCGGATCCCCTCGGGTCCGGAGCTATAAGGAGGCCAAGTCGGGGGAGAACAGAATAGAAGACATCGACCGACTGGAGGAAGCCAGGGAAGTTGCAGCGATCCAGTCGGCCAAGTACCTCCAAGGACTACGCCACTACCATGATCGGAACGTTTGGGGCCGTGCTTTCTCCAAAGGAGATCTTGTCTTAATGAAGAATCAAAAAAGCGAGCACAAGCTCTCCCCAAGCTGGGAAGGCCCCTACATCATCGATGAGATGACACGCTCGGGGGCTTACAGACTCAAGCGGGAAGATGGCGTTGTCATCGGCAACTCATGGAACATAGAGCAGCTACATCGTTTTTACTCCTAAAATATTGTACATTAGTTATGTTGTTCATGAATAAAACTTGTTCTTCTTGACTTGCTACTCAATTGATACTCAATTAAGCAGTAAGTCAGGGGCTACACCTAATAGTGTTGCGCATGCGCAACCCTTCTTATGAGTCATTTTTTATCTTCTTTCCCTGTTGATCGTGAATGAGCTCGAGTGCGTTAAAATCCAAATCTTGAAACTCTGATGAACTCTAGTCTCTCGAAAGCGCGTGCCTGGGAAAAATGGCCATGAGCTGACTTCCGGCACCCGGGGGCTAGAGCTGTCGGGCAGAGTGGTTAAACGAAAACGAAAAAGAAACCACTCGAGCAAAACTTTAAAATAAAAAAGGAAAAGACCAGCAAGCATCAAGATTTCATTAGGTGCACTCGGGTATGGTTACATCAACGTATTACATAAAAAGTGAGCAGGAACCTAAAACCTAAGCGCGGTGTGCGCGACCTACTACCGCAAGAAGAGCATCCCTCGCCCCGACAAGCTTTGGGAACCCTTCGATCAGCGCACCGACAACAGCCGCGTCGCAAGCAGCAGCTTCTTCTTCCACAAGCCCGGCCAGTGCGAGGTCGTAATCGGCCCAGAGCTCGGCCAGAAAGGCCTCCTCGTCATCAGGCACCGGTGGAGCCTCATCTTCAAAATCAAAGATCAGCTCCTCCGCTGGGGGGGGGGATGGTGGAGCCTCATCGCCAGACGAAGAAGATTGGGATGAAACCATCGGAGGTTCAAGGAAGAATGTTGAAGGTTGCTGAGAAGGGTTTAGGGATGGGTGATCGCTCAAGTAGCGGTGACACTCTTATATACCCGAAGCATAGAAGCCGAACGGTCTAGAGTAAATGCTAGCGCAGGAAGCCGAAGCAACTCCGAAAAATGTGATGGTACCAGAACTCGAAACGACCGAGAAGACGTATGGATACAGGACATCAAACCAGACATAGCGCATGCAAGCATTAAATCAAAAAGACTCGCAGGACATAATGAAGCAACTGAAAGCAGAACACAGCTCAAATCGCTGAGCGTTTCTACCAAGGCTCAAAATAATGATTACAGATCAAAGGTCTCAAAATATAGCAATCACAAAGGACCCAACTCCAAGTTTTCAACTAAGGTGGAGGTGGTATCCCTAACCTTGTCAATTAGGGCAAGGGCTTGATCATCGTCGACGGTGCAGGCAAAGCCCTCCTTGATTGCTTCGAGCTCCACTCGTGGATACAGGGACTTCATGATGGCCAGTGCTTGGCAAGCACTTCTGGTCGCTGTTTCCTTCAAGTGTGCTACCAGTTTCTTGGGCCCCTCCTCCAGCCATTGGATTGTGGCATCCACATCATAAGGAATATCACTGGGCCCAGCTACGTCAGGACTCAGAATCCGCAGCATTCTTTCGGAGCCCTCCTAGAATTTATCAACTCGCACCTCAGTAGATTTGATCTTCTCATCAAGAGCACGATACTGAGCCTGCGAATTGACCCGGTATTCTGCAAAAACCAGTCGGATCAGCCCAAAGATGCTAAAAAGCACAAACAGGGACAAAGGACGAGTCGGGAGTAAACCTTCCAGCTCTTTTTCCATTTTGACCACCTTGGTTTTGGTGTCCTTCTCAGACTTTTTCAGCTTTTCAATCTGCTCTTTGGCGGACTCAAGTTTTCCCTGAAGATCTGCAACAACGAAGTTAAGGCAGGAAGGATGAGTCAATAAGCAGAAGACCAAAAAGTTAATCCAAGGCAGTCGGACAAGTTGGTTACCGCTAAGAGAGCTTGTCAAGTTTAGTTTCTCCGCCTCGAAGGCCAAGACCTGGGCCCGAAGCTTCTCCAGCTCTTTCTCGGTTCTCTACCTAGGCCCTACCGAGTTCCTCCTGCAGCTCGACACGGACTCGCTGGACCTCGGCCTCATAGTCCTTCCTCATCTTGGTCTTTGGGAGTATTTCCCAGAGAAGGGCGTTCCTTTCCAGGGCGTGCTCGGCCAGACGCTGGAAGCGATGAGGCAAACAATAAAGCTCCACCAAGCATCAAAGACAAAAAGAGGAGGATTTCTGAAAATGACTCGACACAAGCAACTTACATGACCAAGCCAAAAGCAATTGTAGGCAGAGTCACAGAATGACTTCCATTCCTTGGCCTTGCCTTCGTCGTCATAGGATATCCCCTCGTCATGTTTGTCGAAGAACGCGACCCTCACCGGAGAATTCAGGCGGGGAGGCGGACGGAGTTCTTCTGGAGGAGGCGAAGAGCAAGGAGGCCAGGGGAGTTCTTCCGGTGGAGGCGAAGGGCGCGCTGCAGGATCAAAAGGCATCATTTGACCAGTCGGCCCGGGAGGAGTCTGTGGCCGAGGGCTGCTCAGATTCGAGCCAACCTCGGTGTTCTGAGCCACGAAAGCAGTCGGGAGAGTTGCTACCGTCGGCTCGGGAATCGGACCGGGGGCAATGGGTGTGGCATCAGCTGAAGCCCTAGTCCCTGGCTCGTTTGAGACATCTTCAGCAACAGCCCCCTGGGGTTCCTGGCGTGGCGCATCAACAGGCTTTCTGGAAAAAGTAGTCAGGGCACAACCCAGAAAGATAAAAGGAGCTAACAAGGAAACCAACCTGTTGGATCTCGTTATTTTTATCCCCGAGCCCTTCCGGGCAGGAGGTCCACCGGCAGAAGAGCCAGACCGCGCACCCGATGCGGGGGACAACGGGTCTCTGATTGGGTGCGAAGGTGGAGGCACGTTGTCGGCCGAGTGCTGGGCTAGAAGCTCAGGGTCAATTGGGTTCGCAGACTAGCTTGAAGATGAGGAAGTCGCTGGAGGAAAGCGTACGGCTGCCGCGGCTTGAATCTTTGGGCCTCCAGTCGGGCACACATTTGTAGCCGATTGCTTCTCCTCCCCTTGGGTGTGTGGACGACTGGACATTTACCCTTCCTCAAGGGGTCTTCAGTTTCGTCCGCCTTGCCCTTTTTGGCACTCGAAGCCGAGGGCGAGGTGCGGGCAGGGTGTTTTCACTTGGCGCTCTTATGCTGAGGAAATTCGGGCAGCGGCGCATTAGAGAAAAAAGCGTCGCGACCCTTCAAGCACATGTATCAAACACATGGTTAGGTGCATCTACTCAGGAGCTAGAAAAAATAATCAGAGAAGATAAAATAACATATTACTGGAGGCGGAGGATTCATCTTGTTGAAGGGCTTCGGGCACCTAGTATTGGTGATATGGACACCTTGGACAAAAAAATTGCCCAGGCGTCTGAGGAGAGCATCCTTGGGGGTCGGCTCAGGGGTTTCCCAGGTGGTGTCGCATTCTCCATCATAGTCATACCCCAGATGGTCTCATTCCTTGAGGGGCTGTACCTGACGAAGGCTGAAATTGAGGATGATCGCGACTCCAGTCAGACCGCCTTCCTTCAGTTTAGCGATCATCCCCATGAGCTCCTCCACCTGATCTTCCCCACCGTCTGAAGGAAGTGAAGTCCAGTCCAGTGAAGGTTTGGGCGGGACTCCGGAGAAAGAGGGAAGAGAAGGCTTTGGGTTCACGCAATAAAACTATTCCTAGTGCCAGCCCTTGTTCGAGGTCTTGAAGGGAATAGCAAAATAGGCCTTCTTCAGGCCGTCCCTCAGCTAGAATCCGGCGCCTCCCACCGCTTTGGGGGAATTCTTGTTCGGGAAGGGCTTGAGAAGGAAGAGATGGCAAAAAAGATCAAAATGTGGGAGAATGCCAAGGAAGGCCTCGCAGAGGTGAACGAAGACAGCAATTTGAAGGATGGAATTGGGATTGAGATGGGTCAGTGCAATTTCATAAAAATGAAGAATACCACGAAGAAAAGCGCTGACGGGAAGGCTAAATCCACGCTGGAAAAAGGACTAAAAAACGACCACTTCTTCGGTGTGGGGCGTGGGGCAAGACTCACCCGTCGCAGGTCGAGCAAAGAGCATCACCAATGGGGGAAAAATGCCGATAGAGACCAATTCCTCCAATTGCTTCTCCATCGTCACAGAAATGGCTCAATCTTTGGCCGAGGCGGATGAAGGAGCGTCTTTGGGGGAAGGAGAAGACATTTTTTCGGTGAAAGAAACTTGCGATCGCGACGGATTGGGAAGGCAATGCTAACCCTAGCGGCGGAGAGCGCAGGAGAAGTGCCAAAAATAAGATGAAGGGCAAATGAGAATAGTGCACAGAAAGCGGTTTCATTCGCACCCAGTCTCATGTTTTATAGGGAGCGACGCTAACTTTCACCCTGAGCGGGAAAACGCTTCTCATTCCGCATATCTTGGGGTTGCCCTAGGGCACGCCTCAAGATGGGCCTGTGGCCATATGAACTGAATCACTATACACAGGCACAATTGGGTCGAAACTAATTTGGGATATGGTATGCTCCATGATGGGCCAAAAGCCAATGACCGCGTCAGACGGGATTTGGGTACCTTCCAAAGTAAAACGTCCTCTTATGATATGCCTCATGTCAGGTCATATGCTGGATACCATTCAAAACGAGATCAGATATCATAAAGATGGTTCAAAAACAGATATTCCAGAGGTATGCCTCATGATAGGTCATTAGCCGTATGCTGCAAAGGGTAGATGCGGGTACCGCTTGGATAAATCATGGTACGCCTCATGACAGGCCGAAAGCTGTGCGCCCTGGCACGTAGGTACCACTCGACTAAAAGCCTACGTAAATGGAGATGTATTCCATGACGAGTTGAGTGCTGGCTCAATAAATTGGGTCGGGAACCACTCAGAATACTTGCACGTGGAGCTCTATCGAGTCCTTCACAACCTCCTTGCCTACTACAGACCACTCGGCTGCATAGGAAACCAGTCGGGAAGTCTTGATGGTAAGATGGCAATCCGATCGCAAAGCACTCAGGGGCTACTATGGGATATATATACCACGGGTATCTGCAAGGTAGGCCTGCAAGGCCTAACTGAACAAGGCTGGGCTGGGCCGACTGCAAGAAAATAGAAGCTACCAGGGTTACACCAGACGTGCGAAACAAGGAAGCCCTGGAGATAGCAACCGATCCGGATTAGGTAGGATACGATTGTAATCCAAGCCATTATAATACGGATAGGTACAGGAGATATAATCCCTACTTTGTATCCGACCAGGACTCTCTTTTGTAACCGCCCTCCTCTATTATGTAAAGGGAGGGGCGGGGGAACAACAACATACAATCTCATCATCAGATTAGCTAGCCACATATAATTCCAAAGCACAGGACTAGGGTATTATCTCCTCCGCGAGAGCCCGAACCTGTATAATTCTTGTGTCTTGTGATACCATCGAGTTTGGATCCAGCGCCTAGCCCCGTTTTCATTATTGCCGACAACAAACGTCGACAATGGCTTAGGTATTTATTCTATAAAATTTTTCCATAGGACAATAACTGTAAAATCTAATTTAGGATGGCTAATTAACTTAAAATTTGACATACTCTGTTGCACGGTAGAAAGGGTGTGGGTAATCATTGCATTACATTTTAATGTCTTATTTTAGCTTTGATGATGTATGTTGACTGTGATGATGTTATGATGATGCATGCTGATATGATTATGAATGAGTATATCTAAAGAATGTGATTATATGAAATCAATGTGCCGAAGGTTTTCGATCGTTGTCTGTGTGGCCATGGTTGTAGGTGTGGTTAGGTAGAGCTACCACCTGATGTTTTGGAACCTCCTGTAGTGGAGAGTTGTTTTCTATTACGTTGTAGATCAAAGAGTGTGTGGACAAAGTTTCTTTCTTTTTGTATTTGATGGTTAGAGACAAGAAGAAAGAGATTAGTGATGAGTCTTTGTGGGTTGCTATTTCTACGGTTTTGGTATTGGCCTGGTTTTGTTGGTTATCAACAGTTGATTTGTAGAGAATTTTACCTTTTTAATGTGTTTGTCATTCTCTCTATTTGAAAGAATTTATTAAAGTTTCTGATGCAAGACTTAAGTTGTGTGGATTAAGTTTTGTGACTTTTCGAAGAAAGGGTTACTTGATAGCTTGGTTTTCCCTTTTGTGAAGAGATCCTTCCAACTATCTTCCTTCATGGGAGTTTTAAATTTTGAATTTTGTTTTGGAGAACTTTTGCATGTCAGGGTTGGGTCTTATCATCTTGTGATTGGAGAGTCGAGATTTTTTGTGAACCATGATTGGGTCTTTCTCAAAATAAAAAACTATACATAAATAAGGTAATCATTTGACAAAAATAAATTATAATTAGTAAGAGCACTACCTTGAAAAAGGTCATAAGTGGCGGTTCATAACTGCCATCAGTGACGGTTTTTGAACCGCCACAGATTTAGTGCCACTGATAATCGAGGATTATCAGTGGCGATTATAGAACCTTCTGAGATAAAATTATCGATGGCGGTTTTGGTTAGAACCAAATCGATAATCAATATCGATGGCGGTTCTAGCCACAAATTGCCACTGATAGTAGAAGTATCTGTGGCGGTTTTTGGTTAGAACCGTCACTGATAACCAAATATCAATGGCGGTTCTAGCCAAAAAAACAATCGATAGTAGTAGTATCGTGGCGGTTTTATATAGAATAAATCATCGATTTTTATCGATGGCGATTCTATATAAAAACCGCCACAGATACTACTACTATCAGTGGCTGTTTTTGGCTAGAACCGCCACTAAGAGTATATTAGTGGCGGTTATAGCAAAAAACCGCCACTGATAATCCCACACACGAAAATAAAAAACTGGCATTTGTGGTTAGCCTCAGGCAGCGCTAGCCATGCCCTCTGAGCATAATGAAAATGCCAGTACAGAAAATAATCACAGACAATAGTATACAGAAAATAATCTAACTATGTATCTGTTGGCTTGGAAAGAAACCCAATCAATAACTCTGGAAAGGAAGCAGTAGGTTGCACTTACGCTTCGCCATTGCTTGCAGCAACAGTGTCATTGTTCGGTGCCACCAATGCTTTATTGTCGGTTCCACCCTGGAGAGACCAAGAGACAGCAGCATTGCTCTAAGGAGGGGGTATGAACAAATTCATGGCTCAACGACGTATGAAAATGGCCATGCAATTATGTGATTGGCCAATTACTAATAGTAACAAAAAAAGGAACCTGCTCAATTGCAACCATAGGAGTTTCAACTTTTGCCTTGGGGCAACTTCTCAGGGTACCCTGAATACACCAAATATGAAGAAAATATAAGTAACTACAAGTCCAAAATGTCCAGAACCAACAAATGCAAATACAAATGTCAGAATAAGCAGTCAAATCTTGATATTGGAGACATGTTTATTTCCCAGAGAATCACCACCATTTTCTTTTAGGATTCCTCCCACTATTAACTAGAGACAATAACATCACAAGAGCAGCTTATTTACTACCACTAACACAATGGAAAAGATAGGCTCCATTTTGCTTTTCATATAGTAGTTTTTTCACCCTTTTCATTTATGGTTCTGCCATCTAACTCCCATAGAAACCTCAAAGCATTTTTATTGAATTGTATTGGCATGTTGCTAAACTTTATGGCCACAGTAAATAACAAGGGAGGAACTGAAAATTAAATAAAGGACAACATCAACTGGCAGCATAATTGAATATAAGTATGTCTTCATGACTTGGTTGAAATATAAAATGAATTTTTATCTGCCAAGTTGCTACCACACATACACCATTGTTGCAAATCCAGTAACACTGGGACGAGATGGCAAAACAATCACAGCCTTAACACGTGTCATGTGACACCATGACAGCAAGCATGGTCTTAACACCATGTTGTGAAAAATCATTTTATAAATTGTAACCAAGCAATTCAATTCCACCTCTATGCAAATATTATGGTAACATGAAAAGGAATAAAAGGGGGTTGTGTAGGAGATGAAGACAAAGAAGGAACATATTATCTATCAGAAAGGAAAAAAGAAAAACAATCCAGCGTGTTAAGCATGAGATTATACCTTGTTTGCCCACATCGGTCCACATGCATTGCACAAAGTCCTTGGACCGGTGGACCACGACGCATGGTCGGTGTCATATTTTCACTAGTGCCACAATTCGAGACACGCAACAAGTATGATATGACAAATAAGGTCATCTATTTCCCATTCAACAGTAAACAGACAAAAAATGGATCACATAACCAAGGCTTCAGGTTTTTTTTAAGTATTTTCCGAACACAAAATTTGAGCAAGCAATTACAAGTTAGGACAAATTGGGGTTCCCTTGGGAAGAATATAAGATGGATAAGACAAACTTTACAAAAGAGTCATAAACTAACAACAGACATTGTTGGTCATCACAATTTCTCCTCCAATTATAAAATTTCTGCATCTCAAATTACAAATTCTCGATCTTGAACCTCTCAATGTGATCGTGAACTAAACATTTGTGTGCACTTCATGTGTTTGAGTTGGCAAGATTATAGCAGATAGGGTGCCCTTATGTCCAAGAAGAAGTCATGGCTGGCAATGGTCTAGTACCAATTGAAGAGAGGGAGGTAATCCCATGTAAATTCACCCCTCAAGATGGGGAAAAGGAGGTAATCCCATGTAAATTCACAAAGAAGAAAGAAGAAAAGTAAGGATCATTGCCTCAAGTCAGTCATTTAAAGAATTAAAAAAAAGGCATCCCATTGTCATTGAAAAAATTCCACATGTGTGAATCCTATTCTGTCACAGCAGTCCTTTTAGAGCACAAGAGACAAACAAACCAAATAATAAAACAAAATGGTCATCGGGCTCAAATTATAGAACACTTCGTCATTAAAGTTTATTGTATTACCAAAATTTGGAAGAAAAAAGAAACAACCCGCTTAAGAGTCTTAAGGATAAACACAAACCTTGAATGCTGGTTCAGCTTCTTTTTGCCTAGACTTGTCCGATATTTCAATGACCCACTACAAGAACAATCACAAAAGTTATCCAGTATACAAAATTAACAGTAAGCAAAGCCTTAAAAAATTAATCATTAAGACAATAAGGCAAAGTCCTTACGATTAAGAAACTATAATAAACAGTTCTAAATGGAAATGTGTACCTTGCATCTATTAGTTCAAGAAGCTTGCTTTGGAATTTTGTTCCCAAGACCTACAATTGAGGCTTCATCAAAATCTATAGTATTTATTTGGACAGGAACAAGAAAAGAACTCCATAGATGATTTAAACTCACATGTATTTTTGATGCAGTTTTAGGGATCAAGAAAGCCTTTCACTGAATTCCAGAGTAGCTTGAAACCACTACCAGCATTCACAACAAACATCTGATGCTGTGTCGGGACCCGGATATGCAAATCCGAAACCCTCTGTGTATACCGCACTAGTCCAGGATCACGCTAGTGCACACAGTGGAAACATAGATGACATATCATTCCATACATCGAAATAACTAAGAAGAAACAAATTATTATTGAATAAAGCAAACGACCTTATGGTCAAGGTTCATACACCAATGCCTCTTGGCTTAAGGAAACAAATAAAAAGCTATTAAATGAAATAAAATAACTTGGGCCATTCGACATGCCACAGCAATCGTGCTGGGAAGCGCCTTCCTAGTCGGCGTAGTCTTCATAGTACTCCTCCTCTTGATACTCATTACGGTCCTTCCTCAAGAATCGAACAACGGGGCATAAAGCCGTGAGTACAAAACGTACTCAACAAGCCGAGGGAAATGATGCAATATATATTCATGCACGGCTTGTCAAAGGATAGTTATATGGTTCATTTGCGAAAGCAATAACTTGAATTTAAATACACTAAATAGATTGAAGGCGGTTTGAATAAAACAATAATAAATAATCGATAAATCAATGGTAGACAACATGAGCAGAATGACGAGGCATCACCCTACATCATTCAAACAAGTATCAACCACACAATTCAACAAGTATAGCTTGAGACAACAAAACAACGATGAACTCCCGCTCCCATTCCAACAATTCCACATTTCATGAAACACTCTATACCTGTGTGAAATTCCGGGCTTGTCCATGACCGCGACACGGCTATTGAATAGTTTACACTCTGCAGAGGTTGTGCGGCTTTACCCACAAGACATGATCATCCCTTAGTGCCAAGCGCTAAGAACACACTTCCTTTGGTGTGTCGGCAGAGAGATCACTACAAAGCCTTTACAATGCATGTCTAAACCCAAGATCGCCCTCTAAGGTTTCACCCTCGGGGCCCCTCTTGAGCCATGTGGGTCTACCGTCCATCTTGGACCCCACACCAACAATGGCAATACTCAAGTCGGACATTGCAAATTAATCAGCTAGGTCCGTCCCATACGGACTTGTGGTTGCACAGTTAGGCCCAGTTCAATGGCGCACAAGATTAAGTCCTTAAATTGTTTGAGCAAAACAACCACATTCAATGTGCTAAACAAGCACCCCTTTCTTGCCACGATCAATTGCGAGAAACATTTTGTTTAACCCAAAACCAATGGCATCCCCGCCATGGTACAATAAGTTTTACAACAATGGTCAATGACCACAATTCAATATCTCATTAAGTCAAGATTAACATTAGCTCACGGTGATATGAATCCCATCGGACAACTAAGCATGGCTAAGCATAGCTACGATAACCCAATGTTGGTACTATGGTTATGCCCAACTAATAATGTCCCAACCTATGGTTAACAATGGATACATGGCATTCCAATAATCAAAGGGCATACTCAAACAGTAAATAGCTACTCCGTAAACTAGCATTGTTACACAAATAGCATGCAATTGTATAAGACAAAGTACTTTTTGCAAACATAGGTTCAATATGATCAAAGGTCTACGACTTGCCTTGCTGTTCAAATGCTGAGTCTTGGTCTTCGAAATCTCCGTTCGCTCCTTCGGGGTTCGCGTCTCTAGGAAAATAAAGCAATAAAGCCAAATAAATACAAAACAGAGAAGCAAACTAGCTCAAAATTGAAAATAAGTGGCTCTGGAATGTAGAGCTTGATTTTACAAAAATTTAGAAATTTGAATCACTCCAATCGGAGTTGGACGAGGAGAATGGGCTCTGGAAGATTTAATTCAGAGAAAATCAGATAAATTCACCGAGGTGACACGTGTCGGCTTGTGATTGGCTGGAATTTTGGATTTTCAAAAAATCAGAAAAAGAAAATAAATGCCGATCGACATGCGGGCCCACATGTCGATGGCTCGATCCTGATGGTGGGATCACCGAGGCGACATTCGGTGAGGCGGCGAAGTGTCTTGACGCGACGCCACGCAGAGCTAGGGTCGACGTGGCGCCGATGTGGCAGAATATTTGACGCCGACGCTGGTGGCGGTGACCGACACGGCGCCGAGGTGGCACCACGGCGCCGACTTCGGCGGCAACGTGGCGGTGGCGAGAGAGGCCACGCGGCGATCGGCGTGGCAAGATCCGGCAGCGTCTTGATTGCGTCGGACGGCCAAGAACGCGTGGAAGCGGCTCGGCGAGAGGCGGCGCTACTCACCGGAGGTAGGGAAGACGATGCACGAAATAGCGGAGGACGGCCGGATCGGGCGGAAGAATCTGCGGATCCGGAAGAGTTCGACGCGGGAACTTCGGTGGTACCAAAACCACGGCGGAGATGCACCGCGAGGGAGATCGACGCGGAAGGTGCCGGTGGCGGCGCTCTTGGCGAGCTCATTCTGGCGATAAATTGCGTCTCGCGGCGTGGATAGGGGCGGCGGATCTGCGCGCGAGAGGCGAACCTCGGGCGGTCGTGGCTTGCTTAAATAGCCTCGGGAGGCGAGGAAAACTTGAAACCGAGGAGGCGGCGACGGCGCGAGGAAACCGGAGAGGATTAGGGTTAGGGTTTGGTAGGCGGCGACGACGTGGCGGCAATCAAGCGTCCTGTGGCGTCGAGCAACGGCGGATGGTATGGCAGTGAACGGACCGGGCATGAATAGGAAATGGGCGTGAAGGATTCGCCCGAAAGCCCTTTTGATTTATAAATTCGTTTTTTATTTCAATAAATCTCGAAATTCAAATAAATCCAAATAAATTCAAACAAATAGCAAATAAATTCAGAAAAATCTCCAAAAATCTGAGAAAAATTTCTTGAAGCACAAGGAACCCAATAAAACTGAAACCTTTAGTTTGATGCATAGATTAATCAAATTAAATCTTTTCATTATTGGAAAATTCATATTAAGCTTCAATTAATTGCGAGGAAAATACAAAGGGTTTATTTTTTATTTTAAACATACCAAAACTCAAATTTTGGGATGTTACATGCTGTGTCTGAGCATGCAAGGAAAGTTTATCAAACTAACCAAGTAATTTTTTCACTTGGTTAGTTTATCAAACTAACCAAGTAATTTTTTCACTTGGTTAGTTTATCAAACTATTACAAACACATGAAATAACTTCATATCAAAAAATAACCATGTAAGGCAAACACATGAAATATTTAGAAGTGTCACTCACATGTGTGCGTGTTCCTAAAGAAGATAAAGGTACACGCTACACTAGCACAGCCACTGACAAAAGAAGTGGCATTGATGAAAGAAGGGGTTCCCATTTCAAAGGAACAAAGAGTTATTTACACTTTGTAATGAAACAAAATTGAAGTAACAAAAGCCTAAACTTGTTTTCTAAACTAGAAGGCTACGGGTCTTCGGAGGCTGGAGACACGGGATGTGAGAGCATAGTATGGAGGACTGGATCGTTGTTGTCTGCGTCATAAAACTCGCTTTTTTTGTTGATTACTTCCTTCATGATGAAGTAGGCGAGCTGGCCCTGAATGGCTTCGATTTCAGAATGAAGCAGTCCTACCGTAGACAACTTGAGGTGCTGCAAGTATGAAAAACAAAATTAAGAGAGTATATAGAAATTGAGTGGTGCAAATGAATGTGTCATGTCAGCATGACTGACCTCTACGTCATTGTCTTTAATTGTGCAACCTAAGATTTCGCGCATGTACTGGCACACGAAGTACCCACATAAATTTGTTCCTTACGCCTGCTTGTGACACTGCAAAAAATCGAATGAACTAAGATGTCGTCGAAGGAGCTATTTACTATGAAATGCGATATAAGAATATTCCTTGCGTGCGTACCGGAAAGTTAGTACGAATTGTAAGGGATTTGTTGTATGGGTGGTGTCTCGTGCTCTTCTGACAATATCTTTTGAACGCGTCATTTATTAAACATGTCATCACTTTGTAGTCTTTTTTAGGTTTAGCCAGTGGATCCATGATCAGCATCTTGCTCGTGCTCTTCTGACAATATCTTTTGAACGCGTCATTTATTAAACATGTCATCACTTCGTAGTCTTTTTTAGGTTTATCCAGTGGATCCATGATCAGCATCTTGCTCTTATCTGGATGAATTATTACGAGAATCCAGTGGAAGCTACATACACATGCATGATGCCATAGTCATTAGTCCTTACATCAGAGTTAATAACGAAATCAATGAGTAATTTAACTAGCTAGTGAGGAACTTACTTAAAATGGTATGGTACAAGTATAAACTCCTTGTCTTGTAGTTTAAGCAAAGCTTTATATACGTACTCCTCGACCTCCTTTGGTGCTCTTTTGATTTCAGTTTGGCAAACCGTTCCCGGGTCGAGGAATCCCACTGGCCCCTTGGTTCTTCGTACTTCAATCATCTCGTAGCTATATAACGTTACACATGACATTTATAGGTATTACGTGAATGTAGACCAAGATTGATGTATTAGACACTTACAGTGACTAGCATCTCAAAAAAGATATGTCGAGGGCGTCATGATAGAACAAGTTGTGCAAGTTATCGAATTCTATTAAGAAGTAGCCATCGCCCTCATGGTGAAAATGTTCGTCACGGAAAATTGCAGAGATCACCTTCGGGAGTACCTCTTGGTTGGATCGATCCATGTACCATGCATGTAATCGCTGCAGCATGGGTGTTAGACTATTTAACTTCGAATCGGTGACTAAGGGCTTCCCTAACTCGAATTTCAATCTTTGTTGATTATCTTGGTCATCAGACTTCGCCTTGCCCTTACTTTTTTCTCGCACGACATCATACTCGGTCCTGGCTTCGCCTGATCTGGCTGATACGGCTTATCTAATGTGCCATTTTGTGGGATCAGGGGCTGTAGGTTTGTCCTTTGAAGTACCAGGTGTTATAGGTTTCTACTTTGGAGTACTAACAGTGGCCATCTTTATGGGGTCCTCAATGGATTTCTTTTCTACCTCATCTTGCTTCTTCACCGCTTCACTCTCACGTGCTGGTGATGGATGCGCGGATTGTACTGCAGCAGAGGCTAGCACTGCATGGTCCAAGACGATGTCAGGAGAGGCTGGCACTGGATGGTCCAAGACGATGTCACGCTTGCACCACTAGATGAATGAGTGGACGGCACTTCCTAGAGTTGTTATCTTGTCATTGGCAGGTTTTTCTAGCCCGATATCAGCAAACTGTGCAAGTACCGTGTCCACCTAGACCTTTGCATAACCTGGCGCTATCGGGGTATTGTGCAGGACACCCCCTTCTTGGCACGGATAAGCTACCCCTGTAGCAGCCCGTAGAAATATGTTCATCACGGGCACGTTGAGTCGACAGGTGTCGGGTCTGTATGTAAATCCCCAGGATAATGGTTGTTGTCATACGCCAATAGCGTGGACGCCAAGCGCAAGCTACTTGTGTGACGACACTAGTAGGGTGGAGAGAACATTGTGGGCCTACGTCTGGCTCAAGGCTTGTTGTACTTGTCGTTGAACTTGTTCTTGAATGGTGCCTTGTAATTCTTGTAGAACCCTTTCCTTCATCCTTTCCATTTCCTGCTCAGCCCGCTCTTCTTTAATAGCTCTCTTTCGACTCCTATAAGAGTCTTCATGCTCAGGGAATCCCATCTTCCATGGAACCTTGACCCCAACGCCTCGTGTTCGACCAGGGTGCTCTTTGTTTCCTAGGGCCACTGTTAGCTCATCTTTCTCCCTGTCTGGGTGGAAAGATCCTTGGCTGGACTAGGCGTAAAACTCATGAACTCTTTGCGTCATTGCTTCGTCTTCGCTGCTCTTGAAAGATAAACCTCCAGTAGACAAGATATCTGCCCTTGCTAGCACGTAGTGCTTCACTCGGTCTGGTGGTCCGGTCAAGGGACTTGTGCCAGTCAATTGGACCGCTTCTAATTCCTGCCTCTCTCATTGAGCAATTTTACTCAAGATCTTTGTCGGGACCGAATATGCAAATCCGGACCCTCTGTGTATCTTGCACTAGTCCAGATCACGCTAGTGCACACAGCTCAACATTAGTGAATATCATAATCATACACAACGTAAATAAGACAAAGACATAATATATTAAATATTAGCGGTTGTATGACCTTATGGTCAACTTACTTAGCAATGCCTCACAAGGCTGAACAACAAATTGAGCTGCGGCGGAATGAAGGCGTAGATAACCCTCAAGATACCACAGCAACCGACAAGGCTCGCACCTAAACATTCGTCCCTTCATGGTACTCCTTCTTGAAGATCGATGATTTTTGTAGGCAAGGGTGAGTACACCAACACGTACTCAACAAGTTGTGCATGTAATGCAATTCTATCATAGCTATATGCAAGGCTTATTCCAAAGGAATGGCTAAGTGGTTCTTAAGCGATGGCAAGCATTTTCAAACATAAGCAATATGTAGATTGAAAAGACAGTAAAACAAATAATAACGAGTAAATAGATTCCATTGTTTGCAAATCAACCCAAGTCTCAACCTAAATCAAATTACATTATCCACATGGCATCCCGCCATCCAAGCAGTTGACAAGTTTTAGTTAACTACCCCTTGACTGTAATTCCCGAGCATTGCTCAATACCGTGAGCACGGCTATCCGAATAGATTGTACACTCTGCAGAGGTTATGCACTTTACCCACATGATACAACCATGCACCACACAGTGACGATCGAACGAAGCCTTTACAATGCATCCTCTTAACCCGGTGCTATCCGCTAAGGTTTCAACATCAAGGGCTAAACCACCACAACAGGGCCCCTCTTGCGCCATGTGAGTTTCCTCCGTGAACCCGGACCCACACCACCAAGATAGCACTTAAGTTAAGCATTTGCAAATTAGTCACTAATTGTCCCATTCCGACATGTGGTTGCAAGTTAGACTCAGTCAAAGGCTCGCAAGGTTAAGTCCTTAGGATTGATTGAAGCAAGACTTACTCATACCCTTTCTCGCCCATCTAGCCCACCTCGACACCCTTGTCCCTACCACTTGCTTCAATCTAAATGATTATCAAACCCAGTTGATTACCAAGCATCAATTCAACATCATCGTTCCATATTCCATTAGTCAAGATTATTAACCACTAATTCATGAACATGTGATGACGTAGCATGGCTAAGCAAATCTATTCCGGTCTAACCATCCATGTTGATTTTCTATTAACCAACTCTAATTAACCAACCTAGGGTGACAAGTGGTTCATGGCATACAATTTAACAAGGTAGGGTGTAATTCAATAGGGTATGGTAACTAATCCCAAACTTATGTTGAAATCATTTATACACATCAAATATCAAGTGATAAGGTAAATCAAAATAGCATGCAATCTAATTTATGGGTGCAACATGATCAAAGCACAACTTGCCTTGGTTAGGTTCCTGGTCTTGATCTGAAAATAATTCTTGAGCTGAGAAATCCCCTTCCGAAGCCTCGCACAATTCAACGTCTACGCGAATCGAGAGAGAGAAAGCAAATAAAAACCAAAATCAACGAGCAAACAAATTCAAAAATTCAAATAAAAATCACCATTAAATAGATCTCATTTTTATAAATTTTTGAGAACTTGAATCACCTCAATCGGGGTTCGTATGCGAAAGTTATGAAGTTTTGAAGTTTGAAAATCTTGAAAATACCCTGAAAATAGAAATTCCGATTTTAGCGAATTATTTCTATACGGAAAAATCAGATTTTTCCCGCCCGATCCGTCTGGCGTGGCGTGGCGCTCTGAGGCGTCCGATGGCAATCAAGCGGTTGAGACTTCTCCCGAGCGGTGAGGGCGAGGCGGGCGCGACCGTTGGCCCGGAAGACGACGCCCGATGGCGCTCCATGAGTTCCGCGAAGAAGAGGCAACTTCGACGGCGCAAGTCGAGGAACTCGAATCCGCAATCCTCTCGGCGGAAGAGTAACCGACGGCGACTAGAAGCCCGTCGCAAGACCTCGGCGATGTCCTTCGTACTCCGGCGAGCTCCCGTGCGTGCTCCGAAGCCTCTCCGGCGGTGGCACAATAGCAAAAGTATGCGGCGAGGTGTGGTGAACATCGGGAAGAGCTCAGGGGTAGCTTTTATACTCGGCGGGGGCGGCGGGGATGGAAAGTTTGCCGACGGCACAAATTTGGAAGGCGGCGATGTTTTTGGAAGGCGGCGGCGATCTCCGAATCGAAGACGATGACGCCCGTTTGCACGATTTCCATCCGGCGGTCAGTAGTAGTTTAGGGTTTCCTAATTTGCTTGGCGTGATGAAGGCCGTTGGATGGAAATCCAACGGTCGGCAAAAATCCTGATTAATTCCGACCGGCTGCAAGACGATTAAGTATGGGCGAGGCCCGTTCTTATTCATCCTTTTCCGAATTTCCTATTTTATTTATTCCGATTAAAGGTTTTGATTTCTTTAAGGCTTTAGAAACATTCTAAAATTCCATAAAATTCCCAAAAATATTTTGAGATATTCTGGACTTAAATAAAATATTTTCAGAAAAACTTTATTTTGCAAATCTCTTTTATAATTATTTCTTGACCAAAAGATAATGTATTTAATTCCAAAGAATTCAAATAAATCTCAGAAAATCCAAATAAATTCAGAAAATTCACACAATTCATAATTAGCAATAAAATAATATTAATTAACTGAAAAGCTAAAATTTTGGGATGTTACAAACCTCCCCCCCTTAAATGGAATCTCGTCCCCGAGATTTAGGGCTGGCTAGAGAATAGGTTCGGGAATTCTTTCTTCAGATCTTCTTCACGCTCCCAGGTTGCTTCATTTTCTGAATGATTACTTCATTGAACTGTACAAAAGCGGGTAGACTTATTTCTGGTCCTGCACTCCATTACATCCAAAATCCTAATAGGCTGCTCTTTATAAGTCAGATCCTCCTGCAGCTCGATTGCTTCTAACGGCGTATGCTTGGCTGGCATTCTAAGACAGTTCCTACGCTGAGACGCATGAAACACATCATGGACTCCTGCTAATGACTGTGGCAACTCCAACTACTATGCAACCTCTCTTTGGTGGCTTAAGATTTTAAATGGTCCAACATACCTAGGTGCAAGTTTGCCCTTAACTTGAAACCTTTTCACATCTTTAAGAGAAGTAACCTTAAGATATACGAAATCATTGGGTTCAAGGCTCAATTCACTACGACGATTGTCAACATAACTCTTCTACCTTGACACTGCTGTTTTCAGTCTTTCCCTGATCATGACAACTTATTCCTCAGCTTCTCTTGAGAATCTCAGGCCCATACACTGAACACTCTTCCCGATTCATTCCAACTTAACGGGGTACGACAGACACAACTATATAAGGCTTCATATGGCGAAATTTACAAACTAGCCTAGTAACCGTTGTTATAACTGAACTCTGCATATGGCAAGCTCTTTATCCCAAAACTAACGCACAAGCTCTCAACATATCTTCCAGAATCTGATTGACTCTTTTTGTCTGATTATCCGTCTAAGGATGATATGCGATGCTGAAATTCAAGCGAGCTCTCATTATTTCAGGTAACTGGTTCTAAAACCTCGAGATAAATTGGATATCTCTATCGGACACAGCCTTCTTGGCACCTATGCAGTCACTCAATCCCTGACATATACTGATCTACCAAATGATCTTTTAACTACATAGCCTTTAGCGGTATGAAATGAGCAACTCTGATTAATTTAATCAATAATGATTCCTCTGAATTCGTATCTTTTAGGGTCAATTCGCACTAGGGATCCTTTTTAATGATCCGCCTCCTATAGGGATCTACAATGATTTGCAACGAACCTCTAGGTCTCTAATGTATTGCCTTTATTTTCTGATACACATCACATCAATCATCATATCCAATAGTTTCGCTCTTCACCTTAGGACACCAACCTTTTCTTTTAAACCTCATTACATCTTAGCACTTTCTGAATAAATCGAATACCTAGAATCGTGGGTTTCCTCAAGTTTCATCTGCTTAAAATTCTCCTATTCGGCGCACTAGTTCGGCCTTGAATCCTCTGGGTATCCTAATTGCTCAAAATTTTGTTTCTTGGCTAAGCCTTTTTCTTTCCTTGACTTGATTTTATATTTCATCACCCTTCGAACTTTCTGTGATCTGATCCTCTAACGTTGGTTTTTACTTCTAGAGCTACTATGAAACTTTGTGGAATAACTTCTAATTTCAACCTCTCAAATTCTTTGTACAACCCTAATTGACTGCTTATTATCAACATATCCGTAGCCTCATAATTCAATTGTCGACTACCACATTGGCTTTACTAGAATGTTCATGGATTCTGACACTAGAATCTTTGGTTATTTCCAGCCATTTCTTTGTTTGATTCTTGTCTAGCGAGTAAATATACAATTCAGACTCTTATGGTTCACATCTATCTTTGTTGAGTTAGTGACACCAGATCCCCAAATCGTGCACTACGATGGCTAACTCCAAATTATACGTAGGGTGATTCTCCTCATGCCGCAACAATCTGGTCCCCTTTCATGCCAATTCGTGTCTTAAATCATATCTACAAGCATCACTTATATATGTTGAAACTAATCCACACTAACATAGGCGTTGATGTTAATTGCTTCTTCAACTTCCGAAAACTATTTCCACAGTCGCATAAGAGGTTTAGCTATTGTTGGAAATCCTTCTATGAACCAGCGATATTATCCTGCCATTCCTAGAACTTCAACTCCAAGTAACAAACTTTTGGTTGTTCCCAATGTAACACAACTTCCACCTTGTTTGATTCCACATCAACTCCTTTAGTAATATTCATATGACCCAAGAGTTCAACCTTTTTCTCCTAGGGATCACACTGGTTGAACTTAACGTACGACTACTGCTCTTCATAATCTTTTCAAAACCAATTTAACATGTCCTTCTCTTGTCTTAGGATATACTAGAATGTCATCTATATGGCAATCAGGAATTTATCCAAATAATCCAAAAATACCTTAGTCATCATGTTCATAAGGTATGCATTGGTCAATTCAGGAGATATAGATGAAACTCATACTATCCTTATCATAGAGAACACAATCCTAAGAACATCCTCCATATAACTCCTTAATCAATGATAACCTAAGCGAGGTTTTATCCTAAAGAAATTCCAACTCAGTATGGTTTGCTTGGAACTCTACTTTCTCAATAAGCATTGAATTCTAAACATCCTGGGGTTAATCTGGCACAACCAAGTATTTATTGATAATGACAAATCCTTTGGTTATCAAGATTAGGCTGGATACCACTAAACTAGCCACTATTGCACATATATCATTTTCAAATGATCCATAAACTCTTAGAGAAATATCTAACTCATCCTTTTGCATTTTTGCTTTTCATACCAATATTCCGTATACTAACACATCAACCATTACTACTTTATTTCTTTTGGCAAGGAAACCTTTACATGGATTTCATCACTAATCTTTTTACTTTACATGTAGGGTTACGGTATTGTACTAAGTAAACTCATGACTTTCGACTTTCTTGATTTAGCGTTGACGCTAAGGCTTTGATAGAGATGGAGTTGGAATTGACTTTAGCCAACGCAATTGCTTCCTTTGGGGGCATTTATTGGCAAAATGCTTAGGTTTGTGGCAAATATAGCAGAGTCTAGGAGGAACTTCCTTTCTTGAGCCTTCATTAGTCGGAATCGTGTCTTTATCTAGACGCCTTTTCTTCAGTTGATTTTCTTGGCAAATCTCTCCTGCATCTTCACCGCTCACCCTTGGTGTTATATACCGGACGGAAGTAACTTCTGGTATTTCCATGGCTGTAGGAAATACTTGCTCTCTCCGTGGGCATTGCTTAACAAAATGGCCTTCTTCTTGACAGTAGTAGCACAACCGTTTGCATCGTTTTACCTTGATGGATGCAACTGTGTACTCATCCTCACTCTTATAATCCAGGGTTGGTTGCTTCAGAGGGCACTCTCTAGACCAATGACCTTCTTTATCACACAAGAAACATGCCGTTGGTGATTGCCACTCACTGCTTTCCTGATTAAGGTTGACAGGTTTAGGAGGCTGTGTTTTTAATTTTCCAAGCGACGTCTCCTGGGCAGTTAACTTTCCCCCTCTTATTGATAATTCTCGAGCAACTAGGGTCCGTAGATTCTTCTGTTGATGTTGTATCACGGCGGTTACTATCGGATCTAGGGGACATTGAGGTGGACAGTGATCTCGACCTTCACAAAGGTAACAAGTGATGTTGCCCATAGGACATTCTCTAGGAGAATGGCTTCCTTCACAACTGGAGCAATTGATCGCATGCTCGTCTGCGGTATGTCCTATCTCTCCACAGCGAATGCACGCACGATACTTTAACTTATCTAGCTGTCCAGATCTCGAACGAGGTACATTGGTGGTATTCTTCTTTGAATTTATTGTGGCCATATCATTCTCAGTGATATTCTGTATTTGTTTCGTCATTGCTTGCATCAACTGAGTCTGAGCGGCCAAAAACTCTTTGAAGCTCTGCATATCTATCGGTATTGACGGTTGAGAACTAATCCATCCTTAGAGTTTCCTTTGGGTTGATTTCCACTTTCACTAGCTCCATTGCTATCAACATTACGAACCATCTGCTGATTACCTCAAGGGTTAGGGAAGCGAAATTAGCATAGATAAGGAGCAAGAATACTATCTGAGGAAAGATAGGTTTAACCCAATATCTTAAGCAGTCAATATTAATAACTTGGTATGGTTGCTTATATAAGCCTAAGAGCTTTGCAACGCATACTGCACACTCAACAATCAAGAAGAACCAATTCAACCTAAACACGAAAACTACAGTCTATATGGGCGACACTCCTATCTTAGAAAACGTGACTCTCACACATGAGTCTCTACTGGCTACTTGAGGCATTGAGTCTTCTAGCTCTTGATACTCTTCATTGATCCATTCTTCCACGAGCCCGATGATTCTTTCCTTCGTGATCTTTATGGTAGCAGCAAGCACTTGGTACTAACTCCTAAAGTGTGGTATATCGTTTTCTACTTAAGATAACTCAGGTAGGATTTCAATTCGATTAGCAGAGGTAGGAGAAACGAGTTTCAGCAAAAGGTAAGAAGGAATTTTTGGTGAGGACAAAAATAGAAGAATGAGATAAGTCAAGAACACATTATTCTTCTTGGTTAGGTCTTTTACTTTAGAAAATAATTTTGAAGGATCTATAGAGACGACCAACCATCTAGGGGCAAGACCTACAGTCAGTATGGCTCTGATACCACCTTTGTCGGGACCCGAATATGCAAATCCGGACCCTCTGTGTATCTTGCACTAGTCCAGATCACGCTAGTGCACACAGCTCAACATTAGTGAATATCATAATCATACACAACGTAAATAAGACAAAGACATAATATATTAAATATTAGCGGTTGTATGACCTTATGGTCAACTTACTTAGCAATGCCTCACAAGGTGAACAACAAATTGAACTGCAGCGGAATGAAGACGAGATAACCCCTCAAGATACCACGAAACCGACAAGGCTCGCACCCTAAACATTCGTCCCTTCATGGTACTCCTTCTTCAAAGATCGATGATTTTTGTAGGCAAGGGTGAGTACACCAACACGTACTCAACAAGTTGTGCATGTAATGCAATTCTATCATAGCTATATGCAAGGCTTATTCCAAAGGAATGGCTAAGTGGTTCTTAGCGAAGAAGCATTTTCAAACATAAGCAATATGTAGATTGAAAAGAAGTAAAACAAATAATAACGAGTAAATAGATTCCATTGTTTGCAAATCAACCCAAGTCTCAACCTAAATCAAATTACATTATCCACATGGCATCCCGCCATCCAAGCAGTTGACAAGTTTTAGTTAACTACCCCTTGATTTGTAATTCGAGCATTGCTCAATACCGTGAGCACGGCTATCGAATAGATTGTACACTCTGCAGAGGTTATGCACTTTACCCACATGATACAACCATGCACCACACAGCGAACGATCGAACGAAGCCTTTACAATGCATCCTCTTAACCCGATGCTATCCGCTAAGGTTTCAACATGAAGGGCTAAACCACCACAACAGGCCCCCTCTTGCGCCATGTGAGTTTCCTCCGTGAACCCGGACCCACACCACCAAGATAGCACTTAAGTTAAGCATTTGCAAATTAGTCAGCTAAGCTGTCCCATTCCAGACATGTGGTTGCAAGTTAGACTCAGGTCAAAGGCTCGCAAGGTTAAGTCCTTAGGATTGATTGAAGCAAGACTTACTCATACCCCTTTCTCGCCCATCGGGCCCACCCTGACACCCTTGTCCCTACCACTTGCTTCAATCTAAATGATTATCAAACCCAGTTGATTACCAAGCATCAATTCAACATCATCGTTCCATATTCCATTAGTCAAGATTATTAACCACTAGTTCATGAACATGTGATGACGTAGCATGGCTAAGCAAATCTATTCCGGTCTAACCATCCATGTTGATTTTCTATTAACCAACTCTAATTAACCAACCTAGGGTGACAAGTGGTTCATGGCATACAATTTAACAAGGTAGGGTGTAATTCAATAGGGTATGGTAACTAATCCCAAACTTATGTTGAAATCATTTATACACATCAAATATCAAGTGATAAGGTAAATCAAAATAGCATGCAATCTAATTTATGGGTGCAACATGATCAAAGCACAACTTGCCTTGGTTAGGTTCCTGGTCTTGATCTGAAAATAATTCTTGAGCTGAGAAATCCCCTTCCGAAGCCTCGCACAATTCAACGTCTACGCGAATCGAGAGAGAGAAAGCAAATAAAAACCAAAATCAACGAGCAAACAAATTCAAAAATTCAAATAAAAATCACCATTAAATAGATCTCATTTTTATAAATTTTGAGAACTTGAATCACCTCAATCGGGTTCGTATCGAAAGTTATGAAGTTTTGAAGTTTGAAAATCTTGAAAATACCACGAAAATAGAAATTCCGATTTTAGCGAATTATTTCTATACGGAAAAATCAGATTTTTCCGCCCGATCCGACGGGCGTGACGTGGCGCTCTGAGGCGTCCGATGGCAATCAAGCGGTTGAGACTTCTCCCGGCGGTGAGGGCGAGGCGGCGGCGCGATTGGCCGGACGAGGAAGACGACGCCTCCGATGACGCTCCGGCGAGTTCCGGCGAAGAAGAGGCAGCTACTCCGACGCGGCGCAAGTCGAGGAACTCGAATCCGCAATCCTCTCGGCGGAAGAGTAACCGACGGCGACTAGAAGCCCGTCGCAAGACCTCGGCGATGTCCTTCGTACTCCGGCGAGCTCCCGTGCGTGCTCCGAAGCCTCTCCGGCGGTGGCACAATAGCAAAAGTATGCGGCGAGGTGTGGTGAACATCGGGAAGAGCTCAGGGGTAGCTTTTATACTCGGCGGGGGCGGCGGGGATGGAAAGTTTGCCGGCGGCACAAATTTGGAAGGCGGCGATGTTTTTGGAAGGCGGCGGCGATCTCCGAATCGAAGACGATGACGCCCGGCCGCACGATTTCCATCCGGCGGTCAGTAGTAGTTTAGGGTTTCCTAATTTGCTTGGCGTGATGAAGGCCGTTGGATGGAAATCCAACGGTCGGCAAAAATCCTGATTAATTCGACCGGCTCAAGACGAAGGTATGGGCGAGGTCTGTTATATTCATCCTTTTCCCGAATTTCCTATTTTATTTATTCCGATTAAAGGTTTTGATTTCTTTAAGGCTTTAGAAACATTCTAAAAATTCCCATAAAATTCCCAAAAATATTTTGAGATATTCTGGACTTAAATAAAATATTTTCAGAAAAACTTTATTTTGCAAATCTCTTTTTATATTTATTTCTTGACCAAAAGATAATGTATTTAATTCCAAAGAATTCAAATAAATCTCAGAAAATCCAAATAAATTCAGAAAATTCACACAATTCATAATTAGCAATAAAATAATATTAATTAACTGAAAAGCTAAAATTTTGGGATGTTACATGTACCCACTCGTGCCAAGTCTGTGGGGGTGAGTATTCCTTCTTGCGATGCTAATGTGGTCCTCACTGCACTTCATTGCTGCTTCAAATTGCTTCATCGCCACAAAGTCTTTCCAATATGGCTCTAATCTTGGGTACTCTCTTATGGCTGACCGGTTTTGCTTCACATAATTTACATTCAGCCTCACCTTGAAGTTTCTCCACGCCGCATCCATGGTCATCAATGCATCGCGACGCACGAGTTCTTCGGCTCCTTCGGGGAATTCGAAGATTTCTTTGAGCTCTGTCCACAGATCCTCTTTAGTGGCTTGGGGCACTTTATGCCAATCCGAATAGGTGATTGACACTTTATCCCTTACGATGTACCTGCATGTTGACCTGTATTTTGCTGCTGATTTTCTTGGTGCAACAGGGGCCCTAGTATCTGAGACCTCCGAGATGGTGTACCGGCCTTCAGGCTTCTTAGTTTTCCCTCGTCCTCAGCGTCTTGCAACAGGAGCATCATCTGCAACAGCGGTGGAGGCCTCGGCACCTTCGGTGGTTGGGTGGAGGGTAAGGTACCTGCTCGGGCTCTCCTCCATTATACGCTCGGTTTCGGGCTCCATTAGAACTACTCAATAGAAAGGGAGATATTTCAGAGAGGGAAAGAAAATCAATCAATATGACAATCTATAACCAGGTAATTCAGGACGAATATGGAAATATTGTTCTCTCGAGATAATGAGCCTGTGATCCACACTGATGGGATGAATTATGGAATGAATTCTATCAAGACGTGTTCAGGAAGAAATTTATGATTTTTGCTTACCGTTTGGCTACCACTCTCTTCTCCACACCGCTTGGCGACCATATTAAAAATTGGTGTCTAATTTTCTTTGTAATGTTAAAGCGTATAAAGGCAGAGAGAGTGAGTAGGACACTAGGCATAGTACTGCACGATTTACTAGTACAAAAAGAAAGTGAACATCATTGCCACTTTCCTAGTTACATTGCAAGGTCGCAGTGCACACACCTCACCCCAACACTTAAATCTGTAGTTACAAAGGGAGCATTAGTTCCTTATGAATGTTTCATTTTAAATCTAGTGGTGTTATTAAGAGTGGATGTCTCTAGCTACAGCTGCTATCTCTTCTTCCTCTCCAACTTTTTCAATGAAAAATTTCATGTTCTATGAAGATGAGAACTACTTCAAGAATTTCAGGTTTCACGAGGAGAAAAACTACTTTCAAGATTGCAGGTAAGGAGTACTCAACAGCTCCAGTGCAAGGTTTCTTGCGTAAAGTTCCTCGTAGTACTTTCAAGATTACAGGTAAGGAGTACTCAACGACCGAGCGCTCTCTCTTCCTTTCTTTCTTCGCTCGCTCGCTCGGCCGGCCACGCGGTCAAGAATACTATTCGAAGGTAATCGCCACACGGTTCGGTGACAATACAATAGTCGCCGTTTGGTCTAGCGACAATACAACTGTCGCCAAATGGTGTGGTGACAACACAACAGTCGCCAAATGCAATAAAAGACAAGAAGATTATCTACAGGTTTCTTTTCTTCACTACATGCGCTCTTTCACTTACTATCTCGGCACCCTAATGGATGGTGATGACTGGTATATGTTGAGAGGAAGAGAAGCTATGTACAAATGATAGATGTCATTAAGTCAAAAGTATTGGGGTTAGATATGTAGCCACTTATCCAACAACGGTAGAAGAGTAGTAATTTCAGCCAATACATACTTGTCACACCAAACTGAAAACTTCTAAAGCTTAGTAACAAGTTATAAGGACAAGACTTTTACCTCAAAGAGAGAATTATTTATTGTGCTCTCAGACTTAGGGTATGGATGAAATACTTACAGAAGAGCAACACTCAAAGCTCAATGGAAGCATAATTGACAGAAGCAATAAGAATACCAGCAATTCAGAATACTAATATATAAATATGAGATAATCGAATCATGGAATTAATGGTCAAATCATTTTTTAACCGAATAATCAAATCATGGAAGTTGTTTTTCATTCTTTAGTTTTCTTTTCTTTCATAAAAAGTCACATATTTAGATTACTACTGATTTTTTATAGGCACATACATTATCTTCTTATCCTCTTGTACATATACTCTCATATAGTTATTAATATAATTTACATACAAGAGGGTGCTCTCTCTGCTTTTCCTAAAAACAGTTAGCATGTAACAACTCTGATACTAATGAAGAACAATATCCTGAATCATGACAAATCCTAGCAATGTATCTCTAGTCATGTTACATATCAGCTTAGAACCTAAATCTTCTGATGCAGAAATCCTTATTTCATTCCTAATATCCTCCCAGGATACGTACTATGAACTCAATGGTCATCACGAAAGAATATGCAAGATTTATGGTGCAATTACTACATATAAACCTTGTGACCTGGTTGAGAACTCATCTTTCGGTATTAGAAATGTAGTGCGGTACTGAACAAGGGAACGGACCATGATTCTGCATTTAAAAATAAGATTGGTTTTTTTGAAATCACTGAATGATTCTGTGATTAAAATCTGGGATCACACAACCAAATGAAGGGATCTTCCCAGCATTTTGGAAGTCCCTCTGCCGATTTTTATAAGGCACACATACATTTCAGAAGTTGAACTTCGTAATTTTTTAGCAACAATTAGTCTAACAATATATAGGTTTAGTGAAACAATTAGTCCAACTTAGACTACATTTAATTCTTAACAATCATCAGCTTTCTTCTACTCAATTATTAATAACAAAATATATATAGAGGGTTAGAGGTGACATTAAACGTCTAAACCTAGAATTCCAGTGTGAACCAGTTCTATATGATTTAACCACAAAAAAATAAGAACAGGTCTCTATATAATTAACCCCACGGACAATCTCAAGAAATTCTTCAAACAACTTCAACCACCAATTCAAGGGAACAAACATGAACCAGTAAAGAAGGTCCAATCTAATGTTGAATCGCATTTGTAAGTTATTACCGAGGCTGTAGCGGCGGCGTTGAACCAGAGGCTGTGGAGTGGCGGCGGCTTCGGGTGGCGGCGGCACGGCTTGGAGACGGGGACCACGGACGATGTTGCCACGGCTTGGAGTGGCGGGCGTAACCGTCTTGAGTCTTGTTGGCATGCTTTGTGCTTGTATTGGCCTGGGCGTCTTGCAAGGGAGGGTAGGAGGCGACGAAATTTCGGAAGTGTAGAAGGCGGGCTTAGGTTTAGCATATATAGAGGGAGTATCTGTGGCGGTTAATAATAATAATCGTCACAGATAATAGTTATCTGTGGCGGTTAATAATAATAACCGCCACAGATAACTATTATCTATGACGGTTATTATTATTAACCGCCACAGATACAGTCTACCCTGCCATATATACAGATGATTGGTAGTGTTCAAACAATGTATACCAGAAATAAACATCAAAATTTCCTCATGACAAATATTTCTCTTATTCTGTTCTTGTCTTTACACGGTAAGATTTGCAACAAAAGTAACAAGAACATAGAACTTGTCCATACCCTTCTTTTACCTGAAAAGTGTCTTTCTTTCCCTCTATTGAGTGCAATTCTTCTTCCAGAACAGTGTACACAGTCATTTAAATGTTTATATCCTAGAGCACATAAAAAATGAGTAAATAGAATTATTCAAGCTATGCGGGCAGAGAAATTTTGAAGTTTTCTCATCAAAATCATGCATATTTATTTCCTATTAATTCCACATAAATGTACATTTCTTACATCACATTTCCATTACTTCATATAAATGGCGACATGTTGCCATTACTCCTAGCTAATTATTTTCTTTCACAATTTGGTCTTCGTTGTGATCATCGCGATGATAGGTAACTTCTTGAGTGGTTTCTTCCTGCCCCGATGTTTGTCTTCTCGAAAGGAGGCAACTCATCAAACCGGTTGTACTCTTCCTCATCCACGACATTCTCAACTCCAACGATCCTTCTTTTCCTTGCGTAACTACATGGCACTTCTTATCCTAGGGTCGATTATGTAGAATACTTGTGCCACTTGATTCACAAGTACGAATGGTTAAATCTCTGTATCCGACATGTTCGATGTCCACAGTAGTAAAGCCATACTTGTCCACCTTGACACTCTTCGGGAGTTGTACCCAATGACATCGAAACACCGGGATCTTGAAAATGCAGTAGTCCAGCTCCCAAATCTCCTCTATGAACCCGTAGTAGTTGCTCTTCATACTGCCTATGTTGTCATAGGCATCTATACGGACACCACTGTTTTGGTAAGTGCTCTTGCTATCCTGAGCTCTCGTGTAAAATGTATATCCATTGATGTCATATCCTTGCCATGTCGTGATTGTACCTGAAGGCCCTTTTGCCAACAACCTCAATGTAACACTCGTTTCTTCACCAGACATGTGCTCCCTGAACCAATGACTGAACAAACGATTGTGCTCTTTTGTTATCCAAAGCTTTGATTATCCTCGGTTTTCCCTCCTTAGCTTACCCTTGTGTATGTCCATATACGGGTACACATCAACTGACTGTTGCAATACTGTGAAATGGGCTTGTTCGAACAAAATATTATCATAAGAATTTGTAGATTTCTTTCCTATTACACCTTTCCCACCTAGCCTACCCTCATGGCGAGATATAGGCACTCCTACCGGTTCGACCTCCTCCATGTAATCGACCACGTAACTCAATAACCTCCTCGGTTGCATAACCTTCTACAATGGAGCCTTCCAGTGAGATCGATTACGTACATATTTCTTCAGAACACCCATATACCTTTCAAATGGGTACATCTGATGCAAGAATACGGGGCCACAAATATTTATCTCATTGACAAGGTGAACAATGAGATGAACCATGATATCAAAAAATGATGGGGGAAAATACATCTCCAGCTGGCACAGAGTCTTTACCACATCAGCCTGAAGTTCATAAAGTCCAACGGGATCGATGACCTTCTGTGAAATCGCGTTGAAGAAGGAACACAACCTCGTGATTGCCTCTCGGACCTTGTCAGGCAAAATACCTCTAATTGCAACAGGGAGCATTTGTGTCATCATCACATGACAATCATGAGACTTCATGCTAGTTAACTTCAAATCTTTCATCGATACCATTTTCTTGATGTTTGCGGAGTAATCGGACGGAACTTTCACACCATGCAAGCACTTGCAGAGTTCTGTTTTCTCTTTCTTGCTCAAAGTGTAGCAAGCTGGGGGAAGGTAAAGCCGGCCTTTCCCAGTGTCTTGAGGATGTAGCTTGGCTCTGATTTTCATGTCTTCCAGATCCCTTTGTGCCCTCAGTCCATCCTTTGTTTTGCTAGGAATATTCAGTAAAAGACCAACCACGTTGTCACATACATTCTTCTCTACATGCATGACGTCGATGCAGTGTTGAACTTCCAAGTCCTTCTAGTAGGGCAAGTCTCAAAAGATGGATATCTTCTTCCACGTGGTCTTCTTAGTATGGGACCGCGATGTATTACCAGTACTCCCCTTTCCAAGTACAACATTAAGATCCCTAACCATATCATACACCTCTTCCCCATGAAGACGCCTTGGAGCTAAACCGTCCTCTTTTGTCCCGTCGAATTGTTTCTTCATATTGCGGTACAAATGATTCCTGCGAAGGAACCTCCGATGACGCATGTACACTGTTTTCCTCAAGTTGTTGAGCCACACACTAGCGGTTTCATCCATGCACCGGGGGCATGCTTTGGCTCCTTTTATAGTACGGCCGGACAGGTTACCAAGCGCAGAAAAATCATTGATGGTGCAGAACAACAATGCGCGTAGAGTGAAGTACTCTCGTTTGTACTCGTCCCATACCTATACACCTTCGTTCCACAGTATCACAAGATCTTCCACCAATGGTTGTAGGTATACATCAATATCATTGCCAGGTTGTCTCGACCCTTGGATAAGCAGCGACATCATAATGTACTTTCGCTTCATACACAACCAGGGTGAAAGGTTGTATATACAGAGAGTCACGGGCCAAGTGCTATGAATGCTGCTCATGTTACCGAAAGGATTCATTCCATCCGTACTCAAGCCAAACCTTACATTCCTCAGTTCATTTCTGAAGTTCTCTCTGAAGAGTCTATCGATGGTTCTCCACTGGGCAGAATCAGTTGGGTGTCTCAGTTTTCCATCCCTCTTACGGTCTTCCGAGTGCCATCGCATCAATTTGGCGTACTTTTTGTTTCCAAATAAACGCTTCAAACGAGGTATTACTGGCAAATACCACACCATTTTAGCGGGAGCTCCTTCACCTCGATAACTTCACTGTCATCGCCCTTACGCTTATATCGCGATGCTTTACACACCGGACATACATGAATGTCTGCATAGTCTTTGCGATAGAGTATACAGTCGTTTGGACAGGCATGTATTCTTTCTACTTCCAATCCCAAGGGACATACAACCTTCTTAGCTAGATACGTGGTTTTAGGCAACACATTTCCCTCAGGCAATATGTCCGCTAAGAGATGTAACAACTCCGTGAAACTCTTGTCGGACCAACCATTGCCTGCCTTCAATTTCAGCAGCGAGAGCACCGTGTGCAACTTTGTGTATTCCTCCTTACAACCTGGGAAGAAAGGTTTCTCCGAATCCTCCATCAAACTCTTGAATTGATTAAACTCTCTCTGACTACTGTAGTTCTCTTTTGCATCGCGCAACATTTGAGCCAGATCATTGTCGTCATCGACGATCAACCTATCCTCATCGGATCCATAATTGATGTCAGTTGCCATATTGCCGGCTCCGTCGTCGTCGACGTTATCACGTTGAAGTATGATCTTCTCTTCACCGTGCCTTGTCCAACTTGTATAGCCAAGTACAAAACCCCTCCAGATCAAGTGCAAATGGATATGGTTTTTGTTCGAAAACATCTTCTCATTCTTGCAATCAATGCATGGACAGTGTATGTACTCCATCTTCTTTTGCAAGCTGTTCTCCTCGGCGGCTCTTAGAAAAACAGATACACCATCGATATATTCTTGGCTGCAACGGTTCGCATCGTACATCCATCTCCGGTCCATCTACAGTTAATTAATTTAAGCAATTTTTAATATCCAAAAATCTTAATTAAATAAATTGTTATTTCAATATTCAATAATATCCACTAACGGGACAATATTAATGCTAAGTAAATGTTGCAAAATTTTAATATATACTCATACGTAACTAAAAATTATATATATCCTCCGGAAGATCAACATAATAAATTCCTCATCTCAAAATGCAAGGCAATTTCATGATCACCCATCTACCATATTAACTAAAATTTATTTAACATTCATATCCAACAATCTTAATTACATAAATTTGATATAAGCTCCATACAAATTCACTAAAAATAGTCACTAACGAGCAATATGTATATGCAGCGCTAACTAACAAAAGGTAACTAACAAAAGAAATTTTATGTCTGTAATTTCTATATATACTGCATACCTAGCCAAACTTAAATATATCCTCCTAAGAGCAACATAACAAATTCCTCATCTCAAAATGCAAGGCAACTTCATGATCACCCATCTATCATATTAACTAAAATGTATTTTTCATTCATATCCAATAATCTTAATTAAATAAAAAAATTTCATATATGTTTGACCCAAAGTTCATCATCTAAGTAAGGTAGACAACTTAATCTAATAGAGCAAGGTAATAAATTCATCATCTACAAATTGCTAAGTAAATAAAAAACAAACTAAATATGAACCTTGCATCTAAACCTTAATTAAACTAGGAATAAACCATACATTGCAATTTCACATTACAAATGAAGGGAGGAGACACAATTTACACACCTTGGAACAATTCTAGGAAGTAGAAGCACAATATTTTAGCCAAACGAAATCTGAAATCAAAGTGCTATCTTTTCTTCTAGGGAGGACTCTTTTCTTCTCGGGGAGGAAGATCACCAGCGACTGGTGACAGATCGCATATATAGGAAATATTATTTGTGGCGGTTTTAAAGTAAAACCGCCATAGATAATTATATCAGTGGCGGTTCTAAAAACAAACCGCTACAGATAATTTCTTATATGTGACGGTTCCAACAAAAAACCGCCACAACCTTATCAGTAGCGGTTCCAAAATGAAACCGCCACAGATAAATGAGTTATATGTGGCGGTTGTTGGATGGAGCCACCACAAATAGTCCCAGCATTATCAGTGGCGGTTTCAAATAACAACCGTCCACTGATGCATGGATTTGTAACGGTTCCAAAAGAACCGCCACAAATAGGGCATCACCTATGTGCTGTTTTGTAGTAGTGGAGGTATTATTTAATGTGTTTCTATGCTTGTAGTTGTGTGATATGGAGTAAGCTATTTCGATAGTACCATTGGAATTGAATCGATTAAAGGTAAATGTTGCCCTTGGTTTAAGATTGAATAACTTTCTATTCTTGTAGGGTATTCTATTGTGAGTAATACTTCAATTTGTTATTGTTTATGTTTGGAAATCGTTCCATCAACAGAATGTATTAGAGTGTACCCTTTTATTTTAAGGTAGGTGATCAATGAAAATGTTTAAGATTTAGTGGACCCATTAAGGTGAGGATCGGACTCTAATGTGAAAATTTGATTGTCTGGCACAAGAAAACAATCAAATGATATGTGGACACTCCCTTATTATTATTGTTATCAATGTAGATGAAATTGCACTCCTGAGTTGTTACACGAGTGAGAAGTGAGGAATGCTCTATCCGTGAGAACAGGTGTGGATGGAAAAAGATATGTGATTGGTTTCTTTTTATTCACAAGAGGTGAGGGAGTGTGTCACGGTTCGTGGCCTATACGTCAGTGTGCAGTTTTTCTTAGATAATTAGAGAGGAAGGGTGGACAACCAATGGCAACTTGTATTTATATATTAGTAAAGATAAAGATTATTGTAGCCAACTGATGAGGACATCGTTCCTTCAGATATACACACTATAACACCAGGGCCAATAACGCGAGCACGTGCACGACAATTAAACCACTAGGTGAACTCGTTTCTCACTACTCATGATTTCTTGAATGGGTTGTGTCGGGGATTGGAGATTTGCCGTAGGCGACCATCGTAGCTCGGTAGTCTCCGAGCATGCCCTTGCTCGGGATGCGTCCCTGGGCAGTCCGACCTCCGGGCCACTCCGACCTTCGTCGAGCCCCGAGCAATCCTGCTCGGGGTCCACGGCCGGACAACGTGGCCCGCCGAAGATACCTCAAAGTTCGCCCAAAAGCCAAGCACGGTCTGCGAAGAAGACGTGGCATTAACTACGCGGCCGCCCGTGGTCTGCGCACCCGCAATCTACGCCCACTGCCCGTCGCGTGGTGCGGTGTGTGGCGCAAATGACTTTGCACACGTCTAGCACAGTGGCGCGCCCCCTGTAATAACTACTCTGTCGCCTGTAACCTCTTATAAATACCTCCTCCCGCGAAGGGTTGGGGGTTGGATCCATCTACTCTTCACACATCTACACAGAGCATAGCACGTTGTAAACCACCTTCACATATCAGTTCAACCACTGGACTTAGGGTTGTTATCTCCTGAGCGAGAGGCCCGAACCAGGCAAAAAAGATCTCCCTGCTCGTTGCGACTGCCTTGCTGCCTTGTATTTTGTAGCTTGGTAGGACCTCGGAAGCTGTACCCCTCGCGGCAAAGGGGCCCTATGTTGATCCCTCATTCAACAAGTAAGCTCGGCGTGGGACCGGTTCCCGAATCGTCGACAGCTGGCGCCGTCCGTGGGGATCGACTGAGTACTTTCGCGAGGAATCCCTGAGGATGCCGAACTCACAAGACAATCAAGACCTCTGCGTCTTCGACGACGTGGAGGACGACGATGAATACTACACCAGCGATGGCGTGGGTGGGGCGACCGATCCGGAAGGCCACACCGAGACCGGGAGTCTTTCCCCGGTGGCCACGGTGCGAGAGCGTTTCCTCCGCTCGTGGCCGGATACCCTCGTTCGTGAGGAAGAATCTGGCGACCTCCGTGACGATCGGAACGCTCCCGACCGTCTCGAGTTCAGCCAAGGGACTGCGGCGTACGACACCACTTCGGCGTCGCCATGCGATCTGGTGCTTGCGCAGCGTCAACATGGCGGGAAGGGAAGGCGACCAAGAGGAGCGGCGATCTCTCCGTCAAGACAATCTTGGCGGGGATTACCGAGTTGTTCGGCAGAACCCGGTGATCGCCCACCACCAACCTAGCGGGGGCAGCGCCAGGTCGGAGGTCGGGCCCGCGAAGATCGATGAATACCACTCCCCGGAGCACGTGCGCGACTGCCTTCCAAGGTTGCCCCCCGTTGTTCCCCAGAGCGCCGAGCGCCTTCGCGCCATGGCGATGGTCGTGCGCGGTCTCCAGAATTTCTCCAACCAAGCGGACCTGGCTGCCATGGGGCGCCGTGGTGAAAACACCGAAAAGCCGGGCCGATATAGGGCTCCCAGGACCGCCTGGTGTTCAAAGGCCCCGGAGTGTTTCCCGGGACCATAAGCACCACTCCCCGGCTAGCGCCTCCCGAAGTCCTGCTCGGGAGGGCTGCGGGAAGCAACACCGACCCCGTGAGGATGTCCGGAGTGGTTCCCGGACGGCCTCGCGGGCTCGCGGGCATGCTTCGTCCGCCCACGAGCGGTCCGAGTGCTCCACTTCGAATCTGCCATTGTCGCGCTAGCAGGGGGCATATTCTCTCGCCTCACCCCATGCACAAAGGACCGTCTGGGCCCTAGACGCAGTGATCACCATGCCCGGAGGGGTCACCACGATGGCCCGGCGTTCGGGTGCCGAGCCTTTTCGGTGTCCCTCCGTGACGTCTCGTGGCCGAGCAAGTTCAAGCCGGCCACATCGAGCGGTTCAATGGGACTCAGAACCCTGACGAGTTCCTCTCGATCTACTCCACTGCCGTCCTGGCGGCCGGAGGGGATGAGGGGGTTATGGCAAATTACCTCCCCACCATCCTCGATAGCTCCGTCCAGACATGGCTCTTCAATCAGAAGGAGGGGTCGATCCGCTCGTGGAGGCAGCTCTCCGAAGCCCTCCGAGCAAATTTCGAAAGCTGTTATACTCGACCGGGCAACGAGCGCGACCTGGAGAGGCTGATCCAGATGGACAAAGAAAATATGCGGGAATTCGTCCAAAGATTCATGAAGGTGAGGAACTCAATCCCAAGCATTTCGGATGAGGCGGTTGTCCGGGCCTTCAAGCTTGGGGTCCGTGATGTCTGCCTCACTCAAGACCTGGAGATCCACCCCGACTTGTCAGCCAACGAGCTGTTCAGATGGCCGATCATAAATGCAAATGCCCGTGCAATGGAAGAAGATGATCGACGAGGGCAAGCTGCCGCCCCAGCCGGGCCTAGAAGGCCCCTCGAGCAAAAAGCACTCAGGCTCCGTCGAGAAGAAGATCAAAAAGAAAAAGAGGTCGCACGCGCCGGGCATGGTGGCCACCGTTGATCACCGTCCACCGCGTGCTCAGCCTGCTCGGCAGCACGAGGGAGGGCGGGGTCAGCCACGACGGAGGCGCGACGACCAAGATAACAACGAACAAGGCCGCGGTGATCAAGATCGCGACGACCAAGGTCGCAGCGGCCAGGAGCACGGGGAGCGGGGTGCCGTTTCGGGCGTCCGCTTCTGCCCGTTCCATCAGGCGGTCGGCCACGACCTTCGCAACTGCCGGACTTGGGCGTACCACCTGGAGAAGTTCTACAACGGTGAGGGCCCCATGCCCACGCTGCCAGAAAAGGGAGACGGCGGCAAGGGCAAGGGCCGTGGTCAATAGTTACTACGGCCAGAAGGACAGCCAGAGCGCGACGCCCACCAGGTGCCGTGACCCCAGCGCCGGCCAGTTGGACGTGAACAAAGCATACAACGCTTCGGCGCGGTTGCCCGGCGACACCGGTGGAACGTTGTCAGCGGTGAGAGAGTCATTGGCATACTCCTTGGAGATAAACCGGTTGATCCAGCTGAACATTGCGAGAGAGAGGAACGACGCTGCGGCGCACGGCGTAGCGGGCGCCTCGGTGCTGGTGTTTTCTGGTTCACCTTCATGGGCTCCAGCGTCATGGCCGGTGAAGCCAGTGATGGCTAGGTACACCAGAGGCATGGAGACGAGTAAGCCAGTAAAGGCAAGAGGGTCATCTGAGAAGAGCAGCGAACCGTCGGTGCAGCGGATCACCGTCGAAGCGGAGAAGAGCGGGATGTCGAGGGTGGTGGCGATCCAGAAGACATGGAAATGCAAAGGCTGGGTGGTGGCGGTGGCCCCTTTCTCCGAGGTGACTGACCACGCGGCCATGGCGTGCGCGACGAAGTGGGCGGTGAGGAAGGCGGACTCTACAGCGCACCATGGCGTGCTCGGCAGGAGGAAGAACGCGAACGTGAGGAGGACAGCGGACGCCGCGCCGAAGATGACGGACACCCCGAGCGCGACTGCGTAGTGATCAGTGGTCCGGAATGGTGGTGGTTTTGGCAGCAGTGCCTCGTGCTCGAAGGAAGCCCCCGTGTTGCCCCTGCGAAGGCGGTGGATGACGAGGACGAACGAGGCGACGAGGAAGACGAGGTCGACGACGCTGAGGAGCGCGCACTGCGGGCATGACGAGAGGAAAAGGAACGCGAGCTGGTAATATAAATTGCAAAAAGGGATAAAAATGATTGATTGATTTTTTAGGTTGGTAATGTATATTGCTAAGTACAATATATTTGGTTTTAATTCATACTGAGAAGAAATCATAAAAATTTTGTAATCAGGAGAAATAGATGTTTGATCTTTATGTTTCGTTTCTAATTTTATTTTTCGTAGCAACGCATGGACATTGATCTAGTCACATATTATTGTTGTGTTTGTTTATTTGGTGCCTTCAATACTTGGATCCTGAAGGGGCCCGAAATATCATAGGTTGAATATGACTGTGTAGGTATGAATAGGTGCATTTTGGAATATGACAAGCTGAGTTGGTGAGAGGGCACGTACGTCTGCTATAAAAGCATTCATCCGAGGATCACAATATAATCATGGCACACATGAGTGATGATTTTTCTATCCCCTTTGCTTTGTTTTTCTCAAATTTAGCTCTCTTCTATTAAAATTTGCAAATCTAGCCTCCCCTGTTATACTCCTACACTCCCCAGCCACGAGAGGTGGCATGCCGCTCATCGGGAGCGTGGGAGCACTTAGGTGGGGCTAGCATGATATTTGGAAATAGAAAAAAAGGCAAATATCAAATTCTTTAGAAATAGAAAAAAAAGCAAAATGACAAGGTCTATGAAGCAACAAGGGTAGCAAACTTGATAGCTATGATGCATGGTGTACAGGTGTAGCCTTGTTCAGACGAACGTTATAGGCTTATCAAAATATCTTGATCCCCTTACTTCCAGTGCCAAGATTGCTCATGCCAATCAAATATAGCAATATCATGTAAACCAAACACAACAATTTTTGCAACAAAACAATGCAAAAACATTCCATTTGCCTGAAAAACACTTTTGTAGAAAAAGCAACAATGAGAGTCGATTTTCTATATGTTTAGAGGAATCCACAATATCTCCAACTCCATCTCCCTAGACTCGGTGAACTGCAGCTTTAGGAAAACCTACTGCTTCACCTTGTTGTTAGTGACCACCACAGTGTTGTACCTGGTGAGCACGTTGTCACTGGACTTGAGCTACTGGCCAATCTGCATGTCGCCTAGTAGATCTGGGCCACCGAACGCCGCTGTCACATTGATCGTCGGTCAATCTCGGCCTCCCCCATGACTTTGTCGTTGGTCAACATATCATGGTCGAACATTTGCTACATGATAGGTTGTCAAGCAAGAAAGGGTGGTTGTAACAAGTAGAGGTGATCAAAGACCTGTGAGCAGGTTGATTTGTAGGCTATACGGGCCTCCTACAAGTGCCATAAACTAGAGCGGGTAGATTTACAGAAGCCTACTTCATATTTTTTGCTGGCTAAATTTAATGGGTTGATGAACATCTTGCGTCCACTTTCATCCGTAGCAGATAGATTCACACTAACTTGGAGTCGGCTTTCCTTTTGCTCGGGGCTTTCTAAATGGAGCATGGGCTAGCGCGGAGTGGCCCAAAAAGGTGATCGTGGGGTCTTGCCACTGGCCTGCTGAGCTTCCCAGCCTCATATATTTCAGATCCAATCTCTAATGTAGCTTTAGATGTTGTTCATTTTGGCACATTCTACAATGAAGCTCTCTGTAGCTTCCTTGGGTTTAAATTCAATGCATTTTAACATAGTAGCTAGTAGCTACATCACTGATCATGTGCAAATAACTATAAAAATTGGTAAAGACAAGTATAATAAGGTCACCTTAGCTTGCTATTAGTTTGTACAAGTTAGGTTTATCCCATGTGAAAGAGTGAGAAAAGAGGAGAGAGAGAAAACTAGCTCTTATTTAGTAGTTAGCTTTGCATAGAAACACAGGAAGATTATTGATGTATAAGGGAGAAGAGATAATTATTGCACACTATCTAGAGACAACCATTAGAGGCAGTTGTTATACAAATTGGCTTTTAACCTACTCTAGATAATATAGATGAGAGATGAAGTAAATAGTAGGCTTTGCTATTATACTTGCTCTAAGGGTTAATAGCCAAATGGCTCAATGATAATTGATTTTGTGATAAACCAGAAAGGAAGGAATAAATATTACTATAAACCGCTATCAACGTTGGGAGGCAAATCAATAAGAAAACCTCTAGAACAAATGGATATAGCCCATAGAGTATTATATTACATAGCCCTTTAAAGTTTCAACTACAAATTCAAAATATGTTAGAAGAAACAAAAGATAAGTTTGTACTTGTTTTTCTCACTTTTTTTTTCTTTTCCTTTGGTTTATAAATTGTTGGATTTCTCTCAATGTTGTTATTCTCAACGTTGAACGAATTTGAGCTTGAAATTTTTCTAGCAGATTAAATTGAAGTACATTTTGAACTTTTCGTTTTGAAAATTGTTCAAGTTGATTTGGTGCCCAGATTAAAAGCGGTTCATTAATGGTGCGTTTGTTTGGGTGTACGAGGATAAATGGGATAGGATGATACAAGATGGATGGGATGATCCTAGATGAGTTGGTACAGGGAAGGTGTTTGATTGCCTGAATGGAATGATACAAGATTTTGTTTGATTGCTTGGATGAAATGATACGGGATGGTACAAGATGATGTTTGGTTGAAGTAATGAGATTGGATTGAGAGATGAGGTTAGTTTGAGGGATGGTGCAAGTGAACGACCCTGTCCTAGATCGATTGGTTCGGCCAAATTTCCCATACGGGATGGTGCAACATCTTTTTGGAATATTCCAAAAATCTGTACCATCTTATCCTGTACTAAATGGTTACGTTCAACCATCCAAACACAAAGACTGAATCAAATCCTGTACATGACGGTTCGGTTCACCCCCGTATACCCAACCAAACGCACCCTATACCACGTAGGGTAATTGCAAAAGATACTAACACAAATTTAGTACAGAGCCAAATATATGCTAAATGTTAAATCTAGTTAACACAGCCAAATTTTTTTGAGGAAAGGACGAAATAATAGCCCGTGTGCCTTTCAGGTTGCTTTTTTTTTTTAAAAAAAAATTGTGTGCTGTTCAGGCTGTTGCTCCAACAACAAAGCGAGCTTACCTCTCTAACGTCAGAACAGAGGAAAACATTCGCTAAGAGCTGTTTGGTTATCTGTATGTGCAAAGATTTATATTTATAAATGTAAAATCTTATTTTTTTCTTATGTTTGGTTGTCTGTATCTAGTTTTGAGTCTGACTCTCTGGATGCAAGATTTTCCATACAGCCTGACTATGAAGATACGGAGGAAATGGGTGTATATCTGGATACAATGCATGATAGCCTCGTGTTCTGCGTAAGAGACCACTATCAGCCACAATAGCAAACCATGCATGAGGTGCCACGCGTGTATGTAAGTTTTACTTTTTTTTTTTTGTTTATATCTTTTGATTAGCATCTTCTATTACCGAACCGATTTTAAAAATAGCTTCCTGTCATTTTTTTCGAATAAAACTACACCATATTTACTATATAAATTTTAAAAAATCTACCTACTAAACACTTAACCAAATATTATCTAAGTATTCTGTATCCCATCAATCTGAATGAGTCGGACTGGCCGGCACGTCAGAGAGGCAACCAAACAGCCCTTAAAACTGAGGCCTCGTGAGCTCCAGCCTCCACCCCTCCTTCCCGATGGCCGCCGCCGCCGCTCGCCGCCTACTCCGTCCAACCTCATCAGCAACCATGTCCAGCACCCGTTGCCTCCTCTCCTCGTCCTCTTCTACACCTCCCCATCGCAGCCCCAACACCAACTCCCCCGTCACCTTCGACTGGTCGGATGACGACGACATGAACCCATCCCCATCCCCACCTCCACCCGCATCCCCGGGAAAGAACCCGAATCTCCCGCCGCCCTACGATCCCTTTAGCAAAAAGCCCGCTGTCGCTGAGCCGACCGACCCCACCAACCTCCAGGAAATCTTTCACCGGATGCGCACCGAGGGCCTCACCGACTACGCCATCAAGATGTTCGACGGATTGTCCAAGGATGAGCTCACCCACGAGGCGCTGGCGCTCTTCGCGGTAATCAAGGACAAGGGCGCCATGCCCGACGTCGTCGCCCACACCGCCGTCCTCGAGGCCTACGCCTATGCTGGCCCGGCCCACTGGCGCGACGCCGTGCGCACCTTCGACCGCATGCTCGCGTCCGAGGTCGCGCCTAACGCGTATACGCTCACCGTCTTGGTCAAGGGGCTCGCGGCGAGCGACCGTTGCGCGGAGGCCGGTAAGTACCTGGTGGAGATGCTCGACCGCGGGATGCGGCCCAATGTGGCGACGTACCTGGCCGCGTTCGAGGCGTATGTGAGGATGGAGAAGGTGGAGGAGGGGAAGGCGCTGCTGGAAACGATGAAGGGGAAGGGGTTCGCGCCAGACGAGGAGGCGGTGCGCAGCGGCACGGTGAAGCGCGGGCACGTGTTCAGGGGCATCATGAACTTGCTCTTTGGCAAGTATTAATGGTACGCATTGCTTCTTGATGTCGGAAATGTTGAGTTGAACAGAATTGTTGGTTTGCAACTCCTCATAATTCTACTTGAAATGAATATGTGTACTGTTGCCGATAACATGGTTGATGTTCCATGTTTTTGTGTCTCCTTGCGATTAGTCTTTGAAATTTGATTTATATTTTCCTTTTGAATTGCGAAATATGCATTTTGATGAGTTCTGGAACTGATTTTGATTAACTGTCGTGATAATACAAAATAGTAATTAAGGTATTTAGAATGCCCATTATGCAAAGATTACTTTTTTGTTTGCAATGGACTAGCATTGTTTTGCCCAAGGGAGCATAGAGCAGTAGGAAATGGGAAACGATGGATAAAATTACCCCCACAACCGGCGCAGATACTATCCCTTATCCTTCGGGTTATTACAGACTAGTATTGCAAGGAGAGGTAGTATATATTTTGTCCTTCTTTTGCTAAGTCTCTGGTTTAATGCGTGGGTGTCTATGTAATATTGAAGTTTTGACTATGGCTTTGTTCAGTGTCGGAGTCAGGATCTGAACCCTGTGAGTATAAATTTAGACAGCAAGATCTCTGAATACATTAACGCACAAGTTCAAAACATACTGTATATCTTATTACAACGGTCCCATATGAGTTTCCGTGGTTGATACCAACAGATAATAGCATCATTGCTAAAATAATGAAAATCAGCACTTTTTAACATAGGTAATCAATAATCATACAACAACACAATACAAGAATTGCATTGAACAGTTGCTGTGGTGACTGGTAGAGTTAATACTAACTACAACCAATGTTTGATGCTTCACTGTTTCAGATTCAAGAATTATATGAGTTTCGCATATGTGGGCTTCTTACTGATAATATCATTTTCAAATTTTAGAAAAAACCCAAAAGATTTATCTTCTATACATTAAGACCCCAAAAATAGCAAGTCAACAAGGCAACATTCAAAACTAAGAAATTAGGATTTTGGTACAGACCGAATGTGCCAACCGGTGTGAGGATTAAGAATGAAGGAATTGAGGATGAAGGACGGGGTGCAGCACAAGGAACTTGTGGCCTATCACCCGTCACCAACTGGAGTTCACAGAGGAATGGAGGAGTTGCCGTTGCTTTGTTTAGCTGCAGCAGTCATCGTTTTGTGGAGTCAGGACTGAGGAGAGAATGAGAGACCTAGGTTTGGAATTAGGATTAATGTCTGCTGGGCTGATTTGGTTGGGTATCTTGAGTGGGCCAACCTAAGCACATTGAATAGGCCGAGTGAAGCACTTCGAATGGGCTTACTTGCTAAAAACCTGTGGATCCTAGCCTCTGTTTTACATTCAAAATTTTGTTTGTCATATTCACTGAAGAATTCTCAAAACCTATGGGGTCTTGCTAGGGGCTACCAAGTAACTCAATTCATGAAAATCAAACCAAACAACTGATGCAGATTGAATATGAATTCATTTATTGTATTTAGTTGCCAAATAGGAGATCAGTGTACTTTCCATGTTCAAAAGCAAAAATTAGGAAAAAATTAAAATAAATTAACTTAAATTAACTAAGAAAACTTAACAATATTGAATTCACCTGAGGGGTGGAGTAAGTCTAAACTATGACATATCTTTTATAGTACTGAAATGTTGCAATGGTTCATGTTCTGAGTTGTCTATTTAGGACAATAGTTCTGGATATTTTAGCAGATAAATGTGAAGTTAAATTTATTTTTTTATTGGCAATTTTAATGCATTTGTCTAGAAAGTTGGATGAAGTGCATATTTACTGAAATGTATATATTTTTTTCACTTCTTGCTGTACTTGATATAGCGCCAATACAGAAATGTATAATTTCATTATATTCGATACCTTGTATTACAACAATGCTTGTTCTGAGTTGTCTGTTTAGTGCCACGGTTATTTTGCTTGAAGAAGATCCAACAATGCCGCCTTGTTTAGCTTTCCTGCCTCTAGCTAGACAACATGATACATGGCCTACGATTGTCTTCGGCACCTACTGGTCGTTGGTAGGCAATTGCTAATCCACCCTTTAGACCTGGTGCGTAGGCCATGCGTGGATTATTATGGTCTATTTTGGTTCCTTTCTTTAGTGAAGAAAGTTATCATTGCCCGGATCGATGTATCTTAAATTCACTATGCTGAATGCTTCAAGGACATAGAAGGCAATGTGCCTGATCTATCATATAATGGAGATGGATGGAATATTCAAATCTGGTGCCGCCAATGTATACCACGGTAATGATCTTATTATATTGATGGCCCCAAAGAAGTACAAGATGCATCGAGTATGCTAACCCCTTGGTACATCGTCAAATCCCTGTAACCATTCATTGTTACTGGAGTACTTTCATGCTATAGATGCTGCAGATACTTTCATTTTTTCCAGAAGACGTATACTGAATAGTTCAGAAAGATACACACCGGCTAGTCGAGTGGACAATTCTTGGTCTGGTTCCGTGACGAAAGTGGCATCTATATAATGCTAGTATGGCTCTGTGGCAAGCGTGCCAGCAGAAGTGATGGGGGTGTCTGATCTTTACGACGTAGGATCACAAATAACTTGCGCAATCTCTCGATGAATGCTAGATGATACCCTGCTGTCAGATATGATGAGTTTGCAACCCTTTGATTTACCTAGATCACACGTGTGCAGGATATCATGAGACCACCTAATGAAGTAGTATTGATATCTCAATTCCCAGTGGAAAGACAACGATCTTTGGAAGAAGCAAAGCCCAATTCACCGCTTTATTGTGTATGAAACATCAATGAGGAAAAACAAACGTATATATTGTATATTATAAATTGTAGTCTTAAATTACAATAGAAAATAATACAAATATATAAAAGGGACTATGGGGGTGTGCAACCTGGCTTAGGGCCAACCAAAGTGGCTCTCATCATTCTGAAATCTATCGCTAACTCAAATTTCTAATCTAATTCAGCAAATCAGAAGCTGATAATTGTCGGCCAATTTAAAGATAGAAGGAATCCAATTCTGGCCTTGTTGTATTGGAATGAAATGAAGAGGATGTTCTGATGAGGACATCACTCCTATGCATACGCCCGAGGCTCCTCCAGTTGTGATGCAAGGACCCATCACAAGAGCACGAGCACGGCAATTGAATCAACAGGTGAGCTCGTTCCTATGTGCCTGTATATATACTTGTGAGGATGGTATGCTACCTAATGATATTATTGATTATATTGTACTTAGAAACTTTGGAAAGGATCATGAAGGCCTTGGGAACCAGAAAGGGCCAGGAGGGAGGCAAGGAGGACGTCCAAGTCAAGTTGGAGTCCCAATTCATCTCGGAGTCGGAGTCCCAATTCAACTCGGAGTCGACTACCTCGGCCACCAGGAGCAGTGTTCACTAAAATTGTCGCCCAGGCTACAAACGGACTCCGATTTCAATGATCCACATATGTATCGAAAGCTAAGGAGATAATCTTTCCAATGGCACCGGTTTCAGGTCAATTGGACTTCGGAGTCAACGGGAATACGCAAAACAATCCAGAACAATTTTTCAGTCCGAGTTCGAGTCCAGTTCGGCCTCAGCAACAGCACTGACTTTAAAGTGCCATAACTTTTGATTCCGGAGGGCTCTGGAGACCCATGAGTACACGTTTGAAAGATCTCGGAGTCTATTTTCCAAAGGATCTGGCCTCACCTCAAAATTCCTTCAGATGCGTCCGGAAACTGCCAAAAACCAAACATTGCTTTTTCAGTCCAAGTTAAACTCTAGTCAAAGTAGGCTTGGTGTTTTCAATTTGAGTTGTATTAGATCTCCAATGCTATGGACGACCCCCTCCTGCTCCCCTAGTATAAATAACCACCCAAACCCTCATCTAGGACTTGGGTTTTGCTTAGATCAATTCGTCTTTGAACAAGGTCGCCGCTCATCGGTTTGTGGAACCCCAACTCGTGTGCTTAATATAATTCGCAATTTCAGATTGCTTTTTCTACGTTCTTGCTTGTGTTCTCGATTCGCATGCAGGGATAAGCTTTCTTGGCGAGGTCAACCGTATTTGTGCAAGGTTGATAACCAACGAGCCGTGGTGTAGCGATTCTTTGGGTTCGGATCGGTTCTCGATCGAAGTCGGATTGTCAACGCCGAGTCTCCACCAATCGACTTACCTCTACCGTCGGAAGATCGCCACCGTGCGCATCAAGTGGTATCGAGCCTCGATTTCCGTCGGTATTATTGTATCTCCTTTAGTTTTGTTTTGCCATCGCCCTAGAGTCCGAAAAACCGCCCCACAAAAGTTCATCATCAATTCCATTTGCCCTACAACCCTTTGAGCCTTACAATTTCGTTTTCGATATTGTATTGTTGAGTATTGATCCATAGTCATCGCCTTGTTCTTTGGTTTGAGGTCGCGATTCTAGTTGCTAGTTGTCCCTATTCGTTGCCCTAGTTCTTGTTTTGCATCAATTATCATCCCATCGTCGCCAACCCTAGAACCGAACCGAATTCTTCTCGGTTGGTCCTTGCCGCTACTCTGCATTATAAAACCTATTCCGCAAACCCTAGATAGGTCGCGAGCCGCTTTGTGTCAATTGCCTGCACCATGGCCATCCTTTTTCACCCGCAAACCTAATCCTATTCTAGCCTAACCGGAGAAAGATCTGAATTCATGAGCAATTCGGATTGTGCAAATGTTCACTAAAATTGGTATAACTTTTGCATACAAACTCCGATTTGGGTCTACTTTTTTTTTGTTTCGAAGGGGACGACGACGCGCATCTGAAAATTCCACAAGTCTTTAGACCTGTGCAATTTTTGACCCTAAAAAGCCTCTATATCGAGTTTGGCGCCGAAGTTTGTCTGTCTGTTTTGTCAATTCTTTCGGGCATCGGTTTCCTGTCGTCTGTTGCTTCAAATTGTGAGATTTTTGTTTCTACTCTGAGTTAAGAGGTATATATTTGTGTTAGAAAAAAAAGAAGCGGAAAAAATAGGAGGAGAGAAAGAGCCAAACCGCAAAAAAAACAGAGAGAAGAGAAAGAGAAGTAGAAAATCAGAATTGCTTGCATCCTTTGAGTCCTTTGTGCTTTGATATATCCCTTTCTAGGTTGAACTAGTTCTAGGAGCACGCTTAGGCCAAAGAATCGTGACAAGAACTTTGAATCTTTATTCACTTTGCTAACTGTTTTGAAATTTGCTAATCCTTGCTACTATACTTTGCCTTCCAAGCTCCACCTTTCTTCTGATCAGTTCAGGTTCAATTCGGCAATCGCTACACTCAAGCTTATCACGGTATCACGAACCAGCCGTCGGTTGTACCACTTGTTGCATTGGTAAGAACACTTATAAGAGCGTGGTAAGACGCTTGAGAGTGAGTGAAACCACCTTCTGCCGCCAAAGTAGCTGATAGGGATTATACCACCGGTTGTTTTTGTTTCTTTTGTCTTTCTTTCAACTAACAATGGCAGGTAATGAGGAAGATGAGTGTGTTACACGGAACGAGCTTAACAACGCGCTCAATGACATCAACGCAAACATCGCAAGGATCGGCCAAGATAACGACCAAAGATTGGAGAGGATAGAGTGAAGCATCGCCAATCTTCTTACCAGGTTGGAAAATTTTGAGAGACACCGCCTCCCAATGGAGCTCGCAGAGTGGAAGATCAAGAAGAGTCTCACACGGGAGATGAGGTGGATGGAGAGGGCCACGATGCCTTTTGCTTCAAGGCCGTTGCATAGGATGTGCGACAACAACAACGCCTGAATAACAACCGTCAAGGTATGGGAGGTAACAATTTTAATCCTCGTAATGGTCGTGGACATGATGATTCTTTTGCTAGGGTTAAATTTACCATACCATCTTTTTCTGATACTTATGATGCAAAAGTTTACTTAGATTGGGAAATGACAGTTGAACAAAAATTTAACTCCCATCTTGTTCCTGAGATACATAGAGTTAGACAAGCTACTAGTGAGTTTAAAGATTTTGCTATCATTTGGTGGAATGAAATAGTAAATGCTGGATTAGCACCTGATACGTGGGATAGATTAAAACAAGCTATGCGTAAAAGATTTGTTCCTCCTTATAAACGTGATATGCGTAAAAAATTGCAACGCTTAAATCAAAATAATAAATCTGTTGAGGAGTACTACCAAGAGCTACAAATAGGCATGTTGCGTTGTGAGGTAGTTGAGGATGAGGAGGATAAGATGACTCGTTTTTATGGGGGTTTACGGCGTGAGATTCAGGACATAATTGATTACAAAGAATATAATTCTATCAATAGATTGTTCCGACTTTCTATGTTGGCGAGAAAAAAGAACTACAGGAAAACAACAAAGGCCAAGGAGCAATTTCGCAACATACCCACACCAAAGACGGCTGGGGACAACCAAATCAGCGCCACCCCTTTCTGTTCGGTCTGCTGCCCCCTCCATGAGTAGGGCGCGTTCAGCAGCACCATCACCGCCATCACGAGTATCCGAGGTGAGTAAATCTAACCATGTGCATGCACCAACAAAGAGTTCTTCATCGGTGGCTTCCACGGGTCGAACAGCGGAAATTGTGTGCCACCGATGCAAGGGGATGTGCCATGTCATGAAAGATTGCCCAAGTCGTCGAGCGTACATTGCAACAGAAGAAGGTGGGTACATTAGTGCTAGTGATGTTGAGGATGAATATGCTCTTGCAGCTAACCTTGCAGATAATGAGGATGACTATGAGACGGGCGACGATGATGACGAAATTTTAGGGACCGCTGCCACCGAGAATTATAGTACAATCATTATGCAACGAGTGTTGAGCGCTCAAATAGAGCAAGCAGACAAGCTGCAACGCCATAATTTGTTTCAGATGTACCTCATCGTCAAGGACTGTCATGTCCGTGTCATAATTGATGGTGGGAGCTGCAATAACTTGGTGAGTTCAGATCCGTGGAGAAGCTTTGCTTGCCCACGTGCACACCCTCATCCCTACCATATTCAATGGTTCAATAACAATGTAAGGTGAAGGTAACACAAACTGCGAGAGTGCAATTTTCCATTGGAACATATCATAATTTTGCTGATTTTGATGTAGTGCCTATGCATGCATGTTCCCTTTTGTTAGGCCGTCCATGGGAATTTGATACTGATGCAATTCATCATGGTAGAAGTAACAAATACACTCTTATACACAAGGGGAAGAAAATCACTTTACTTCCTATGACTCCTGCTGAAATTGTGCAATGTGACAAAGAGAGCTGAAAATGAGAAAAAGGAGAGTGCGCTTGAATCTGAAAATCAGAAAGTGGCTAAAAATATTTTCCCACCTAAGAAAAACAAGAAAGAACCTAGTTCTAGGTCCGAGGGAATTAAATTGAAGGGTGATGTTATGCTTGCTACAAAATGTGACCTTGCTGAAATTAATGAGAATGATGCACCGTGCTATGCTTTGATATGCAAAGATGCTTTGTTTTCATTGGATGATATGCCCAGTACTTTGCCTCTTGCTGTCACTAACCTTTTGCAGGAGTATGTGGATGTTTTTCCTGCCGAGATACCTCCAGGACTCCCACCCATACGAGGGATTGAGCACCAAATTGATTTGATACCGGGAGCGAGTTTGCCAAACCGAGCTGCTTATAGGATCAACCCCGAAGAGACTAAGGAGATTCAGCGTCAAGTCCAAGATCTTTTGGACCGCGGGTATGTACGTGAGAACCTTAGTCCTTGTGCTGTTCCTGTTCTTTTGGTTCCTAAGAAAGACGGTAGTTGGCGAATGTGTGTGGACTGTAGAGCCATTAACAATATCACCATAAGGTATCGTCATCCTATTCTTAGGTTAGACGACATGCTTTTTGAGATAAGTGGTTCTATAATTTTTTCTAAGGTTGACTTGCGTAGTGGATACCACCAAATAAGAATGACATTGGGAGATGAATGGAAAACAGCCTTTAAAACCAAGTTTGGATTGTATGAGTGGTTAGTCATGTCTTTTGGTTTAACTAATGCACCTAGCACTTTCATGCGCTTAATGAACGAGGTTTTACGAGCTTTCATTGGAAAATTTGTGGTGGTTTATTTTGATGATATATTGATTTACATCAAGTCGTTACATGAACATCTTGATCATCTACGTGCTGTTTTTGATGCTTTGCGTGCTGCACGTTTATTTGGTAACCTTGAGAAGTGCATTTTTTGCACCGAACGAGTATCGTTTCTTGGCTATGTTATGACTCCACAGGGAATTGAGGTGGATGAAGCCAAGGTGCACGCGATTAAGAGTTGGCCAACACCCACGACGATTTCACAAGTGCGGAGCTTCCATGGACTTGCCGGATTTTACCGCCGCTTTGTGAAGGATTTCAGCACTATTGCAGCCCCATTGAACGAGTTGATGAAGAAGGGAGTTGTGTTTCATTGGGGGTAAGCACAGGAGAATGCCTTCAACCTTTTGAAAGATAAGCTTACTAATGCACCTTTACTTCAACTTCTTGATTTTAACAAGACCTTTGAGCTTGAATGTGATGCTAGTGGGGTTGGAATTGGTGGTGTTCTGATGCAAGATAGTAAACCTGTTGCTTACTTTAGCGAAAAATTGAGTGATCCTGTTTTGAATTATTCCACGTATGAATTATTCCACGTAAACCTGTTCCACGTATGAATTATTCGCAGTCAAGTGAAACTGAATCGTAGACATGCTAAATGGGTTGAATTTATTGAATCTTTTCCTTATGTTATCAAACACAAGAAAGGGAATGATAATGTGATTGCTGATGCCTTGTCTAGGAGATATACCATGTTGTCCAAACTTGATTGTCGTATACTTGGATTGGAATCAATTAAAGAACAATATGCTAATGATGATGATTTTAAAGATGTCTTGCTGCATTGCAAAGAGGGTCTTAACATGGGACAAATATGTGATAAATGATGAATTTGTGTTTAGAGCTAACCGCCTATGCATTTCAGTTGGATCCGTTCGTTTTCTTTTGATACAGGAGGCTCATGGAGGAGGTTTGATGGGTCATTTTGGTGCCTAGAAGACGGAGGTCGTCTTTGTCCGCTCACTTCTTTTGGCGAAGATGAGGCGAGACATTGAGAGGTTTGTATCCCGCTGCACTACATGTCAAAATGCTAAGTCAAGATTGAATCCACATGGTTTATATATGCCTCTTCCTGTTCCTAGCACTCCATGGGAGGATATATCTATAGACTTTGTTTTAGGGCTGCCTAGGACCAAGAGGGGGAGGGATAGTATTTTTGTGGTGGTTGATAGATTTTCTAAGATGGCTCACTTTATTCCTTGTCATAAGAGCGACGATGCTGTTAATATTGCTAACCTTTTCTTTCAAGAAATCTTTCGCTTGCATGGTATGCCTTCTACTATTATTTCAGATCGTGATGCCAAGTTTTTGAGCCACTTTTAGAGAACTCTATGGAATAAATTGGGAACCAAGCTGCTGTTTTCAACAACATGTCATCCCCAAATCGACGGCCAAACCGAGATAGTAAATCGTACATTATCTACTATGTTGAGGGCTGTTTTGAAGAAGAATTTGAAGATGTGGGAAGAGTGTTTGCCGCATGTTGAGTTCGCTTATAATAGGACGGTACACTCCACCACCAAGGTAAGTCCTTTTTAGGTAGTGTATGGTTTCAATCCCCGTGCTCCTATTGATCTATTACCTTTACCTACTAGTGAACGAGTTAATCATGGTGCTAAGGAACGTGCTGAATTTATTCTGAAATTGCATGAAAAGACTAAAGAAAATATTGAAATGATGAATGAAAGGTATAGGACTACGAGAAGTAAAGGTAGAAAGGAAGTAAAACTTGAACCGGGTGATTTAGTATGGTTACACTTGAGAAAGGATCATTTTCCAGAATTGAGAAAGTCTAAATTAATGCCTAGAGCTGATGGTCCTTTCAAGATACTTAAGAAAATAAATGATATTGCATATAAACTTGAGTTGTCGTCCGAATTTGGGGTTAGTCCCACATTTAACATTGCAGATTTGAAACCGTTCATGAAACATAAATGAGGAAAAATAAATGTATATATTATATATTATAAATTGTAGTCTTAAATTACAATAGAAAATAACACAAATATATAAAAGGGACTATGGGGGTGTGCAACCTGGCTTAGGGCCAACCAAAGTGGCTCTCATCATTCTGAAATCTATCGCTAACTCAAATTTCTAATCTAATTCAAAGAAATCGAAGTCGATAATTGTCGGCCAATTTAAAGATAGAAGGAATCCAATTCTGGCCTTGTTGTATTGGAATGAAATGAAGAGGATGTTCTGATGAGGACATCACTCCTATGCATACGCCCGAGACTCCTTCAGTTGTGATGCAAGGACCCATCACAAGAGCACGAGCACGGCAATTGAATCAACAGGTGAGCTCGTTCCTAAGTGCCTATGTATATACTTGTGAGGATGGTATGCTACCTAATGATATTATTGATTATATTGTACTTAGAAACTTTGGAGAAGATCATGAAGGCCTTGGGAACCAGCAAGGGCCAGGAGGGAGGCAAGGAGGACGTCCAAGTCAAGTTGGAGTCCCAATTCATCTCAGAGTCGGAGTCCCAATTCAACTCGGAGTCGACTACCTCAGCCACCAGGAGCAGTGTTCACTAAAATTGTCGCCCAGGTCACAAACGGACTCCGATTTCAATGATCCACATATGTATCGAAAGCTAAGGAGATAGTCTTTCCAATAGCACCGGTTTCAGGTCAATTGGACTTCGGAGTCAACGGGAATACGCAAAACAATCCAGAACACTTTTTTAGACCGAGTTCGAGTCCAGTTTGGCCTTACTCTAGAGACCCATGAGTACACGTTTGAAAGAACTTTCCAAAGGATCCGGTCTGACCTCAAAATTCCTTCAGATGCGTCCGGAAACTACCAAAAACCAAACATTGCTTTTTTAGTCCGAGTCAAACTCTAGTCAAAGTAGGCTTGGTATTTTCAATTTGAGTTGTATTAGATCTCCAATGCTATGGACGACCCCCTCCTACTCCCCTAGTATAAATAACCACCCAAACCCTCATCTAGGACTTGGGTTTTGCTTAGATCAATTCTGTCCTTGAACAGTGTCGCCGTTCATTGGTTTGTGGAACCCCAACTCGTGTGCTTAATATAATTCGCAATTTCAGATTGCTTCTTCTACGTTCTTGCTTGTGTTCTCGATTCGCATGCAGGGATAAGCTTTCTTGGCGAGGTCAACCGTATTTGTGCAAGGTTGATAACCAACGGAGCCAAGGTGTAGCGATTGCTGGGTTCGGATCGGTCCTGATCGGAAGCCGGATCGTCAACGTCGAGTCTCCACCAATCGACTTACCTCTACCTGTCGGAAGATCGGGCCACCATGCGCATCAAGTTCCAAGCTTTCAAACAAGTCCAAGAACATCGCAATTCGAGTCCAAATGTGAGAATTATGTTCTTTTTAAGTCCAACTAGTCTGGCATTTCAAATTAAACTCTTTTGCTCTCTAAATCAAATTTGGCCTTATCTCTTCCTTTGTTTCCTTGTCTTGGTCAAATTGGGCTTGGGCTTTGCATCCTCCTATATTGGCTACATAAGCTTGCTCCCATTTGGGCCTCCTTGGTTGCAAGGGTCTTGTGCCTCGGCTGCATAGGCTGCATGGGATATTCTCCCATATGGTCCAATTCGTCTTTTGGGCCTTTCATGTGGCTCCTGTTCTCTCTTGCTTCCGCTAGGTTCCACCATTGTCCATTGACACAATTAAGCTTTCTTTGTCGTGAGCTATTCTTCATATCTAGCAACAAGCAATAGCCTCCTATTAGGTAATATACTATTCTATATAATAAAGAAAAATGTCGAAGGAGCAAATTCATTTGTTGATATTTGATGTGACTTAATAAATCTTTTTAATTAATTAATATATTAAAATGGTGTTTGCACCGAGATTTGGTAGGTGTGGTTAAAATCGGCAGAATGAAGTCAACGTATCATAACCGATAAGTGGTTTGGAAAGATTCGAAGTGAAGGATCGGAATGACGAACAGAGGGGGGAGGGGGTGAATGGTCGCAATCAAATTTTTCCACACACACAGTTTTCCAAAAGACTAACACAGAAGATCCCCGAAAGGAGGAGGTTCTTGAAAGGGAAAGCTGGTAGTATCCTTCAGGAGTAGGTGAAAGTACTAGACCTAAATTTTCCTCATGAACAGATACCTCAACCCAGAACAAGAATCACAAGAACTTTTGATCGGCTAAACAAAACTCGTAGAAATTTGGTAGATGAGATCTTGGTTCACCGAGAACCTTGATTCCCGAACCGATCACCGAGATTGATCTCAAAGATTCGACCTTTCTGTCCGAGAAAAAGAACACTTAAAGCAGAGCAGAAAGAATAGGGAATTCAGTGTAAGGCTTGCTCCTGATCTAGAAGTGCGAAAAGATCTGGGAAGTTAAAACACAACAAGCTAGAGGCGCACAGAAATGAAATACAAGATCAATCAACTCGAGAACGCAAAAGACGCAAGGGAGAAAGAATGCAGACTGAGTAGAAACAACTTGTGTGAAGTAAATTTGCGTAACTTAAATTGCAGAAAGTAACTTGCATAAAGTAAATAACGGTAAAATGCAAGTATTGAAATCTTTGATATGTATCTTGTATTCCTGGAAGGGAGGTTACACAACCACACACACAGAAGAGGGCAAAGCTCAGTAGAGCACTCAAAAACCTCTAAAACCCTTCTAGGATCCCTCTCTTCTAGGAAGGCAATCCCTCCACATATATTTATACAACTTTTGGGCCACCTACCACCCTTAGATGCAGCCCTCAAACCTAAATTCTCATCCAATGGCTAGGAAGAGCCCACTCACACAGCCTGCAAGGGGAAACCCTAAACCCGCTAACACAGGGTTTTTCTTGCACGGCTCTCAAAGCATACTACTAGAGCCGCTATTCCTATCAACTAGACTGTACACCAACAGTCCTCATTGATCCTCGCAGCATTTAGCTAGTATGTGCTCCTTTCTTTGCCTTCTTGACTTGCCCGAACTCCATCTTCGGTCATCTTCCGGTGATCTCCCAACTGTTCTAGACCTTCGACGCGCCTCGCCTAGTCCCGGTCAACTTTCGCCTCACCATGACCCAGTACCGTTGTAAGTTCAACCTTCATTAGTTATGGTTTTGGTGTTAATGACAAATCTAATATTGTGATTACCCATTAATGTGATTTTGTTATTAATGACAAATCTTATATTAAGACTAACTTGTTTATTTAGAATATCCTTGATTAGTCTCATCGCATTGAAAAATGGAAAAACCCAAGGTATGTATGCGTATTTATCTTAGTATTAGTTGCATACTTTGGAGTCAAGTTAAAGTATGAATGTCCCCATTATATTAACCACAAAATGTGCATCATGTTTCCCTATCCATATATTACATGGATGCACACACTTAGGGGGAGTTTGTAGTTTAACTTGAAAGTCTCTTTGTATTGATCTAATTCTTATTGACACATATAAGGATCACGACAAAGAAACTAAATCCTTGAGTATATATTGGAATTGTCTAGTTATAGTATACTCATGGTAATATAGGATATACTCTAATACGATAAAATTGAATATGTGCATATTATGTTCAAGTCAATTATATTTATGCACATACACACGTGGGGTTTATTCTATAGTTGATGACTTAGAGTAATGACCATTTCCATATAGCCTACACATTATGGATCATTACTTTTCATCAACATGAGTATATGAAAACTTGTGTAGTTAATATATACTCATATCAATTTAAATGAAAATTTAAATTGAGTTCATTTGTCTTAATAATCACTAAAGAACATTTCATCATGTGTTGATGGTGTTCCTTGATTAATTAAGGACAAATGAATAGTTCTTAAGTAAAATGAAGCATGTGTTGCATTATTGTACTTAAGACATACATAAATCATTCAAATTGATTTGGGTTGTGCTTAATTGATCTAAAGGCATCCATTATGTGTTAATGGAGGGCAAAAGATAATTGAGACAACCATGCATCTTGGACTAACAAGTTTCATGAGTTGTGATTGAGTTAGGTTAAGTCCAAAGATGGTTGAGATGATGAAAACGGGACAAGGGCAGCATCATGAGGTGATGGGCGTCAAGAGTAGATCCCGAAGACAAAGAAGAGTCGAGTGATGATCCCGGGGGAGTATAAGTGAAGATCATAAAGACCCCAAAGGGGATTGCTTGCATGCGGCGGCGAAGGTATATCTAGATAGGCTAAGGACTTTGTAGTCTTTGAGTCTAGTTTTTATCGCCGCACTATTAAGAGGGGTTGTCTCCTAACTTGAGCTTCATCATGTGTTGATGATCTCAATCCGCGTTCACTCAAGCTCAAATCATTTGGATTTGGTTTTTGCATAAGAGTTAACCATTTGGCATGTGTTGCGAATGGGTTAAGTTTATGCTCGGTTGTTATTGGTTTATGCTCTGATTTGCATATGTTGCAAAGAGGAAGAGCATATGCATTTGGTTTTCGCATAATGCTTTGATTTGCATGTGTTGCAAATAGGATAAGCAATATGCGTTGGCTTTTGCGTGAAGTTCACTTTTGCATGTGTTGCAAGTGTTGAAGTCTCATGTTTTGTTTTCATTTGCAAAACAATATTGCTTAATCTATGTGGTTTTGCATGGAGCTAAGTTTTGCATGTGTTGCAAAAGGTGAGAGCTCATGCATTGTGTTTTAGCTTGTGTCTTGATCATGTGTTGATCATCACAAAGGCTAAGTAAAGTTTATGGTTTGTGTTTGCAAAATGTGTTTTTGCAAAATGCTGTTTTGTTATTTGCAAATATGGTTTGCAAATAAGCTAGAGGTTATGGGTTTCAATCCTAGAGCATGTGTTGGCATTTGCAAATATGTTTTGCAAAGTGTCGGGATCATGTGTTGATCCTTGCATGGCTAGAGGATTGATCTTATAGCTTTTCGGGTTATTTGCAAATGTGTTTTGCAAAAGTTATATTGATCATGAGTTGATCATCATGGCTCAATATTTGATGTTAGTGACTCTTTATAGCTTGTAGTCATGCGTTTCATCAAGTCTATGCGAGAGATTTCGGAAAATCAAATTTAGACTTGAATGACTGCATTAGAGTTTGGTTTTGGTGATATTTAAAAATATCTATGGGTGCTTTAATCATGAAAATGGGTGGAGATTGTAGCCCTCGTGATAAGCTTCGCATAGAATCAAAAATCACCCAAATCGCAGTTCGGAGTAAAAAGTTATGAGCTTTTTGGTGGCTGTAGCTGCGGTACTACCGCCCGTGCGGTAGTTATTTGGCAGAGAGAGTTCCTAGGCCGGTACTACCGCCCGTAGGGGCCGGTAGTACCGCAAACACTGTAGTAACGGCTAGTTTTAGCTCGTTTAGTGCCCGTTTTGCCCCCCAACGGCTAGTATTCTTTGTGAGGCTATAAAAGGAGGTCATGGGGGGCATTTGTTGGTTGCTAGAGGATATTGGGTGAGGTGGTTCATGTATTGAAGCTCTCATTTGTGTATTGGCTCTTGTGTGAGTATTTGAGAGGTGATTTGCATGTATTGCATTTCCGCAAGTTGTTCTTGAGCAAGAGTGAGACTAATTGCATGTGTTGCAATTAGAAGTGGGTTGAGAGTCTCTTGTGCATGTGTTGCACTTGAGGGAGGTCCTTGTGCATGTGTTGCACTTGGTGATCACCGGGAGCGCATTCATTGTGCTCGGTGATGTTCAAGCGAAGGAGCGACTTGTTACTCTTGGAGGTTGCCGACTCCTAGATGGCGTGGGGCGCAGGCGCTGGAGCTCTCGTGGTGTGAGAAGCCCGGCAAGTTTGTGAAGGTTCGGGTTGAGCCTCACGGCAAGCGTGAAAAACCACGACTAGTGGAAACGAGGCGGTGCTCGAGCGGAGCCGGTCCAAGTGGTTGGGCTTGCCTCAACGTGGACTAGGGAGACCGCAAGTCTCCTAACACCACGGAAAAATATCGGTTGTCTCTTTTACCTTCAAGCATTTACTTTATTGTATATTTATCAATTGCTTGATTATAATTAGAATTGCTTAGTATTGATTGTTTGCTCAATTTAGCAATTCTAGTATAGAGACATAATTTAGTTAGTGCACTAGTAAGCCTAGTTGATTTAGGCTTTAATTGTCAAAACCGAGTTTATCGCTTCCGCATATATCTTTGATTAGGTTTTGACCTAGGGGTGTATTAGAGCGAATTATTTTAGTGAACGATCGAATTTTGTAAAACACCTATTCACCCCCCCTTTAGGCGCATCCTCGATCCTACAACCGTCGTCCTGCAATCATCAAAGACAAGGAAACCTTTCACATAGCAATGTCCACAAACATATTTGTTGACTATCTCAAAATAGTCAAACAACACTTAATCACAACCAGTTGGTAAACCCATGTACTCAAACCTACTCGGCATTAACTGCTTGGCAAGCTACAAGACTGACCACCCAGTTAAACGCCTGGTTAACCACTCAGCTAACCACCAAACGCTCTAAGGACGACTACCAGCTCCTCAATGAAGATTTTCAGAAACTTAGACATGGCTACTTTACTGAGTCCTTGACAAATCTTTTTGCCTGCAGTAGAGTACTCAACTAAGAAGCAAACCTGTCAAGAAGCTAAAAACCACGCAGCAAGGACTGGAAGCACTCGGCACTCGGCCTTCACCAAAGGAAGAAAACCAGTTAAAAAGCTAGACACACTTAGCAAAGACAGGAGCCACTCGTAACACGGTACTTGGCAAAGGGACCAATCGTAAAGCTAGAGGAACTCAGCAAAGGCTGGTAACACTCGACACTTAGTGCTTAGCCAAGAAAGAAAGTTAGTCGAGAAGCTAGAAACACTCAGCAAAGAAACACGACTTGGTTGAAGCAATTAGCAAAGAGACACGACTTGGTTGAGAACTTATCAAAATGCTCCAAGACAAATTCAACTCGGATCAACCTTTCAATCTAGTTCGCTACTCATCGGATCAACCTTTAATCTAGTCAATTACTCATCACACAAAGGTATAGACCTCCACATAGTCTTTCAATCTCCCCTTGATGAGTATATTGACAAACACATAGAAAAGGCATGAGATGAGTTGAGCAAAAGAAAGCATTTTAATCACAAGACTGAAACATGGTCGGTAGTGAAAACAACAGATTATGACCAAGTCGGTAATAAGAACTCCAAAACCATATTGAGGATACCAAGATGCCTTTTTTTATAACTTCTCTCCCCCTTTTGTCAATATAGGCATGAAGATAGCATTTACTATTCTCTCCCTCTTTTTGATTTTATGCAAGAAATGCAGCCTATAGGTGCTTTGAATATTATCCGAGTGACCAACAAGACAAGTTATGACACCAAGCTAAGTTATGACAAAAATAGACTAAGCTAAAGCATGATCAAGTGCAAATAACCATTTTGCTAGCAAGATTTAGTTGAAACTAGATCATTTTGAGCAAGATTGAACATGAGCAACACTTGTCATTAGTTTTAAAACTAGAAGCAACGCCATGCAAAGGATCAAATGGAAAGCCTAGATTTCAACCTACTCAACACTTTGGGGAATCTAGAAGTTCATACAAGGTCCTTCGAGCTTATTTCTGTTTCATTGTATGCAATTTTTTTTGAATATTGGAAAGATATAGCGGGGTGCAAATGTTTGACATTATTTGTATTCTTTACTCATATATTTTTTTTTTTGCGTTTTTAAAGCAATTGACTCAAGTCATATTTGACCATCTCAAGAGGGACTCTTAAGTCTTAAGAGAATGATCTTGGTCATACACAACACATTCCAAGTTCATCTCAAGTGCAATGAGAAGCCGTCCTGTGAATGTGAGGTGTTTAGTCTAAATGCGCACAAAAAAGTCAATTTTGCTTCACTTTCATTTTCGCATCTTGATTGTTAAGTTAGTGAAGGACTCAAATATGTCTCAAACAAAATTCACCCAAGTTGCTATAGGGACTCTGGAGAATTCTAGGATTTCACAAATTATGGCAAATACACCTAGAGAAGAAACTTAGCAAGTAAACGCAGCATGTTTTATCAAGTTTTTCTTTTAAAACTCATTGTTAATTTTGGCAAGCTTAGCAAGTTAAATGAACTTGATCATATCTAAGCAAATAAATTTCTTCATAATATAGCATAGACAAAGCTCGTAAAATGAAAAATCAATTATATATATGCAATACATGAGATAGATTCTTACACTCTCCCTCAACATGTGATTCCATTTTAAGCACACAAATCTGGTTTAATTTGAGTTAGTAACAAGATTAAGTTCAAGAAAGATATCAATTAAAGGATCCAAAATAACTCAATCAAAAACCAGAGACACAGAATGGAGAGAAGAAGATAAGAAACTGGCTTCTGGGTAACAAAGGAGAAGAGAACACGAGATAATGCAAGAAGAATCAATAAACACCCAAAGAGAAAGAGAAGACTGAAATAAGACATAATACATAATATACAGATCAGCTACCCCTCACAGAAGGCCGTCAGGGCATACAACCCCAAGCTCACTCCTCAACGTAACAAATCTAGAGCTATCCAAAGGCTTGGAAAAGATATCGGCCAACTAGCGGTCACTCTCTACAAATTAAAGCACTATATCTCCTTTCTCCATATGGTCTCTAAGGAAGTGATATCTAACATCAATGTGCTTAGTCCGGGAGTGCTGCACTGTATTCTTGGCAATGCAAATAGCAGAAGTGTTATCACAGAAAAGTGGAACACTTTCTATCTTTAACCCAAAGTCCCGCAAGGTTAAACTCATCTAGAGTACCTGGCGACAAAGAATCGGTCATAGCCATTTAACTCGCCTCGGCGGTGGATCAGGCGACTCTAGACTGCTTCTCAGAAGACCAAAAAAAGAAGTGCCAATGAATTGACAAGTGCCAGAAGTGCTCTTCCTATCTGTGCTACAACTGGCAAAGTCTGCATCAGAAAAGGCTCTAAGGGATAGATAAGAAGAAGAAGAGTACCAAATACCATAATCAATGGTAGCTCGAAGGTACTTGAAGATGCGCTTCACCGCCTGGCGATGAGAGGCGTGAGGAGAAGCCTGAAAGCGAGCGCACATACACACGGCAAAGTGTATGTCCGGCTGAGAGGCAGTATGATACAAGAGGGAGCCAATCATGCTTCGAAACTCCTTTTGATCAGCAGGCTCACCATCCTCATCGGGCTCGAGGACAACAGTGGTGGCCATAGGAGTCATTATGGGCTTTCCATCAGACATCAAATCGCCTTAGAAGGTCCTGATTATACTTACCTTGGTGCAGGAAAGTACTCTCCCGAGTCTGTTTGATTTGGAAACGAAGAAAGTAGCTCAACTCGCCCACATACTTATCTTGAATTCTGTGCTCATCACCTTAGAGAAATGAGACACAAGAAACTGAGATGAGCCACCAAAGATAATATCGTCCACATAAATCTGAACGCGAAGGAAATGAGAATCCTAGTGTCTGATAAACAGTGTTTTGTCTACTATACCCATTTTGAAACCATAACTGAGAAGATAGGACTTAAACTTCTCATACCAAGCTCTAGGGACCTGCTTAAATCCATATAGAGTTTTGGAAAGCTTGTAGACATGGTTCGGGTATTTGGGGTTGTCAAATCCTGGAGGTTGCATGACATACACATCTTCTTCAATAAAGCCATTGAGGAATGCACCCTTGACATCCATTTGATAGATCTTGAAACCCTGAGATGCAGAGAATGCAAGCAGGATTCTAATTGTCTCTAGTCTAGCTACAGGGGTAAAGGTCTCCTCAAAGCCAAGACCCTCAATCTGAGTGAAACCCTATGCAACTAGCTTAGCCTTGTTGCGAATGACAACCCCATCCTCACTCTGCTTGTTTTTGAATACCCACTTGATACTAATGACATTATGACCAGATGGGGGCTCTACAAGCTGACAGACTTTATTCCTCTCAAAGTTATCCAGTTCCTCATGCATAGCATTAATCCATGATTCAGCGGACAATGCATGAGTAACATCCCTTGGCTCAAAAGAGGCAACAAAGGCGGAGTGAAGGCAGAAAGAAGATAAGTCTGATTTTGAGTGCGTGACATGTTCAAAGAGATCACCGATGATCTGCTCTAGTGGATGAGAACGCTGAATGTGGCGAGGAGGACCAGAAGCAAAGGTGGCCTCTACCTCTTGAGCAGAAGAGGAAGGAACAGAGCCACTTGCGGAGGAGCAGTCGGATGGCCGGATGGCAAGGGCTGGTCTTCCTGAGGTGCAGAGATAGAAACAGGAGGCACCTCAGGTGTAGAGGAGACTGGATCAGGTGAAACACCAAAATCTTCATCATTCTCTACAAAGACGGTCTCGAGGGGATAAGAAGAGCTTGAAATATCAGGTCTAGCTCCTGGGCTAGCCTCATCAAATGTCACGTCACAAGTCTCTATGATCCTATTCGTATCACAACTCCAGACCCTATAGCCACGAGAAGAGGTCGAGTAACCCAGAAAAATACCATCAAAAGAACGAGACTCAAACTTATCTAGGTTATCAGACTTCAAGATAAAACATTTGCAACCAAAAGCACAAAAATGAGAAACACTGGGCTTTCGCCTATACCTCAACTCATAAGAAGTACGACGAAAATGCGATTGGAAACATGACAAATAGTAGCTATAGCCTCAGCCCAAAACTTTCTAGGAGTACTGTACTCGTCTAGCATCGTCTTGGTCATCTCAATCAAGGTCCTGTTCTTTTTTTCCACTACGCCATTTTGCTGAGGGGTGTAAGAAGAAGAGAACTGATGCTCTAATCCAGACTCCACACAGAACCCTCAAAGTAGGGATTCTTGAACTCGGTGCCAATATCACTGCGTATAACTCGTAATGCATATGGGAGTTCAACAAACAACCTACTAACAAATCCCCTGAAGTGAGAAAAAGTCTCATCCTTCGAGGCCGTGAAGAATACCCAAGAATAACTCAAAAAATCATCAACAATGACAAGAACATACCACTTCCCTCCTGCTGACTGTACTCGAGCTGGACCAACAGTGTCCATATGTAAAAGCTATCCTGGTGCATCAGTCTTCACCACGGTGACCGGAGGATGAGAAGCAGTAACCATCTTGCTATATCGGTAGGGAGAGCAAACTATATTTTTGACCATCTTAAGTTTGGGCAAACCACGTATAAGATCGCGGCTGCTAACTCTGGTCAGATGATCAAAACCAACGTGACCAAGTCTCCTATACCAGAAGGAAAGATCACGGGATTCAGACGCAATCAAACACCAAAGAGAGTCTCGAAGAAACAGAAAAATTAGCACGAAAGACTCTCCCAAATCTAGAAATCTCACAAACTAACTCTCCTGATGAATCAAGGATTCTACAAGCATTACTCTTAAAGCTTACATCGAAAAAGTCATCGATGAGTTGAGAAACAGATAGCAAATTATATTGCAGCTTACTCACTAAGGCAACGTCCTTAATAATAAAATTTTCATTAATGCGGACGGTACCTTTAGTAATGACTACCTAAAGAAGCATCCCAAAAGTGATCAACTCATCACCAGGGACTCGGACTAGGGAAGAGAACCAACGGGAATCTCCGGTCATATGGCGAGAACAATCGGAGTCAACAATCCAAACATCTCCCTTCCTTATCCGACGAACCTCGTCCGAGTCGCTGTAGAGCTCGGAGTCGCTGACGCCATTAGTGTTTGCCATAAAGCACATGCTGGAGAAGTTGTCGCCGCCTTTCTTCTCTTACGGATCATCCTCACCTTTGTCGCTCCAAGTCTCCGTGTTGGAGAGGTTGATGTCGTCGAGGGCAGCGAGGACGCGGTGGAAGAGCTTCTTGTTCTTGGAGAAGTTGCGGTACTTCTTCTCGTGCGCCAGCTCGCGAACTGGAGGCTTCTTGTTGCGGTTCTTGTCGGTGTTGTCATTTTTGCCTGAACCGCTGGAGTCATTTTTGCCTGTCTGGGGCCACCACATTCGAAACAAGTGATCACACCTCCTCTTTTTCTCTTTCTCACCCTCTTGTAGGCATGAGAAAATTTGCGAGCTAAAAGAGCAAGCTCAATTTCTGGAAACTTGTCCAGATAGTCATCGCTGAGCTCACAAGAGGCCGAGAGAGAAGATAGCAAAAGAATCGAAAGAAGAGGAACAAATGGGATTAGTAACCAAAGCCATCAATTGAGATTTCGTCTTGCGAGAGACGACGTCGATCTCATGAGTCTTGAGACGGGAATAAAGTCCGTAAAGAGTCAAGGTCGACAAATCGGTTGTGTCCTTGATAGTGGTTACCTTCATTTCCCAAATGCGAAGATCAAGTGCGGTCAAGAAGTGTCGAGCATTATCCGAGTTAGGGTATGTACAACCAACTGCCCGGAGATCGCTCAATTTTTGTAAACCGACCAAAACACTCATCAAGACTCTCACCAGCATGTAGTTCAAACTTGTTGTACTCATGCTTGTGTTGATCCTGCCTCACGGTTTTGATTTGGTTAGTACCTCATGGTAAGCTTCGAGGGTCACCCAGATCTCATGAGCAGATCGCAGATGAGAGATCTTGTCATACTCACTGCGGCTAAGTCCCTGTATGAGGATGTTTCTTGCCTTAGCATTTGCCTCCACATCACCCACATTTCCGGCTATGACGTGTTCATCGGCAGGAACATCATACGAGAGTTTCACCTTCTGCCAAATCAGGAAGCCCTGGGCAGTGATGTACGATTCCATCCTCGACTTCCAAAAAGGAAAACCAATGCCGCAAAAAATGGGAGGCTTGGTGGAATACTTGTCTATTGCCATGCCTTTTGAGACCGGTCAAGATCTATAAGAAGAGCAGAACCGGCTCTGATACCAATTGAAGGATCGAAATGGCGAACAGAGGGGGGTGAATGGTCGCAATTAAATTTTCTCACACACAGTATTCCAACAGACTAACACAGAAGATCGCCCGAAAGGAGGAGGTTCTTGAAAGGGAAAGCTGGTAGTATCCTTCAGGAGTAGGTGAAAGTACCAGACCTAAAAGTTCCTCATGAACAGATACCTCAACCCAGAACAAGAATCACAAGAACTTTTGATCAGCTAAACAAAACTCGTAGAAATTTGGTAGATGAGATCTTGGTTCACTAAGAACCTTGATTCCCGAACCGATCACCAAAGTTAATCTAAAAGATTCGACCTTTCTGTCCAAGAAAAAGAAAACTTAAAGTAGAGCAGAAAGAACAGGGAATTCAGTGTAAGGCTTACTCCTAATCTAGAAGTCCAAAAAGATCTGGGATGTTAAAACACAGTAAGCTAGAGGCGCACAGAAATGAAATACAACATCAATCAACTTAAGAACACAAAAGACGCAAGAGAGAAAGAATGCAGACGGAGTAGAAACAACTTGCGTGAAGTAAATTTGTGTAACTTAAATTGCAGAAAGTAACTTGCATAAAGTAAATAACGGAAGGTAAAATGCAAATATTGAAATTTTTGATATGTATCTTGTATTCCTGGAAGGGAGGTTACATAGCCACACACACAAAAGTGGGCAAAGCTCAACAGAGCACTTAAAAACCTCTAAAACCCTTCTAGGATCCCTCTCTTCTAGGAAGGCAATCCCTCCACACATATTTATACAACTCTTGGGCCACGTACCACCCTTAGATGCAGCCCTCAAGCCTAGAGTCTCATCCAAGGGCTAGGAAGAGCCCACTCACACATCCTGCAAGGAGAAACTCTAAACCTGCTAACACAGGGTTTTTCTTGCACTGCTCTTAGTGTTCAAGAGTTCGCTCGGCGGATTCGTGGCGGTTAGGCACCGCCAAGTGCCAAAAACGTATTTGCGGTGCAATTGAAGGTCTCGGCGTTTTGATCCTCGGCGGCCGAGAATTAATATAATTCATATATATTATTGATTTTGTTATGAATAAAAATTTTTAGTTTTCTTTTCTAGTTATTTGCAAATTCCAAGACATCAAATATTAAAGTAGAATATTAAACTAAAATACTTGAACACATGCTACTCAATTAATCAAGTAATAAACTAAGTAGTAAGTACTATGTTAGTGACTTAGTGTACCTTATTTTGTGGGTGACGACATGAATCTTTCAATCATGGTCATCACGTCATGTAAACAGTAGATCAAAATGGTCTCTCTCATAATTTTGTGCCAGTCGCCACGCCCGCCAAGGAGCGCCAAGACCCGCCAAGGACCGCAATTTCGGCCCAACCGCCAAACAAGCCGCTAAAGGCTGAATTCATTGCGTTTATAGCTGCCAACTGCAATATCGACCGCAATATCGCCGCCAAGTACCGAATTTTTGAACACTGACTGCTCTTAAAGCATGGTACTAGACCCGCTATTCCTATCAACTAGATTGTATGCCAACAGTCCTCATTGATCCTCGTAGCATTTAGCTAGTATCTGCCCGTTTTCTTGCCTTCATGACTTGCTCGAACTCCGTCTTTGGTCATCTTCCGGTGATCTCCCAACCGTTCTAGACCTCCAACGCACCTCGCCTAGTTCCGGTCAACTTTCGCCTCACCATGACCCAGCACCGTCGTCCTGCAATCATCAAAGACAAGAAAATCTTTCACATAGCAATGCCTACAAATATATTTGCTGACTATCTCAAAATAGTCAAATACTTAATCACAACCAGTCAGTAAACCCATATACTCAAACCTACTCGGCATTAACTACTTGGCAAGCCACGAGACTGACCACTCGGTTAAACGCCTGGTTAACCACTCGGCTAACCACCAAACGCTCTAAGGACGATTACCAGCTCCTCAATGAAGATTTTCAAAAACTTAGACATGGCTATTTTACTGAGTCCTTGACAAATCTTTTTGCCTGCAGCAGAGTACTCAACTAAGAAGCAAACCTGTCAAGAAGCTAAAAACCACGCAGCAAGGACTGGAAGCACTCGGCACTCAGCCTTCACCAAAGGAAGAAAACCAGTCAAAAAGTTAGACGCACTTAGCAAAGACGGGAACCACTCGGAACACAGTACTTGGCAAAGAGACCAGTCAGAAGTGAGAGGAACTCAACAAAGGCTGGTAGCACTCAGCACTTAGTGCTCAGCCAAGAAAGAAAGTCAGTCGAGATGCTAGAAGCACTCAGCAAAGAAACACGACTTGGTTGAAGCAATCAGCAAAGAGACATGACTTGGTTGAGAACTTATCAAAATGCTCCAAGACAAATTCAACTCGGATCAACCTTTCAATCTAGTTCGCTGCTTATCGGATTAACCTTTAATCTAATCAATTACTCATCACACAAATGTATAGACCTCCACATGGTCTTTCATGAAGATATTTGGGTAAAGTAAAAATTTTAAAGAAAAATTGTCTGGATTAAAGCCGATATGGATTATGTTTTGTAACATATTGTAATAGGACACCATGGGCCGATAGGTATAAAAGATAGTCATAGGCAGGCAAATGATAGAGAATCCAATCAACAAATACTCTACTTTCATTTTTTCCTGTCGACTAGGAGTAGCTCTTATAATTTAGACTTTTGTTACTTAATTTGATCAATAAAGTTGTGCATCGCCGGTTGTTGATCATCTTCTGTTACACCCATCAGGTTTGATTTTTTTCGATTTTGTTGCACATCGCCTTTTTCAGAGTTGATCTACCTTTATCCTCTGATTAGCCCTAATCAGCTAATTAGAATTACCTATTAGTCGCGATTTGGTCGGGTTTTTAGCTGATTAGACCTAAGCCAATTGATCTACCAGATTGGCTTTCAGTGTATTTTATATCTTTCTTACCGATTACAAGATCAAATCGGTTGGCACGCCTTGAACTGCAAAACCCGGTGTTCGTCCAGTGTATTATTGCCGACAAACCCTATTTCAAGTGTTTGGCATCAACACACTCTTGGCACATTAGTGGGACACGAATATGTTTACATCCGGCAAGACGATCCCGTTGTCCGACCTCAACAAGGAAGCCATAATCGTCCCTCCTTTGGACGATCTAACACCGAAGCAATGCAAGGAGATTGAAGATCAAAAAGCTGCTCTGGAATAGTTGATGTTTGGTTGTTACCAGAAAACCCGACGCGACATCACTCGGAAGACCGCATTGCCGACGATCAAAGCCCTCGGCGATGTATGGGTCACAAATAGCCCAGTAAGTCATTACATGCCTGCACAGGCCGAACTATCGGCTATGATTAATCAATCTATTCATCACGCTTTAGTTAGTCAATCATCAGCTTTGTTTACAACCCTTAAGCTAATGATAGTCAATAGTGTTAAGATTATCGCTTAGGAGTTAGCTTCATCTGGGAGCCTGCTTGACCCACTGCAAGCACTGCCGAGTTACCTCGTTTACTCGATAGCACAGAATACTCAAGGCACGATGGTTGACCCAAAACTATCGGCTGCAAACCTATCGTTGATGCTAACTCAACCTACCGTCATATTGCCACGAGATCCTCACCCAAGTGGGGTTGTGCATTACCAATCATATACTAACGTTGTCAAGTTAGATGCGTCGGCTAATTTACCGCCATCAGCTCCACTATGTGTGTTTCCATAGTCGGTACCACAATCGACTGAATCTACTAGACACACGCAAAATTCTAAGCCGATTCTGCCTAGGAATACGTCTCCTTACAAGGTGGTAACTTACTCAGAACCCTTTGTCCTAATGCCAGAGCTGACCACTAGGAGGAGAATGGATATGAACACATTCCTCAGTACACATTGCCCCAGCCTGCTAGACAGCCTAAGCTCACACTCGGGGGGCAGGATGCCAGCTACAATGGTTGGCAAAATTCTAATGCTATGTCGGCCAATAATGTTAACTAGGCCGACTAGATTTCTGTTGTATTAAAAGATCATATCGTGATACAACCAAAAGGTAAGATTATCAGCTATGGAAAGCCGTACCCTAATTATATCGATTATATGCCATACCCAAATAATTTTAAGATTACTAATTTCTCCAAGTTTTTGGGTGATGATTTTGTTACGACGTTAGAGCATGTCGGACGATTTATCGTATAGTGTGGCAAGGCTACTTAGTTCGACGGTCTTAAGATTAGGTTATTCCCATGACCATTGTTAGGGGCTGCTTTCACTTGGTTCACAAGTTTACCCCCAAATTCGGTCCATTGTTGGAACGATTTAGAAAGCTGATTCCGTGAGCACTTTTTCTCCGGCAGTCTAAAGCTCAGGATTTCTGATTTGAGCTCCATTCATCAGAAGTTTGGGGAATCGGTAGCTGATTATATTACGAGATTCAAGGAAGTTAGAAATTGGTATTTTAATGTTATTTTACCTGACAATCAATTAGCCAATTTAGCTTTCCAAGGATTGATTCCCGCGCTAAGGGAAAATTTGGTGACTAAGAGTTTACAGATCTGAGTCATCTACTTCACACGGTGTTGGCCCAAGAAAGCTGGTTTCTTGAAAATAGAGAATTCAAGGATAAGTTCAAGTTAAATAATAATAAGAAAAAGAAAAGACCAAAGTGAATATGGTTAAATATTGCTTAAGTGAATCCTCTGAGGATGATGAAGCAGAAATAAACATAGCTGAATGAGTCAAAGGATCCAAAAGTCCTTGGTCCGTTCTTGGCTCAAGTCGATGAAGGGTAAGTCGGAGGTAAAGTATGCGCTTGACATCTTCAAGTGTGATCGTATTTTTGATTTACTGCTACAAGAAAAGATTATACAGTTACCTGGAGGACATGTTATACCATCGACCAACGAAATTAAAAAGTGAAGGTATTGTAAATGGCACTATTCTTTTTCTCATAACACTAATGATTGTAATATTTTTCGACAATAGATCCAATCGGCTATTGAAGATGGTCGGCTTAAATTCCCTGATGAGCCGACGATGCAAGTGGATGTCAACACTTTCCTAATAAACATGGCGCATTGTTTAGAAAAGGGAAAAGAGCTAATGTAGGATAAGCAACAAAAGTCGGTTCGTCATGTTGGTATCCAGTCAACTTCAAGCGGCAAGGAGACCCTAAGGATTACGGTCGGATCATTACAAATAGAAGCCGACCGTGAAGGAAAAAAACTCCAAGACCATTAAGTTGAGAGGGGAACTGCAAACCGGTAAGAGGTATAAGGCTGAGAAATCGCCGCCACATCAGCCAATTAATAGGCCTAAGCTGACCTTTTCACAGTTGCTGGAGAAGTACGAGAGGATGAGTAGTAGGCCGCGTTACCTTGGACGTCGACAAGATAATTTATATTGGCCAGAAAATTTGGACTGGGCTCACCAATGGTGCCCCTTCTGGCAGTTTTGTTGGGAACGGGGAGTGGCTCTGCCATCGGTGCGTACTTGCCCAATGGAGCACTATCCTCAAGAAGAATGGCCAAGGAGATCGCTAAAGATAGATTGGCCAGTACAAGGATATCGCGGAAAGTGCTATGAAAAGTCAATATATGAGAGAGCTTCTACGACGAGTTAGGTCAAGGCAGATGTAAGTGGATCAAGTTCTGCAGCTTAGTAAGATCTGGTTGGCAAGATATGCAAGTTGGCCATCGACTATACACCTCGGCTCATATTGCTATGGCCAGTTTCGATGCAAATTGGCACCATGAAGAGGCCGAGTGTTTATTGGGGAAGGCTTTGGATGACTGTAATTTTATTTGTATAAACAAGATATGGTTAATTCCAATACACGTGAGGCCGAGCATGTTCGATTGGACAAGTAAAGTTCTACGCCGATGGAGCCTAAACAAACAATGAAGGCCTTACAAGATAAAATGCGAAGCTATCAGCAAAAAACGGATAAGCCATAGAAGATTTACAGGACATTGAGAAGTTAGGTCAAGGGTTTACGTCGACCGATTTACTTGAAAAAGTCGATATAGGCAATGGTGACAGGAAGAAGCCAACTTTTATTAGTGCAAAATTAAATGAAAGGTATACGAAAAAGTTAGTCAAGATTCTTAGAAATTATAAGGACTGTTTTGCTTGGGAGTATCATGAAATGTCCGGTCTAAACCGACAACTAGGGGAACATCGGCTACCTATAAAGCCAGGCTATTGGCCATTTAAACAGTCTCCTCGAAGATTTAATTCGGCTTTGTACAATATTATAAAACAAGAAATTGAACGATTTTTTGAGGCCAAGTTTATCATGCCCTGCCAATATGCTGAATGGGTGTCCAATTCTGTTCCTGTTATGAAGAAAAATGGTAAACTGAAGGTGTGCATAAACTTTTGGGACTTAAATAAGGCCACACCAAAAGATGAGTATCCGATGCCAATAGCCGATACACTTATCGATGTTGCATCCGAAAATAAAATTATTATTTTTCTTGATGGTAATGCTAGATATAATCAAATATTTATGGTAGAAGCCGATATACCAAAAATTGCCTTCAAATGCCCTAGTGCCTTAGGGTTATTTGAGTGGATGGTGATGACGTTTGGCTTAAAAAATGCTAGGGCAACATATCAACGCGCTATGAATTTAATTTTCCATGATTTAATCAGCCAAATCGTAGAGATCTACATTGATGATGTAGTTGTGAAATCTAAACAAGGTGAGCAACATTTAGCCGATTTAGAAATAGTGTTCAAGAATACAAGAGCGCACGGTTTGAAGATGAATCCCTACAAGTGTGATTTTAGTGTGTCGGATGGCTAATTTTTAGGCTTCATGGTTCATAATGGAAGAATTGAAGTCAACTAGGAAAGAGTGAAGGCTATAGCCAAAACAAAGCACTGACACACAAAAACGAGTAAGAGAAGTTGATTGGCAAAATCAATTATTTACGACAGTTTATTTCAAATTTATCTAGTCGAATTTGTACATTTACCCTGTTGTTGAATTGAAGGACAATCAAGATTTTGTGTAGCGCCGATCAACAAAAGGCTTTTGATGGCATCAAGGGGTACTTGACCAACCCTCCAATCTTGGCTGCACTGAAAAAGGGGGGTAACGTTCAAGTTATACATATCGGTTGAAGAGGAGACCATAAGAGCAGTGTTGGCATAGGAAGTTGATGGCAAAAAGAGGATAATTTTCTATTTGAGCCGACAGTTGCTTGACGCCGAAATCAGGTCTCCCTTTGTAGAAAAATTGTGCTTGTCCTTATATTTTAGCATTAGCTTGTAAAGTGATTTGCAAAACTGATATTATAAAATACATGCTGTCAGCAACGATTCTGCGAGGTCGACTTGGCAAATGAGCGTATGCGCTGATTGAGTTTGACCTATCGTACGAATCGGCTAAAGTGGTCAAAAGGCAGGTTATAGCCGATTTTATAACAAGACATGAGACCTCAGCTGGTTTGGTGTTTGTAGCCTCTTGGGAATTATATTTTGATGGATCAATATGTCGAGAGGGTGACGGAATTGGAATAGTGCTTGTTTCTCCCAAGTGACATAATTTTGAATTTGCATTCGGCTAAATTGCCGATGCTCCAACAATCAAGCAGAGTACGAGGCATTGCTTATAGACCTACAACCGCTTGAAAATATCGAGGCCTATGGTGATTCTTTGTTAGTAGTACAGTAAATTAGGAGAGAGTATAATTGTTATGATGAAATTTTGGCCAAATACTTGGAACAGTGCTTTGTCATAATCGGCTCATTTAATTCATTCTCTATTAATCATATTTCTTGAGAAATGAATGATAGGGCCAACTTATTAGCCCAATAGACATCGGGCTAGAAAACAAAATGTGTGTACATACTATTGACTGGAGGATGGAAATAATGGAATATTTAATTGACCCATCTAAGCCGACGGAGAGAAAAATTAGACAACAACCTTTAAAGTATGTAGTCCTTGATAATACTTTGTATTATCGAACATTAGAAGGACTGCTGTTAAGATGCCTTAGGGCCGATGAAGCTAGAGTGGCTATGGGTGAAGTGCATAAAGGTATGTGTGGTTTTCACCAATTGGCATATAAGATGAAGTGGATGCTAAGACGTACAGGGTATTTTTGGTCAACGATGTTAGAAGATTGTTTTTGATATTACAAAGGATGCCAGACTTGTCAAAAATTTGGCAACATACAATTGACCTTAGTATTGGCTTTGCACCCTATTATCAAACCTTGGCTGTTTAGAGGCTGGAGAATAGACGTAATCGGATAAATATTTCCTACTTCAAGTAAAAGTCATAAGTTTATTTTAGCCATGACCAATTATTTTTCTAAATAGGTTGAAATCATATCGCTTAAAAGGTCACAAGTGCTGAAGCTACCAGATTCGTTAATGAGCATATTATACATCGTTTTTGAATCCCACAAACCATCACGACCGATCAAGGAACAATGTTTATGTCTGATGAGTTTTAAGAGTTTGCCAAGAGTTTGGGAATCAACTTGTTAAATTCATCGCCTTATTATGCTAAAGCTAATGGTCAAGCCGAATCATCTAACAAAACGTTTATTAAACAAAAAATTGATGAAAAACCAAGGAATTGGCATTCAATGCTATCGGAGTTATTATAGGCATATCGGCTAGCGTATCATAGGGCAACGAAGCTTTCACCCTTCCAGCTAGTTTATGGTCAGGAAGCCGTTTTGCTTGTAGAGATTAATGTTGATTCCATAAGAATAGCCAGGCAAAACAATTTATTGGCTCAAGAGTATGGAGGTTTGATGATGGATAATTTGGATGATTAGGCAGAATTAAGATTGCATGCTTTAGATCAGCTTAAGAAGAATAAAGAAAGGGTTGCTAGAACATACAACAAGAAGGTTGTACCTAGGTCTTTTTGCGAAGCCAATTTGGTCTGGGAAAACTATTTTACCTGTTGGTTCTAGGGATAGCCGATATGGTAAGTGGTCACCGACATAGGAAAGGCCGTATAAGGTAAATTGGCTTATTGATGCAAATTCTAGGCATAGGGACCACCTTAGTCGATTGGTCCGTAACCCTCGCAACGGCCAAAGCAATTTCATGCTTCTGCTCTTTGATGGATGAGGCCATTGCGGAGAGCTTGGCTTGGCCATCGACTATCTGCTTATTCAAGTTGGCCAATTCTTCTTCAAGGAGCCTCTTGGTCAACTCCAGTTTTTGAATGGTCGCCTTGTTGGTCTGGAGGGCCAAAGTATCTTCATCAAATTTCTTTTTCTTGACCTTGGTCTCAGCCACCATCTTGTCAAGAAGCCTTTGATCGGCTTACTATGCTTCCTTCTAGGTGATCCTGGCCCTAGCCACTGCAACCTCTGCCTTTTTGCTATCCAAGTGGCAAATGGTTTGGACTGTGTATACTTTCCAGAGGCAGATCGGCTTCTACCGCAGCCATGGCATCCCGAAGGGGCTGTGTTGTTCAGGAGGTCGGCTTTCGGCTGCATAACTTGGTCAAAAAGCCTGTTGAGCCTTTCTTGCATCCCAGGTGCAGAAGTGACCATACCTGATGCCACCTTCGACACTTCAAGGATTTTCCTTATATCGGCAGGGTAGTCATCCGTAGCTACCACTCTGGGTCTTCTATGTCTTCTGAGGTGAAACCCAACAGATTTGTCAGGTTGGACGACACTAGAAGGGAGAGGCGGCAGGGGTTAGTGGCGTTGGCTGAGTAGGTGGAGGAGCCTCAAGAGATGCACCGGGCAGATCAGCCAAAATGTTGGCCACTTGTACTGATGGGGTTAGCTGAAAAAAGAAATTGAAACAGGTTAGGCCGATAGATAAGTATACTCATTATATAGAAACCCATAAAGAGAATAATAACTTACCCCTTTAGTAGCCGATGCGTGCGGTGAATTTTCATCGCTCTACTCTTGAGGCTTGGAGCCTCTTTTAACAGGCGCCTTGATAGATTTGGCCTTCTTCTCTGAAATTTAATCGGCTAAGAGTGAGCCCCTAGAAGGAATGTTTAGGATAAAAGCAAGTAATAGATGATCATAGTATGCTTACTGGGTTGCTATTGTTTCTCGATGTCTGATAATGATGGGCTCTGTATGCCCAGGGTACTAGAAGTATACCCCGTTAGGCTAGTCGACTGGTGCGGCCTTTTAGGTTGATGGTCGCTACCCGACGGGCTAGAAACTAGTTTCTTGCCAGCAGCCTTGGTCAGCAAAAACGGAGTAAAAAGCTGATTGGTAAAAGTACTTGGGCAAAGTTAAACGATGAAGCGAAAAAGTCATTTAGCCGATACCTCTCCAGTCATATCTACTAAACTTGTGTTAGTATACTCGGAGGAGCTAGACTCGTCGCTCGAATCACTATCAGATGCTACCATTGGCTCAGGTAGATTTGGAAAAAATGCATTAATAACAGCCGATGGTGTTCTCTCCAAGAATAGTGCTTCTGTGATTGGTAGCCACCAAGAAGAAAAGTGCTTGCTCGACAAGTGTTTAGGAAGAAGTGTGGCAAGTCATTAATTTAAAGCTCGTCGGCTATCTTTAGTACTATATTAGTCGCCGCTACGTTACGAACGTGAGTTCTTGGCTGAAGCCAATGAAGCAATGGGAGACTTGGGATCACTTGCCCGAGGCCTAACTACCTAACATAGATGGAGGGGTGGTAAAATTCATAGGACGGTTGAAATGTCCGATTTCTCGTATTAAGGCCGACATGAAGAATACTCAGAGAGATGAAAATCTTGTAAAAGTTCAGGGTCTCCTAAGGCATCTAAGAACTATCAGTTCTAGATGCAAGAATGATGGCTATAGAAAATCGGCCACTCCACTATAACTGAAGAAGTCTTGTTGCTTGAATTCTTCATTGTCAAGTTGAGGAAAGAATGCTAGGTACTTTCTTGAGCCGATGGACATAATCCTTGTCTCATTCCCAAAGCACATCATAAATCTTTCGCCGTATGATCAACTGGCATTGAATTGAGGAATCTCGCCCTCTATGGCGTCTTCTTGTGGGAATGCTGTGTCTTCTAATGGATTCAATTTGAATGATCGACTGAACAAGCAGTACAACCAGATCTAAATGAACCAAAGGGGACCACCTATGTTGCCAGAAACTAGCGAACCCTATAAAAAGCCGACTCCTTATTACGTGCGTCATCTGGTATACCGCTCCCAATAGCATCCTTCCTAGGGCTGGTCGGCGGCCCTCCGCTAGTTGCTCTGCTATGGTTTGGTACACCTAAGTCGGCCCAAGAGAAGTGCCACAAAACAGATACCGATCTAGCCAAAAATTGAGAAAAGCTAAGTGTTTTTCGTCCGATACTGCCCCATGCACTTTGTTGTTGCTAATATACTTGGCCCACTCTTTCACTAATAGATCTGATAAGTTTGTACTTGGGCTTGGCACTATAAGCTGATATCTACTCTCGGTCTGGCCTCAGGCAGCATAATTGAGCCATGTTCAAAAGAGTTGGGCCGACGAGACCGATGTGAAACATAAAAGCATTAAATGTATCCGACTAGAAATAGCAAGCCGTGCCCACTAAGGGTTCCTTAGCCTCTGGATTGGCTAAGTAAAGAGGGAGGCAATCAGCTATCCCCATTCTCTCTAATATTTCTCTCTTCTGGCCGCTACCTGATTGTACTAGCTCTTCCATCCTTTGAGTGTTGTCGGCCAAGCCATAAAACTCTTACTTCAACCCTCTATATTGTAACCAGTAGCCGACAACAGGAGACGAGGGACTTCTTCGTTTATGACTGTATCAGAACCTAAACTTCCTACAAGCTCTAGGTAGAATTGGTCATTACTGTCAGGGATCGAGAATGAATACCTGGGTAGAATCCATTCAGTCGATCTCGGGAAAAAGCCGATTGAGAACAGGAGGAGACGAGATCTCGGGAGAAAGCCGATTGAGAACAGGAGGAGACGAGCGCTGAAGGACTGGTTAGCAAGAGAGAAGCTGATTGCGGACGTCTAGAGAGATTGAACACGTGAGAATGACCATGTGGAGGCCGCATATTTATACAAAGGGTAAAAAAGTGAAATGGCGGGAAGGATTTCGAAGCGATCCGTGTAGTTAAAACGCACAATACATATATCAAGATTTTTACGGTGCCATTAATGCAACGGTTACTGGTGAAGATTTCCTGCCAATCCAATGTTATACAAGCCGATAGTTAAAATTTTTGGAATTATCTCCCAAAAATGGGGGCATATGTTTGCACTGAGATTTGGCAGGTGTGGTCAAAATCGGTAGGATGAAGTCAACGTATCATAACCGACATGTGGTTTAGAAATATTCGAAGATATTTAGGTATGGTAAAGATTTTAAGGAACAACAGATCATGTTTTGTAATGTGTTGTAATAGAATACGATCGACTGATAGGTATAAAAGATAGTCATAGGTAAGCAAAAGATAGACGATCCAATCAACAAGTACTCCACCTTTATTTTTTCCTACGGACTAGGATTAGCTCTTGTAATTTAGACTCTTGTAAATCAATTTGATCAATAAAGTTGTGCATTACCGATTATTGATCATCTTCTATTACGCCCATTAGGTTTGATTTTCTCTGATTTTGTTCCACATCACCTTTTTCGTAGTCGATCTATCTTTATCATCTGATTAGCCCTAATCGGTTAATTGGACTTACCATTTACACGCGATTTGGTCAGCTTTTAAGCTGATTAGACCTAAGCCGATCGATCTACAAGATTGGTTTTGAGCGTATTTTATATCTTTCTTACCGATTGCAAGATCAAATCGGTTGGCACGCCTTAAACTGTAGAACACGATGTTCATCCGATGTGTTGTTCCTAACAAATGCTACTTCATGTTTTTAGCGCCAACAACTGAAAAGTACTGAACGCAGGGAACAAGAAGTGCGGGGTAGCTGCTTGAGACTCACTCATTACCTGACTGCTGAAACAATGTACAGTTGTCAGTGATAACAAGTATACAGTCTGCTGGCACAAGCAAGGGTGATACACCCAACTAGTAAACTGTTGGGAAACCCATCTAGCCTATGAAGGCCCAGTTGGCCCCTTATACCGAAACCCTAACCGTAGACTATAAATAGGAGGCAGGGGTCCCCCCATTGTATTCTGAATCAATCAATAAAGCGAGTGCTTCTCCCTAATTTCTGTGTCTCCTTTTTGTGTCTATTCTCCACAATATTATATTGTCAGGGAACCCCAGACTACTCGGTAGCGAGGTTCCTCAACATGTTATCAGCACGAGTCTATACTGCCGCAGAATTGAAAGGTGAGATACAGGGAGTTGATCAAACCCTACGTATATATCTACGTGGCACGAAGCTGCGTTTTGAAAGCGTTTTTTTTCTCTCGTTTCTTCTCTTTACGAACTACGTAGCACGAAGCTACTGTTTTGCCACATTACACACATGAAAAAAAGGTACACGACACAAACATGCTTGAAGCACGTCCGCCGCCAGCCACTAGCATTTGTCTCCCGCCCAGCCAGTCTTGAAGACGCCACCACTCGGGCCGCCGCGACACCCAGCCGCCGTCCCGCAGACCCGGCTTGCCTCCCGCGGTAGCTCGAAGCGCCGACAGGCTGCACCGCCGACCCGTTGCACGAAGCCCCGTCGCCACCGCCACAGAGGCCGTTGACTGGCCGCCACGCTCGTGCGCTTGACTGTAGCGCCGCCTCCGGGCCAGCAGCTCGCCGATCGGCCGCCACACCCATGTGCCCGCCCATCACTTCACCTCCGGGCCTGCTGCGCGCCGACTAGGTCGCCTCGCCTCCGTGCGCTCGTGCCGACGAACGGAGCCATCGGCGGCACCTCGATATCTCTCAGGCCGTCTCCTCGGATTCGTGCATGAAGCGCCGCCACCAGTCCACCTCCCGCGCGCCTCGAAGCACCGCGCCGCGACCTACCTCTGTCCGCCGCGCCCATCGCCGGATGCACCGCCTCCCCATGCGCGCTGAAGGCACCGCTAGACCCATGCGCGCCGAAGGCATCGCCGGGTGCTGCGCGCCGATGGCATCGCCGAATGCATCGCTGTCCGACTGGATTTGAAGTCCCTAGCAGCCGGATTAAATCCGGTTAAATCCGGATGGGGAAGGGGAAATTATGAAAACTGCTAGATAATTCTAAAATATTATTAGGCTCTGTTTTCATTTTTTTCTCTGCATTTATGAATATGTATGGATTTTTTTGCATCTGTTACTTTATCTTCGGTTCATTAGAAATTCTTGAAATTTTTAAATTTCTGCATTTTATGAATTTTGCAACCACTTTTATCAGATTACACGCAGTAATCTATTGATGGAATTTGTAAATATGCAGATGTCTGGCATTGTGAACCTTGAGTTTGAATAACTGGTCCTGCATGGTCAGAACTATCTCACTTGGGCATCTGATGTGAAGATCGTACTTGGGGGTAAGAAGCTCCGTGCTGCCATCGGCCTAGGATCCTCGAAGGACGCACAACATACCGCCGAGCAGAATGATCAAGCTCTGCACTTCCTCAGGCACCACCTCTCAACCACACTGAAAAATGAATACATGGCTGAGGAGAGTGTACTTGAGCTTTGGACTGCACTTCAGAAGTGGTTCGAGAAGCTCAAGTACACCATCTTGCCCCAAGCACAGCAGGATTGGGTTCGCTTGAGGTTTGCGGACTACAAAACTCTGGCCGAGTACAATTCTGCCTTACATAGAATTTGTACCAATCTCTCTCTATGTGGCAAGAAGATCACTGACTAGGAGAAGATTGAGAAGACTCTCCACTTTTCACCCTAATGCTATCCAGAGTGCCCGCAGCTATCGTCAGGACGCATATAAGGAGTATAGCGAACTGATTGACGTTATGCAAGTTGCAGAATCACAGGACGATGTTCTACGCAAGAACTTCGTCTCACAGCCACCTGGAAGGGGCATTGGCACTGAAGTCAACACCAATAGCTATAAGGTGAAAAAGCCCATACACGGGAAGAAGGGCAAGGGTGGAAAAGAGCGATATCAGGCCAAGGGAAAGCCCAAAGCCCAAGTAAAGTAGGATGACAAGGAGAAGTCACACGCTAAGCCATATGGACAGCAGAACCAGACGTGCTTTAGGTGTGGCACTTGGGGGCATTGGTCGAAGATATGCCGGGAACCTAAGGAAGTGATCAACGCATATCAGGCCAAGAAGAAGGCCAAAGTCAATGTACCAGCAGAAGCGCATTTCGCCAAGGTAGGCGACAATGATGCCATGGACGTGGACACCCCACTTGCTTCAATCTACCCTGGACATCGATGCAGCAACCAAACTTTTGGCAAATGAAGAGAAAACCTCTGTCTATGACATAGAGGCTGAAGTCAATGCATACTTTACAGATTCCATTTAATATATGAATTGCATTATTTGAATTTTTTTTAATAGTGGTTGATTATTGAATTCCCTTTGAATAATGAATTTAAGCTCTAGAAGAGCATGCATTTTCTCATGAATGAATAAGAAGTTTATTTTATTCCAGTATTCTTTATTTGCAAATAATATTTGAATTATTTTATCACTGTCTGATTGGAATTATATTTCTTTTATCTAGAAATCGTGTAGCGCCCAAATGGAGGAGATATATATTGTTGATAGTGGCATAACAAATACCATCCTAAGAGAGTCCAAATACTTCCAGTCGATCACGAAGAACGCTGGAAGAATTACTACAATCGCAGGAAGCGATTCTTATATAATAGGTTCTAGAAGAGCCACAATTATACTGCCAATGGGTACAACTTTGGTAATTGAAGAAGCCCTTTTGTACCCTGAATCAACGCGCACTCTCTTAAGTTTCAAAGATATCCGCGCCAATGGGTTTCTCGTAGAAACCAATGAAGAAAATGGCAAAGAATACTTGTGCATCATGAAGCACGTGATATGTGGAAAAATGATATTAGTAAAATGTCCCTCATATGAATCTGGGTTGTACTACACGAAAATTTATGCACCCGAAGTGTATACTTCTTTGAAGACTGTCTTTAGACGCTCTGAATTATTTTATTTGTGGCATTGTAGATTAGGCCATCCTGGTCTTAGAATGATGAGAAATATAGTGAACAACTCACAGGGTCATGGCATTAATGTTAAGAATTTTTTGAATCATGAAGATTTTGTTTGTCCTGCATGTGCCACTGGGAAACTAATAACTAGACCCTCTATTATGAAAGTGCAAAGTGAAATCCCTGCATTCCTGAAACGTATCCAAGGGGATATTTACGGCCCGATTCAGCCCTTGTTAGGGCCGTTTCGGTATTTTATGGTGCTTATAGATGCTTCCTCGAAATGGTCGCATGTATGCTTGCTGTCAACTAGAAACTATGCATTTGCAAAGCTAATCTCGCAAATCATCAGAATTAAGAATGCTTTTCCTGATCATCGTGTGAAGTCCATTCGAATGGACAATGCCGGTGAATTTACTTCCAAGGCATTTGATGATTATTGCACAGTAACAGGAATAAAAGTTGAGCACTCTGTACCACACGTCTATATGCAAAATGGACTAGCCGAAGCACTAATAAAGAGGATCAAATTCATTGCTAGACCGCTCTTGTAGAGTTGTAACTTGCCCAACACTTGTTGGGGACACGCAGTCCTGCACGTAGCAGCTCTCATCAATTTCAGACCATCGGCCTACAACATCCATTCTCTTATGCAACTAGTGCAAAGGGTCATCCCGAGGATTTCCCATCTCAGAAAGTTTGGATGTTTGGTATATGTACCTATACCGCCTCCACAGCGGTCTGCAATGGGCCCTCTCCGCAAGTCTAGAATATACGTTGGTTATGAAAGTGCATCTATAATCAGGTATTTAGAACCCATAACTGGAGACTTGCATACAGCCCGATTCGCTGATTGTATCTTTGACGAGGACTGTTTCCCGTCATTAGAGGGAAGAAATCAACCTTTAGATGAAAAATACCGGGAAATCATATGGCATTCCACTGGGATCCCCGCGCATGACCCGCGCATTAATGAAGCAAATCAAGAAATCCAGAAGATAATTGATTTGCAAAACTTAACGAATGAACTACCTGATCATTTTTGTGATCTGAAAGGCATGATTAAGTTGCATGTACCTGCAAGAAATGCACCAGAGAGGGTAGAAGTACCAAAGAAAGTAGAAGGTATCCCTCATCCTGTTCAGAGGCCTCAAAGGAAAATGAAAGGAAATCTGGCTTCTCAAACCCAAAGTACCCGGAGACGTCTAGAGAAAACTAGGCAAGAGGACTTACCACAACCAATCACAAAGATGCCCCAAGGAAAGAAGGGAAGCCAGTTGAGACCTGGCGCTGGAAAGAAGCCTATGGAAAAGGCAATTCCAGATTTGAATCTTCCATTGGAGGAAGCCGTCGAAGAAAATGTGTGCGCACACATAGGCGATGAAAAGCTAAAGGAAGTTGCTCCTGTGATAGGAAATAGCAGTGAAGAGCAAGTAGAAGTGCATGAAGCACTTCATGACGAAATGGCCATAAATTTTATAATAACAGGAGAACCCTAAATAGAGCAACAACCAATGTCAATGCATACTTTGCAAAAAAGATCGTCTCGATCATTGATCATGATCCCAAGCCTGCATCTCTCGCAGAATGCAAGAAAATGCTAGATTGGGAAGAATGGAACAAGGCAATCACCGCAGAGTTAGTCTCTCTGAACAAAAGAGAGGTGTTTGGGCCAGTGTGCCGCACGCCTCTCTATATAAACTCCGTAGGTCACAAATGGGTTTTTGTTCGGAAGTGGAATGAAAACAATGAAGTTGTAAGATACAAGGCAAGACTCGTTGCTCAAGGTTTCACTCAATGACCTGGGGTTGATTATGAAGAAACCTATTCTCCGATCATGGGAGGAATTACCTTTAGATATTTGATCTCAATGGCAGTCAACTTGAAGTTGAAAATGAAGCTAATAGATATTGTCACAGCATATCTGTATGGAAATTTGGATTTGGAGATATACATAAAAGTACCGGAAGGTATCCCTATCCCGAATCAAGATAGAGCAAACAGAAACCTGTACAGTGTGAAATTGGAGAAATCACTGTATGGGCTAAAACAGTAAGGAAGAATGTGGTACAATCGCTTGAGTGACTTTCTCTGCAAGAAAGGCTACACAAACAATGAAGATTGTCCATGCGTATTTATACAGCGATCCCCGAACGGATTCTGTATAATCTCCGTCTATGTAGATGATTGAATATCATTGGAACGGATGAAGAAATTGAAGAGGCATGCTCATACTTGAAGTCTGAGTTTGAAATAAAAGACTAGGATAAAACTAAGTTCTGTTTAGGCTTACAGCTTGAACATGTCCAAGGAGGAATCTTGGTACATCAATCAGCCTACACGCAGAAAGTGTTGGAAAGATTTGGTTTTGAAAAATCATATCCTGCGAAAACCCCAATGGTCAGAAGGTCACTCCAAGTAGACCAAGAGCCATACAGGCCTAGAAAAGAGGGGGAGGAAGTCCTGGGAGCGGAATTCCCATATCTGAGTGCAATTGGAGCGCTCATGTACCTTGCAAATAGCACTAGGCCAGACATTGCATTCGCCGTGAATCTGCTATCCCAGTACAGTGCAGAACCCACCAAAAGGCATTGGAAAGGGGTTAAGGACATCTTCCATTACCAACAAGGAAGCAAGGACCTCGGCCTATTCTATAGAAATATGAATGAACTAAGCTTTGTCGGTTATGCCGATGCTGGGTACCTATCGGACCCACATACTGGAAAGTCCCAAACGGGGTATGTTTTCCTTTGTGGAGGAACATCAGTTTCCTAAAAGTCGTCTAAGCAGACGCTTGTCTCGACGTCGACAAACCACTCGGAAATCATTGCCTTGTATGAAGCCTCCCGTGAATGTGCATGACTTCGAAGAATGGTTCACCACATCCAGAAGTCATGTGGTTTGAACATTGAACAATCTCCCGCGATCATCTATGAAGACAATGCAGCTTGTGTTGCTCAAGTACAGATGGGATATGTGAAGAGCAATCTCACGAACCATATCAACCCCAAGTTTTTCTATGCTCATGAATTGCATAAGATGAACGAGATTATGATAATGCATACTAAGTCATGTGAAAATCTCGTAGATTTATTCACTAAGTCACTCCCAGCATCTACCTTTGAAAGGTGCGTTAAAAGAATTGGGATGATGAGACTTAGAGAAGTGCAGATTTCAGGAGGAGATATTTCACATACTCCTACATAAAATCTTGAACTTGAAGTTTGAGTACCCAACGTGATCTCGAAGATGAAACATTGAAATTTGGGTGAATTGTACTCTTTTTTCTTAGTAAGTTTTTCGTGAAAGTTTTCTTACATAAGGTTTTAATGAGGCAATTCGTGCAACACAGCAAACGTATGATATGTACTCTTTCTCTAAGTATTTTTCCCACTGGATTTTTCTGGAGTTTTAATGAGGCATATGCATCTTGCAGCAAAGGGCCCAAGGGGGAGTGTTGGTAAACCCATCTGGCTCATGAAGGCCCAATTGGCCCCTTATGCCGAAACCCTAACCGTAGACTATAAATAGGAGGCAGGGGTCCCCCCATTGTATTCTGAATCAATCAATAAAGCGAGTGCTTCTCCCTAATTTCCGTGTCTCCTTTTTCTATCTATTCTCCACAATATTATATTATCGGGCAACCCCGGACTACTCAATAGCGAGATTTCTCAACATAAACTAGTGTTTGCACGCACGATGGCCTCCTCTTTCGGAGTACTTCCCCCACAAACAGCAGCCCTGCTTTTAGTATTGCACAACACCGGTCAACCAACAACTAGAAATCCTGATGATGTGTAAACGGATATAATTCCTAGCGTATCTCTCCTTCGTCCAAGATGTCAGCCACGTATCCACTTGTTCCTGTTCTTGGCCAAGAACAACAACAGTTCCGTCCTTTTCCACGCACACCAGCAACATGATTCAGAATTGGTACGTGTGTATGCGCAGGAACCCTGAACAATCCCTTGCTTGACCTCTCAAAATCAGCAGTTCGGCAGCGACTCTAGTACATGTGCATAAGGATTCAAATTTCGTTTAGAAAAAAATACCGGATATGTCCAAAATATTGAAATTTCTTGTGCGCAAGGATTCAAATTTCATTTGAGGAAAAATACCGGATATGGCCAAAATCCAAAATTTTGGCGAAATTTTGATATTTCGGACAAATTTTGGTCGAAATCCAAAAACTAAAATTCAAATCCGGCCCGTTTGCAACCGAAAAATCCGAATTTCTACGAAATTTCCCGAAATTTCGGCTATTTTGCACCGGTTGAAAAGTAGGTCAAATGACAATGAAAACTTTTGAAATTCTTTTTGGAGAGTCCTGACATATTGATGATATTTCCATAAAAATTTTAGATGATTATCAAATCTGAGGAATTTTTAAAAAATTCAAATATTGTTACTGTCTTGATAAAACGTTGACTGGTAAATTTGAACCAAATGAAAATTAGAACAAACGAGATTATAAAATTTTGAAATTTTTTGTGGATGGTCCTGACACATCTATAATATTCTCATAAAATTTTCAGATGATGGTTAAGATGAATTTTTAAAACTTCGAACAGTACTATTGTCCTATTAAAAGCCTTACTAGCAAACTTGAATGAAATGAAAAATTATTCAAACCACATTATAAAATTTTAAAATTTTTTGTAGATAGTCCTGATGTAGCATTAATGGTTATATAAAACTTTTAGATGATAATCACGTTTAAATAATTTTTAAAAATTCTAACAGTGGTACATTCTGATAAAGGATGGATCATAAATACATAGATTTGCTTTAGAAATAAAAAAGTTTAAATTTTTGAAAATTTTACAGAAGGGTGATAAGAAGAATTTTGAGATCTCATAAAAATTTTGAATTATGATCACATTCCAGTGAATTTATAAAATTCTTACAAGACACAATACTATTTATGTTCTTTCTCTTTTTTATTTTTGAAATATAATAAACAAATGATGTTCAATGCATACATAGATTTGATTGAGTAAATCAAAAAAGTTAAATTTTTTTGAAAATTTTGTAGAATGGTACTGAGACAATTCTTAATCTCTCATAAAATTTTTAGACCATGATCACACTCGAGAAAATTTATAAAATTCTTGTCGTCCCAATTATGTTCATTCTGTGTTTGATTTTTTAAAGATAACAAATGAAGTTTAATTATTTTGAAAATGTTTGTGCATGATCCTACACTACTAAAGATTGTACCATAAATTTTTAGATCATTATTAAGCTTATATAATTTTATAAAAATCTGACAGTGTTTCTGCCCAAATTTTAAAATGTCTCAAAATTTCAGTTTTTCAACAAATTTTCATGGAAAATGACTTTCTTAAGGGTTATTGGACTAAATTCGGCTCTAAAAGTTTGAAAACGGCCAAAAATCCCGAAATTTCGCTGGAAAACGAAATTTCGATGGTTACTGTAGCAATTTTGATTTTTTTTCAATTTTTTTATCTTACCAGTATTTTGGATTTCAAGGTGGCCTAAAATCCAAAATTTGGCAAAAAATTGATGAATTTCGGTGAAATTTGTATCCCCTGCTTGTGCAGCCGTAGAATCAAAGAAACGAACAGATCGAGCGATGAGAGGAAACTCTAACCTCGGTTCCTTTGAACAGAAGCTCCTTGCCTTCTCACGTTCGACAGCTTCCCTTGCCAACTTGGGAACGGTAAGGAAGTAATAGATGGATCCAACCAAGACCAAACCCTAGACAGCAGTTCTTCCACCCTGAGAGCACGTCAACTCACGAACAAAGGAATAGATCATAAGAACAGCCCGCAACTTTGATCCAAAAATCAAAACCCCGCATCCACAATGAACTCTCGCGGGAATTCACAGAATCTCAAGAAACGATATGGTTGCCATAGTTTTCTGATTTTTCTTTACTCGACACAAAAACAATCTCCGTTACAGGGACTCATGACCTGGGGTTATATACTCCCCTGACACGCACACACACATCCAACCTGAGCGAACCAGTGTGGATTCGGACTCCAATTCCCTAAAGAAACCGAACTGATTTTTTTTATAACACACCGGTTTTGTAAAGAAACTCCCTAAAACCAGTTCATGCTCAGACTACACACGTTTATATAGATCATGTGTTTACAATTTGGACTTGACCATGTAATATGGATGCAAATCGAATTCGAAAGACAGAAAGAGACGATCCTTACTTTTCTACTAGCACTCATAAGGAAAAATAACTCAGACAAGAAAGTAATTATTCAAAACATTTGAATCAAGAAAGAACCAACGTAGAATCCAACTTCCTGACTTGTTGCCATGGGTCCTTTGTTCTCTTGGCTCATGCACACCACTTCTGGCTCAACACCTGCCAGGTGCATGCATTGCATTACACCATGGCCGCATGTGTGCATCTGCTTTGCCATGCACACACCAAGCGCCCTATGCATTATGCTTTTCCTCTCCTGGTCAGCACCATTATTTTTCTGTGCCATCGGCCACGGCGGTCTGACTCCTCCCTCTCCATACTTGGGTATTGGGCTGGACTTTCTTGGGCTGGCCCGTTGCATGGCAGGCAAGGCACGGTACACATACACATTGGCTGGGCCAACACAGCACGAATGACAAGGCTGTGCTGGGGCTCATGATCAGGTATGATTGCCGGCATGGCACATCACGTTTGTATAGGCCATGCTTAGGCTGACACAGTATGAAACATGCCTGATGGGCCTGAAGTAGGCATGGCACAAGGCAGGGCATGACGGTACACGGCAAGGTGCCCTGCTGTGACACTACAACATGTTGTGGCTCACCCTGCAATCCACGCCGTTGTGGTCCTTGCATGCAGAGAAATGGGAGACAATGGAGATGCAAAAGGTGGAGATTGAAGAGTGCATGCTCACCGACACCAAGCATGCGCACCGATCCGATGCTCCACCATGCTGCTCATTGTGCGTGCCTGTGACACCATGAACGGCCGTCTTCCCACTTGCCTCATGCGGCTATCGATGCCACCACATCAGGCATACGCTGACCTAGAATGTATGAACGATCTAGACATTAGGGAGGAGTTAGCATGTATGCATATTGTTTCTGTACGTTTTCCTTACCAAGGTAACCCCACTCCGGGGCATAAGGTTTTTTAATAAGGCAGTAACTTTGTATCTGTACTCAATGAATAAATAAAAGTTCTTTTTCCATAAATAATAGTGTGTACCGGATCGTCGCTGGTAGTTACATCCTTGTTGTCATCCATGTGGACGGACCAAAGGTGACAACATCCATAGCTTCACATGTCAAACAGGAAAAGGCCTGGGTCAGCACGGTTGTGCGGTGGATTCGGAGTCGACGGACTTCGGAGATAAACTTTCCAATGGTGCCAATTTCAGGTCATTTGGACTTCGGAGTCGACGGAAATTCACATTGCAAGTTGGCGGACAGAATCTGTCCTAGGGTGCTGCGTCATCAATTTGGACCGTTGGCCCATGTATCGTGTTGGAGTCCATCACGGACGCATCTAGGGTCTCTAGGACGTCCCTTAGAGCTTATATTCAGTAGCCGCTGCTAGGGTTTGAGGCGGGTTTTGCTTAGATCAATTCTATCTTTAAACAGTGTCGCCGTTCATCGGTTTGTGAGACCCCAACTCGTGCGCTTCATCCTCAATTGCAAATTCAGTTGCATCTTTCTTGTTCTTGCTTGTGTTCTCGATTCACTAGCAGGGATTAGCCTTCATGGCGAGGTCAACCGGGTAGCGCACGGTTGATAACCAGAGGACGCGTGGTGCTGCGATTATAGGGGTTTTGATCGTGCCGATCAAGAAGCCGGATCATGTGTGTCTCGCGCTGCCTAATCGACTTATCCTTCACCTAACGGAAGTTCGGCATCACCATTCCCATCAGCCCTGCTCCTCTCCCTGCCAGTGCCTCCCAGCCAATCATGCCCAGCCGACGCAACTCCTAGTCAAGCAGCTCCCGGCTAAGTTTCCTCCCTGTGACCACTTCAGGCCGGCGCGCCCCTGCCGTTTCCCCTGCCGGCCGCTGCCTCCCTTTGCTTGGTGCCCTTCTCCTCCCCCTGCTGGGCATCTGCGGCAGCAGCAGCCAGCAGCTGGATAGCAGCAGCGCCACCCCTTCTCTGGTGCCCCTCCGGCCAAGCCCAGCCGACGGCGCTCCTCCCTTCCTCTCGGCAGCAGCAGCTCGGCAGCAGGAGCAGCAGCAACCCCTCCTCCGGCCAGCACCTCCCCCACCTCCCTCCTTCCTCCATGGACTTCTTTGAGGTAAAACCCTAGGAGGTGGGGATTCATTTGGATTGCATGTGTGGTGTTTGATGAAATGCCTAGCTAGGTTTTCATGAGAATGAAATGATTTTTTTTGCATGCTTGTGTTGTGTCCCCATGATTCAAGTGTCCATGATTAAGTGCTGAGTTTTGTGTATATATATATGTATGAATGCCTACTCAATACAACCTTAGCAAATGATTTATGCTTGCTTGTGTTGTGTATCTTGAGTGATTAGATTATACCAGAATCAAACTGAGCTTTGTGTCCTGTGATTCACGAGAGCATGCCTAATTTTCTTTGCGATGCTATTAGCAGTTCTTCTCCATAGAGATAATCATTTTTTTTTGTTGTTGTTAAGTATGAGTTTTGAAAAAAAAAGAGAGGGGAAGAAACAAAGCTACTCTGCTAAATAATGCTGCTTTAGTTGCTATTTGGAGTGCATGCTTGTACATGGTTTACTTCCTGCCAAATTATAATGCTAAAACCATGCGGTGGTGGTAATTTGTCTATCCTTCTTCCATTCCGTTACATACCCAGTCTATTCGTAAAATTCAATTGTAAGGACATCTACAATTCTAAAACATTTATATGCAGCTACCAATACTGTCTATGCATGTTGTAACAGCCCAATTTTCGCTAATCCGATAAGTGAGGCTAATGTCGTTCATAATGTCAATTAGATCCTCATTCAATTATAATCATACAAGTGTTAGGATATTCATCTTGCATAAAGAAGGAGTAACAAAATCCTGAAAATCATTTTCAAAACTGCACACATGTTATTTCCCCTTAGTCAATGACATGTGGGCCATGTTCATAAGAGAAAGAAGAGTAGGCTGCACATACCTAACATACCATTTTTCACTTTACTCACCTTTACCCACTTACCTAACCTGTCAATGACACATGGGACCTACCTTGCATAGGAACTTGTGGGCTGCACATCCTCTCCATGACTTTTCTCACTCCAATCACCCATACCCACCCTTTTCTTACCCTATGACATGTGGGACCTAACCCCACATGTAAGGCATGAGTGGGCAGCCTTTATAAGGTCCAAACCTTGGTTTCTCCTCCCTTTTCCTGCTCATTTGCTCAGCCCCAAAACCAGAAAATAGCAAGAACTCTTTTTCAACACCTTACCATTCTCCCCCAAAAAATCCAATCAAAGCTTGAGTTTGAGCTTGTGCATGTTACACCACCTTGAAGCCAAGATCAAGAGCTTCAAATCCATCCAAGTGGATTCTTGAAGCGACAAGTTTTTGGTAAGTGGCAATCATTTTCCTTTCCTCCCTTGTTCTGAAATTTTTGCTCTTGGGACTCATTTCTTGCCTTTCCATGGAATCCATCCTCAAACCTTGAATCGGGGCATGCATGTCGCACGAAAGCTTGAGGAGGAGGGCTAGTTGCTGCTGCAAGCGCAAACAAGTGAAGTCATTGTCGTCTACACGAGCTAGGAGGAGACGAACCGTGAAAGTCGGCATTGTGACATTCTTGTCATTCCCTCGCCGAAACCAACCATCACCACGTGCAAAAGTAACCCCATAGTGGTAAGATCCCACCCTAGTCCACCCTTTTGAAGTCCTAGTGCATTGCTATGAAGTTTAGAAGCCAATAGCAAAATAGCCGTTTTGAAACAGACCTCTCAATCCGGATAGTCCGGGGTTTTAACCCGGATAGTCCAAGGATTTAATCCGGATAGTCCGGATATGCCAGAACTCGTCACACCGAGGGGGTCAGCCCGGACACTCCGGGGTTAATTGTCCGGATACTCCGGACATTATTCAATAAAAAAACCCTAATACGTGAACTTTTGACGCACAACTCAATTAGTATTTCCATATTACCATTAGTACTACTCATCATGAGCATTTCATGCATCTTTTAATCATGTGCATTATTTGAATTCTTGTTTGGTGTTTATGGATTTGGATTTTCTCGTTAGGTATCAACGTTTCGGAAGGCACTCCCGAGTACGACTACGCCTTTGAAATCAAGAACGAGCAGCAAGGCACTACTTTACTCCTTGACCATGATTGCTCCTACTAATTGAAATTTACGTTTTTGGAATTATTTTATCGATTGCATGCTTACTTTCTAGCACAATTATGTTTGGGTAGAATTCTTAGCTATTACCACATTGTGATGTTATTCCCTTGTCATGTTCTTTCCATGTTCCATTGTCGCCCTAGGTGGTTGGTTTATTATTATTGTATTTGGGTTCGTGCGAATTGCTTAGCCATGCTTAGAACATCGTTAGAAACCGCGATAGATGGACTTAGTCCATTGGTCGCAATGATTGAGAATTATTATGATGATTATGGTTTCAAATGTTGGTTAATGTGTAGAGATGTTGGTTAAGGACCCTAAGGATTAAATCCTGGTGACGTCTCTTTGAGTAACTATCGTGCGAACCACACGCCGTTTATGGGACCGGCGTAACCAAGTACTTGTGTATGACTAGGGTATGTAAACCATGTGCACTCGGGAATCCTTGAGCTTAGTGGAGCGTCAAGGAATGACCGCCGGAATTCCTTGGGCTTAGTGGAGCGCCAAGGAATGTCCTCGGAGTCCCTCGACTTTGTTGAGTCGGGGATGTCCAACAACGGATGTACTCCTTGATCCACACACACCGAGCTCTGGGCACGCGGGATCGAGGGTCATAGTCATCCGGATGGTTTAGATACACTACCATGCATACTGGAAAATGGTTTGTCACGTTCACCTCGGCCGGCACATCAAAGGAAATGTGTTAATAGCTTGGCTTACGAGCGTGACGTGTCGTGTGGGTAAAGTCATACCTCTGCAGAGTTTAAACTATTCGAATAGCCGCGTCCATGGTTAAGGACGATCACTTGAACTGTCAGTCACTGGGCGAGTATTAAGGACTTGGTAGGAATGGGATGGGAGTGGGAAAAGACGCAAGTATTGGAGTACTTGTGTGTGTAGTCGAACATGAGCGATGGAACTCATGGTTCGGAGAATGCTTGAAGGCATGATATGAATGTGATTATGATGATGTTATATTATGTGTTAGATCTTGCAAATGTTTACGAAATGCAATTCTTTTCAATCTATACATGCTTACGATTTACTCCAAACATTGCTTTATGCTGAAATTGCCATTTTGCCTTCCTTTGATGTAGCAACCACATGTAGGTAGAACTCAACATGCAATATATATTATTGTGCGAGTACACTCTTTGTACTCAATCGGATTGTCCACTTGCTGCAGGTGAGGATGAGGCACTGCCCGGAGACTTTTACCAGGCAGATTTCGACAATTCTAACGTTTAGTCGCCGTTCTTGCCCCAGTCGGTTGCCTGAGGGTTTGGGGGCATGCCATGCTGGCCCTTTTGTCGTTTATCTTATAATTTCCGCTGCTACTTGATGTAATAACTCTAAATATGTCGTTATGGACAGTAGTCCTACTTTTGAGAATGTAATAACGTTTATGCTTCCGATAATTGTGTATGTGTTGTGATGTCAACTGTTGGATGAGAATGCTCGTGTTGGCGAACTATCCTGGGACCAACACGGGTTTAATCGTGGAACACCCGAGGTTCCCTTGATTCACTTGAGATGTACCGTGAATTTGGGTGAATCAGTGGAGTCCCGGGGACGGTTCCCCACAGGCTTGGTATCAGAGCCATACTGACTGTAGGTTAGAACGACAATGCTACGACTAGTTAGAGGGTGTTTTGAGTCAAAAATTATTTTGCTATCAAATAATTTCAGAACTGATAACATTGTGCATTTCCTTTATTTCTTACCCCTCTTAGTTCTATATCTCACCCTTATGTTCATTTGATTATGCGAACAAGTTTCTAACTCCTCTTATCCTTTCAACATGACAGATGAGTTTTGGGCCATTGGTTTTAGTCACCCGCGCTGAGGATGTGGAGGGCTATCCTTCCCTCCTGAGGGATATGCTGTGGAGAGCTAATTTCACTTATGCACCAGAGTACGCGGTTTATGGTCGTGCCATAGGACCTGGATTGAAGACCTACACTGCCACGGTTCACATCATCGCTAGGATGGTGACGGGGAGCATTCCCTATCACTTTCGAGCGAGGGGGACGTCCGTAGGAATGGCTATCCAAGAGGTGGCGTATGTTGCCATGTGCCATCTCCGTCATGACTTGTGGGAGCTGACCTTACCTCCGTATCAGTATTTCCCGCAACGAGGACCGACGGACGAAGTCAACAGTGTTGCTGAAATTGAGATGGGAGAAGACACTTCTATTCGACAGTTGTCGGGCTTGGTCCGTGCCTTGGACCGGGCCAATCGTTGCATTGTTCATGAGCTCTGGGAGACTCGTGCCCGACTTCACACGGCACAAGGGCATCTTCACCAATTTGTCCAGATTAACTTGGTGCCATGAGACATATTGTGTGGGCGCAACTCCACGGTGCCACACGATGTAGCCCCACCCGCCTTTCAGTTTCCACATGTGCCGAGGATAGAGACCCAAGATGTTGTGTGCAACAACGCGCGCATCAACTCGGGAAGTATGATGCGTAGGCGTGTCCAGGAGTCTCCGGGGGTACCTAGGTTCTATATAGGGTCACCACAGCGTCTCACTAACCCCTTAGACCCCGAAGACACCGGATCACCGGTATACCATCTTTTGGATGTGTTTCCCCATGGGTTCCTTAGAGACATTTGAGTTGTCCCGGTCAAGATCATCGTGGAGGGCAAGTGGAGATGAGCTGAACTAATTTAATTGATGTCATAGGCTACCTTATGAACCTATGCTAGCTCTTATATTTAGACTTGTCACCCCTAGTTATCGCTTTTGCCTTACGGGTTGCGAACTTGTGCTAATGTATCGGAACCTTGTTAATTGTTTTCATGGGTGATGTTGTGGCTTGAGAGCTTTCTGATTTTGATGTCTTTTGGATTTGGTGCATGTTTTCTTGCTGCATACATGTAGAATTTAAATTTGTATGACTTGCTGTCCAAATATTCTAGTTCGGCGTGGTTGTGGCTCTTCTGCTACTTGTTGCTAACTTAGTTTTGGCAACAGATGGCGGGAGTTACCACTCGTTCCCAATCTCAGCGTGAGGCGAGGCCGCAATCTACCGGCTCCCAAGCGACTGAGGATCCGACTCAGGGGGTCAGTCAGGGGGTCACTCCTGACCACCCGGAGTCCTCACATCGCCAAAATCAGCACCACCCTCGCGTGGAGGAGGAACTTCCACCCCCTCCTACCATGGCTCAAGTCCTCGCTCTGATTGAGCAAAACCGGCAAGATCAAACTCTGATCCTGCAGCAGATCGCTCGTAACACGACCTATGCCCCAGCCCCTTTTCGAGGAGCCGAGGGGGCAGGACATCACGCGGCTAGCGGGCTCGGCGAGTTTCTTCGCACGAAGCCGCCAACATTCTCCCGTGCTGCGGATCCACTCGAGGCCGACGATCGGCTTCGGACTATTGAGCGCAAGCTGGCCATCGCTCAATGCCAGGACCATGAGAAGGTCCTCTTCGCTTCACATCAACTCGACGGTGCGGCGTGCGCATGGTGGGACAGCTATACCGCCATGCAGCCCGCCGATCATGTCATCACTTGGGCGAAGTTTCGCGCGGCTTTTCGCGAGACTCATGTTCCCGCAGGCGTTATGGCAAGAAAGAAGCGTGAATTTCTCGCATTGAAGCAAGGTGGCAAGAACGTCATGGATTATCTTCACGAGTTCAACTATTTGGCTCGTTATGCCCCGGATGAAATCTCCAACGATGAGCGCAAGCAAGAGCGCTTCATGGAGGGACTTTCGGAGGAGTTGCAGCTAGAGTTCGCTGCTCATGACTTCCGAAATTTCCAGCACTTGGTCCACAAGGCCATAGTGGTGGAAGAGAAGTGGGGAAAATTGGAGGATTCGCGCAAGCGCAAGCGCGCTGCACAAAATTCAGCAAGCGGCAACTTGCAGCCACCGCGCATGGTGCGCCCCTCATTTCCAAACTATCAAGCTCCGGCACCGCCGAGGCTCTCCAACATTCATTGCTCGCCCACCGCAGCCAAGTCTTCCACCAACTGTGGGTGGAAATCAGCAAGGAGCCAACACTCAAGCTTGCCCAATACTTGTTTGCTTCCAGTGCAAACAGCCGGGGCACTTTGCACGTCAATGCCCGCAAAAGAACCAAGCAATGTCGGGTGTTCGACCCACTATTGCGCCGGGGGCAGCAGCACCTTCACCTCGACCAATGCCTCCAAGAACTGCACCAACCCCACCGCGCGGTCGCATCAACCATGTATCTGCCGAAGAAGCTCAGAATGCATCGGAAGTGGTGTTGGGTACGCTTTCCGTCAACTCACACCCGACTACCGTATTATTCGATTCCAGAGAATCTCATTCATTTATTAAAGACAAGTTTGCCATGCATCATGAGTTCCCTATACAACTTATGCATCCACCACTTCTCATTAAAACCCCAGGATCGGAATTAAGGACCGATCGAGTCTGCCGGGAAGTAAAGATTGAAGTCAATGGGGTAGAGTTCCTAGCTGATTTGATAATAATTAAAACGAAGGGAATTGAAGTTATTCTTGGGATGGATTGGCTATCCAAGCACCAAGGATGCATCAATTGTACAAGCAGATCTATTTCACTTACCAACGCAAGCGGCAAACAAGTCGTGTTTGCGTTAAGTCCAGATTATGCTCACCTTTATGCCTTGAAGGGTGAGCCATTCCTTGGGATAAGTAGCATACCAGTGGTATGTGATTACCCGGATGTATTTCCCGAAGAGTTGCCGGGGATGCCACCCAACCGGGAGGTTGAGTTCGTCATTGAGCTTTTACCCGGAATGGCCCCGATATCAAAGCGACCTTACCGTATGCCTCCAAATGAGTTGATCGAATTAAAGAAACAACTTACGGAGCTGCAAGAGAAGGGTTTCATTCGACCGAGCTCCTCACCTTGGGGATGCTCGGCGCTATTTGTGAAGAAGAAGGATGATAGCTTGCGGATGTGTGTTGATTACCGTCCATTGAATGCGGTCACGGTCAAGAACAAGTATCCATTTCCGCGGATCGATGATTTGTTTGACCAAATGACTGGAGCCTGTATCTTCTCCAAGATTGACTTGAGATTAGTCTACCACCAAATCAAGATCAGATCGGGAGACATTCCAAAAACGGCATTCTCCACTCGTTATGGTCTATATGAGTATACCGTCATGTCTTTCGGTTTGACCAATACATCGGCATACTTCATGAGCCTTATGAATTCGGTTTTCATGAAATATCTCGACAAGTTCGTTGTCATCTTCATCGATGATATTCTTATTTACTCTAAGTCTGAAGAGAAGCATGAAGTACACCTTCGGAAAGTCTTGGAAAAGCTGCGAGAGCACCAACTCTACGCGAAATTCAGCAAGTGCGAATTCTGGCTAAATGAGGTTGCCTTCTTGGGGCATGTGCTATCGAAAGGCGGAGTTGCGGTTGACCCCAGCAAGATACGGACGGTACTTGATTGGGAGCAGCCTAAGAACATCACGGATATTCGAAGTTTTCTCGGGTTCGCAGGTTATTACCGCCGGTTCGTGGAGAACTTCTCCAAAATCGCGAAGCCACTGACCGAACTTTTGAAGAAGGAGAACAAGTTCATATGGTCAGCAGAATGTGAGGCAAGCTTTCAATTGTTGAAGGTTCGCAACCATCGCGCCGTCTTAGTCTGCGGATATTCACAAGGGCTTCGACATATATTGCGATGCATCCCGCCTCGGGCTGGGTTGTGTACTTATGCAAGGAGGCCGGGTTGTGGCGTATGCATCAAGGCAATTGAGACCTCATGAGAGGAATTACCCCACCCATGACTTAGAGCTGGCAGCGGTGGTGCATGCTCTAAAAATCTGGAGACATTACCTCATCGGTAATCGTTGTGAAATTTACACCGATCACAAGAGTTTGAAGTATATCTTTACTCAAGCTGATCTGAACTTGAGGCAAAGGAGGTGGCTTGAATTGATCAAAGATTATGATATGGGGCTCCATTATCATCCTGGAAAGGCCAATATTGTTGCCGATGCTTTGAGCCGAAAGTCTCAATGCAATCGTCTTTCGGTAGAACCGGAATCGGACGCCATGTGCGCCGAGTTTCGGAAGCTCAATCTAGAAGTGGTTAAGGAGGGATTCCTTGCTATCCTGGAAATCAAATCTAATCTCTTGGACCAAATCAAAGAGGCTCAAAAGACAGACAAGGGCATAGCACTCATCCGAGCCCGCATCAAGCAAGGCAAGGCCAATTGCTTCACCGAGGACTCACAAGGTGTCTTGTGGTTCAACAAACGGCTAGTGGTGCCAAATTGTAAGGAATTGAAGGCACTAATTCTTTATGAAGCTCATAATTCCTCATTCTCTATTCGTCCCAGGAGTACAAAAATGTACCAAGATCTTAAGCCAAGACTTTGGTGGACCCGGATGAAGCGAGAGATTGCCCGGTATGTCGCCGAGTGCGACGTATGTCAGCGAGTGAAAGCCGACCATTTGCATGCAGCAGGCACACTTCAACCACTGCCCATTCCTATGTGGAAGTGGGAAGAGATTGGTATGGATTTCATCACCGGGTTGCCCAAAACACAAAAAGGTTTTGATTCCATATGGGTGTCGTTGACCGATTGATGAAGATCGCTCATTTTCTTCTGTCAAGGCAGCGGATCTGATGAGCAAGTTAGCTGAGTTGTATCTTTATCGAATTGTGTCTCTTCATGGTGTTCCCAAAAGGATTGTCTCAGATCGAGGTACCCAGTTTACCTCGCATTTTTGGCAATGCCTCCACAAGGCCATGGGGACTCAACTCTCTTTTAGCACCGCATATCATTGTCGGGACCCGAATTTGCAATCCGAAAACCCTCTGTGTTTTCAGCACTAGTCCCAGGATCAGTCGCTAGTGCCCACAGTTAACAAAGATGAATATCACAATCATACACAGCGGAATAATAAATAAAGAATTCATCTTTTAATATAACTTGTTGAACAACCTTAAGGTCAACTTACAATTGTGAAGCCTAGATGGCTTCAACTCAGAGTAAAACGAACAGCAGCGGAATGAAGAACGTCGGTGAATCCCATCAAAATACCACAGGCATTTGACAAGGTTCAACTCCTAGATATTCGCCTTCTTGCAGAACTTCTCCTTCTTCGAAGACAAAGACTTCTCCTCAACTGGTGATGTTTTGTTATAGCAAGGGTGAGTACACAACCGTACTCAACAAGTCATGCACAGAATGCAGTTCTATTACTACATGCATGGCTTATTCCAAAGGAATGGCTGAATGGTTCTTTTGCAATAAAGCAGCATTTCCAAATGAATATCATAAATAGATTGAAAAGCAGTAAAACAAGTAATATCCATAATAAATTTCGTAATTATTCTCAAGTAAAGCACTTCTCTTTCTTAACCAATTTCCATATCACATTGTCCACATGCCCAACCTCATTTTTATCAAAATCTAACCCTTAACTGTAATCCCCGAGCAATGTCCAATACCGCGGACACGGCTATTCGAATAGTTTTTACACTCTGCAAAGGTTGTACACTTTACCCACAAGATACAATCAACTCACCACGTCAGCCGTGAATCGCCATACGAGAGTATGCGAATGAGCGATCATAACAAAGCCTTTCAGAAACTTCTAGCTCAACCTAGGAACCTCTCCGTGTTGCCTTCACTATCACTTCCCTCACTCTGAGCCGAAGTATAGGACCGACGAACACCGTTGGATGGGTACCAAGTTGTAGCACAGGTACGCTCCCCCATACAGTCACCCCTCGGGTGACTGCCACCCCGAGGTATCGAAGGTGAGATATCAGAATCCTACTAAACTAGGTCCGTCCCATAACAGACATGTGGTTGTACGAGCGACTCAGTTCAAAGGCTTGCAAGGTTAAGTCCTTAGGGTGACCAAGGCAAGACCACCCCGAATAATTCACCAACAATACCATCACATAATTTACCAACATAATACCACCAAATACCAAAGTGACATATCCAATGCCACTCTTGCCACTTGCCTCGGTCTAAAACATTTTACCACCCTAGTTGATTATTGCGCAACACAATGCCAACAACAACTCAACATCCATGTAGAACCACTCTGGTTCCACATATCAACATCATCGTGTGGCAACACGTCACACCATTTCACAAACACATTTCATAATCCATTAATCAGTATTATCCTTTTATTTTCAGAAGACATGAGTTGCGTGGCATGGCTAAGCAATTATACACGGTCTAACCAACCCACGTTGGCAAGTAATAACAACCAACTAATAATCAACCATCTTAGGGTGACAAATGAATTATGGCATACAAATAATCATGGCAAGGTGATATTTAGCAATTGGGTTGAATAACTAATTCCCAAATTAATTTAATTTATTTTAATCTTGAACTAGCATGCAATAATTTGAATCAAAGTAAATTTGTAAAACTGGGAGCAATATGATCAAAGCACAACTTGCCTGGCCCTTGCAATTTATATTATTCTTTACTCTTTATCTTTGATCCTTGATCCTCGATCTTCAATCTCCACTTGCTTGCTTCTCAGCTCCTTCGAGCGACTTACAGCGACGCGTCTAACGATAAACAAACTCAAATACAATAAAACTTCAAAAAGCAAATCAAGTAAACTCCAAATTAAGAACGAATAGCATTGGGCACAACGGCTTAATGAAATTAGGAACTTGGATGGATTGGATCGATGATTAGACAAAAGAGAACGGCTTTAGAAAATAATCAAGAGAAGGATTAATAAGCGGGAAAGAAGGAATATTATTCGAAGAATATTATTTTGATTGGATAGCCGATGCCATATGGACTCTCGATCTATAGACCGGGTCCACGAAGTTACGTTAGTTCGCCATGAACTAAGCATATGCTTGTGATTGGATTCAGATACAAAGCAAGTTATAATTAATACATTTTTTTAGAATATGGTAGTATATATATCAGATAATGTTTTCCAGTTATTCCCTCGTTATTTTATATTTATATGCGATATTCTATAGACTGCCGAAAAGGCTTATACGACCACACTTTTAGAGCTATTGTGGTTCAGTTTTCTTTCTTCGTTTGCGGCTGCACCAATTGGGATAATGTAACCATTTTTCAGAGGTTATTAGGGAATATCCCTAAGAGTGTTTTAAAGTTGATTCCGCGATGTTTCTCATTCGTTCATGGTGTTTTTCTAATGAATAGTGATTTCGGATTAATATGAGCTGAACTCGAAGTTGATCAAACTGATGTTATTTTTGCATGGCAAGCTAAGGCATATCATTTTTGGGTCATGGAAGTTGGTTTAGTCGAATTTAAGGTCCGTTTGCTAAAGTTACGACCATTTGTTCCTTTTACCGATTGCATGTTTGGCTAATGAGCAAATAGGGCAAACTAAGGAATGATCTAAATATTTTTGTATACTTATGATCTATGCAATCTGAGGAGTGTACCTAAACTGGTTTCACCAATTTTTGAGCTCATTTGATACATATTTTAACCATTTGAGTTTTGCATGTTATTAAGGTATTGCACAATCAATACTTGATACAAAATACGTTTCAATCTGAATCTTTTTATAGAAATGGGTTATCTGAGGTTGCAGGAACATGTATTATTTATTTCATGATTTATGGATCAAGGAAACATATAATTGCTTCATATTACCTAAAAGGTGACTTTCATTCAAACTCTAATTAAAAGTTTTTGCAGCAAGCAATATATAACTTTTTATTGCATATTCTGAATCCTTACTAAATAACTGAAATTTAGGAATTGAGTTTGCATTAATCGGAGTTTCACAGCAAAAGTTATAAGTGTTTCATTGCGCAAAGCAAAAATAAGAAAAAAAAAACTAAGTGCAGATGTGAGGATCGAACGCAGGACCTCCTGAGTCCAACACTAGTGACTTAACCACTGCGCCATTGTGTTCCTTGTGCTAAGGTTTCTTGCCAAATTACTTAACCTTACCAACACGAACCCTAGAGCTCCACGAGAGCAACAATGGCGCTGGCTCTAGCTTCGGAGCAGGAGGCAAATCTTGAAGGGATGAGCTGCAGGAGAGGTGTGGCTCGGCTGGGGAGGCTCCTGGGCGTCGGCTTGGCTGCATGCAAGGTGAGGAATCACTTCAGGAGATGGAGTAGCAGCCGTGCGCATGGAATGGGTAAGAGCTACTGCAAGGAGTTCACCTGGCGCTTCACTTGAGCAGGCTCGGCTCACCGGCGCAAGGAAGAAGAAGATGGCGAGCTCCTGGCCAGCGGAGGTTGCATGCAAGACGAAGGAGCTCAGAGATGGAGCAGCAGCTGCTGAGCAAGAATGAGAGGAATGAGCTCACCTGGGCTTCGCCTGAATGCAGCTCGGCTCGGTGCTGGCTCGCCTGCGCTAGGGAAGAAGGAGGGAGTCACGGTTGCTTCGGCGGCGGGAAGACCACTGCATGCATGGCTCGCCCGGTTGCTCTAGCTCTGGCAAGCTCACGGCTGGGAGAGGCAAGACCAGGTAGCAAGAAACAAGGAGGCTTGAGCAGCTTTATGGCAGCGCAGGGGAGTTCGGCACTGTCCCTACCGGCCAATGGCGCAGGGAGAGGTGAGCCATGGGTCTTTACGGCAGCTGTGATGGCAGGAGGTGAGCTGTGGCATGGCTGAGAGGCGGGGCAGGCGAGGCTTGGCGGAACGGCCGCGTGGCTGGAATTGTCTGCCGGGCAGCATGCAGGCGCAAGGGAAGAGTACCGAGGCAGCACTCGGGCAGGGAGCTGGAGAGGGAGAAAGGAAGGAGAGAAGGGAGGAGGGGCTGGCCAGTGGGCCCAGGCGTGCATGGAACCACCTGCCAGAGGCTTAGCTACAAGTTCCAACGAGTGAATCGGCTGCATTTGGCAGATGAATCAATTTAAGTAAGGATTTGACATATCAGTTGGGCAGGCTTGGGAAGGGGTGAAGACTTGGTTGAAAAATTCTGCAAATTTTTGAGCAGGTAGACAAGAAGTTCTACTTTCCATTCTCTTTGGTTTCATCTCATTACCTATTGTCATTTAAGAACAGTAATTCATCAAACTTGGCTGATTTCCAATCTGTTTTTGAATTTTTAAGCTCTGCAAATGGTGTGCCAAAATTCTGTAAAATTGGTTTTTATTCATCTTTTGGTCTCTAGTATTTTACAAAATTATTTGCTATAGCATGTTGTTTGATGTTTCTTTGAGTTTCATTAAGGTGTTGGATTTGGCAATTAAAAGACTTCATTGACATAAAATCATAGAAGAACAAAATAACTCCGGAAATTAACTCAAGGAGAAAATCCAAAGCACAACAAAAATCAAAGCATGCCACTTAAATTACTTGATGTACATAGAAGGCACATTAAATAGTTTTAGATTTAGAAAATTTTAAATTAAACTTCTTTAATTAAATAAGTTTGATGCAAAATTTTTGGAAAGCTAGTTTAAATATAAATTTTTGAAAACCCAAATTTTGGGATGTTACAATCATCCTCAGACTGATGGACAAACTGAACGGGTGAACCAAATTCTTGAGGATATGCTTAGGGCTTGTGCCCTCACCTACGACAAGAATTGGGAGAAATGCTTACCCTTCGCGGAGTTCTCCTACAATAACAGCTATCAAGCTAGTCTCCAAATGAGTCCATTCGAGGCTCTCTATGGAAGATCTTGCAGAACTCCACTTAACTGGTCTGAGTCCGGAGAGAGACCCCTCTTTGGTCCTGAATTAGTCGCCGAAGCGGAAGAGCAAGTTCGATTTATTCATGACAATTCTGCGGACCGCTTGATCTCGTCAAAAGAGCTATCTTGATCATTGCCGCCGTGAACTCAAGTTGAAGTTGATGATCACATCTATCTCAAGGTCTCACCAATGAAAGGTGTTAAATCGGTTTCATGTGAAGGAAAGCTAGCCCTCGTTACATTGGACCTTTCCGGATTATAGCCGACGAGGCGGTGGCATATCAATTGGAGCTTCCCCCTTCGCTAGCCGATATGCATGATGTATTTCATGTCTCTCAATTGAAGAAGTGCCTTCGTGTCCCAACTGAAGCCACAGAGTTGGACGCTCTTGAATTACAACCCGATCTATCCTATAAGGAGCATCCCATTTGTATTCTTGACGAGAGGGAGCGTGTTACTCGAAACCACACCATCAAATTCCTTAAGATTCAATGGAGTAATCACACCCCTGATGAGGCCACATGGGAGCGGGAGGATCATCTTCGAACTGAATACCCCTACCTCTTCAATGAAGCCGTGTAATCTCGAGGTCGAGATTCTTTTAAGGGGGGAGGGCTTGTAACAGCCCAATTTTCGCTAATCCGGTAAGTGAGGCTAATGTCGTTCATAATGTCAATTAGATCCTCATTCAATTATAATCATACAAGTGTTAGGACATTCATCTTGCATAAAGAGGGAGTAACAAAATCCTGAAAATCATTTTCAAAACTGCACACATGTTATTTCCCCTTAGTCAATGACATGTGGGCCATGTCCATAAGAGAAAGGAGAGTAGGCTGCACATACCTAACATACCATTTTTCACTTTACTCACCTTTACCCACTTACCTAACCTGTCAATGACACATGGGACCTACCTTGCATAGGAACTTGTGGGCTGCACATCCTCTCCATGACTTTTCTCACTCCAATCACCCATACCCACCCTTTTCTTACCCTATGACATGTGGGACCTAACCCCACATGTAAGGCATGAGTGGGCAGCCTTTATAAGGTCCAAACTTTGGTTTCTCCTCCCTTTTCCTGCTCATTTGCTCAGCCCCAAAACCAGAAAATAGCAAGAACTCTTTTTCAACACCTTGCCATTCTCCCCCACAAAATCCAATCAAAGCTTGAGTTTGAGCTTGTGCATGTTAGACCACCTTGAAGCCAAGATCAAGAGCTTCAAATCCATCCAAGTGGATTCTTGAAGCGACAAGTTTTTGGTAAGTGGCAATCGTTTTCCTTTCCTCCCTTGTTCTGAAATTTTTGCTCTTGGGACTCATTTCTTGCCTTTCCATGGAATCCATCCTCAAACCTTGAATCGGGGCATGCATGTCGCACGGAAGCTTGAGGAGGAGGGCTAGTTGCTGCTGCAAGCGCAAGCAAGTGAAGTCATTGTCGTCTACACGAGCTAGGAGGAGACGAACCGTGAAAGTCGGCATTGTGACATTCTTGTCATTCCCTCGCCGAAACCAACCATCACCACGTGCAAAAGTAACCCCATAGTGGTAAGATCCCACCCTAGTCCACCCTTTTGAAGTCCTAGTGCATTGCTATGAAGTTTAGAAGCCAATAGCAAAATAGCCGTTTTGAAACAGACCTCTCAATCCGGATAGTCCGGGTATTTAATCCGGATAGTCCGGGGTTTTATCCCGGATAGTTCGAGGATTTAATCCGGATAGTCCGGATATGCCAGAACTCGTCACACCGAGGCGGTCAGCCCGGACACTCCGGGGTTAATTGTCCGGATACTCCGGACATTATTCAATAAAAAAACCCTAATACGTGAACTTTTGATGCACAACTCAATTAGTATTTCCATATTACCATTAGTACTACTCATCATGAGCATTTCATGCATCTTTTAATCATGTGCATTATTTGAATTCTTGTTTGGTGTTTATGGATTTGGATTTTCTCGTTAGGTATCGGCGTTTGGAAGGCACTCCGAGCACGACTACGCCTTGAAATCAGAACGAGCAGCAAGGCACTACTTTACTCCTTGACCATGATTGCTCCTACTAATTGAAATTTACGTTTTTGGAATTATTTTATCGATTGCATGCTTACTTTCCAGTACAATTATGTTTGGGTAGAATTCTTAGCTATTACCACATTGTGATGTTATTTCCTTGTCATGTTCTTTCCATGTTCCATTGTCACCCTAGGTGGTTGGTTTATTATTATTGTATATGGGTTCATGCGAATTACTTAGCCATGCTTAGAACATCGTTAGAAACCGCGATAGATGGACTTAGTCCATTGGTCGCAATGATTGAGAATTATTATGATGATTATGGTTTCAAATGTTGGTTAATGTGTAGAGATGTTGGTTAAGGACCCTAAGGATTAAATCCTGGTGACGTCTCTTTGAGTAACTATCGTGCGAACCACACGCCGTTTATGGGACCGGCGTAACCAATTACTTGTGTATGACTAGGGTATGTAAACCATGTGCACTCGAGAATCCTTGAGCTTAGTGGAGCGTCAAGGAATGACCGCCGGAATTCCTTGGGCTTAGTGGAGCGCCAAGGAATGTCCTCGGAGTCCCTCGACTTTGTTGAGTCGGGGATGTCCAACAACGGATGTACTCCTTGATCCACACACACCGAGCACTGGGCGCGCGAGATCGAGGGTCATAGTCATCCGGATGGTTTAGATACACTACCATGCATAGTGAAAAATGGTTTGTCACGTTCACCTCGGCCGGCACATCAAAGGAAATGTGTTAATAGCTTGGCTTACGAGCGTGACGTGTCGTGTGGGTAAAGTCGTACCTCTGCAGAGTTTAAACTATTCGAATAGCCGCGTCCATGGTTAAGGACGATCACTTGAACTGTCAGTCACTGGGCAAGTATTAAGGACTTGGTAGGAATGGGATGGGAGTGGGAAAAGACACAAGTATTGGAGTACTTGTGTGTGTAGTCGAACATGAGCGATGGAACTCATGGTTTGGAGAATGCTTGAAGGCATGATATGAATGTGATTATGATGATGTTATATTATGTGTTAGATCTTGCAAATGTTTACGAAATGCAATTCTTTTCAATCTATACATGCTTACGATTTACTCCAAACATTGCTTTATGTTGAAATTGCCATTTTGCCTTCCTTTGATGTAGCAACCACATGTAGGTAGAACTCAACATGCAATATATATTATTGTGCGAGTACACTCTTTGTACTCAATCAGATTATCCACTTGCTGCAGGTGAGGATGAGGCACTGCTCGGGGACTTTTACCGGGCAGATTTCGACAATTCTAACGTTTAGTCGCCGTTCTTGCCCCAGTCGATTGCCTGAGGGTTTGGGGGCATGCCATGCTGGCCCTTTTGTCGTTTATCTTATAATTTCCGCTGCTACTTGATGTAGTAACTCTAAATATGTCGTTATGGACAGCAGTCCTACTTTTGGGAATGTAATAACGTTTGTGCTTCCGATAATTGTGTATGTGTTGTGATGTCAACTGTTGGATGAGAATGCTCGTGTTGGCGAACTATCCTGGGACCAACACGGGTATAATCGTGGAACGCCCGAGGTTCCCTTGATTCACTTGAGATGTACCGTGCATTTGGGTGAATCAGTGGAGTCCCGGGGACGGTTCCCCACACATGTTCAGGTGGCATTATTGCTTAAACTCTTGCGTATAAGAAATTCGTATACATGGCACCATGTCAGGTTAATCTAGTATACTAGCAGTTCTAGCTCACATTGGATGCTCTGATTATTTTCGAAGTACTTGCATGTGCTTTAGTTTTGCTTGCTTGATTAGAGCTGGTTGCTTATATGTTATTTGTTAATTGATTTCATCTCCTTAGCGAAATAAATAGTTTGATAGCATAAACCTTTTGGGCCTGTTGGGGGGCATTGCAGATGTCTGGCCTGATGATTCTAAGAGATGTTCTAGTTGTCAAATTTGCTATGAAATACCAAGTGCTAAGCTCATGACCGAATTTAATGATTCAAGAAGGCAGGCTTGTTTGTTTAGTAAAGCAACATATTGCCTTCTTAGGAGTTATGGTGATGTGTGCTCCCACTAATGCATGAAGATGCTATTTCCTAGTCCTTATCTAAGTTGCAATTCTGCTTTGGTTGAGTTAATTGTTGGCACTATTGTGTAGATTATATTTATGTGAGTCAACCTAAAAGTGGATCTTTCATGGTTGTAGTTTGGGGGCGTAAAGCTTTTTTTTTTAAAAAAAAAGGGTATAGTTTGTAAAGCGTTTTGCAACGGTTATTTCAGGTGGAGTAGTTTCGGGAGTGGCATAGCATCTTCCTCACGCCACTCCGCTCCTTCTGGTAAAAAGGCAAGTACATCGAGTTGGGTGCCTAATCGAGTGGTTCGTTGTTATTTATCTGTTCATGGCTAATTTCTATTGATTGTGGAAAGTATGAGTTATATTGGTGATCGTCCCTTCGAGGGCGTGATTAGCTACTGGATTCGAGTGGTCATTAGTAAACCTTAATCTTGGTAAGTTCTTGTTCCTTTGTTAATATTGCGTTGAGTAGCGAGTATAGAATGCGTGGGTACTCGTGGTTAATTTACAAGAGTTGTACTTAACTGTGCCCTGTCTGGGGTATGGAATCGAGTATGTGTGCAAATCGATTAGATATTCATTAGTATGGTTAGGCTAACATGGACGTTGAAATCATGAGAATGGCTTGATTGTGGCCATGGTTTGCGAGTATGGTATTTATAAGAGTATAGAAGTTAATTTTGATCATAACGTTATAAATGTGGAGAATATGCATAAGAATGTGGGGAATGGCATTTGCATAAATGCATTCATGAAAAGTGCATTGAATCAGGTCGGTGAGAAAGTCATATGGAATATATGACTAATCCGAAGTGCTCAGAGATCCTATCCCATAGTCCCATCCACAGGCGTGGATGGGAGCGGTGTTAAGCATAGGACCCGCTACTGGGTAGCGGGCAAGTCCTGTTTCGGCAGGCCCCTTCCACGGGATGGTTGGGTTTGAGGGCACGCATCGACGGGTGGTGCTCGGCAATACCGGTATGTGCTATGCAAAGAGGCATGATGCATTGCATTGCATTGCATAAATGAGCATGTGAATGAGAAAGTTTTCATGGATCGTTTCCATGGTGGGTGACCGATATACTCGTTGAAAAGTGCATTTGAACATGGAAACATATCGCATTGCAAGTATGGGTTGCGGTGATGGTAAAGGAAGGTTGAATCGAATTCGATGAGTTAGTGCATTTCATTGCCGTGCTAATTATGCTGTATGAATATCGTGGAGGGAAGTCAAGTTGTGAACTCAACTAAAAGTGATAAACATGGTTTGAGTTGCAAAAAGGGGTGGTTGAGTCGGGAGACGTTGTGATTTAGAGTGAAGTAATGTTTCTTGGGCATTAAATGGTTTATTATTAAGTTGATGACTTGATTGCGGTAATTTTTGGTATGGTCACGTTATTGCTTTAAATAGGTATAAATGCGTATTGTCCATATGTTGCTTCATTTGTATTACTTGCTTTTATGGTCAAGCTCTTGTTTACTTACGATAAATTGGAATTGTTATTCTCGTGTACTTTGCTGAGTTTGAACTCATGCTTGTTATCTAATGTTTGTAGGTGCATTGAAGCCGGCATGCATGGATGGGGGTAGTAGCACAATCACGTTTGCATCAAACCATTTAATCGATTTGTAAAGCCTGGTTGTATTGATTATGGTTGTAATATGTCGTTCGGCGTGGTGTAGTTATTAAATTCTGTTGGTTGTGGGATTGATTAACTAAGGACCTGCTAGAATGATATCATAACTGCCAATGTTTTCTGTCTGCTGAGTGGATGTCCTGCTGTCTAGAGAGGTCATGCCGAAATTTTCTAAAATTCGGTGACTTAGTTTTAAGCTGGTTTGGAGAATTCCAAGGTCGGTTTCAACCTTTTATTAGAGGTAAAAGGTGTAGTGACTCGTTCGTTGAGTTCTTAGGTCAATTGAACTTCTTGTCAAATTTTTATTTCTTGGATCTTGTTGGGGTCACTCTAGACAAGAGTGGTTCCAGAGTGTTGTAAGCGTCATTTAGAGTCTTTTGGTAGCATTCACGGTGCGTTGGGCATCGGGGTGTTACAACAACTTTGCCAGGCCTTCTAATAATCCCTTGAGAAGGTCACTGTGCACGACGCCTCCATATACCGTCTAGGTGTTGGCAAACACCAAGATTAACAAGTCAAGTGAGTACAACGGTGATCACTGAGTGCAACACATGCACAAGGCTTCTCTCAAGTGCAACACATACACAAGAGGCTCTCAATCCTCTCCTAATTGCACCACATATAATTAGAGCTCACTCTTAGCTCAAAAACTAAATTGAAGAGTGCGACACATGTACAACTCAACCACAAAGAGCAATGAACCCTCCAAAACCCCAACAAGCCCAAACACTAGCCCCCACGGCTCCTTTGTAGCCTCCATAAGAAAAACTAACCGTTGGGGGCATAATTGGCAAAAATACCCAGGAAACCCAGTCATACCACCCTAAGGCAGGTATGACTAGCCTCCAGTCAAACGGTTAGAAAAAACTAACTGTTGCATTGAAAACCTAGTCATACCAAAGTAGGTTTGATCATACTGGGCCCATTTTCAATTTTTTAGGCTAAAATACCTTTTTCTAAAAAAACAATCCAAGGTGTCCTCGGTCATACTAGAGGCCGGTATGATCAGGTGGGTTTGGTCATACCGGACTTGGGGCTAGTATGACCAGAATGACCCGGTCATACAACTACTACAGCTTCTAAAACGCTCATAACTTTTTACTCCGAACACAGATTTGGGTGAACTTGGATTCTATACGAAGCTTATCAAGAATGCTATAATCTCCACCCATTTTCAAATTTTAGTCAACCATAGATATTCTTAAATATCAGAAAAGTAAAGACTCTAATGTAGTCATTCAAGTCTAAAATCAAATTTCTCAAAATCCCTCACATAGACTTGACCAAGAGCATGACTACAAGGAAGAAAGAGTTACTAAGATCAAATATTGAGCCATGTGATGATCAACTCATGATCAAAATTATTTTACAAAATATATTTGCAAATTTTAATCACATGCTCCAATATCAAATGCATGAGCATCAACATTTGCAAAACACATTTGCAAATATAGACCTTTCAAACAAGACCAATTAAGATCATATCTTTGAGCTATGTGATGATCAACATATGATCAAACGAATTTGCAAACATATTTGCAACCCTATTCACAGGCTCCATAAACCATATTTTGCAAAAACTCATTTTGCTAACACAAAGCATAAACCTATGTTAGCCTTTGTGATAATCAACATATGATCAAGACACAAGCTTAGACTCCGATGTATGAGCTCTGTATTTGCAACACATGTAAATATCTAGCTCTATGCAAACAACCACCTAAACCAAGAGAGTGAGCTAGAGTGAACCGGATTGAGTTCATCAACACATGATGAAGATCAAGCTATACGACTCGACCCCTCTTAATAGTATGGCAACCTATACTAGCAACCTAGTCTCCCATCCAAACACTGAGACCAGTAAAAGACTAGGAATACATTCTTAGCCCTAGTTAGTTATCCCTTTGCCTCTAACACATCCACTTGCAGTTTTTATTATTTCCATCTTCTCCTCTCCAAGCCCGGTCCTTTCCTCTTGTTCATCAAGACATGATGACCCTTCTCTAGCTTCACTTCACTTCGAAATTTATCCTTGAAGCTTATCAACAGATGATGACTTATTCTTCCCGACTCTTCATTTTCTTGGACTGAACCTACTTCACAACTCATGAAAGATTGTTAGTCTAATAAACATGGTTGCCTCAATCATCAATTGCACTCCATTAACACATAATGGTTGCCCCCATGATCGATTGAGCACAACCCTAACTAATATGAATGATTTAAAGGTGTATTGAATACTTTGATGCAACTTGACGAATACTCATACTAGGGGTACCTCACAGCAAAGTATACATCTATCTCAAGATCATCTCTCTCTCTTTGCCGTTCGGACATGGCGGCGCAATCGGCGGCGACGTAGAGCATCGAAGGAACCACTGCCCAAGTCTCCGCCCCTCACAGACGGGATTATCACTGAACATTGACCAGAGCATCCAATAGGCCATCCTGCGCCCGGCTTCGACTAAAGGCCTCATCGGGTGACGAAGGACCCCCGGCCTCGATCAAGCCCACCGAGAGAGCCCCGACTTGGGATCGGGTCCGGCACCTCTGGAGGCTCCGACCCAGACTTGGGTCTGACGCCTCCACAGGCTCCGACCCAAACCCGGGTCCGACGCCTCCGCAGGCTCCGACCCAGACCCGGGTCTGACGCCTCCGTAGGCTCCGACCTAGCCTCAGGCTGGAGCCCCAATGAGCGTCGACCCTACGACCTCGCCACGTTGACAGTCGATGGCAAGCTGGTCGCCCGCCTCGCGGACAAGACGGTCGTGATAGGACGGGTGGCTCCTTCCCTAGGCGGCCAGGGGGCCGCCAGAGTCAAGCCCCTGTCTCTTCGCGCCATCGCCATCTGACAGGCACAGAGGGCAGGCGCGCACCTTCCCAACGGAGCACTATCCGTTGTGTCTACTAACCCAGCATGGGATGAACAGGAACCTGTCAGTCACCAAGACTGAAGACCGGGACTCCCGGACGCTGCGTACCCCAACCTTTTTTCTAAACTCCCGTGTAACCTGCCCCCTCCGTCTATATAAAGGGAGGCAGGGCTCTCCGGGAAGGGCAGCTCTCTCTAGCGGATAGCCAACCCACACTTCACAATTGAGTCCCTCGTCCGACTCAGGCGAATGCTCCTAGCTCTCGAGCTTCCGACCCCTCGCTCCTCTCACTCGGACAGGTGCTCAAGGCCTATCTTGAGCCCTCGCTTGTAACCCCGTGCAGCCTGCTGCACCTCCATAGCAATACAAACACCACCACGAACTGGACGTAAGGACATTCGGCCCGAACCAGTATACATCTTGGACTCCCTGCGTCTAACCATTCAAGGAGAGGGAACGTGCGGCTCCCTACACCTACAAATTTACTTGCCGGTTATACGAAACACCGACAGTTGGCACGCCAAGTAGGGGCTCCGCGCGTCATTGTCATCTCCGGATTCCCACTTGCTAGCTTGATGGCCTTCTTCACCGACGACTGCGCGTCTGCGTCGAGGGGCTGGATCCGCTTCGGCTCCCTCGACTTCATCGCCACTCCGGCGGGTGAGCTCGTGCTCATCCCCACCACCTTCCAGGCCCAGGCTCCCGCCAGGAGCCTGGATTCCGTCACCGACACCCTCGGCGACCTTCGGCTTGGGGCCCCTGCACGGACCCCGATGCCGGGACCCGTTCAGCATTGCGCCGCCCCTGCTGGCGGCCCGCGTGGGCCTGTGCCGATGGCAATAACGGCCCCCGCAGGCTCGCGGCTTGTAGCGATGGCTGGCTACGAGCCAGCCTTTATCCACGAGCTGTTGGAGGTCTCCTCCAGCAGCGAATCTAGCTCCAACACAGAGTGTACTCCCGACGCGTTGTACTCTCGCGAGTGCAACATGGCGGGAACAGGCGACTCGGTCGAAACTCCCGTGACCTCGACGACCGCCGCCCGGCGCACCGAGGCGTAGCTGGCGGAGAAGAACCTCCAGGCTCGCCGCGCTGAGCTTCAGCTGCAGCGTGAGCAGATGAAGGCTCAAGAGCCCCAGCTAGGCAAACTCGAGCCGGCTGGGCAGCACCGGCTGAGCCTCAGATGCACTGACAGCACAAGACGCCAGTCCAACACCCGGTGGTGAGGGGTCCGACGACCTTCGTTCTTCCCCACGCCGGCCAAAATGTCATTGCAGCGGAAATCTTGCCAGCGGCATCCCGAGCGAGGATCCGGAGGCCAAGCTCAAGTACCAGAACCTCCAGGGCTAGTAGAGCGTCTTCTTTGTCAAGCCTACGCCGACTAAACTCCCATCACTCGGAGGCTTCCTCGAGCCACCCAAGTCGTGCCACTCCACGGGACCAGCGAGGTCCGGCGAAGACGGCGTCGCTCCTTGAGCGGCCCCAGGCCTCGCGCACTCCAGTGTGCCAACGCCTGGGAGACAGTCGCGACGTTCGTGACACCATCGAGGCACGGAGGAGGATGATCAACGAGACAGCCCGATCGTGGACTGTCGACAGCGGCCAGCGCCACGACCGCGGCCCAAGCCCCGATGGCCCCGGGCCTCGGGCGTTTGGCCGGGAAATCCGCCACGTGGAATTCCCTGCCCGGTTCCGCGCGCCCGTCAACGTCGCCAAGTACACTGGGGATACAAACCCGGTGTCAGCCGAAGATTACCTTGCGTCTTGGGGCCGAGAGCTATCGATGATCTCTTCATCATTCAGTACCTCCCCATTTATCTCGCGGACTCGGCTCGAGCCTGGCTCGAGTACCTGCCCGCAAACACCATCAGGAGTTGGGCTGACCTGAAGAATCTCTTTGTTGGCAACTTCCAGGGCACTTACAAGCGCCCTGGAAACTGCTGGGACTTGAAAGGCTGCAAACAGCAGCCAGGGGAGACGCTCCGGGACTATATCCGGCGCTTCTCCCAGCAATGCAATGAGCTCCCCGATATATGCGACGCCGATGTCGTCAGGGCATTCATCTATGGCACCACCTCCAAAGCTCTGGTTCACAAGCTGGGCTGCGCCAAGCCCCGAACCACCAAGGAGCTCCTGGACATCGCCACCAACCACACCTCCGGCGAGGAGGCCGTGGGGGCCATCTTCGACAAGGGGAAGGCCAAGCGCGAATCCGGTGCCGAGGCCGGCGCCCCTTCCGATTGCTCCGACAAACGGAAGCGGAAGGGGAAGCAGGGCCACGAAGGCCACGTGGTCGCAGCCGCCGACCACCCTGCTAAGCAGCAGGCACGGCAGCAGGCGGCCGAACACTTCGAGCAGCTGATGGACAGCCCGTGTCCGCATCACGGGTACCCCATCAGGCACAAGTACAGGGACTGCGAGACCCTGAAGCGCTTCATTTTCGGAGCCCCCACGCAGAGCAAAGGAAAGAAGCAGGACCCGGCACCCGATGCCGGGGAGAAGGGGGCGGACACCGAGTTCCCTGAACCCGATGGCTGCCTCATGATCTTCGGCGGGCTGACAAGCTACGCTGACAAACGGCAGCAGAAGCTTGCCTTCCACGAGGTCCACGTGGCGGCTCCCGCCGCACCCAAGTACCTCTGGTGGTCGGAGTCGCCGATCACGTTCGATCGGGCCGACCACCCCGACCACGTTCCGCACCCAGGGAGATATCCCCTGGTTGTGGCCCCCGTCGTGGGGACAAAGCGCCTATCTAAGGTGCTTATGGACGGCGGCAGTAGTCTCAACATCCTGTATGTTGATACTTTCGACACCATGGGGATCCCTCACTCGCGTCTCCGACCAAGCAAGGCACCATTCCACGGCGTCGTCCTAGGCCAACAGGCCTACCCGCTTGGGCAGATCGATCTGCTTGTCACCTTCGGGAGCCCGACAATTTCCGCACTGAGACCCTGGTCTTCGAGGTTGTGGGATTCCCTGGCTCCTACCACGCCATCATGGGAAGGCCATGCTACGCCAAGTTCATGGCGGTCCCCAACTACACCTACCTTAAGTTGAAGATGCCAGGGCCGCGGGGTGTTATCACTGTGGCCGCGTCCTTTCAGCTCGCCTACAACTGCGAGCGCAGTAGTTGCGAGCTGGCGTCGATGCTCATTGCGTCCGCCGAGCTCGCGAGCCTTCGGAGGGAAACCTCTGAGTCCGCCCTCCGACTCCCGCAAGTCGGGGCCAGGATCCTTCAAGTCCGCGAGGATACGAAGGAGGTCATGGTCGATCCCGAAGATCCGGCCAAGACCGTGCGCGTCGGAGCCATGCTCCCTACCAAATAGGAAGGCGCGCTCATCGACTTCCTCCGCGCCAATCGGGATGTCTTCGCATGGAAGCCCTCTGACATGCCAGGCATCCCGAGGGAGGTCGATGAGCACTCCTTGAACATCCGACCCGGCTCAAGGCCGGTCGTCCAGCGCTTGTGCCGCTTCGACGAGGAGAAGCGCAAGGTCATAGGAGGGGAGATCACCAAGCTTTTGGCCGCAGGGTTTATAAAAGAGGTACGCCACCCCGAGTGGCTAGCCAACCCTGTGCTTGTAAAAAAGAAGTCCGGGCAATGGAGAATGTGTGTTGATTACGCAGGCCTGAACAAGGCATGTCCCAAGGACCCTTTTCCATTGCCTCGCATCGACCAAGTCGTCGACTCCACTGCAGGGTGCGAGTCCCTGTCCTTTCTGGACGCCTACTCGGGCTATCACCAGATAGCAATGAAAGAGTCCGACCAGCTCGTGTCCTCTTTCATCACTCCGTTCGTCTCGTTTTGTTACGTGACAATGCCATTTGGTCTGAAGAACGCGGGTGCTACATACCAGCGATGTATGCAAACGTGCTTCAGCGACCAAATAGGCCGTAACATTGAGGCGTACGTCGACGACATCGTCGTTAAAACTAAGTAGGCCAACGACCTCGTCGCCGACCTAGAGGAGACTTTTGCGAGCCTCCGGAGGTTTCGCATTAAGCTCAACCCCGAGAAGTGCGTCTTCGGGGTCCCCAAGGGAAAGCTGCTCGGCTTCATCATCTCCGAGCGTGGCATCAAAGCTAACCGGGAGAAGATCTCCGCGATCATGAAGATGGGACCGATCAGCGACCTAAAAGGAGTCCAGAAGCTGACAGGATGCCTTGCAGCTTTGAGCCGTTTCATGTCTCACCTCGGCGAACGCGGAATGCTGCTCTACAAGCTGCTCAAGAAGTCCGATCACATTAGCTGGACGCAGGATGCCCAGGAAACCCTCGACCGACTGAAGGCATTCCTAACTTCACCTCTGGAGCCGAAGAAGGCCATGTGCTCAAAGTACAGCGACCAGTGTACTTCATCAGTGAAGTGCTCTCCGAGTCCAAGGCTCGGTACCCGCAGGTGTAGAAGCTGCTCTATGCGGTGCTCATCACGAAGAGGAAGTTGGTCCACTACTTCGACCGGCACCCCGTCTCTGTGGTGACTTCGTCACCGTTCGGAGAGATCGTCCACAACCGTGACGCCTCTGGAAGAATCACCAAGTGGGCACTCGAGCTCAACGGCCACGACATATCATATGTCCCCCGGACGGCGATCAAGTCGCAGGTCTTGGCCGACTTCGTCGCCGAATGGACTGAAGCCCAGGCACCACCAGCGCTCGAAGACCCTGAGTACTGGACGATGTACTTCGACGGGTCCTATACCAAGAACGGAGTGGGTGCTGGGGTCGTCCTTGTTTCCCCGCTTGGAAACAAACTCCACTACGCCGTCCGATTACTCTTCGACGCAACCAACAATGTCGCCGAAAACGAAGCATTCATCAACGGTCTCCAGATCGCTGTCGACCTCAGCGTGCGTCAACTCTACGTGCATGGCGACTCCAAGCTCGTCGTCGACCAAGTCATGAAGGCTTCAGAGCCTCGTGACGCCCGCATGGCGGCATACTGCCGGGAGGTACGCAAACTCGAAGAAAGTTTCAAGTGTTTCGAGCTTCACCATAGCTACCGACGCTACAACGGAGAAGCCGACTACCTGGCCAACCTTGCCTCCAGCAGGGGACCGATCCCATCGGGGATCTTCGTCTCCGACCTCCGCGAGCCCTCCGTCCGACTGGACCCACCAACCGAGTAGCCAACCGACACTCCGGGTGCATCCACTCCAACTGCCGAACAGTCGGATGCGGGACCTTTCGGGTCGGGCCACGGCGTGCTCGTAGCCGATTCAGACTAGAGGAAGCCCTTCATCGATCGGTTGACTGACGGATCACTCCCCGCCGACCCAACCGAGGCCCGGCGCCTCGCTCAGCGGGCGAAGTCCTTCGTCCTGGTCGAACGAGACATCTACAAGAGGAGCCCCTCTGGGATCCTCCAGAAGTGCGTTCCGGTGGACCAAGGGAAGCAGTTGCTGCTCGACATCCACGCCGGGATCTGTGGCCACCATGCTGCGCCGCGTTCCCTGGTAGGGAAAGCCTTCCGCCAAGGCTTTTACTAGCCAACCGCCGTGGCCGATGCTGAGCAAATTGTGCGCACCTGCGAAGGGTGCCAGTTCTTTGCCCGGCAGATGCATCTCCCAGCACAAGCCTTGCAGACGACTCCTATCACCTGGCCATTCACCGTTTGGGGACTCGATCTGGTCGGGCCCTTCAAAAATGCGCCCAGGGGCTTGACTCACCTGATGGTCACGGTGGACAAGTTCACCAAGTGGATAGAAGCCAAGCCGGTCGCCACCATCACTTCGGTGCAGGTGGCAAACTTCTTCCACGACATCGTTTATCGGTTCGGAGTCCCGAACTCCATCATCACCGATAATGGAATGCAGTTCACGGGGAAGGAGTTCCTTGAGTTCTGCGACGACATCAACATCCGCGTCGACTGGGCAGCTGTGGCCCACCCGCGGACCAACGGTCAGGCCGAGCGGGCGAACGGCATGATCCTCCAAGGGCTTAAGCCGCGAATCTTCAGCTGACTGAAGAAATTCGCGGGGCGATGGGCGGCCGAGCTGCCCTCCGTTCTCTGGAGCCTGCGGACCACACCGACCCGATCGACTGGGTTTACACCATTCTTCCTGGTGTTCAGTGCCAAAACCGTCCTGCCAACCGACCTGGAGTACGGCGCCCCAAGACTGCAAGCCTTCGACGAGATGCGGGGGCTCAGCGCGCAACAAGACGCCATCGACCAACTCGACGAGGCGCGCGACGCGGGTGGCGTTCATGCGGTCGCCAAGTACCGATGAGACGCTGCGACGCTACCATGGTCGTTAGGTCCGCGGGAGGTCCTTCAACGTTGGCGACCTGGTCCTACTCCAGGTTCAGTCCAACGTCGGCAGGCACAAGCTGACCCCTCCGTGGGAAGGGCCATTCACCATTGTGGAGGTCCTCCGACCCGGTACCTTTCGACTCAAAGATGCCGATGGCAACGTTGTATCCAATGCCTGGAATATTGAGAAGTTAAGGAGGTTCTACCCCTAAATTTCATCTTTATCCTCGCGCTCCCATCGAATTCCCCAGGCTCGGAGCGATGCGTGTCGACCGCATCCTGGTCCTCACGCACAGCTCGGGGGCTTCTCGCTTGCATATCCACTTAAGACAACGCGCCGATCGGCTGTTGGATCCCTCGCGAGCGGTAACCCAATCGACCCAAAGGCTACGGCCTACGTCCCAGCGGCTACGGTTGCGAAGTAGCACTTTGCGAAAGAAGGAAGTGCCCACACGATGCTATCCGTGGCCGATCCGGGATGCGTCTTTGGGCTGTAGAGTCCCTTGCTATTTTCGCATTTTCCTCGAAGCGTTGGCGCTACCACCTACGCTCTAAAAACCCCAGTGGTCCCTAAGGGCAATGGTTGCTCGGCGAGCACTCATATCACGAGAAAAGCAAAATATCAAGCGAAGCCCCCAAAGTTCATAACATGAAATATACATGCATTGCATCCTACAAAAACAAAAGCAAGACCTGGCCGCCTGGAGGATCATCCGGCGAAGTCGTCGTCGGTAGCGGAGCTGTCGCTGCTCGCGACGACCGCGCCTAGCCCCGCCACCATCTCCGCCGCCACCCACACTTGGCCCCGGACCCAGTTCGTGTCGCCCTCGATCCCGGCAACAGCCGCCATTGGATCATGGGAGGCGCACGTATTCCGCCACGACGACAGCAACTTTCCGCCCCTCCCGGGCGGAGCGCTCGCGTAAGGCGCGGGGTAGGTCGGCCAGGGCGTTTGCCGCCTGGGAGAGGCCGATGGCGATCGCGACGCAAGATATCCTCCGGGCTGGATCACCGCACCCAGCGGCTCGAGCTCCCCGCCCATGCTCTCAAAGGTTGGGCGGAGCATGGACAGAGGGTTCTCGCGTGAGGTCCAGCGCTCTGCGTGCTGCCTGGCCAGCTCCTCCCCGAGGTCCACGGCTCGAGCCCGCAGTGGCGCCACCTCCTTGCGCACTTTTGCGAGCTCCTCCTCGGCCACCGCGGCCCGAGCCCGTAGTGCCAAAACCTCCTCTCGCGTCTTAGCGAGCTCCTCCTCCGCAGCCCGGCATTGGGCCCGCTACCTATACTAGCGTGTTCACCCACGTCGAAGAGGCCTTGATCTCGTCGTGCCGCAAGCCGCCAGATCCGCCGCCGGACTCCCGCCAAGGGGACCACTCCACGGCGACTGTGGGGCGCCCGAGGCCGCCAGTCAGGTGTCGCCTCCCCACATGGCGGCCCGGCAGTTGCGGATGATGGCGCGAGCCCGAGCCAGAAGGACTGAGAGAAAAAAGGAGCAGCTCAGCGTCAACAAGACAGGGTCAAAGCCGTACCATGACCAAATGAGAAGGACTCACTCCGCAAGAGGGTTCCTGACACGGAAGATCAACGAGGGCAGAGTGATCCTACCCCTCGAGGCTGCGGCAGAGGACCCAGCGCCGGCGCGGGGCCTCTTGGGGTCTGAACCCCGGGGGTCTGTCACCGCCTCCCGTTTGCAGGCTCTCCGATTGTCACCGCCGCTCACCATTCGTCGATCCGAAGTGCAAGAACCGCTCCCTTTTGTGTCAAAAGAGAGCGCGGAATGACAAGCAAGCAAAGGCAACTGGCGTGGCGTGCCCGCTCTCATGCCCCTCATACTATATATATACAGAGGCGGGATGGAGCGCTCCAAGCGGGCGTCGCCCCGGCCAGAACGCCGCACGCACATTAACTCCACATCCTGCGTTACGGGATGCATTCTCTCCACTCCCTCCACTTCGCATTAAAATGCGACGGGACAGCAGGGGTCGGAAGGACTCGCCGGGCAGAGCAGTGGCGGCTCTTGGTTTGCTCTCTGTTTGGACCGCCACGCCGATTTCTGAAAAAAAAGGCTCGGGCAGGCTGCGGTGGCCCCAAAATGGAGAAAGGCCGTTACCTCGTCGCCCCGGTGGACAGTCGAGTGATGGGTCCCAATAGCCACAACGTCTCCAACATGAGGAGAGAAAGTTAAGGTGATTCTATCCCTAAAACTTTTCTTGTTTCCACATGAATCCCCCACTCCCCCGAGTTCGTGCGCTGTGTGTCGACCACAAGCTTGGTCGCCACGCACCGCTCGAGGGATACAAGTTGACACGCTTACGTGGGTCGGCAACCCGACTGGTCATGTGGTTCCCCCAAGCGGTAACCATTTCGACCCAAGTACTACGGCCTACGCCCTGGCGGCTACAATCTCGAAACAAGTGCTTTGCGGTAGAAGGAAGTGCCCATGCAGGGCGACCCATGGTCAGTCGGGAACGTACCCGGGCCACGGCATCTCCAGAAGCGGAAAAGTGAAGGCAAGGAGGCGCCAATTGCAGAGGCAGGAGCGTGCCCTAGTACTCTGCGCACAGAGTCTACGTGCACCAGCCGGAGAAGCGTCGACCGATCGGACGTTGGTCAAGTAGACATCGCTTCGGTTGAAGCGTCGCCCGTCCCGTCAGGCCGCCACGCCGCGCCGCTGGTGAGACGTATCGCTCCCAATCATTTCGCTTCGCATTTAATTCCTGCACGCGCATTAAATGCCGGTAGGAGGCGTCAGGGCATCGCTCCGGGTGAGACGCACCGTGGTCTCTCGATCTCCGCCTCCGGGCCGGACCGACTGGGCCGAAACAGGTATGAAAAACTCCATCAGGCCGCAACGGCCTCGAAGGTGGCGAGAGAGCTCTACAGCTCGCGCTTGGACCCGATCCGGCGCCGCGGGTTCCAAAGCCCTAATCCACCAAGTGGGTTCGGGGTCACCCGGCACAAAATCGAGTGAGGGGCGAGGACAGGGCGAGCCCCCAGTGGGCCTCTAGTTGAGTTGGCGGATGACTCAATCACCTTAACTCGTGTCCGAGACCATACTTCACACTCTCCCACGGAGCCCCTCGAAAGGGTAGCAGCCAGCTGCGATCCGGGTTACGAACGGCTCGGGGTCTGATACGGGATTGAGTAAAGAAAGGTTTTTTATGGGTCGCCCCCAGCGGGTCGGACAACCCGACGCAGGGATCGTCCGCTCGGAGGTCGCATGATCTCCAGGGCCCACTCGGATAACCCGTTAGTAGCTCCACGAGCACGGTGTTCAAACCTACGCTTGGTAAACACACGCTTGCTCACCCCCTCCAGGTCCCACACCTGCGGACGGGGCGTATACGTGGGATAGACAGCGGTTACTCCTCCCGCAGATATCCTTGCCAGACGAGGACTCGGGACGGACACCCTTCGCCTAGCTCCGGCGTTAAACCAGCCCTACTAACTCGCCTAGCTCTGGCGTTAAACCAGCCTAACTAACTCGCCTAGCTCCGGCGTTAAACCAGCCTAACTAACTCACGTAGCTTCGGCGTTAAACTAGCCTAACTAACTCGTCTAGCTACGATGTAAAACAAGCACTCGGGAACCGGAACCTCGCTGAGGCATTCGGACATCCCTGCCGCAAGGCCGCGTCTAACTGTAACGTAAAACAAGCACTCGGGAACTGGAGCCTCGCTGAGGCATTCGGACATCCCTGCCGCAAGGCCGCGTCTAGCTACGACATAAAACGAGTGTTCGGGAACCGGAACCTCGCTGAGGCATTCGGACATCCCTGCCGCAAGGCCGCGTCCAACTAAGACGTAAAACCAGCATTTCGACCAATGTAACCCCCCGACTAGCTCCCCGACCTTCTCGGGGGCTACAACCACTGGATGCGCTCGCACGCACCCGGTCGTGTCTGGTCGACCAGATTAATCGGACTCCATCAACCAAGGCGGCCTCCCGATCTGCTCGGGGGCTCAGAGCCTATCAACTCCGCCTGCGTGTCCCCGGTCGGATCTCACCGATCGAATCAGTCGGACTTCGCCGCCCGAGTTAAATAAGCATGCCGGAGGGCCTGACCGAACGAGTCCGCTCGCCTTACCCGGTCGATCTTCACTGATCCTGGTAACCCCCCGATCAGCTCTCCGACCTGCTTGGGGGCTCGGGGGCTACACCCACCGAGTGCGCTCGCGCGCACCCGGGCAAAGATGGCCGACGGTAGGTCGGATCCAACTGACCAGCGCGGTCCAACGCCCCCTAAAGGCCAGTGGCCTTGCTACACGGCGCCAAAAGAAGATCCCCGGGGAAATCACATACATAAAGAAGCACATAACAAGCGAAGTCTGATGGCATTCATGTGGCACGCAAGTTACGTGTGGTTGCTACTCGCGGCATTACAGTCAAGCCATCAAGACGACGCACGAATCCAAGCGCCGTGCGCGCGCCTGACCGCCTCCATGAGGGCATCCCTCGCCCTGCGAAGCCTCGGGACGAAGTCAATCAGCGCATCCACAGCGGCGGCGTCGTGAGCGGCGGCGTCCAGGTCGGCCCACTCATCCATGGCAAGGTCGAAGTCGCCCCATAGCTCCGCCGGGAGGACTTCCTCTTCCGTGGGCGTCGTCGGCGCCTCATCTCCGGAGCTGAACGTCAACTCGGCCATCAGAGGTCCGGGGGAGGCTAAGGGATACGGAGCAACAGGGATTTGAGCGCGGCAATCGCCCAAATACTGCAACTGCATCGCCCTTATATGCCGGAGGCGCAGGTTTAACAAGCTCCGATGAATACAGGCGTTGGGAGCTGAGGCATCACCACGTCCACCAAGAAGATCGCGCCGTCGAAGGTACCGGGCCATTCAGGAACGCACGTGTTCCCAAACGGCCCTAGGGGCTACTAACGAATACTCATACCAGGGGTACCCCACAGGAAAGTATACATCTATCTCAAGATCATCTATCTCTCTCTCTGCCATTCGGACATGGCGGCGCAATCGGCGGCGACGTAGAGCATCGAAGGAAGCACTGCCCAAGTCTCCGCCCCTCACAGACGGGATTATCACTGAACATTGACCAGAGCATCCAATAGGCCGTCCTGCACCCGGCCTCGACCGAAGGCCTCATCGGGTGACAAAGGACCCCCGGCCTCGATCAAGCCCACCGAGAGAGCCCCGACTTGGGATCGGGTCCGGTGCCTCTGGAGGCTCCGACCCAGACCCGGGTCCGACGCCTCCGCAGTTCCGACCTGACCGAGTCCGACGCCTCGGCGAGTTCGACCGCCTCGGTGGGGCCCCAATGAGCTTCGACCCTACGACCTCGCCACGTTGACAGTCGACGGCAAGTTGGTCGCCCGCCTCGCGGACAAGACGGTCGTGATAGGACGGGTGGCTCCTTCCCTAGGCGGCCAGGGGGCCGCCAGAGTCAAGCCCCTGTCTCTTCTCGCCGTCGCCATCTGACAGGCACAGAGGGTAGGCACGCACCTTCCCAACAGAGCACTATCCGTTGTGTCTACTAACCCAGTATGGGATGAACAGGAACCTGTCAGTCACCAAGACCGAAGACCAGGACTCCCGGACGCTGCGTACCCCAACCTTTTTTCTAAACTCCCGTGTAACCTGCCCCCTCCGTCTATATAAAGGGAGGCAGGGCCCTCCGGGAAGGGCATCTCTCTCTAGCGGATAGCCAACCCACACTTCGCAATTGAGTCCCTCGTCCGACTCAGGCGAATGCTCCTAGCTCCCGAGCTTCCGACCCCTCGCTCCTCTCACTCAGACGGGTGCTCAAGGCTTGTCTTAAGCCCTCGCTTGTGACCTCGTGCAGCCTGCTGCACCTCCATAGCAATACAAACACCACCACCACGAACTGGACGTAGGGACATTTGGCCCGAACCAGTATACTTCTTGGACTCCCTGCGTCTAACCATTCAAGGAAAGGGAACGCGCGGCCCCCTACACCAACAAATTTACTTGCCGGTTATACGAAACACCGACACAACTATTGCTTCATTGTACTCAAGAATTTTCCGCTTGTTCTTAACCAATGAAAAAACACTATCAACACATGATGAAGTGTTATTTGCTTGATTGGAAGACAACCGAACTCAATTTAAATTTTATTTAAATTGACATGAATATATATTAACTACATAAATTTCATATACTCATTTTGATGGTTACTAAGTAATGATCCAAATTATATTGGAGTGGTGGAAAGGGATCAGTACTCTGAATACCATCAACAATAGAATAAACTCCATTAAATTTGTGCATATAAATAATTAAACATAGAATCAATATGCACATAATCAATCTTAGATAGCATTTGAGTTTATCCTATATTAACATGATTATATTTCAATGACATAAGTTACATATACTCAAAAGATTGTTTCAAAGTCTTGATCCTATATGTTATTTGGCAGGAGGACATGGATCAATACTATTAAAACATCAAGTTAAATTGTGAACTCCCCCTAGATATGTGCATTAATGTAATATGGATGAAGTTAAAAACATAATCCACATCTTTTAATGTATAAGCAATGGAAGATTTCTTCCTTTAACTTGAGTCCTAAGTATGCAATAAGACATCATAAATGAATACGAGTGTATACATTGGGTTTTCCATTTTTTTATGAGATGAGACTAAACAAAGATATACTCAATAAAAGATATAGTCTCATATAAGGATTGTCATTAATTAACAATTAAGACTAATCAAAATTATGATTATCAAAATAGTAATGGAGCTTGAACTTTCGATCTTCCCTTTTTGTGATTGATGATAAATCCAAGCTTAACAACCATATTTGGATGAAAATCATCACATTCAGATAATTTAATCTATTTTAAAATGTAACCATACCATTGAGCAATTTTAGCATAGATAATTGAGAATGCATATGAGAGATTTTTAGAATGAATAACTTTGCTTCTCTTCAAGACATGCACAAAACATTTAAGTAACCAAATAATTCTCCCCCTTCACAAAATAAGGTATTAAGCTCCTACAAATTCTCCCTCTTTTGGCATTAAGCACCAAAAAATAGAAAACAAATCCAAAAAAGAGATCTTTTTGAGTAAGGAGCTTGGTCAGGAAATACCACTTTGAAAAATAGACAGGTTGGCAAAAGTTTCTCCGAAATAAGGTCATAATGAGATTGAAATGAATACATATAACCAATTGAAGTTCACAAGAATTCTTAAATAAAATATCAACTATAAATATTAAGAATTTCTAATGAGATTCAAGAATTCCACAAACTTCTTTTTTATATGGCCCAAAAGAGTTAACCAACTTGAAAAGATGCCATAGTTTAAGTTAAGTATGAAAAAGATATTTGAAACATATTCAAATAAACTCCTTATTTTATTAAGCTTTTTAATTTGCTAATAAACTCACAAAATGAGTTTTTGAGAGCCTAATAACGCTTAAATGAGGAAAGCATCCAAATGAGCTTCGAAATTTTTATATAACCACTTGTAGAAAGTTTTAAATAAGTATCACTCACAATACCACTTGAGAAAAACATAAAGCTTGTAAATATCAATTTTAAAGTGATACTACTTGTAATGCTCATTTTTCAATTAATACTTCAAGTAAAGATTGTTTTTCAAATGATACTATTTGTAAGAGATACCACTTGTAAAGATCATTTTGCATGAGGCTACCACTTTTGAGAAAAACATTGACATTTATTTTACAACAAGCTTATTTTCTTAAAAATCAACACTATATGTCAATTCAAGATCAACTTGATTCCATGACATAGCCAAAAGAAGAGCCTTTTTTCAACTATACAAAACTTGATTAAACAAACTCCAAAAGGATTCCAAGATAAAACATAGAGCTAATATATTTAAACATGCTTGAGGTTTGTTTTGAGAGGTTCTTCCAACTTGAAGCCAATTTTTAGATATGAAAACTACAAAGGTGTCAAAGAACTAGAATTTCATATTTAGATTTTGACATTTCATTTAAGCTTCAAAAGATGGAAAAAACTATTCAAATGAGGTCTAAAACATCTAATAAACTTTGGCGTGATGGACCAACTTTTTAGGATAAATTCTTACAAAGATGGTTCCTTCAAATTATGATCTGATTTGGAGATACAAAAATCACAAATCGGCTCAAAGTCATGCAAAAATATGAATTTTCAGCATTTAATCACGAAGAGAAAAGCCCATAACTTTTTCAAATGAAGTGGAAATTGTTTCAAAAATTGCAGAAACATACTTTGAACTCCTAAGAAACTTTTCCAAAAAGAATTTTCAAAAAGGGGTCTGTAACACCTTGGCACCTACAGTGCCCCGAATGTTACTTCCTTAACTAACCACAACCATAAATCACTAGAGAAGGACAGCAAATCGACTTGAACAAGATAATAGGGGCCGAACTTACTAAAAATTTCAGCAGCATCTCCTCTAAAATTAGGACATCCACTCAGCAGGCAAAAGATAACAATTAATAATGAAAACATAACGAAGCCATTCGCAATCAACCAACCACCATAAACTGCCATGGCAATTACTAGCCGTCATGACCAACTAAGCAAGTATACAAGGATTTGTCATACGCAAAAGACAAGCACTACATCATACAACTAAGGTTTTATAGTCCTAAACATTCACCCATTACTTACAACTGATCATAACCAAAAGAAATCAAGTTCATCACCATCACCACTATAACCAAAAGTAAGGATATTATCCTAATCTAGCTACATGAAGTCATCGTGAGTGAAGTGAGCTAGCCCATCTCCCAAATGTCGCCTTGGAGTTACCTAGAATAAAATATCAATCACAAGCGTGAGCTCATCACTCAGCAAAGTGTAATGCGAAAAGAAATTAAAGTGAACATGTAGCAATTATACATATGAACTACATGACTTTAAACATACAAGGAATTTAACACACAAATCCTCATCCAAATCATCTCATTAGATCTTTACTCAGCATCACAATTATGCAATGCATCATGCATGCTTATGAATGCAACCATCTTTGGCTCATACCGGTATTGCCGGATGCACGCCCGTCGGCATGCACCCTCTCATCCCTTCCATCCCATGGAGGGGCCTACTCTTACTGTCTCGCTCCCATTCATCTCGATGAATAGGACTACGAGGTAGGACTTTTGTGCTCACTACGGGTGAGCATCGAGGCCCGCATCAACATGGGACGCCCCGTCCATTATGAATGCATGAGTGTAAATGGCACACATAGAACACCTCTTCATTCATTTCTAATCATTATTGCAAGACATAACAGAATGCATCACATAGATAAATATTACTTTCATAACCATCATTCGCGGTAGTCTATTCAAGTTCACAATTAAGTCATCAATATAATTTCTTTTATGTGGGTAAGGTCCTAAATAACATTAACCTTTACATTACCACAACATGCATATCACATTACACTTGCCTTCAACTGCGAGGAGGAGGATGGCGAGAAGTTGAAGCCTCTCCCGACGCTACTCCCCCTGGAAAAACATTTGCATACCCAAATTTTCAAATTCTAAGCAAGCCACACAACCATACACACAAATCTCTACTACGCCTGAACTCATAAAAGACACAAAATCCCGACAATTAGAAATCCGGACAGCAAGCGCTCTAAAGAGTTTAACTAAAAAAATGGGGTTCTTTACCTCTAGTTAACCATAAGAGGCTAATCTACAACTACCTCACAACCACTTATGCGGAAGGTGCCTCGCAGGTCTACAAATAGCAACTACAACTCATCCGCAAAAACTGAGCTTGCTGAAATTTCCCAATTCCAGGACATCGACTTCCAAAGAGCTCAACTTTTGATTGGCTCAACGGATTTTAGCGTTCTTATACTCGAAAGGACCGCAAAGGAATAAACTACACGAATAACATAGCCACTCACTTGGTCAACGCACCAGCTGATCGCAGATCGACTACGAACAGAGAGTACCGACCACTTGGCACAATCTGGACAGCCCTCACAGAAATAGCCATAACTTCCAAACGGCTGGGCCAAATCTTGATTTCTTGAGCTCTAGATAAACTTAAGAACACTAGCTTCGTTTTTCTCTATAGCCAACTGGTCAAGAGATGACTTGAACTTGCCCAAATCGAACTCCAAAGTCAGCTAAGAAACAATCCTAAATCAGCCCAACCTCCTCTAAACATAAGGCTAGTTTTGTCCCCCACCATAAACAGATCTAGGAACCCTAGCCCCACTAGAAATCAACTAGAATCCCCATGCCACAGCTTCAACTCCCAAAAGAAAACCTAGGGTCTCTTACCTTTCCTTGCCCCCAAGAGGAAGGAAGGGAAGGAGCTGTTGCCCAGCTGCCGGTTGAAGGGCGCCAGCCTGGGAGTCGCACGGCCAGGAGGAAGAAGAATGGGCGCTGGCCGTGGTGAGGAAGGAGCAGGGGCGGCGGAGCTGGCAACACCGATCGGACCTGGGGCTGGAGCAGGAGACGCCGGCAGGGCCTGGAGAAGGCGCGGGGAGGAGCTCGGCGGGCTGGGAGTCGCAGGGAGGCAGGGCACTGGAACCAGAGAAGAAAAGAAATGGGGAGCCCGCAGGGAAAATAAGAGGAGGAGGTTTCGGTAGGATTGAGGCAGGGCTGGAAAAAAATCTGCCAGGAAGATGAATAACAGCCACACAAAGGAAAGGGAGAGAGATGAGGTTAGGGAAAAAAATGGTGGAGAGGGAAATTCCGAAAATAACCCTCCCAACCAAAAACTTTTAACCCCTCAAGATGGCTAACCTCCCCTGAGATTACCTGCCAGACGGGCCCAACTCACCCGACTGAAGGCACAAAATTTTTGGGGCAAGGTTTTTCGCAATATTACAGGGTCTCCATTCAAAAGGTATCTCAAATTTTGTTTTGAACATGAATTTTACTCAAAAAGGAAAAAAGTCAAAAAAAATTCAAATAAAGTTCAAATGGTTTGAAATTTTTCATAAATGAACTTTGGACTAGTTAGAAGGTTTCGCAAAAAGAATTTTCTTTCAAAAGATATGGCAAAATGTGCTTTGTAGGCATGAAAAGAAATTGAGTTTCCACCAAATGATCAAAATACAATCCGAATTGACATTTATAGAGATTCGAACTTTCATGGCTTTGTATGAGTTAGAAATACTATTTCAATCCAAGAAGCACAAAGATATCCAGCTTAAATAGCAAAACCTACAATTTACAAGAATAGGTCATTTCTGGGTCAAAATGGAGGATTTTGGCCAAATTCAAATGGCTATAACTTTTAAACAGTTGGTCATTTGGAAAACTTCGAACTAAAGAAATGCTTGAAATGATCAACCCTACAAGTTTTATGTTGACCACTTTTCAAAAACTCAATAGATTTTAATTTATAAAAATATTTTATTTAATTCAAAAACAAGATCATATAAGATCTATTTGAGGCCAAGTTTGCTATTTTGTTTCTAAAATAGATAATTTTACTTCAAAAGCATTGTGAAACATTTGAAATACATATTTAAGAACTATTACAAAGATTTTCATAAATATAGGTGTAATATCTCGGTAAGGTCGTTTATTATTTGGGTTCCTTATTAGCGAGGCAAGGTCTGGCAAGTGTCTGTGGGATGTTTGTGGGTTGTAGGGTTTGGTTAGATATTGTGGGCCATTAGTGGGCTTGTCCTAACCCTAGCCTACCCTCCCCTACCTAATTCTTTTCCTCTCCTTTCCCTGGTCAGCCTCCAGCGCCTCTCCTCCTCCTGGTGCTTCCCCCCTGGCGCCTCTCCTTCCCCCTGGTATCCTCCTCCCCCAGTCGAGCTCCTCCCTACAGCATCCCCTCCTCCTTGTTTCCCCTTGTGAGTAAGTGAAGGTAAATTTCTTTTTAGGGTTTTGTGGTGGCTTGAGTGCTGTTTTTGGGAGGAGTCCTGCTAGATTTGCAAGTTCTAGGGTTGGGGGATTTGATGGATATGGGTGGAAATGGTGGATCTAGGATTTGGAAGTTATGCAGTTTTTCGGGTTGTGCATGTTTGCTATTGGAATTGTGATTTGAGGTCCCTAGAGCCCTTTCCTGTGGGGTTGGCTATAGAAGAAGTTGTAGATTGTGGTGTTACCTTTAATTAGAGAGGAAGATCACTCAGTTTAGTTCAGCCGTTTAAAGGTTATGATTATATGTTTGCTTGTTGTCTAGATTCTGCTGTTGTTAGTAGCTACAGTGGGGATTTCCAGTGTAGGGTTAATTAGAAGCCGAATCAGAATGTCTCAATTGCTAGAAATAGTTGGGAATTTTTTTGTAGATTCTAAAAATGTTATCATTTACTTAATTTAGAGTTGTATATCATTAGTTATGCTCAGTTGAAGTGGGCTGTCCAGATGTTGGATCCCTGCTAGAAGTTCAGATTTCGGGCAATCTGGACTGATATTCGGGTCATGTTTTGGGGTTCTTTTGTTTAGTTCCAGAGATGTTGCATTCTTTGAAAATTGTAGATCGCTGTCTGACGATTAATTAGAGTCTAAGAACTCGAATTTTGGTTCATTCGTTTAGAAATTATGCTAGTTTCTTTGCTTGATGTGCAACTCTATTCAGCCGTTTATAAATTATGCTAGTTTCTTTGCCTACTGCACAATCTCTATTCCAGGAGACAGTAGCCGTGTTAAACTATTATTTAGGGCAAGTTGGAAGCCAATTTGAAATTTCGGAATAACTAGAGTTAGATGGCAAATTTTCTGTAGTTATCAAAAATGTTTTCATTTGCCTAATTTTGAGTTGTCTAGTATTATTCATGCTCTATTGAATGTGCTATCCAGAACACTGAATCTCTACTGGAAGTTCAGAAATAGGCAGATCTGGATCGATGTTCAGATTAGTTTTTGGGGACCATACGTCCAGTTCCAAAGGGATTGGTTGTTGCAAAAAAATGTGCATGGTTGTCTTAAGTTTCATTAGAGCTCAAGAACACTAGCTTTGAATCAACCATTTAAATGTTAACGTTGTTTTAATGGCTACTATCCAAATTTGGATCTCCAGGGCAAAGGTTGTGAAATTGGCATTTTAGGGATAACTAGAGGCCCGAATCAAATGATCTAAATACCTAGAGAAAGTTAGGAAATTTACTCTAAATGTCAAAAGTATTTTCGTTTACTAAATTTAGAATTGTGTAACAATAGTTATATTATGGTGAAGGCAGCTGTCCCTGTTGAGATGAATACCTTTTTATTTTATCTGCAGGAGGTGACTTGGGTGTGGCCTCATGTTCACACCACACCGCTTCGCATGGTAAAGAGGCAGGTACATCGTACTTTTGAGGATGGTTTGTGTGTTGATATGTGGTTTCCTTACTTTATTTGTTGCTCTACTAATTTAGATTGATTCCGATTGAGAATGGGCTTTTGGAAAGGTTAATTTATGGCAAGTTTGTTGCTCAAGTGAATGGGGGTGATATGAGCTTAGTTTAAACGATTAAGTTGCTTTCTAGTGATTGTGTATATGAGAATTATTAACGCTGTCATGTTATGACCACAATGCTATATTTGTTATCATAATGCTTTATATGGATTAGATGCAATTGTGGGTATGGATTGTGCTCTATACTTGTGATGATGAGAATGGGATCATGTGGCAAATGATCATTTGGTAAGAATGAAGGTGGGTAAATGAAAAGTGAGTATGTATGTGGCATCCTTTTTAAAGTGGGTACTTATGTGGCTTTGTTTAAAGTGAGTACTTATGTTGCTTCTTTTAAAATGATTTATTTGGTTGCATCTTTTACATTCATGTCATACATGAGATGTTCGAGTCAGGTCAGTGAGAAAGTCATATGGGGACATATGACTAATCCGGAGAGCTCTTGAGAAGTCCTACCTCGTAGTCCCACCCACGAGGATAGATGGAAGTGAGTTCTTAAGAGTAGGCCCCTCCGCAGGGATGGAAAGGAATGAGAGGGTGCGACACCGATGGTTGTGCACTCGAGTTAAACCGGTATAAGCGTTGAAAAGGTGCATTTGAGCATGAAAGCATACTGCATTGCATAACATTGCTAATGTTGATTGACGAATATTGTGAAGAAGGGTTAAGACATTGAGTCATGGATTCAATCAAAGATGATTAATGAGTTGAATTTGAGAAATGGTTAGGATATTACTGATTTATGTGCTTGCTGAATTTAAATAAGAAATGTTGTTATATTATTATTTTAAGATGTGTTAATTGGTTATGATATTGTTCTTTGATGTACTTTGCTGAGTTTTATGAACTCACACTTGTTGTATGTAATTGTTTAGGTCATATTTCTTGAAGTTTGACCCACATCTCATGAGCTCTCTTGATATTGGAAATTTTGTTGAATACATATATGCTCACAACGCTAAATAAAAATGTTAGTTGCTTGAGCGTCGAGATGTAGGCATTTCTCCTCTCCTCTACTTGGTGCAATTTGATCCAATGGCGAAGAAAAGCTGACATCTACGATCCATCATATTTGGGGGCTCGTGGATTTAAAATGAGAAGTCATAAAGGACTTCCATGAAGCATAATTTAAGCCATTAAAAATATGTGAATTAGTGTAGTGCACCAAACCACTAGTCGCCATCCTTACTCTTGTCAAAAATCTAAATATGGGATATGGACACACACCAAAAACTCAAAGACTATACCATATATGTTCAAGTAAGCATTTGGAAACTTCGGATATATCGGGCCCAATTCAATAGGATAAGATATATGTGGAAGGGATACCTCCATGCATATAAGGACTTGATCGTGTTCTCGTTATGAGAAAACCAGCTCGAGTACGCCCAATATCTAAGGGAGTTTGGATATGCTCTGAAGGTCACGTGATGATGGACTCCTCATCGACTATGATTCGGTATCCAAAGCCGATTACAACTCAACTTGAGGTAAGGCTACCCTGACTATATAAGGATGAGGATAGACATCCCCAGAAGAGACAAGCAACTCTCAGACTACAGCCATCCAGAGCTAGACAAGCGAGAAGACCCTTTGAGCAGAACATCTTTAGCTATAGCTTAGCCTTCCCCAAGTTTAATCTTCATTGTAATTAGAGCTAAGCATCTTGCTTTGTACTCTGTTCGCCAATTCCACACATCATCCATATAGGAGTAGGGCATTACTTCATTTGGAAGCACGAATCTGGCTACATCATGTGCCCCTGTTTTCGTGCCTGACTCTACTAAATCTGAAGGTACTCGAAGTATAAGTTTGTTGTCGATTTCTAACCTTCGACAGTTGACACGACAGGTGGGGGTTCTTCAGTTGTTTTTGCAGATCATACATGTCTCCGGTGCTTGTTCACACCAGAGTTTCCGATGTCAACCAATCTCCATTAGCCAGATCTGAGATTGCCTTTGGAACCATGCTGTACCAATGGGAGCCGATCGAAAATCTTAAGTACATTGGCTTCATCGAGTCCCGCTCCGAGGACCCATGCCATTAGATGTGCTTCATACATTTCGACCCTATGGACCCTAGCGTCCTCAAGTACGTCAACACAGAAAGTGACAGCGACAGTGACAGCTTCAGCAGTCAGGGGTATAGCCGAACGGATTGACACGTGTTCATAGCTAGTGCCAACAATGGTACTACTGCCGAAAGTTCCCAATAGAGGAATCCTTGGGCAGAAACCAGCAATGGTCATGGATACCAAATCCCCCCATGCACACCTCAAGATCCTATAGTGACGGCAACAGTAGTGTGAGAAGCCGTAAACGCTGTTGCTCCCAGTACTGCAGATCATCACCGAGATCTAACCGCCGCGGCCACTACTGAGATCATGGCCAACCTATCAAAGCAGCTTGACCTTGATAATCCAGCGATGCCTCACCCACGGGCGCGAAATTTTTAGGGACAACAGACTCTTCGGTAGCACGACCACAATGGTGGGCCCAACCCCATCCTAGGGGCAACATCCCATCAGAGTCATAGCAGTGACATCTTTAGTACCCCTGAGGACAATGTCCAGTGCACTCACATATTGCTAAAATCTCTTTCGCCACTAGATCCGGGCAACCCAATTACCCCAGTGTTTGACCAGATGAAGACGCTACTCAATATAGCGCAAGCCTAGACTGCTCGAGTAGCCAACTTGAGGTTCGGACATCCTAGCCAACACGGGGCTAGGAGATAGCTGCCATGACCATCTCATGATAGTCATCGAGCAGCAAGATTAGTGGTGGCTAACTCTAGCCATCGTACCTCCAGGGCAGTTCGTTCCAACCCCCACCAGGACACCCTGGGGATCGTTGAGACCGTATTCCTCACAATCAACGAGATTTGCATGACGTCCTATGCGATCAAAGGGAAGAAAGTGACAGCAAGGACCGCGAGCAATGAGAAAACAAGTCTCTATCCTCGAGGAACCGATCTCCAGCATGTCGGGCCCGATGCGGCGAGTCTCTGCCTTCAAGCGGCTGCTCACTGACACGGCGTAGGTTCCCTCCTTGGCAAGATGCACACCAATGGCAATGCCAGGTGACCCCTGAGGATGTCGATGAGGGGTGCAAAGTGTTTACTCCCAAGCTACGCATAGTTAGGTGGCCAGACAAGTTTAAACCAGGCCCGGTGGAGAAGTACTCGGGCAAGATCAACCCCGTCGAGTGGCTGCAGATCTATACTACAATCATGAGGGCTGCTAGAGGAAACGAGAAGGTGATGGCCAACTATCTGCTGACCACCCTGGATGGTGCAGCAAGATCTTGGCTACTCAACCTCCCCCCAAATCGATATCATCATGGGCAGAGTTGTAGGCCTAGTTCATCGCCAATTTTTAGGGCACATATGAATGCCTCGCAATGCATAGCAACATGCATCGGGTGGTGTAGAAGCTAGGAGAGTCATTGCGCAGCTTCATCCGATGATTCAGTGATAAGCGCAACCTGATCCCTAACATCTCAAACGAAGCAGTCATAGTGGCCTTCGAGAACGGTGTCGAGGATAGCGAGCTGAAGGGAAAGCTCATCAGTTGAAAGATCAGAACCACCAAGGAACTCTTCGTGTTAGCGCACAAATACGCCATACATGCCGAGGCCCAAGGTCATCGATGACCCCAAGTATGGCAACGATAAGTCTGAGTCATCTAAGCAAGGGGTGAAGAAGAACAAGAACCACGGGGAGAAAAGCAAAGGTGACTCCACTATAGCCATGGTCGAAAGGGGCAAGGCACACAACCTCGGTGACAACAAAGATTGATGCCATGGAGGGAACAAGTACTGCCAAATCTATCATACGGACAAACACGTCTTTGATGAGTGCTAGGTGATCAGCAAGAAGGTCTAAGAGAAGCTCAAGGCCACCCTCGCCGAGCATGGAATGGAGCAGGCCAAAGGAAAACCTAAAGAGGATGAGCCTGAATACCACGGGGCTGATCACAAGCTGGCGCACATTTTTGGGGGATCTGCCACGTATGAGTCCAAGAGACAGTACAAGGCAGTTGAAATGCAGGTCAACCTGGCCATGCCAGCTCTCCCCAAATTTCTCAGGTGGTTGGAAGTACCGATCACCTTCGACCGATCAAATCACCCAGCCGTGGTTCCACATCCGGGACGATACCCAATGGTGGTCGAGCCCACCATCATCAATGTTAAGGTCACTCAAACCTTAGTCGATGGAGGTAGTTTGTTAAATCTGATCTTTGTGAAAACGATAAAGAACATGGGGATCCCTCGGATAGAAATAAAGGCTGGAGCCGAGCCATTCCATGGCATAACTCTGTGCTCATCATCAACACCGCTTGGCCAGATCGAGCTACTAGTCACGTTTGTTACGCTAGACAATTTCCGCACCGAAAAGATTCTCTTTGATGTAGCGGATTTTGAAACTGCCTATAATGTGATCCTGGGACACCCAATACTAGCCAAATTCATCATAGTGGTGCACTACATGTACCAGATTATCAAGATACCGGCACCAAAAGGAATCCTTAATATTAAGGGAGACCAGCGCGCCGCGGTCAGGTGCAACAAGAAGAGTTTGGAGATGGCCAAGCATATCTGTGGATCAGCAGCTAGAGCTAACGTCGAGGGAGCTAAGTGCCAAAAATCCAAGAGTAGTGACCAAGCTCCCCTGTCCGATAGTGTTGCCAAAGACCCAGTTGGCGATAGCAAAAAGGACAAGAAAACCAGTGAAGATGTCAAAATGATGCCCCTAGATCCGTCGGAGCCTTCCAAGATGATCAAGGTAGGCACTGACCTTGACCCTAAATAGGAACTCAAGCTCGTCACCTTTCTTCGGGCAAACCGCGACGTGTTTGTATGGCAACCATCCGACATGCCCAAGGTCCCCAAGAAGGTGATCGAGCATCGATTGGCCGTGGAGCCAAACGCCATGCCTGTGGTGCAGAAGCAGCGTAGATTTGCAGAAGACCAGAAGTAGGCCATACAAGAGGAGGTCGGCAAACTCCTGAAGGCAGGCTTCATCTGAGAGGTCCGTCACCTGACGTGGCTGGCAAACCTTGTCCTCGTCAAAAAGCACAATGGCAAGTAGAGCATGTGCGTCGACTACACTGATCTCAACAAAGCCTGCCCTAAGGATCCTTTCCCTCTCCCCCGCATTGACCAAATAGTAGACTCTACTGTGGGTTATGAACTGCTAAGCTTTCTAGATGCCTATTTGAGGTATCACCAAATTAGCATTTGCGCAGAAGATGAGGAGAAAATGGCTTTTACTACACCTTTTGGTGTATTCTGTTATATTAAAATGCCTTGCATTTTGAAGTGTGCTGGTGCCGCGTATCAACGTTGTATTCAAAACTATTTGAAGTCCCAAATCGGGCGCAATGTAGAAGCATATGTCAATGACATCATGGTAAAATAAAAAACCGGAAACACCCTAATTGATGACCTCAAGGAAACATTCGACAATCTCAGGAAGTATCGAATGATGCTTAACCCTAAGAAGTGCATGCTCAATGTCCCGTCTGGCAAGCTTCTCGATTTCCTAGTGGCTAGTCGAGCCATCGAGGCCAGCCCGCACAAAATCGAGGCTATCAAACAAATGTGACCTCCGCGGACTTTGAGAGAAGTGTAAAGTTTGCAGGTTGCATTGTAGCCCTTAGTCGATTCATCTCTCGGATGAACGAGCGAGGGCTACCCTTATTCAAGCTACTCAAGAAGTAGAACAATTTTGAGTGGACTGATGAGGTAGAAAAAGCTTTTCAAGACTTGAAAATGTACTTATCGTCTCCATCAATTTTAATTTCACCTAACAAAATAGAGGAGCTCTTTCTACATATTGCAGCTACCCCCCATGTAGTAAGCACAATCTTGGTGGTCGAATAGGATTGCCCCGAGAAAAAGACCAAAGTCTAGAAGCCAGTATACTATGTGAGTGAGGGGTTGCACGATGCCAAGGTGTGATATCCGTAAATAGAGAAGATGTTGTATGCCGTCTTGATGAATTTTTGGAAGCTGCGGCACTACTTCCTAGCATACAAGATTATGGTCATGATGATGTATTCGCTGAAGGAGGTACTACGCAACCGAGAGGTGACAGGGTGAATTGCATAGTGGGCGGTCGAACTCAATGAGTTCAAGGTCAATTTCATGCCGCGGACCAACGTCAGGTCAAGAGTTTTTGTAGACTTCATCATGGAATGGACACACATCGAGAAAAGGGAGACCAAAACGGTCGATGACCACTGGACTATGTTCTTCGATGGATCGCTTTCGCTTTAGGGCTTAGGGTTCAGCATCATGCTCAAATCACCAACAAGTGAGGAACTCAAATATGTCGTCCAACTCAATTTTCAATAATGTTGAAGAATACGAGGGACTTGTCAACAGGCTCTAGATAGTTGTGGCACTTAGAATCAGGCAATTACTCATGAAAAGAGACTCACAGCTAGTCGTAAACCAAGTGCAGAAGCAGTACCAGTGCTCGGATGACAATATGACGGCATACTTGAACAAGGTTCACAAACTAGAGCACAAGTTCAAAGGGCTCAAGGTAAGGCATATCCGGTGAAGTCACTACAGGATAATCCTAATTTCCCGGCGTTTATTTTAGCCGGCACATAAGTTAACTGCCCTTGTAAAAGAATTTCCCGGTGTTTATTAGTTTTAGCGGCATATAAATTTCTTGGCGTATATATATGCTGGTATACATGTTACTACAGCGAATATATGTGCCGGTAAATTTTAATATTCTAGGGCGTTTGCAAATGCCATAGTAGATTTTATTACTGGCATTTGTTAATGACTCAAAAAGTTAGATATTGACGGCATTTACAAACGTCGTGGTATACTTACTAAGGCATAAATAAACATTGTGGAAAACTCATACAATTACGGCTTATACAACTGCCAGGATACCATATCATGGCGTTTCCACAAAAAAAGGGCACGTAGATGGAAAAAGTAGTGTGCGCGCACCAAATGCGCAGGGCCTAGCTATACCACACACGCCAGCATAACCCTTGGAAAAAAATCCCCACTTCTCCCTGGCCTCCATCTAAAACCTACTGGTCGGCCTTGGCCTTGCCCTCGTCGATCTCCCACACATCTCCTTCCCGGTCGGTTAGCGGCGTCACGCGGATCTTAGGCGATAGCGTGGTAGCTAAGCGGCGCCGCTGCCCTCGTCGATCTCCACACGCATCTCCTTCCCGATCGGTTAGCAGCGTCCGCACGGATCTTGGCGGCAAAGAATGGTCAAGAAGCGGCGCCGCTCGATTACTCCACCGCCACTCGATCGATCTCGCCACGACGCCAGCCCTGTCAGCTCGTTGCCCAGGCCATCACCCCCAAGTCCCCCACACCGCGCCTCTCTACCTAGGCTCTCGGCCCCAAGCCGCCGCCGCTCCTCTACGCCGTCGCCTCGCTGATCCTCGCCTACCTCCATTGCCACCGATCACACCATCCTTTAGGGATTTCCAATCCTCTCCACTCGTCCCAACGTTTTTTTTCCTCTTGGTGGGGCGCTGCGCTCCTGTGAAGGGGAGGATTTCATGAGACCCCGACAAGGAGGTCCATGGCTACCGGAGGCCGCCAATGGAATGGAAGATCCCATCGACATCGACAAGGTAGGGCTGGGCCGGGCCCCCTTCTCCTCTTCTATACCGCCGCAGTCGCCATCTCTTCACCTTGATTACACCCCCCAACCCCCGCGCGTCTTTTGTTGAAGTAGGTTCTTTTAGCTTATGAGCATAATGCCAGATTGCCAACGCGGGAGGTGGGAGCCAGCAGTGTGATTTATCTGGCCGAGCCAAGGTTAGACTTTTCATGTGAGGCGCGCTGCAATGAAATGCTAGGACGCAAGATCATTTCTTGATCGGAGAATATTGTGACGAGACAAGGAGGGTGTGAATTGAGTTTGGGCTTCTGGCATTGGAATTTCAGGTATCATGGTGCTCTGTTCAAATTATTTCGTGAACATGTTTTGGAAGTAGGAGGTGTTGTAGCACCAGCTTAGTTTTTGTTCGAGTTAAAATATATATGAGCTTGAATTTCAAGGTTTTGCTAAACTACTTGGTTTTAGGGCCTAAGATGATGTTTACCATTTGTATGATAAACACCAAATTAGTAGTAAGTCAGCTCTGCCCTTTTGTTAGGAGTTAGGACTAGCTCCTGTGTCACATCATTCTATGTATTATGTAGCCAGGTTATATTCTTAAGCTCTATTGGTCACAAAAGATTGTGAATAATCTTCATTATCGTGTATGAACCCTACCCATGGTTTTCTGTTGCGGTATGACCGAGGAGATATCTCTTCTTACCTAAAATGAATCCTGCTCTTTTAGATGTTACGCATAACTATATTACGTAAGGTGGCCAAACATACTACCTTTGTAGCTGTACCTTTCACGTGGCGCAAAGAACATAAAAAATACAATGAAGAAAACAATGCTCTGAGCAAACACTCCCATTAGTTTGTTACGAGGGACATGGCCAGAAGACACTCGGAACTTTCAAATTAACATTGGTTCTATCAATGTTTTGGTTGTGACGATACTACATTTCTAGGAATTGCTCTAAATTCCAATGAAAGAGTTTTTATAATGTTTTACCAATGATCGCTTGATTACTCCACTTCATAATTCTGTTCATCCTCATGAATTTGGCAGGCACTTATTGCTTTAAAGAAAGGCACCCAACTGCTTAAATATGGTGCAAAGGAAGCCAAAATTTACTCCTTAAGATTATCAAATGTAAGTACATTGCTGCAACATCCCCCTGTTTAATAAAACTTGATCTTGAATAATGATTTTGAACTATGCAATGTTTTGCCTGAACTAGACCATCGTGGTTTCAGATGGCTTTCTTCTTCATTGTTACATATGTATCTGTCTTAACTTTCATGTAACTACTCTTCTTACAACCATTGGAGCAGAAATAACTGCAAAATGGAAATCATTGTAAAATCTTTAATATACTAACAAGAAAATGGAGAGCCATACAACTTCCTTTTTCAGTTATTATATATACTCACATGAATATCTCTTTTATGCTCCACAGGATGAATCAACTCTTATTTGGGTCTCAAATTACTCAGAGAAAAGTTTGAAACTATGTTCTGTGTCCAGAGTTCTCTCCGGACAAAGAACAGTAACAACCTTTTAAACAATTTGGTCATATTTTATTTCAAGTCTTTGATCTTTCAACAATTATTCTTTTCAGCTGGTTTTTCAACGTTTTCTGCTCCCTGAGAAGGACCATTTATCCTTCTCACTCATATACAATGATGGGAAGCAGTCTCTTGATTTGGTATTACAATGAGAATTAATTTAACATTCTTGCTTCCCTTCCTTACTGACTGAGTGTCATGTAATTATTTTCGATCCTATTTTAAAGATCTGCAAGGACAAAGTTGAGGCAGAGGTGTGGTTTACAGGCCTTAATGCCTTGATATATGATTGGTTTGCATTTATGCTTGTGAATGTGCTTTATTAGTTTTAATTCACTTCCTAATTCCCTACCTTGTTTGCTTTTTTGTTTTAATTCACTTCTATTACCCCACTTTGTTTAATTTTCATGAAAATGCTAGACTGCTTATTTCCTTATTTTTTCTCTGTAGTGGTCATGCACTTAGTCATTCGCATCAATATCTTTCTGTTTATTCTCCTTGAACATCCTACCTGCTAATTTCTACTTTGTTTTGTAACTTGTGCTCCTGCACTTAATTGCTACCACTATGTGTAATCTTTATACATTTAAATCGTTCTTTTATGCTTTTGAGTGCAGAATGATATGGACATTTCTCATCGATATGGTCCTATGGGGATAAATACCAAATCTAGTACTGGCAATAATCCACAAAATTCATTCCATAAGTCAGCTAAAGTAAATCAATCTATATGAGGAGGACTACAAGTCAAAAGGATTTCTTGCATTCACGAGACAGCAGCTCGGTGAGTACCTTACATATAATCCTTTCTGTGGTACTGGAGAATACTGGCGACTGAATAAACCCTGCTATATAAGGATACAAATCTCATGATGTGCTATTTCTTTCTGGTAGTTATTGATTTTTTTCCTTACTTCTTACCAATTTGTTACGGAAAATGCTTACTCATTATTAATCATCTATTAAGTCCAGCACTTTCTTTTCTTTATTCGGTGCCATTATGTTTAACTCTTATATGTGCACTGGGTGCACAATGCTCATGTCTAACTGATGGAATTGTAGCCATTTCTCTTCTATTTCAAGTATTGAATAAACCTTTCATGATGAAAGTACATGTTGTACAGTTAGAAACTGCCATGACAGATGTTCTTCGGGAAGTGAGTAACTTTTTATTTATCTGTGTAATACTTGTCATTTTGCTGTTTTGTTACACATGTGTAACTTAAAGTTCTCTGGGAATGTAGTTGTGCACACTTTGTACTCATTAGTATCTATTACACATAAGCTAACCAAGCTGAGCATGCTCCTTGGTCATGTTCATTCATTACATGAATATGATAAAAACACAATGTTTGCGATTATTTGGTTGGGTTGATGGGAATGAAATTGCTTGCTTGCTGGAGAATCTTGTTTTATGGGCACCCATTGTTTAAGAAAATCTAATTGGTAGGTGCACTACTCCTTAGCATATGGAGAATGTGTCCCTCTTGGATCAATAATGCATTTATCTGATAAAAAGGTGGCTAATGATAATGACATAGATTTGTAGTGGAGTTCTCTTGTCATGAACACAACATAAATTCATTTATCCGGCTTGGTAGCTCTTGTCAGCGATTAACCACACTATGTGTGGAAGCCCTTTAGTCTCTCAGGAGAAATGGGTTCATGGGAGCATAATACAGAATGCATGAATCTTTTGTTTATTTCAAAATTCCTATCCATTGCCATTTTTTCAGTTCAATTTCATTGGAATATGATGTTTGTTGGACAAATTTCCAGAGTGCTAATTACCACCAAGAAGCTGCTTCATTTCCTTTTAGAAGTCATGTCAAATTTACTCTTGAGATGTTGTAAGGGATTAAATAGATGTCCATCACCACTATATTTGCGGCCAAAAGTTTCAATGATTGTTAGGAATCAATGTTCTTTTTGGGGTGAAAAATGCAGAAACATGATATTTTGGGTAGTAGCACTAGCCAAATTAGCACAAGTTGTGCATATATACAGTATGAGGCATGTCCGGAAATTGTCTAATAGCTTCCTTTTTGTATTGGTGACATGTATCCATCATGAAAATGTTGGATCATCCCAATATAGTAAATCTCATTGAGGTGATTGATTCCCCAAACATAGATAAATTCTACATGGGTATTTAATGATATTCTCATCATTTTATTGTTTTATTTTCTTTTATTTATTCTAACATAGCAGTTTTTTGGCTTGCTTGTTGGCATTTTTTGTCAATATTTTATATAATCATAATTTACACTTTTCCATTGGCATTGCGATTGGAGTATGTTGAAGGAAAAATGGTCTGTGATAATGGTTTAGGAGAAGCTACTTCCAGAAATTACTTGCGAGACATAATCTCTGGTGTTATATATCTTCACTCTCATGTAAGATTTCAATTTTTCTTTTCAGTAAAAACTGTTTCATCATTGTGAGTGTTGTGCCGTGTCAGGGCCTATAAATCAAGCTATATCATGTTGAAAAGTGAAAACAATTTACTAGTGCCTTAATGTCTTTCATTAGCAGTCTAATCATATTAATAGGATTTTTGGAAAAGAGATGAACATCACAAGTTTGTATCGCACAAATTAATACAACCAACCTATTTTTAACTTTCACAGTCGACGAACTTGTTAGGCTCGCTTCATCCCATTCACTCTTGCCCACAGGAGTCTTCGTTGAGAAACTCCTTAAACCATCCATCTCCCTCGTAACGGGAGATAGATGCTGCCCAACTCAACTAGCAGCTTGGTCGAGTCAGCGAGGCAGAACTAGCAGACACGTAAGCTGCACTACTTGAACGCGAGCTGACTTGGATGACCCCATTCCATGCCTATCTCGAAGGTCGAGAGATCCCTGATGATGATGCCTAAGCCAATAAAATTGCACGTAAGTCCAAGCTATACGCATTGGTAGATGGCAAACTCTATCAAAGGGGAGTAATGGAATCTTGATGAAGTGCATCACTCAGGAAGAGGGCAATAAAATATTGCTCGATGTCCATGGAGGCATCTGCGGCAACCATATGTCCAAGCGCACTATTGTCGTAAAAGTTTTTCGGCAGGGTTTCTACTGGCTGACTACCTTCCAGGATACTTGCAAGCTGGTGAAAAAGTGTGAAAGCTACCAATTTTACAGCAAGCAAACCACCTTACTAGCCGAGGCACTACAAATTGTTTCTCTGTCTTGGCCTTTCTCCATCTAGGGCTTGGATATCTTGGGACCTTACCCTAGAGCTCAAGGAAGTTATAAGTTCTTGTTCATGGAAATCGACATGTTCATCAAGTGGATCGAGGCCGAACCCGTCAGCAACATCACCTCGAAACAGGCCAAGAAATCCATGAGTAGTATCGTTACTCGATTTGGCATCCCTAATCGAGTAATCAAAGATAATGGTTGTAACGACCCCCATTTTTACATAGAATGCAAAAATAGAAATCTCATGTGCACATAGTACTAGTCCCTGGATCAGTAGCTAGTACACACATTTACAACAATTGGAATCACAACCATACATTATATTAATTAAGCGAAAACTAATAAAAACATAAATCTTACAACTCAGAGTATATAGCAGCAAAAGAAGCAAAGCCTTGTAGTGTGCCCATCCATCCCGCAGGCAACTGACGAGGCATAAATCCCTAGAAAAGATTGCTTCAATGAAGATCCCGCATCCTGCGATGAAACAAACCTTCGAAGCTTCACTAACTTACCACCTAAAACAACAAATTAAGCAAGGGTGAGTACTTTCGTACTCCGCAAGACTTAAGGGTGATATTTGCAAATGCATAAATGCAGGCCAAGTCAAAGGAGGCTACTACAGTTAATTTGCATAAAGCGAAATTGAATTTTTAAATCGAGTTGTTTGCAAACAGAATTTGTAAGAGCAAGTTTGATTGATAAGAAATAAGTAAAGCATAAGTAACACTCACAGTCCTCCATGACATGAGCGACGAATAATCCAAATCATGAAATCCATCAATGTCGGCCCTTCGAAGCAACAATTGCTAAAACAAGTTCAAACCAAAACCCATTTTCAGAAAATACCAAAATCTAGCATTGGAATGACTTCACCAAGTGCCCATGACCGCGGGCGTGGCTAATCGATTAGATTTATACTCTGCAGAGGTGTACAACTTTACCCACAAGTCATGACCATTTCTTTTTGCTGCATGCTTCCCGCCCCTCTTTGGTGGGTGGCCAGAATGTTCATGACGAAAACCTTTACATTACAGGTTAACCGCTTTTGACTGGGGCGTTAACCCATACTATAACAAGAGAACTCAGAGCATAGAAATGATGGAACTCTCCCATAGCATGGCGTACACCGTTGCATTGGTAAGTAGAAACCCCTACAAGCAGACCTAGAAAGGAATGCCTGTGCTAGCTCCTGCCTTCCATAAATGCAAAGTTAAACCAGCTAACTTATTTGGTTTAAGACTGCCCCATCCCAACACTTGTGGTTTGCACGGATTTCATGGATCAATAGCATCCCATTGCTCGGTCCTTAAACTGACATGGGCGATACTTCACCCTACACTACGTGCAATTGCGTTTGCACACCCGGCTATTGCTAATAATCACCCACGTCAAAATCATAGTTTTATTTTGGGTTTTTAATCAAAATACCAGCAACCAACAGAGACATTTCCAAGGTTTTCAGGAAACAATTTTGATCTGCTCATGTACATTGCTGATTCTAAAGCATGGCTAAGCATGAATAATATGTAACGCATATACCCATGATGACATTAAGTAATGCCTATCCTTAATCTATGTTTATCATGGTTCACATGTCATACATATCAAGGAAGGTTCATGAGACAAAAGGTATAGCTACCAGTACCACAAAATAGCAAATTTACAGAAAGTAAACGCATGCATAAATTGGTTTAGTAAAACAAAAGAAAATTGAATACTGGGATCAATATGATCAAAGGGGTGCTTACCTTGCTTAATCCTTGTTTACGATGAAGAAGAGGATTGCGACTGACGATGGCAATGACGAAGTTAGAGACGTCGGGTTCTACACATCGATCAACGAAAATATAGCAAATAACAAACTTCAATGAGGACAAAAAAATAGGTGAAATGTGAACACTTAGAGCTATTAAGCTAACAAGATTAATATGTAGATCATGGTGAAGTGAGATTATCTTTTTATAATAGGGCAGTCTATACTTTAGAGGGCACTACTGAGCTAATTTCATGAGTTTTAGGATTTAGATGAGACATCATTATCATCGTTGAAAAAGCATATGTGGCATTATGAAGTTTATGCCATACGGAATCGGCGAGAAAGCGAAGCGAATGATTAACGCATAAGGGTTTAGAACTATCTAGATTTAGATGGAAAGCAAGTTATAAATAAGATGTTTTTCTAGAATATGGTAGCATGAACTTTGTACAGTGCTTCTAAACTGCTTTTACTGATTTTAGTATTTAGACGAGTTATTTTATTAACTAATGAAGTTGTATAAATAATCACAAGATTGACATTATCGGTTATCGGATTTCATTCTTAGTTTGCGATTACACTTAACACAATTACTTACTCATTTTTCTGGTATTAATAGGGAATGAATTTAAGAGTGTTTTAAAGTAGGTTTCGTGGTGTTTAGCTTTTATCCGAGATGCTTTCCATATAAGAAATCACTAGTGGCTTACATTAAAATATTTTTACACAGCTCAACTATGAGATACTTTTACATAACTAGAAACGATATCATTTTCTAAGATCCTAGAATTTGGTTTCGTCGGATTTGAAGTTCATTTGTGAAAGTTATGATTATTTGGACTATTTAATTATTGAAATTTGACAATAGAACTTTTAATTGCTCACTATAATAAAACCTAAATATTTTTACATATTTGGAATCCTTGTGACCTCAAGAGTGCAACAAAACTAGTTTAGTGGAGATTTGAGTTCATTTAATTCAAATTTTAACTATTTGATTTTCTATTAGTGAGAGGCTTCCTATGCTTTCTTTTTAATTCAAACTGAGTTCAACACTAAATGTTTCTATAAAAATAGAAAATTTATGACTACATAAATATGTGGAAATTATTTCATGATTTTAGGAGCTATAGTTTTTATAGTTGCTTCATAATACCTAAAAAGGGACTCTTGTTCAAATTCAATTTGAATGATTAAACTGCAAGTATCATATAAGTTTTTATTACATTATCCAACTCCTTACTTCCTAACTCAAATTTAGAAATTGAGTTTGTTTCATTTGGACATTCTTAGCAAAAGATATGAGCAATTGAATAAAAATGGAGTAAAAGAAAAATAAAAGGGCTGGGGTGGGATTCGAACTCCAGACCGATTGAACAAGGCTGTCAGGCATCACCACTAGACCAAGGCGATGCTTCTGAGAGGAAGAGGAGTTAAAATATTTGAACATGACTTACTTTCTCACAATGTAGAACCGAAGCAGAGGACTTCGGCCATGGTCTCGCCGGCGGGGAGAGGGAGGTCACCGGACCTAGACGCCGGCTGGAGGGGAAGGAGGGGATGATTGCGCACTCGCCTGAGGGTTCCAACAAAGTTTGCATTGACCGGAGTGACGCGCCACAGGAGCTAGGCGGCGGTGTTAATGGCGGGTCGCTTGAGAAGAAGAACCACCGTGAGAGAGATTGAATGGGTAATAAATTGAGCATCAGGGAGTAGCAAGGACCCCATTCCACCTGCTTTGCTGGACAGAGATTGGTCAGATTGGGCTGCCACCATGCACCAGACGCAAGGTAGAAGATGAATAGTGTCAAAGTGCTTTGAGCGAGTTTAGCTACAGCCAAGGGATTAGATGAGTTCGGGGATACGACTAGAGAGCTTAAAGCCAAAAGTATTGCCGAATTGCTTACTAAATCATACTATTGAAATCTCAGCTCGAGCTTCGGTTTGGTAGCAATGGTGGCAACTGATCGAGCTTGAGCAGAGAAGGCTTCAGAAAAATGGTGCTGGGGAGTGAAATGGAGGTGCTCCAAATTAAGTCTTGAATGGTAGTGGGGAGGTTCTAAGGAGTGTGAAGGTGTTCTGGGATAGCTCCGATATTTAGATAGCTGAGCACAGTCGTAAAAAATCCACCTTCCCTGGTATGAGCTCGCCCAGATAATGCGACGCTTACACAGGAGAAGGGATGGCCGGTTCTATTCTTGGCGATGGGATGGCGCGAGTCTCTGGCGCTTGGACAAGGCAGAACAAAGCGCGGGAGAAGCTGAGGACAAACGTGGTGATGATCGAGCTCTTGGACGGTGCGATTGATGCAAGCGATGCGATGACTTAGCGGGAGAATTCAACAGGACAGTGCTCGCTCGGGTTCACCGTGAAGGAGAACGCGTATGCTATACTAGCCGAAAACAAAATTTTCTACGCATTCAATCAGGATACATGCGAGTCAAAAATCATGGAGCATTACCCTTGGAGCACGTTAGCAGCGGAAGTAGAGTGGGTGAAGCCTCCGCGTGCTTCAAGCATCAGACGTGGTCGAGCGTACTCCATCGCTTTCGGCGAGTGCTTGCGAGATCACCCGAGTGCTCGCCGAGTGGTCTCCGGACCGCCCGAGTGCTCGCCAAGTGATCGCTGAGTCCTTAGCGTCTCCTCGCCCTTGGGTGCACGATGCGAGTTGGAGAGGGTGAAACCGATCGCCGATCGTGGCGAGACGGATGCTGTGGCGCCTCAAGGTATCCACCGTCCGGGGTGGAACGCCGTCGTTGGTGTGCTAGCACCACGCGACGGCTAGGGTTTCTGGCAGGGATAGGGGTCGACGGCTAGGGTTTCGTCGTGGGGAGAACCTCATGGCTGCACACCCCCATGCCCCTTTATATAGAGTGCGCTAACGGGCCTTCTACGATAGAAGCCCACTAGGACTCACTAATGGATCTTCTACAGTAGAAATCCATTAAGACGCCAGAGGATCCAAATCCGTGTAAACCCACTAATGGATCCAATCCATCAGACATGATCCAACCCGTTAAGTGTGTGACCCGTTAGGTTCATGCATAGCGGCCATAGCCCTGAAACCTCTTTTCCGAGACCATCGGACAATGATGGTTCCTAGCAGGACATGTTGTCCCCGAATGCAGAATGATCGTGTCGGTTGAACCATGATATACTCATATACCAATCCTTTTGCCACGCGATACCAGTCAAGCTCAAGGCAAGATGCGTGCCATCCTTGTGATAGCTCGACCCATTCACTCGTCAATGTAATGGATATAATTCGTGATTAACACTTTAATCACTTTGGCATGGCCATGCACTTTCCTTATCCATCCACACCAGGGGCCCGGAGATATCTCTCCGTTATCAAGGAGGGCAAATTCCATCTTGATCTCTTATATCTCACGTCATGTTTTATGGCATACTCGTAAGCTACCTTTATAACTCTCACGCTACGGAGAAGCGTTTGATAGCCCCAAGTATACAATTACACATCTTTGAGAATCAATAAGAATCTCGTGTCAAAGGATCGTATAGGTATACCACTCGAGACTACACCACGATGGCACTTCTAAGATAACAATCTCATCGGTGTCTCGGGCGGGTCTATCCAACCCCATGTTCTCTAACATGTGCCCACATTATTGATTTGATATCTCCATATCTATGGTATGTGAAACATTACTATCAATCAATACATGTCTTTGGTCAAATCACTATTGTCCCACATAATGATATGTGACCAGGATCGTTTAGAATAATATCGTATAACCAATGTGTTTCACAATTAAGTCATACTCAATAAACAAAGGAGTGACATTTATTCATGGAACTGATAAGTACATGAACATAGACGTATGATACAATCATCTCACATGATCGCCTCTAGGGCATATCACTAACAATCTCCCACTTGCACTAGAGTGCATCATGCAAGTATCTAATACCCATGGCTCTTGTGTGTGCCTCATGCTTCGGCTGTGGAAGAGGTTTTGTCAGCGGATCAGCGACATTTAGATCCGTGTGCACTTTGCAAATCTTCACATCTCCTCTATCGATGATCTCTCGGATGAGGTGATAACGCCTGAGTATGTGTTTGGATTTTTGGTGAGACCTAGGCTCCTTCGCTTGTGCAATGGCACCACTATTGTCACAATAGAGGTCCACTAGACAGGATGCACTAGCGATAACTCCCAACTCAGAAACAAATTTTCTGATCCAAACAGCCTCCTTTGCAGCTTCAGAAGCTGCAATATACTCAGCCTCAGTCTTGGAATCAGCCACTGTCTCTTGCTTGGAACTTTTCCAGCTCACTGCCCCACCATTGAGATAGAATACAAAACCGGATTGCGATCGTGAATCATCTTTATCGGTTTGGAAGCTTGCATCAGTGTAACCCTTTACAACTAGCTCTTCCTCTCCTCCAAAGACCAAGAACATGTCCTCAGTCCTACGTAAGTATTTGAGGATGTTCTTCACAGCTACGCAGTGACTTTCACCCGGGTTTGATTGATACCTGCTCGTAGCACTTAGAGCATATGATACATCTGGGCGTGTACATAACATGGCATACATGATGGATCCAATAGCGGAGGCTTATGGAATCACACTCATTTTCTTTTGCTCATCAGGTGTCGAAGCACACTGAGTCTTGCTTAGATGAATACCATGCGACATTGGCAAGAAATCCTTCTTGGAATCTCGCATATTGAACCGTTTCAATATTTTATCAATGTATGTACTCTGGCTTAATCCAATCAGCCTTCTCGATCTATCTCTATAGATCTTTATGCCCAGTATGTAGGCTGCTTCTCCTAAATCCTTCATCGAGAAACATTTTCTTAAATAAGATTGGACAGCTTCAAGCATTGGAATATCGTTTCCAGTCAACAATATGTCATCTACATATAAGATCAGAAACACAAGTGCGCTCCCACTAGCCTTCTTGTAAATACAAGGTTCTTCTTCATTCTTAATGAAGCCAAACTCTTTAACTGCTTCATCAAAATGAAGATTCCAACTCCGAGATGCTTGCTTCAGCCCATAAATAGACTTCTGAAGCTTGCATACCTTGCCAGCATCGTTTGGATCGACAAAACCTTTAGGTTGTGTCATGTACACATTCTTACTTAGGTTTCCATTTAGGAAAGCCGTTTTGACATCCATTTGCCACAATTCCCAATCATAGAATGCGCAATTGCTAGCATGATCCGAATAGATTTAAGCATAGCGACGGGTGAAAAAGTTTCATCATAATCAACACCTTGAATTTGCCTGAAACCTTTAGCCACCAATCGTGCCTTATAGATGTGAACATTTCCATCCATATCTATCTTTTTCTTAAAGACCCATTTGCACTTGATAGGTTTTACCCCATCAGGCAGATCAACCAAGTTCCAAACCTGATTATCATACATGGACTTTATTTCAGATCTCATGGCTTCCAACCATTTCCCAGAGTCTGGTCCCACCATTGCTTCCTCATAGTCTTTGGGCTCATCGTTGTCCAACAACAACACGTCGCGCTGTCCCATCGTGAGGAACATGTACCTCTCGAGTGCACGGCTAGTCCTCGTAGACCTGCGTGGGGGTGGTGCCTCTACCACGGGTTCTGCAACATTTTGCATTTCCCGTTCAGGGTTAGTAGGAGCTGAAACATTTTCAGATGTTTCCCGAATTTCTTCAAGTTGCACCTTGCTCCCACTAGCCCTTTTGAAAAACTCCTTTTCCAAAAAGACACCATGTCGAGCGACAAACACTTTGCCCTCTTCTCGGTTATAAAAATAATACCCTTTAGTTTCCTAGGGTACCCACAAAAAGCACTTATCAGACTTGGCGTGAAGCTTATCAGACGTCATACGTTTTACATAGGCTTCACAGCCCCAAATCTTTAGAAAAGACAACGAGGGACGCTTCCCGGTCCATATCTCATATGGCGTCTTCTCTACCGATTTTGATGGAACCCTATTTAGTGTGAACGCAGCTGTTTCTAGAGCAAATCCCCAAAATGACAATGGAAGATCAGTTTGACTCATCATAGACCGAACCATGTCCAACAAAGTTCGATTCCTCCGTTCGGATACCCCATTCCATTGAGGCGTTCGGTGAGTCAATTGAGAACTATTCCACAATTCTTAAGATGATCATTAAACTCATGGCTCAAATACTCACCTCCACGATCAGATCGCAAAAATTTAATTATTTTGCCCAAATGATTTTGCACTTCATTCTGAAACTCTTTGAACTTTTCAAAAGATTCAGACTTATGCCTCATTAGATAGATATAGCCGTACCTACTAAAGTCATCAGTAAAGGTAATGAAGTACTGAAATCCACCTCTGGCCCCAGCGCTCATCGGTCCACATACATCAGTATGTACTAAGGCCAATAAGTCACTCGCCCTCTCACTTGAACCAGTGAAAGGCGTTTTAGTCATCTTGCCAAGTAAACAAGGCTCGCACGTGTCAAATGATTCAAAATCAAATGAATCAAGAAGACCATCTTTATGGAGCTTCTCACGCACTTCTTATTTATATGGCCTAAGCGACAATGCCACAGATAAGCGGAATTCAAATCATTTGTTTTGAGTCTTTTCGTATTAACATTATAGACAAAATTATCTTCAAGATTTAGCACATATAGCCCATTCAATGATGGACAATGACCATAGAGCATACCATTGAAATAAATTGAACAACATTTGTTCTTTATTACAAAATCAAAACCATCTTCTTCCAAACATAAAGAAGAGATAATGTTTCTGCTCAAGGCTGGAACATAATAACAATTATTTAATTCCAAAACTAATCACGAAGGTAGCGATAAGGGATAAGCGCCAACGACCATTGCAGCAACCTTTGCGCCATTGCCGACGCGAATGTCCACCTCACCACTTGCACAACTTCTAGTCTTTCTTAGTCCCTCGAGCGATTTGCAAACATGAATCATCGATCCGTATCAAATACCCATGACTCATTAGGACAAGTAGCAAGATTAACTTCTATAACATTAATACGAAGTGGAACCTAGAGTTCCATTCTTCTTATCCTCCAAGTATTTCTTGCGGTTCCTCGCCAATGACCTTTCTTATGGCGGTAGTGACATGCATCGGCAGCGATAGGACCACTTTTGGTCTTAGGTTTAGGGTTGGGGATCGTATCCACACCCTTGCCTTTTGCTCCGCTTCCTTTTCTTACCACCATCCTTTTGGACCATCATCACATGATTATTGCTTTTCTTGATGCTTTCCTCTGCTATCTTAAGCATCCCATGCAGTTCGAGACATGTTTTTCTCCATGCCATTCATATGAAAATTCATGATGAAAGGCTCAAGCTTGCAGAAGAAGCGGAGAATCACATCATGGCCAACTCTTGGCTTAAGGGAAGTTCAGTTTCTCCAAGTTCTCAATGTAACCAATCATCTTGATCACATGAGGACTCACCGAACTACCTTCAGTTAGCTTGCACGCATAAGCAGAGCTTTTGAGATCGAGTATCTCTCGGCCCTAGCTTGGTTCTCAAACATGCTACGAAGGCTGTGATCATAGCATAGGCATTCGTGTTCTCATATTGCTTTTGAAGCTCGAGTTCATTGTAGCAAGCATGAGGCGACCAACATCAACCTCATCATTGACATGCTTCTCATAAGCACGCGTCGTTCAGCACGATAGCATCCTCGGCTAGTTCCTCAGGATATGGCTCCTCAATGACATATTCCTTTTTCTCTTGCTTGAGAACAATTCTCAAGTTTCGGTACCAATCAATAAAGTTTGTTCCAGAGAGTTTCTCTTTCTCCAGAATCGATCGCAAATTAAAACCAGTGTTTTGAGTGACAGTACTAGGTGCCATCTACAACAGAAATAAATACGCAAAGTCTTAGCACAATGTTCATGTAAATCTTCTATTAAACCTTTTAATAAAAGATACTCCCACCAAAGTCACTTTCCCTCTGGCGACTTTCAGTAGGACAAGATCCATATTCACTAAAGTCCTAGTGAGCTTTGGCATCACCGCTAGAACCCTAGTAACATAGGTAGGCATAACATTGCCAATCACATCATATGTGATTCTTGTTTGTTGGGTGGCATCCAATGCCCCGGCTCCCAACATCCATGCCCCGAAGCCCAAAACCGTTTTGATAGCTTTGATAAGTAAACCAATACTATGCATGCGGATGTCCGACATCCACCCTATTGATCAAGGAAGTTGATGGCACCCTGCTTTGGCAGAAACTACCATTCAACGTACAAGATCTCTATAGGTGCAGCTATTGGAAGGGCATGAAACTCTTAATTTTTTGAGGGAAACCATTCTAACATGACAATCATATCCACTAAACATGATAGAATAGCATGACAGGAATCATCACAGATAATCACATTAACATGTGAAATAGTATGGCCCAAAGCACTCCAATCTCCATTGTCGCGCTTCCTGTCCACCGAGCCATCATGCTTGAAGCGGGCCTCCATGATCGAGTACCACGCTACTACGTCTAATAGCTAGTAAACAACTTACATGAGGATTTCAAGCATCATAAACCGACACGCAGGCCGTTATACAATAACATGGTAGCCCAAGCTGCAATTAACCATAGCACGCAGGCTATGAAAATTACATTAATGCATCACATACACACATGGGAGCCATACTATTCACATCATTCCTTGCAAAAACAAGTTAAGCGCAGAATCGTATTCTACCCTGCGATGGGAATCAAGTTTTATTTAACGGCCGCTACTATGACTATCACGGCGGTCCCGCTAATGGCGGGTCGCTTGAGAAGAAGAACCACCGTGAGAGAGATTGAATGGGTAATAAATTGAGCATCAGGGAGTAGCAAGGACCCCATTCCACCTTTCTTTGGGCGATGAGATTGGTCAGATTGGGCTGCCACCATGCACCAGACGCAAGGTAGAAGATGAATAGTGTCAAAGTGCTTTGAGCGAGTTTAGCTACAGCCAAGGGATTAGATGAGTTCGGGGATACGACTAGAGAGCTTAAAGCCAAAAGTATTGCCGAATTGCTTACTAAATCATACTATTGAAATCTCAGCTCGAGCTTCGGTTTGGTAGCAATGGCGGCAACTGATCGAGCTTGAGCAGAGAAGGCTTCAGAAAAATGGTGCTGGGGAGTGAAATGGAGGTGCTCCAAATTAAGTCTTGAATGGTAGTGGGGAGGTTCTAAGGAGTGTGAAGGTGTTCTAGGATAGCTCCGATATTTAGATAGTGAGCACAATCGTAAAAATCCACCTTCCTGGTATGAGCTCGCCCGGATAATGCGACGCTTACGGGAGAAGGATGGCGATTCTATTCTTGGCGATGGGATGGCGCGAGTCTTTGGCGCTTGGACAAGGCGAACAAAGCGCGGAGAAGGCGAGGACAAGCGTGGTGATGATCGAGCTCTTGGGCGGTGCGATTGATGCAAGCGCGCGATGACTCGGCGGGAGAATTCAACAGGGCGATGTTTCGCTCGGGTTCACCGTGAAGGAGAGCGTGTATGCTATACTAGCGAAAACAAAATTTTCTACGCATTCAATCAGGATACATGCGAGTCAAAAATCATGGAGCATTACCCTTGGAGCACGTTAGCAGCGGAAGTAGAGTGGGTGAAGCCTCGCGTGCTCAAGCATCATGACGTAGTCGAGCGTACTCGATCGCTTCGGCCGAGTGCTTGCGAGATCACCGAGTGCTCGCCGAGTGGTCTCCGGACCGCCGAGTGTGCTCGCCAAGTGATCGCTGAGTCCTTGGCGTCTCCTACCTGGTGTGCGATGCGAGTTGGAGAGGGTGAAACCGATCGCCGATCGTGGCGAGGATGATGCAACGGCGCCTCGGTATCCACACGTCGGGGTGGAACGCGTGCGCCGGTGTGCTAGCACCACTGTGATGACGGCTAGGGTTTCTGGCAGGATAGGGGTCGACGGCTAGGGTTTCGTGGTGGGGAGAACCTCATGGTCGCACACCCCACGCCCCTTTATATAGAGTGCACTAACGGGCCTTCTACGATAGAAGCCCACTAGGACTCACTAATGGATCTTCTCTGATGAAATCCATTAAGACGCCAGAGGATCCAAACGTGTAAACCCACTAATGGATCCAATCCATCAGACATGATCCAACCCGTTAAGTGTGTGACCCGTTAGGTTCATGCGCAAACGGCCATGGCCTTGGAAACCTCTTTTCCAGACCATCAGACAACAGTGGTTCCTAGCAGGACATGTTGTCCCCCGAATGCACAGAATGATCGTATCGGTTGAACCATGATATACTCATATACCAATCCTTTTGCCACGCGATACCAGTCAAGCTCAAGGCAAGATGCGTGCCATCCTTGTGATAGCTCGACCCATTCACTCGTCAATGTAATGGATATAATTCGTGATTAACACTTTAATCACTTTGGCATGGCCATGCACTTTCCTTATCCATCCACACCGAGGGGCCCGAGATATCTCTCCGTTATCAAGGAGGGCAAATTCCATCTTGATCTCTTATATCTCACGTCATGTTTCATGGCATACTCGTAAGCTACCTTTATAACTCTCTGCTACGGAGAAGCGTTTGATAGCCCCAAGTATACAATTACACATGCCGAGAATCAATAAGAATCTCGTGTCAAAGGATCGTATAGGTATACCACTCGAGACTACACCTCGATGGCACTTCTAAGATAACAATCTCATCGTTGTCTCGAGCGGGTCTATCCAACCCCATGTTCTCTAACATGTGCCCACATTATTGATTTGATATCTCCATATCTATGGTATGTGAAACATTACCATCAATCAATACATGTCTTTGGTCAAATCACTATTGTCCCACATAATGATATGTGACCAGGATCGTTTAGAATAATATCATATAACCAATGTGTTTCACAATTAAGTCATACTCAATAAACAAAGGAGTGACATTTATTCATGGAACTGATAAGTACATGAACATAGACGTATGATACAATCATCTCACATGATCGCCTCTAGGGCATATCACTAACACACCGGACTGAAGAAGCTCAGCACGGTCGGTCGAACAGAGGAAGAAGAAAGGGGTGAGCCTGACAACGGGGGCCAGGAGCCACCGATCAGTGGTTGAAGACTGGCCCGCTGTGCGCCAACAGGACGGAATGGAATGGAATAGAAGGATGGCCCACATGTCAGCGATGGGTCTAAAGGAAGAGGATGGCTCCGGTTCACTCAGTGTGGTCTCTGATTTTATTGGGCTACCAACTTGGAGTAGAAAATTTTCAAACTTTTTGACTGGGGTAACTAGATAGAACTTATCTCCTGGTAAAATTTTGAGGTTAAACTAAGTTACTGAGAAATTATTAATATTCTTACAACTGTGACTGCTCTAATTTCTTGTTTCTGATTTTGATCTTTCTTTGTGAGTAAATAATGTCTATTATTTTTGAAACTTTGTTTTTCATATGAATTTGAGCTAGTAATGCTTCTGTAAAATTTTCAGGTCAAAATGTTGATCCATTATTTTATATAAATTCTGACATCACAATTTCCATATTTTCAGAGTTTCTGTTTTTAAATTTTAAAATGTGCTAAATGACATTATTAATTTATGATATTTTTATTAGAGGTAGAAATGGAATTGTGGTTCTCACAATAATTTTTTAAGCTCTGGATAATTTTTATAAATGTTGCATAAATTCTGATAATGCATTATTTAGAATTTAAAGTTGTCTTTTTAATTTATCTCTTCATTAATCTATGTATGAAATTTCATTCGCTGGCTAAAATGGTTTACTTACATACTCAGGGTTCTCTTGACAAATGTTTTAAATTTTTACTTTTTACTTTTCTGCCTTTTTCTCTTTTTCATTCTTCCTTACTCATTTATTTAATTTTTCTCACATCACAAAAATCCAAATAAAGCAAACTATATTAAAAAAACCTAGAAATATTCACTATCAAATTTAAATATCATACTTTTACTGTTCTAGAATTTTCGGTCTGTTACAAATCTACCCCCCTTACAGAAATCTCGGCCTCGAGATTTGCATGGACTAGATAGGTTACGGAATTCTTTTTCAGAGGTGACTTTGTCATTCTGTTGATGCTTCGTCTTCATTGCAAATGCTTTATTGGACCTTCGTCTTGCGATTCCAAGTTGATGTACCAAGAATAGAGAAAACTTCTATTTAGGTTTTGTGTAAGCAGGTGAGGGATACCAGCACTTTCTGCATATTTCTTTTAATCGAATAATCAATATTGTTAACAAGGATTACCTAATTTAGAGGGTGGTGGTATGTTGAGAATGTTTGAGGTGAAAGAAAAGATGTATTGCCATTAAATTCACTTGGGAAGAATCGAAGGTTAACATTATGAAGAATATTTGAATACGACGACTGATCTGTATAGTTTGACATTAGTTGATGAAATTAGTTAAAAATAAATGTCATTTTAGGTTAACTTTAGATTGAGAAAAGGGTAGAGATAATTCAAGGATTGAGTTGGGATAAAAGGATTATAAAGTGATCCTAATGATTTGATTCGATTGACCTTGGTAGACAGAGGGTTTGGATTTTCTTTGGATTTGGCAACTATGAAGGAATGGAATGTACATAATCAAAAGATTGATTGCAAGAATTGAATACACAAGGAACTACTCAACATCACATTAAGTGTCGGGTACATTCACATGAGAAAGATGTTTACGTTTAGAGCCTGATATCGAGGCAGGGGTTGTTCTAAGTACTTGATGTTTCCTAACTCTTTGAGATAGCTTGAAAATTACTAATGTCTTTCTTAACGAGGTGAAGTAAAATTCTTCTTGAGCAAATATTGGCGAGGTATCCAAGTTCTTCTCGGTTAAGGCAGATGACGTTATCCATTTTATTCGAAACAATAGAGAGGTTGTTTGCTAATGTTATAAAATAGATGATCAAGAAGTGGCTTGGATCAAAGAGTTGACCATGGAATTAAACTTGAATTCTGGTAGGGTTCACATACATAAGTGTCATACCTAGTATTGCGTCTAGTAGATCATAAACTTCTTTCGCAGGTAAATGCCATGAATGATTGAGATAGATATTTTGGGTTGGATTGGAGGCATGACTTAGAAATTGTTGGTTTTCAGATCTTTAAGGTCACCTTTGAAATTGTTGCATAGATTCTTAGGGTTGAGAATGAGGTGGAGTTTTTATTCTTCTTGAGGCAATTGTTGGCATAATGTCCACATTTACCATAATAAAAGCAAATAATATTGGCTTTCCGACTTTGAGTACCAGACAATTATTCATTGGTGTTGTTGGAGGGATGAACAAATGATGATTGAGATTGAGAATAAAGTTGAGTAGAATTCTTCTAGGGACAAGTATTCTTGCTCAGGCGTCTCTTCTCTATCTGATTCTTCGAGCAAACCACTTCAGATTTTATTCCTCCCACTCTTGGAGTTATAAACCTAACTGACATAACTTTTGGTATGTCTACGACTGTAGGAGATATTTGTCCAACTTGTGGACATTGTTTAGCAACACGGTTCCTTTTGTGACAGTTGAAGCATTCACGCTTTTCTCATGGTGTCATGTTTGGTTAATTGTATGCTTAATATTATCTCATGAATTTCAATTTGTTGCTTCTTAGAACATTCTTTAGCCTAATGACTTTCTTTATCAGACAAGAAACATGCCATTGGTGATTACCATTTACTACTTTCTTAGTGAAGGTAATTAGGGTCAAGTGTTGTTTCTTTAATTCCTTAAGTGATATTTCCTATGTGGCTAGTTTTCTTCCTCTTTTGATCGCCAAATCTTGAGCAAAAATTGTAATGGCGACTATCAGATCGGGGGGGGGGGCATTGAATTGGACAATAATCTTGACCTTCACAAAGGTAACAAGTGATATTGCTTATAGGATATTTTCCAGGAGAATGATTTCCTTCACAGTTGGAGCAATTGATTGCACTCTCATCAGTAGTATGTCCTATTTCTCCACAACAAATGCAAGCACGATCTTCGGATCGGTTCGGTTGACAACATTTCAAAGAACAATTTTTAGTTATCGAATATGGTATAAGAGTAGATTTATGATCTAAACCATTTCTTTTTCTGACAAAAGCTGCACCAAGGTTCGAATTGTTCTTTGTTAGTTTCTGGAGAAGAAAGGTGTGTGTTTGGTGATTTTGTTCAATTATGGTGAACATTTGCACCATGGTTAGAGATTCTTGATAATCGTTTTTCTTGGTTGGGTTTCACGAAGTAGGTGAGGAGTGTTAGTAGTTTACATCGAGAATCATTAGCAAGAATAAGCTAATTTGAAAAGAGATATAGAGTATGTTAAAATATTTGGGATGAATGAAAGGATGCATCTCGACCATAGTTATTTGGGGAGAGCCAAAGGTTGATTATAAAGGCTAAAAATTTTATTACTCATTACTTTCAGTGGTTGTATTTATGGATTGTATCGTATGCATCATGTAACAATATTTATTAGGGTAAAGTTATTTAGATGGAATTCTGTTGGGTTACAAACGAACGTTTCGTTCTTTAAAATATTTTTAGTAGGGTTGACACATCATAAATTTCAACCTAATGGTTTAACATTTACGAGAGTAACCCAGAAACAATACAAAAGATTTACAACAGAATTTTAATAACACCATACAACTATATATTCAACTTAATATATGGAGGGTGTAATACTGCAAAGCATCGCTCCAAAGATTGGGCCTTCCGTCGGGAGTGTTTTGGCTGGCCGGCAGGTATTCTCGGGGATGGTTGTGCCATTTAGGGGAGTTAGGGTTGAAAATAGTCTCGTGTGGGAGGGGTTTTGTTGGAATTTCACCTCCCCACCTACCACTCCTCACCTCTTTCCAAATGTGTGGCTGAAATTTTTTGTGCTGGCTGCCTTCTCACCTAACCCCACCTCTCCATTCCAAGGTGTGGCTGTCATTTTTCCCAGGCCAGCAACCGATTTCCCCTCCCATTTTTCTCTGGCTGTCGGTGGCCAAGGGCAGAGCTCCTCCCTGCCCAGCTCCTGCCGCCCCTACCGCCTTGATCCTGCCCATCCTGAAGCGCCACTTGAGCCGGCGATCTCTGCCGACCTCCTGCCACCCCTCGCCATGGTGAGAGCCCTCTAGCCCTGCCAGTCTTGCCCGAGTCTGCCCACCTCCGAAGAAGCAGCGGCCAAGATGTGCAGCAGCGCCCTTGGATCCTCCCCTCGGCTTGGCGGAAGAAGAAGCTCCAAAGAACAATGAGAGCAGTGTGCCTTCCCCGCCAAAGACCAAGACTGCCAAGACAAAGAAGAAGAAACATTGTCTTCCTCTTGCCTTCCTCCTTTCTCTCCCTTTGTGTGGTAAGTGGAGGTAAGGTTATAGTTGCGGATGACTTGTTGTAGTTAAGGTGTTTGATGAAATGTGTACATGCATCTTTCTGTGATGAGATGATATAAGCTCTAGGAATTTCATTTCTGTACATGCACTGGAGTCTTGAACGATCATGTTTGTGTTATCCATTGACCTTGTCATTGATTCCTTTGCTGTTCTTTATGTGGATGTTATATTAGTAATCCGTTTTTCTATTGTCAAGATTGAGTCCTGAATTCTTGATGGATGCTTGCTTGCTATTCAGGCCATTTGCTAGCTAGAAACCTTGTCATTTTATCTTCAATGGTAGGATCTATTCAATCCTGTATTGGACAGTCATATATCTTGAGCATTGAACTTTTAAGGAATAGAGAAGTAGGGGAGACATATCAACAAGGAAATTTTATAATTTCCTTGAAGTTGTATAGAAAAGATCAAAATAATGAGATTGAGAGACCAAGGTATGTTGGAGAAAGTCCACTGTACTTTCAAAAAATTGTAGCTGCTGTCCTAAGAATACATGACATCGTATATCCTGGAGCATTTGTTACTCTTGGTGAAACCAGCAGAAGCGGAACTAGAAATCAGTGACAAATTACCACTTTCACAATGAGTTAAGGCCCGATGTTAGTTTCGATTTCACTTGTTTTTTTAGTTCAGACTATAGCACAGGTTTGTCATGTTATGGGTTGGTTAGAGTTTGGGCAGTGGGTAGTGGTTTCAAGGCATAGTGGAAATTAGAATGGATGCAAACTAATTTTGTTCTTGCCTTCTTGGGCAAAACCGATTGGATGGTTTCTTGTTGCATGTGTGCTGCGTTTCAGCGGTCAGCATTGCTCTTAGCTCTTCAAATGACCTGATTTGTATACTTGGTTGGTTAGGAGCGGCAGTTATCATCTTGTAACCTTTGCCTACTGTCAGTCAGGAAATAGTCCTATTTTAGATTATGAATCTGGGGTTCCACAGTTATGGTATCGGGCATGCTACACATCTTTTATTAAATTTGAAAGGATCATGGATAAATGAAGAAGCCAAAGGCAGTTGGGAGAAATAAATGGAATTGTTATGCTGTTTGTGCTTTGAATCATTTTGTCCTTTCACCAGTTCAGAAAAGATAAACGTGATCAGTCCATCAGTCTGTAAATGAAATGGAGATGCTGAATTGTCGAATTTGATTAGACTAGTATCGCTGGTAACTTATGAATGTGAGTCTTAGCTATGTTTATGTATGTGGTTATGGCTATGTGAGTGTTGGAAATGAGTGAAGGGTTGCACTTCATTCATGTAAATTGCATTGTGCATTCATTAAAGGAAGAGGCGATCCATTCTGATGCGGGCCTCTGTGTTCACACATAGTGAACACGAAAGTCCTACCTCGTAGTCCCATTTATCGAGGTGAATGGGTGCGAGACAGTAAGAGTAGGCACCTTCTACGGGATGGAAGGGACGTGAGGGTGCACACCGACGGGTGGGCAGTCGGCAGTACCGGTACGTGCATCAAGAGAGCATTCATGTCACAGTGCATTATAATGATGATTGTGAGTTAAATGGAAAAGTGCCGGGTTGGGATCGAGTCGTGGCCTCATCCTTAAAGATTAAAGAGATATGTGTAGGAGTTTAGTAATGAAGTAAAACAGGTGAGCATGCATAATGCATTTTATGATTGTAGAAGTGTGATTGATTATTCAGATTCTGTATTCTCAAGTCTGTGTGATGTATTATGCAGATTCTGTACTTTCATGTCTGTGAGATGTATTATGCATATTCTGTATTTCCAGGTCTGTGTGATGGATTATGCAGATTCTGTACTTTCATGTCTGTGAGATGTATTATGCATATTCTGTATTTCCAGGTCTGTGTGATGGATTATGCAGATTCTGTACTTTCATGTCTGTGTAATGTATTATGCGTATTCTGTATTTCCATGTGTCGAGGGTTGTTACCAACAATAATGAAAAGGGGACTAGGCGCTGGATCCAAACTCGATGGTAGCACAAGACACGGGAATTATACAGGTTCGGGCTCTCACGGTGGAGATAATACCCTAGTCTTGTGCTATGGGATTATGATTGGCTAGCTTATTCGCTGTTGATCTCTTGTGTTCTCTTCTTCCGTCCCCTCCCTTTATATAACAGGGCGGAGGCGGTTTACAAAGAGAGTCCTACTCGGACTCGAGATGGAGTTCCATATCTTTACATCTATTCCGACTACGTATTAGTTTGGATTACAATCATCCCCTGCCTAATACGACTCGGTTTCCTTAACCAGTATTTGTCCTGATTCTTCACGCCTTGCTCAGCCCAGACTGCCTCCGGCCTTCTGTAGTCGGCCTAGTCTGGTTCCGCCTGGTTGGGCCTCGCAGGCCTGCCTTGGGCCCCCGGGGTATATATATTCCACAGTAGCCCCCGAGTGCTTCGTGATCGAATGCCTTCCTGCAGTCAAGCCTTCCTGAGTGCCTTTAGCCGAGTGCTTGTCGCTTGGCGAGGCAGTTAAGAAGAACTCGATGAAATTCCTTGTGTGATTTATCCCGAGCTGTCCCTGACCTGTTTTACCAGGCCGACTCGTTACTTGGTATGTTTCCTGTGCGCACCTGTATTCAACCGAGTGGTATTAGCGCATCCGGGCGCATAATCATTGGCCTTTTTACAAAGCGCATCTCTGCCTGTCCATCGGGTATCCTTCGCCGCCCTTCTTGGGGTCACACGATCATCATACCTTGTAGGCATCTATTTTTAGAGTCATCTTTACGGTACCTGACTTTGTTTTCTGAACGATATCAGCTTACGGCCTATCATGAGGCATACCATAAGAGGATGTTATTTCTTGGGTGGTACCCGTTATCCCGTGTGTCATGGGCTTCTGGGTTTTGCCCCATCTTGGGGCGTACCATTTCCAAATTCAATTTTTTGGTCCGCTGGCGATTGTGCATGACGTGCGTGCCCGCCGGCCTACCCTGAAGTGCTCCCTAGGGTGGCTTCAGGACCTTGGAAGGGTGATGCGGTTTCCCGCTCAAGGCGAGAGTCGGCACCGCTTTCATATCAATATGGAGCAAATGAAGTGGCCTTGCACTGTTCCCATTTGCCCCTTTGTTCTCCAATCTTTTTCCCTCGCGACCTCCGCCGCTAGGGTTAACTCTTCTTGTCATCCTAATCTCCCGCGATCGCGAGGCTTCTTCGTTCGAGAATGTCGTCTCCTTCTCCCGCAACCATTCGTCCGTCCGCCGCGGCCAAGGATTGGGCTACCTCGGTAACGGCGGAGGGGCGGCTGGAGGATTTAGTTAGCGTCGGTGTTTTTCCGCCATTGGTAATGCTCGCCGCCCGCCCTGCTGCATGTGAATTCTGCCCCACCCCTCGTGCTGAGGAGGTGGTCATCTTTGAATCCTTCTTTATGTGTGGGCTTGGTCTCCCGGCATCCCCCTTTCTCCGCGGCATTCTTGAGTTTTATGGGATCGAGCTAACTCATCTTAACCCCAACTCCATTCTCCAAATTGCTGCCTTCGTCAACCTCTGTGAGTCCTTCCTTAGTATTCGCCCCCACTTCAATCTCTTTCGCCACCTTTTCCTTCTTAAGCCTTTTCCTAATAAGAACTCTCCTAAAGTGGTTGGGGGTGCTGGGTTCCAACTGAGGGACGGCATGAAAAAGCCTTACTTTAACATTCCTTTCAAGACCTCGAACAAGGGTTGGCACCAAGAGTGGTTTTATTGCGCCAATCCTGATCCTCCGTTGCCCGCCTTCACCGGGACGCCACCCAAGCCATCTCTTGACTGGACATCGCTTCCCAGAGATGATGGGATGGACCAAGTGATTGACCTCATAGGGCTGATTGCTGAGTTGAAGGAGAATGGGCTCACTGGCACGGCCGTCGTTGCCAACTTCTGTACCCGCTGAATTCAGCCTCTCAAAGATCGAGTTCATCCTGGGTACGAATATGAGGGCGCCAACGATCCTACTCGGGAGGTTTCTGAGGAAATTACCTCGGCGGCGTTCTTCGGTCGCGTTGCTGATTTTTTCGCCCCGAATGAGAAGATCGTCGTTCCCAGAAGCCCGAGACCTTTTACAAAGCTCAACCCTGCTCCTCCGGTAAGGGATCTTCATCGTCTTCCCGTGCTGAATCTTCTGGCTTTTGTTAGAACCTTAATTTGAATATGTGTCTTCTTTTTCATACTTTGCAGGGGTGTGATGCCTTCTTTTCTGATGCGCCGCTCCCTGAATTCCCCATTCGTAAGGGTGACAAACGAAACTTCCCCGCCCACGCTTCTTCCGCTGCTTCGAGTGCGAAGCGGAGCAGAGTGAACGATCCTGGCGGTGATCCTATTGGGAAAGGGAAAAAACCGGTTGTTTGCAAGGCCAAGAGGAAGCAGTCGGCGAAAGATGTACGTCCGACTGGTGGTCCAAAGATCCAGGATCCTACGACCGTGCGTCCTCCTCCCCCGGCTTCTTCCTCTTCAAGCCAGTCTGTGGGACCCGAAGTATTTAAGCCCCCGGCTCATCCTTTGGTTGAAAGTGTGCCTTCGCCTGTGCGCCCGACTGGAGCTCCCTTGTTTGCTGCGCAAAGTATGCCTGCAAGAGCTCCTGCCGGTAGTCCTTCCGGCTGGAGGTGTGTAAAATGCAAAATAACAAGATCCCACAGGTTGGATTTTCTTGCTATCCCTTCCATGTTCCCCCGGACCGCGTCTTGATCGCTTCTTCTCGTAGGGATCCTGTTGATGAAGTCCTTCATGAAGCGCCGCATCTGGAGTCTCCGATGGTTGGCCACGGGGGTGATTCTGGCACCGTAGAGGCTTAGAAGTTGGTTGATGCTGCATCCGCTGCCTCCAACGTAGCCGTGGAACCAGTCGGGACGGCCCTCCCAACAGCCCCCGAGGCCACAAGCAGCGAAGCCAATTTGGAGCCGAGTGGTCTCCAACCGCCTTTCCTTCTCGGACCAGCTGTCTGCGCTGCGTCCCCCGTCAATGCTGCTGTTCCTCCTTTGACGCCAGAAGATCCTTCCTCTCCCCTTCGCCCATCACCACCGCGTGAAGAAATCCCCCCGCCTCCTCGCCTGAAGTCTCCGGTGCGGGCTGCGTTTGTTGATGATGACGGTGATGTGGTCCTATTGGATGGCGAGGATGAGGACAAGGATTGGGAGTCATTCTGTGATGCCGCCTACACCTGTTATCGTCTTGGCAATGTGAGTTGTCTGCGCTTTCTTTGGGAGTCTTCTTTTTGTTTGGCTTGAAGCCTATCATTGCTTTGTCGTCTTCAGCGCCTGTCGTCTTTCGCCAAAGACCGGAACTTCCTTCTTCGTAAATTGCTCGAGGATGAAAATGAGGAAAGATTATGCTGTCGAAGTTGAGCAGATCCGTACTGAGCTGGAGGGGGAGCTCACTCGCACCCGCGTAGAGAATCGAGAAGAACTGGAAGGATTCCGAAGTCGAATCCAGTCTCTCGAGGCGGAGAAGCTGATTTTGGTTAATTCTTCTGACGATATTCCTTTTGTCCGAGTGCCTGGAGCCCCGACTCTTATTCTTCGTCTTCTGATGCCTCGGTTCTTGCCTTTTCAGATTTCCGGGAGAAGCTTGAGTCCTCTCTTTCCCGAAATGATGAATTGAAGAAAGCTGAAGAAGATGCCAAGAAAGAAGTGGCCAGGTGAACAAGAGAGTTGGAAGGTGCGCTCTCGGTTTTGTCCTCTGTCTTGTCGTCCTTCTTTTGGTAGTTCCGGACTTACCCGACTGGTATCCTGCAGTGCATCGGGTCAATTCGCAAGCTCAGTACCAGGTTCTTAATGATAAGATCAAATGTACTGAAGCGCGAGCCGATCATCTCCAAGCGGGTTCAGAGAGGGTGTTGCGAATCTTGAGTCCTGATGAAGCCGGTACTAGCGGTGTCCCTTATGACGCCGATATCACAATTCAGAGGCTGGAAGAAGCCCCTAAGAAGCTTACTGCGCATTTGGAGGACATCGCAATCACGAGCGCCTGCCAGGTGTTGGCGATCACCAAGTCCTTGTATCCATGGTGGAGCTTGAAATTTGTCAAGGAAGGGTTTGCCAGTACTGTCGATGACGATCAAGCGCTTGCCCTTATGGATGAGGTCAAGGACGCTGCCGCTGCTTTAGTTAAAAACTTGGACTTGGGTCCTGTGTAGTCTTCTGTTTGTACTGAATTTGCCCTGCGATTTTTCGTTCCTTTGGGATGATTATTCCAATATTGAAAAAATTCCCCTCTGGCCTGAATTTGCCTTGTGAAAATGTCTTGCTTCTGCCTTAATGCACTCGTTGGTTCCCGACCCATTAGGAGGCGTGTCTGGCGTCCAGGCCTGTTTTGAAGTCTTCGATCATCATGGCGTTTGACCCCCCCCCCCTCGAGACATGTGCGACGTTACGTCTAGCACGTCCGAGAGGTGAATCGTTCCCGCCTCGATGACAGGCGTCGTTTTGAGCGATAGCGAGTCTCTCTCCAGGGACAGACGTTGCCTTGTATAAGAGTGAACTCAGCCTCGGTTTTTGCGATTTGCAGCGCACTACCGCTCTCCGCCGGCTCGTTCCTCTTCTTTTCTTCAAGAACTTCTTCTTGTTTCTTTGAAACACTCGTCCGTTCGCCTTCCTATTTGCTTGATTTCTTCGCTTTTCGTGCTCCTGGAATTGTGACTGTCGGTTGATCGTTCGTCTTTTTTGCAGGTTCCTTTCTTCTTATTCATGGATTCTTCTTCTTCTTCTGAGGATCTCTCTCCCTTGTCTCTCCCTCCTGAATCCCCGGGTCTGCCGGTTGAGCTGTGGATCGAGAATCTGCTCTTCAATTTTGGAGATGACGCCCCTGCGGAGCTAGAGGGCGAACTTGCCGAGCTCTGGGCTGAATATGATCTCGCCATGGCGGAGGCTGCGGAGCAGGAGGCCGTCGCCCAGGATGCCGCCGCCGTCGATGTCCTGATCGAGGTCATTCCTTGGCTCATCGGAGCTAGGAATGCCCTTATCGAAGCCGTCGGCCGCGCGCGCCGGGGGTAGTTTTTTTTATCTCTGCAAGGAAAGTAGCACTTTTGTTGTCTGCAAGAAACGTTTAGATGGTATTTTTGTTGTATATATTTTTTATGGTATCTGGACAATGCTGGACTTTTGTAAGACTGTCTTAGTTGTAGCCTGCCTTTTCTTTTTTCCTTATTTAGATCTTTTCGACTTTTCTGAGTGGTTTTCATCCTCCCTTATGTTTAGGCACCCCGTCCGATTAGTCTAGCCCCCGAGCATCGCGAGTTGGCGCCTGGCTCTTTTCCCTCGGGCATGCTATTAGGTAACTAGATTTTTTCGTTCGGGGTATCACAATCAAAGGTTTAGAGCACTCGGACTTAGCTGCGATCATAGGAATTAGTTTGCGCGCGGGGTTGCACATGTGCAACACTATTAGGTGTAGCCCCCGACTTTCTGCTTAATTGAGAAGCAATTGAGTAGCAAGTCAATTGAATCAAAATTCTGACACATGGCGTCTCTTGAAACAAGTGAACTTCCTCAAAGAGAGTTAGCATGCATAACACTATTAGTGTAGCCCCCGACTTACTGCTCAATTGAGTAGCAATTGGGTAGCAAGTCTAGGAAAAGATAAAACATTTTAAGAGTAAAAACGACGTAGCTGCTCTATGTTCCATGAGTTACTGATGATGGCGCCATCTTCTCGCTTAAGCCTGTATGCTCCCGGACGTGTCACTTCGTCGACGATGTAGGGGCCTTCCCAATTCAGAGATAACTTGTGTTCGTGCTTCTGACTCTTTATTAGGACCAAATCGCCCTTGGAGAATGCTCGGTTCCGGATGTTTCGATCATGGTAGCGGCGTAGGGCCTGAAGGTATTTGGCCGACTGGACCGCAGCGACCTCCCTTGCCTCTTCGAGCCGATCGATGTCTTCCATTCTGCTTTCCTCCGACTCGGCCTCCTTGAAATTCCGGACCCGAGGGGATCCGAAGGTCAACTCGATGGGTAGGACCGCTTCTGAGCCGTAGACCAGGAAAAAAGGTGACTGCCCGGTTGCCCTGCTGGGGGTGGTTCTTAGCCCCCAGAGTACCGAAGGCAATTCTTTTACCCATCGGGCGGCATATGGTTTGAGACGGTCGAAGATTCGCGCCTTTAAGCCCTGCATCACCATACCGTTTGCCCTTTCTACCTAACCATTGCTCTTTGGATGAGCTACGGAGGCGAAGCAAACTTTGATGCCGAGCTCATCGCACCAGTCTTGGAATTCTTCTCCTCGAATTGGGTTCCGTTGTCTGTGATAATCCTATTTGGCACGCCGAATCTTACCACGATCTCTTGAAAAAATTCTTTGGCTTTGGCCGCTGTGATTGTAGCCACTGGCTTTGCTTCTATCCACTTGGTGAATTTGTCGACGGCGACAAAGAGATGAGTGAGGCCGCCTTGAGCCTTCTTTAATGGTCCGACCATGTCAAGCCCCCAGATTGCGAACGGCCAAGTGATCAGAATTGTTTGTAGCTTTTGAGCAGGCACGTGTATTTGGCGAGAAAAAAACTAGCATCCTTCACAGGTTCGGACGATGTCCTCTGCATCAGTTACGGCAGTCGGCCAGAAGAAGCCTTGTCGATATGCATTGCCCACCAGTGTGCTTGATGCCGCGTGGTGCCCACAGATTCCCGAATGGATTTCTCTGAGTAGATTTTTTCCTTCTTGTTCTGATATGCATCGCCTTAGAACTCCGGAGGCACTTTTTCGGAATAATTCTTCTCCTACTACCATGTAATTCTTGCTACGTCGCGAGATGCGTTCTGCCTCTGTTCGGTCTTCTGGAAGTTCATCCCTTAATAGGTAATTGAGAAAAGGAGCCGTCCAATCTGCGTTGATGACTAAGACCTCTTCTTCAACGGGTGCTTCTTCCGATTTGCTTTGTTCCTGCTTTTGGCTTATTGAAGGCTTATGGAGCTCTTCGACGACCACGCCGGCCGGTACTGTCGCCCGAGTGGAACCCATCCTTGCCAATTCATCTGCTGCTTCGTTGTCACGGCGGAGCACATGAACAAGCTCCAGCCCATCAAATTTGTCCTCCATCTTCCGCACCTCTTGGCAGTATGCTGCCATGTTGTCTTCGACGCACGACCAATCCTTTTTCACTTGATTAATTATCAACATGGAGTCGCCCCGAATAATTAGCCGTCGGACACCAAGGAAAGCCCGTGGATGAGTGCCTCGTACTCAGTAGCATTGTTTGACGCCGGGAAGTGGATCTGAAGGACGTATTTCAGGCGCTTACCTGTTGGAGAGGTGAGGACCACGCCAGCTCCTACGCCGCTGAGCATGAGGGATCCGTCGAAATACATTGTCCAGTATTCCAGTTCTTCGATGGTCATCGAAGTTTGCAATTCTGTCCATTCGACGGTGAAATTGGCAAGTATTTGAGACTTTATTGCCGTCCGCGGCCTGAAGGAGATTTCAAAGGCCCCGAGCTCAACTTCCCATTTTGCAATCCTCCCAGTGGCCTCCCGATTGTGGAGTATGTCTCCAAGCGGAAAGGTGGTGACCACCGAAATTGAATGCTCTTGGAAGTAGTGCTTGAGTTTTCGAGAGGCGAGCAACACGGCGTACAATAGTTTTTGTACCTGCGGGTAGCGCACCTTGGATTCTCCCAGCACCTCGCTGATGAAATAGACTGGCCGCTGGATTTTCTGGAGGTGCCCTTCTTCCTTCCGCTCTGCCACGATTGCCGCGCTGAATACATGAGTCGTCGCAGTGATGTAGAGAAAAAGGGGTTCTTCGGGCATTGGAGGAACCAGCACAGGTGGGGATGACAAGAATTTCTTCAGTTCTTCGAAAGCCTGCTGTGCCTCGGTGGTCCATTGAAAGTTACCCTGCTTCTTCAGAAGTTTGAAAAAGGGCATTCCTCGTGATCCTAGCCGAGAAATGAATCTGCCGAGTGCCACCATGCATCCGGTGAGCTTCTGGACGTCCTTCTGACTGGTTGGAGGTTTCATTTTTAGAATTGCATTGATCTTTTCCAGGTTCGCCTCGATGCCACGCTGCGACACGATAAATCCGAGTAATTTCCCTGATGGTACTCCGAAGACACATTTTTCCTGGTTGAGCTTCATCTTGTAAGCCCTTAGGCTTTCAAAGGTTTCAGCTAAGTCCGGTATGAGGTCTTCCTTTGCACGAGACTTGACAACAACGTCACCACATATGCTTCCACGTTGCGCCCGATCTGGGAGTGAAAACATCGCTGTATTGCGCGTTGATAAGTTGCGCCAGCATTCTTCAAACCGAACGGCATTGTGACGTAGCAGAATGCGCCAAACGGAGTGATGAATGAGGTCTTGATGCAGTCTTCCTCTTTTAGCCTGATCTGGTGATATCCTGAGTAGGCATCCAGAAAATGAGGAGCTCACAGCCCGCCGTCGAATCTACCACCTAGTCAATATGAGGCAGCCCGAAAGTATCTTTCGGGCATGCTTTGTTGAGATCGGTATAATCAACGCACATGCGCCAGCTTTTATTCTTTTTGCGAACAAGCACTGGGTTCGCCAGCCAGTCGGGATGGTACACTTCTTTTATAAAGCCTGCTGCTAAAAGCTTCATGATTTCTTCCCTGATGGCTTCTTTCCTGTCTTGAGCAAATCTTCGGAGTCGTTGCTTGATGGGCTTGGCCTTCTCGTCAACGTTCAAAGAGTGCTCGATCACCTCCTTGGGAACACCGGGCATATCGGATGGTTTCCACGCGAAGATGTCCCGGTTGGCCCGAAGAAAGGTGACGAGCGCGTCTTCCTATTTGGGGGTGAGGCCTGTCCCGATCGGCGCTGTCTGGGCGGAGTTGGACAGGTCAAGGTTTACCTTCTTGGCCCCCTCATCAGGTTTTAGGCTTGCCTTGGCCTGCTTCTTGGCCGGTACTTCTCTTTCGTCTTCTTGGTGTGCGGCCGCCTGCCAGATCTTCTTTCTGTCTTCGGCCACATCTTGAGCTTCGGCCATCTCGTAGCTTTCTCTGTCGCAGACGAACGACTACTTGACATCGCCACGGACGGAAATGATGCCCTTCGGCCCTGGCATTTTCAGGACGAGATAAGTGTAATGAGGCACGGCCATGAATCTGGCCAAGCCGGGTCTTCCTAAAATGGCATGATATGCCGTCTGAAAGTCAGCCACTTCAAAGTTGAGATACTCTGTCCGAAAATTCTCCTTGGTTCCAAACGTGACCGGCAAGGTGATTTGTCCGAGTGGGACCGAAGAAGTTCCGGGAATTACTCCATGGAATGGTGATGAACCCCGCTTTAGCTCGGACCGGGGAATCTTCATATCGTCGAAAGTTTTGGAGAAGAGAACATTGAGCCCACAGCCTCCGTCGACCAGCACCCTCTTGAGTTTAACATTGCGCACCACTGGGTCCAATACCAGCGGAAATCTTCCAGGATAAGGGATGTGATCCGGGTGATCTGAGCGGTCAAAAGTGATGGGGACCTCGGACCATCTGAGGTACTGGGGAGCCGTTGGCATGACGGCGTTGACGTCCCTGGCCGTGAGTTTTTGCTTTCGCTTTGACTTGTAAGCCATTGAACCTCCGTAAATGTAGTTGAGTTCACGTTCCATATTTTGATATTCGCCTTCGTCGTCTTCAAGGGGATCTTGTTTTTTCTTCTCTTTATCTTTTGCTTCGCCTCTGGCTGGTCGCTTTCTGGATTCTTTGGCGAACCTCCTCAAAGTGAAGCAATCTTTTGCAGCGTGTTTACCTTTTGGATGAAAAGGACAAATAGCCTCCATCACCGTATCGTAGTCGTCGGTGCGTGGTGCGCGATGCCGGCCTTGCTCGGTTGCCGCCACTATCTCTTCGGGCTTCCGCTTCCTGTCTCGTTGTCTTGATGACTCGGCGTACTCCTTCTTATCTTTATGTTGTGGGCGATCATCTTGCCGTTTGGCCAAAGCATCTGAAGCCGTCGTATAGCGATCCGCCAGCTCGAACATCTCCCTTACAGTGGCCGGCGGCTTTCGGGACATCTTCTTGATCAGGTCGGGGTTATTGACACCCTTCTGGAATGCCGCGATGACTGCCGCCTCCGAGATATCCCTGATCGTATTCTTCTTTTGCATGAAGCGCCGGATGAATTCTCGGAGCGTCACATTCCTTTTCTGACGGAGCTGGTACATATCCCATTGCGTTCCAGGTCGTTCGTAAGTACCCTGGAAATTAGTGATGAATTGTTCACAAAGATCCTCCCAAGAATCTATGGAATTTGCCGGAACTCCTGTGAGCCATGCTTGAGCCGAAGAGGTGAGCATGACTGGGAGGTAATTGGCCATCACATTGCGATCGCCCCCGGCAGCCATGATCTTAAGAGAGTAAACCTGGAGCCAAGCTTCTGGATCTCTTTCTTCGTCGAATTTGGTGATGCTCTTTGGATTGAATCCTTCGGGCCAAACCACTCGGCGAAGGCGAGGGGTGAAAGCCCGGATGCCCTCAATAGGGTCGTCATTGCGCCTTCGTGGAGAGCGTCAATAAGGTGATCTAGCTCGGCGGTCTTCGTTTTCCCCTCCATAAAGGCGGAGGTTACTATGGCGATCGTCCCGGTCGTCGTGGCCAATGCCAAAACATTCAAAGTCATCTCTGCGCCTACGGCGTTCTTCATCTTCTCGGTCACGCCGTCTGGCATTTAAATCCACGCGAAGGTCCCGGCTGATGCTATGCTGAACATCTTCCCCGCCAAGCTCTACTTTGTGACGCATTGCGGGCGTGTTCTGCTAGCGACTGCGTGAATTGAGGAGGCGAGTACGAGATGGCTCCTTTTCCCTTGGCTCCTCCTGGTGCTGCTGAATTGTTGCCGCCGCCACCATAGCCTGAACTTGGGCTACGATCGGAGCGGCCGGACTGTCAGGACCGAGCAGTGGTCCTAAAGTATCCAGAAGCGTTTTGGAGGCAACGATATTCTGCTGAGGAGTATGGAAAACCGATTGGTTCCCCACCTTCGTCTGCAGGATTTCTTCATTGACATTGCGGCCTCTGTTCTGGAGGAGTCTCGCGCGGCCTTCCTGTCGTTGACGCTCTTCTTCTACAGCGTTTGCTGCATCTTTCTGTTGCTGGGATTCCGTTCGCAGCTTTTCGATTACGAAGATGCTGCGAAAGCTCTGGAAATCTTCCTCCTCTCCTTCTGAATCGGAGGAACAAGAAGACGAGGAGTACTGGCCTTTGAATCCGAGTGGACTTCTTGCATATTTGACCACTCGGGGTTCGCTATTAGCCGGTTCCAGCTCAAGACGAGGTTTAGATCTTTGGCTTACCGTCCAAGGACAGATGGCCATGCCTGTTCCCGATCCGAGTGGTTGTCCGGCTAAGGGAACCTCAAGATTGCCTCCAGATTGGAATTGATCCGAATCCGAAAGAGTAAGATGACCAAAATCGTCGGCGATGAAATCCAGACTTCCGAAGCGAAACGCCTTGGCCGGCGCGAAGGTGGCCATGCTTTTGCTGAAGATTGCCATCGAGCTTGCTGAGATCGATCCTAGCGCAGCCCCTACCTGGCGCGCCAACTGTCGAGGGTTGTTACCGACAATAATGAAAAAGGGACTAGGCGCTGGATCCAAACTCGATGGTAGCACAAGACACGGGAATTATACAGGTTTGGGCTCTCACGGTGGAGATAATACCCTAGTCCTGTGCTCTGGGATTATGATTGGCTAGCTTATTCGCTGTTGATCTCTAGTGTTCTCTTCTTCCGTCCCCTCCCTTTATATAACAGGGCGGAGGCGGTTTACAAAGAGAGTCCTACTCGGACTCGAGATGGAGTTCCATATCTTTACATCTATTCCGACTACGTATTAGTTTGGATTACAATCATCCCCTGCCTAATACGACTCGGTTTACTTAACTAGTATTTGTCCTGATTCTTCACGCCTTGCTCAGCCTAGACTGCCTCCGGCCTTCTGTAGTCGGCCTGGTCTGGTTCCACCTGGTTGGGCCTCGCAGGCCTGCCTTGGGCCCCCGGGGTATATATATCCCACACCATGTCTGTGTGATGGCTTATTCAGATTCTGTATTTTCATGTCTGGTTGCAAGATATGATTTGTGTTTTCAGGTTATATGCTATGCTTCATTGTTGATGGAGTTGTGAACTCCATCAAAGACGAGCCTAGGGTTGGTTTTGGAAAATTAGTGGTGATACTTCTGTTTTATATGCTTGCTTTACTTATGTAAGGATGGATGTTATGCCCTTAAGTAGGACAATACGATTGATTAGGAAGTTATTCTTTGTTGTACTTCGTTGAGTCATCGACTCACGCTTGTTGTTTGTATTGTTGCAGGTACCTCGAACCGGCATGCATTGGTGGGGGGTAGTAGCACAATCACGTTTGCATCATCACCGTTCCATCATGTTGGTTTATAGTTATGTTATTAATAGCTTGAGAAAATTCTTGTAAGGTGTTGTTTGCAATTATGTTTAATGAATTCCTATCCTGTAAAGTTATGTGGTGGAGTTTATTAGTTTCCATTGGATGTGTGATTGGTTAACTAAGGACCTGCTAGAATGATATCATAACTGCATATGTTTTCTGTCTGCTGAGTGGATGTCCCTATTTCTAGAGAGGTCATGCCGAAATTTTGTAAAATTTCGGTGGCTTAATTTTAAGCCGATTTTAGGAGTTTAGAAGTTTGGTAGCATCCGTGGCGCGTTTGGCGTCGGGGTGTTACAGTTGGTATCAGAGCGGGCTTTAGGTCCGTGGCATGTGAATTTAGTAAATTACTCTAGAGTAACCTAAAAATTTTGCTGCGTGAAATTAGAAACATGGCATAGGTATCTACCGTTAAAAAAAAATTGGCCTCTGGGCAATGACCTTAAAATCTGAATTAGAGTGGTTAACTAATTTAAAACTTGACACACTCTGATGCACAGTAGGATGGGTATGGGTACATTGCATTGCGCCTAAATGTTGAGTGCTAAATTTATTGTTGCATATTGCTTTGATTATGAAAGGACTGTTGGAATCAGTACGCCTATGTTCAAGTTATTGGTGAAACCGAAAGGTTTCAACCTTGTTCCTTTGGCCGAGTTGTGGGTCTTGCTTGTGGGTGGGACTGGTTAGTGCCACCTCTTGCTGTTTGGGAAACCTCTCGTTCTTGAGTCGTCGTTTTCATGGAGTAGTTTAGAGGGTAAGGAGGGAAGGTTGGTTTCTTTTGCCTTCGATGTTTGGGTTTAAAGAGAAAAGCTTAGTGATGAACCCATTTGGATTGCTTTTCTTGTTGTGTTCGGTTTCGTTGGATTCTTTGGTTTTTGTTGGTTATCGTGGATTGCCTTGTGGAGAAAACTATTGTCGTTGTTGTTTTCTCCATTTAAGGAACTTATTGAAGTTTTCTTGGTGCAAAACTTAAATCGAGTGGATCTTCGGTGTTAAGGTTCTATCGAGAAGGATCTGGTTGAGTTTTTCTTGGAAGAGGGATGGTTTTTGTTGTTGCTCATGCTTTAGAAGTGTGGTTTTTTCTTTAAAGGTTGGGTATGTGACCTACAAGGATGTTTAAGACGTCAAGAGTATGATGAGAAGTTAGCGCTTCCAGTTGATGTGGGTTACTGATTCTGTTAAAGTGGATTTGTTGGTTGTTTAAAGACAACCAAATTTATTGTATGGTATAGAATGATTAATTGGAATGGTAGATGATTCTAAAGTGAAAAGTTCATTAGAGTTATTACAATGGACGTGAGTTGTAAAATTGATTGGAAGTTCAAGATTTGTGTTCCGGTAAGTCTAGTATTGATCAGGACTGAGAGGGTTTAGAATCTTCTATGGATGAATTTATTATAGTAAGATGTTGATGTAAAGTACCGGAGTATATTAGCGCAAAGGCATGAGAGTTGTTGATTTATGTTGCTTATGAGTTAATTAAAGGGTGGATCGACAAAATGATTTAATCGATGTGAAATTAAAGAATGAGTGTATGGAATGGTTGTATGAATGATGGGGTTTTTGTCATGGGAAAATGTTGTGATGAAGTATGTTTCATGGAGAGGATATTTAATTTGGTGGAGCAGTTATTGATTACATGATTTTCTGGAGTGCATGACTCTTTTGGGGTAAGACGCTCTGATTAGTGCGCAATAGAACTCCCCTAATTAAGTCGCATTTTGGATTAAGTCGCGGAGTTGGCTTGATGATTGAAGCGAGGATGAAAGAGTAGTTTTGGGAGGTAATCGGCTGATGGATTCTGAAATATTTTATTTTATTGAACCATGCCAAATTTTTGCCTTGGCTATGTTGTTTAATTCAAGTAATGAATATGAAATTTACACTTTAGGAGTGTATGTTTGGATTGGGCTTTCTATCGCGCAACAAGGGATTAACCTTGGAATTAATATATGTGAAGAAGATAGGTAGACATAATGGAATATGATGAAGGCTCTTGAGTTGAGAATATTTGTAACTTTATTCTAACTAGAGCTTGATGAGATGGTTGTGTGTAGATGTCCGATTTGAGAATCGATTTTCTTTTCCAAGTTTTGGTTTTGGTTAAGTGGGGGAAGCTTTGCCTTGATGAAAGTGAGCTGATTTACTTTTGGTTCTGTTGAGGGCTCCGGTCCACGATTTATGTGGGATTCTCTTTTAAAAATTGAGTTTCTCCTTGGTGCGAATTTCATTTGCATTGTTTTGAGATTGTTAAAAATGGTTTATGTGATGTTAAAGAATCGGGTTTTCCTTGGCGATTTGGCTTCGGAAGAGAAAGCAAATGATGATTGGGTTCTATCAAGTTTCTCTCGAAAGTGAATTGGAGCGCTTTGGGTTTGGTTGTTGCATGTGGTTCAATTGTTTCAATAGAATTGTATTTCTTCTGCATTCTAGCTTATGTTAAGAATATGGGTGCTCATGGTATATTATTGAATATCAGCGGTTTAAAGGTGTATTTGAATGGAGTTCTTTGATATCTTGGTCCAAACCTTGCTGAGAGTATCGTTTTGTTAATCGTTGGATTTGAGGAGTGGTGTATCGTTTGTAGCCGTTGGTGTTTTGCGTGAGTGTTTTGAGTTGGTAAAGAAGTTTAAGACCTTTGTGTCTTTAAGTTGCATAGTTGGCATTCTTTAAATTCGGGGTCGAATTCCTTTAAGGGGGGAGAGTGTAATACTACAAACCCTCGCTCCAAAGTTTGGGCCTTCCGCCGGGAGTGTTTTCGCTGGCCGGCAGGTATTCTCGGGGATGGTTGTGCCATTTAGGGGAGTTAGGGTTGAAAATAGTCTTGTGTGGGAGGGGTTTTGTTGGAATTTCACCTCCCCACCTACCTCGCCTCACCACTTCCCAAATGTGTGGCTGAAATTTTTTGTGCTGGCTGCCTTCTCACCTAACCCCACCTCTCCATTCCAAGGTGTGGCTGTCATTTTTCCTAGGCCAGCAACCAATTTCCCCTCCCATTTTTCTCTAGCTGTCGGTGCCCAAGGGCTGAGCTCCTCCCTGCCCAGCTCCTGCCGCCCCAACCGAAGCGTTGCCTGATCCTCGCCCATCCTCGCCGAGCGCCACTTCAGGCAAGGCTCTCTGCCGACCTCCTGCCGATCTGCGCCATGAGCCGAGACCCTCCGAGCCTGGCGCTGCCCAAGTCCTGCCGGTCCTGCCCACCAGCAGCAGAAGCAGCAGCGCCCCTGGTTCCTCCCTCCTGGCTTGGCGGCAGCAGTAGCAGCTCTAGCAATAGCCGAGCCAGTGTGCCTTCCCCACCCAAAGACCAAAGAAGCAACACCAAGACTGCGGCGCAACAACAAAGAAAGATTGTCTTCCTCTTGCCTTCCTCCATTCTCTCCCTTTGTGTGGTAAGTGGAGGTAAGGTTATAGTTGTGGATGACTTGTTGTAGTTAAGGTGTTTGATGAAATGTGTACATGCATCTTTTTGTGATGAAATGATATAAGCTCTAGGAATTTCATTTCTGTACATGCATTGGAGTCTTGAACGATCATGTTTGTGTTATCCATTGGCCTTGTCATTGATTCCTTTGCTGTTCGTTATGTGGATGTTATCTTAGTAATCCATTTTTCTATTGTCAAGATTGAGTCCTGAATTCTTGATGGATGCTTGCTTGCTATTCAGGCCATTTGCTAGCTAGAAACCTTGTCATTTTATCTTGAATGGTAGGATCTATTCAATCCTGTATTGGACAGTCATATATCTTGAGCATTGAACTTTTAAGGAATAGAGAAGTAGGGGACACATATCAACAAGGAAATTTTATAATTTCCTTGAAGTTGTATAGAAAAGATTAAAATAATGAGATTGAGAGACCAAGGTATGTTGGAGAAAGTCCCCTGTACTTTCAAAAAATTGTAGCTGCTGTCCTAAGAATACATGACATCGTATATCCTGGAGCATTTGTTACTCTTGGTGAAACCAGCAGAAGCGGAACTAGAAATCAGTGACAAATTACCACTTTCACAATGCGTTAAGGCACGATGTTAGATTCGATTTCACTTGTTTTTTTAATTCAGACTATAGCATAGGTTTGTCATGTTATGGGTTGGTTAGTATTTGGGCAGTGGGTAGTGGTTTCAAGGCTTAGCGGAAATTAGAATGGATGCAAACTAATTTTGTTCTTGCCTTCTTGGGCAAAACCGATTGGATGGTTTCTTGCTACATGTGTGCTGCGTTTCAGCGGTCAGCATTGCCCTTAGCTCTTCAAATGACCTGATTTGTATACTTGGTTGGTTAGGAGCAGCAGTTATCATCTTGTAACCTTTGCCTGCAGTCAGCCAGGAAATAGTCCTATTTTAGATTATGAATCTGGGGTTGCGCAATTATGGTATCGAGCATGCTACACATCTTTTATTAAATTTGAAATGATCATGGATAAATGAAGAAGCCAAAGGCAATGTAAATCAGCCTTTTGTGATTGGAGTTGGGAGAAATAAATGGAATTGTTATGCTGTTTGTGCTTTGAATCATTATGTCCTTTCACCAGTTCACAAAAGATAAACGTGATCAGTCCATTAGTCTGTAAATGAAATGGAGATGCTGAATTGTCGAATCTGATTAGACTAGTATCGCTAGCAACTTATGAATGTGAGTCTTAACTATGTTTATGTATGTGGTTATGGCTATGTGAGTGATGGCAATGAATGAAGGGTTGCATTTCATTCATGTAAATTGCAATGTGCATTCATTAAAGGAAAATGCGACCTATTCTTATGCGGGCCTCTATGTTCACACGTAGTAAACACGAAAGTCCTACCTCGTAGTCCCATTCATCGAGGTGAATAGGAGCGAGACAGTAAGAGTAGGCACCTTCCACGGGATGGAAGGGACGTGAGGGTGCACACCGACAGGTGGGCACTCGGCAGTACCGGTACGTGCATCAAGACAGCATTCATGTCGCAGTGCATTATAATGATGATTGTGAGTTAAATGGAAAAGTGTCGGGTTGGGATCGAGTCGTGGGCTCATCCTCAAAGATTAAAGAGATATGTGTAGGAGTTTAGTAATGAAGTAAAACAGGTGAGCTTGCATATTGCATTTTATGATTGTAGAAGTGTGATTGATTATTCAGATTCTGTATTCTCATGTCTGTGTGATGGATTATGCAGATTCTATACTTTCATGTCTGTGAGATGTATTATGCATATTCTGTATTTCCAGGTCTGTGTGATGGATTATGCTGATTCTGTACTTTCATGTCTGTGTAATGTATTATGCGTATTCTGTATTTTCATGTCTGTGTGATGGATTATGCAGGCTCTGTATTTCCATGTCTGTGTGATGTATTATGCATATTCTGTATTTCTATGTCTGTGTGATGGCTTATTCAGATTCTGTATTTTCATGTCTAGTTGCAAGATATGATTTTTGTTTTCAAGTTATATGCTATGCTTCTTTGTTGATGGAGTTGTGAACTCCATGAAAGACGAGCCTGGGGTTGGTTTTGGAAAATTAGTGGTGATACTTCTGTTTTATATGCTTGCTTTACTTATGTAAGGATGGATGTTATGCCCTTAAGTAGGACAATACGATTGATTAGGAAGTTATTCTTTGTTTCGTTGAGTCATCGACTCACGCTTGTTGTTTGTATTGTTGCAGGTACCTCGAACCGGCATGCATTGGTGGGGGGTAGTAGCACAATCACATTTGCATCATCACCGTTCCATCATGTTGGTTTATAGTTATGTTATTAATAGCTCGAGAAAATTCTTGTAAGATGTTGTTTGCAATTATGTTTGATGAATTCCTATCCTGTAATAAGTTATGTGGTGGAGTTTATTAGTTTCCATTGGATATGTGATTGGTTAACTAAGGACCTGCTAGAATGATATCATAATTGCATATGTTTTCTGTCTGCTGAGTGGATGTCCCTATTTCTAGAGAGGTCATGCCAAAATTTTGTAAAATTTCGGTGGCTTAATTTTAAGCCGGTTTTAGGAGTTTAGAAGGTTGGTAGCATCCGTGGCGCGTTGGCGTCGGGGTGTTACAGAAGGAGTATCTAAGGCTTTTCTTCTACTAGTCATATGTATTTATGCATAAAAGGTTTACTATATAGCTAGAATAATGTGCAATTTGGACAATACTATCTTTTATTGTAGGCTATTCAATGACGAGTCTCCTTTTTATCCTTTGCACCACTTGTTGATGTCAGTATTCCAAAACTTATATGAAGTCGGAGAGGTTGTGATGCTTGTTACCTCCATCTTCTTAAAGTTGTTGATGTAGACATCACAATGTTGTTGACTTATTACCAGAATTACTTTCAAAAAAAGATTTGTTGGTGATTTTTGCTACGCAAAAAGAATATGGGGAGAAACACTTCTAGAAAGAATGAATCACTTAGGAGTGGAGAAAGAAAATTCTACAAAGGAGAAATGAGTAGATAGATAAGGAGATTAAATTCTATAGATGGGAAAAAGAGTATATGCATAACTAATGCTATCCTTTTTATATTTCTTTTAGAAAAAATAGGATTTCTGATTATTTTTTTCTCCATTTTCATTTTAACATCCATTCTAAGGTTTCCATTCAAAAGTATATAACTTTTCTGGTTCTAACTCATTTTCATAGTATATAATCTAGGTAAGCAACGAGGTGAGTTTTAAGGCATGGTTAAGAGTTACTATTAGAAAAATTTAGGTTTTAACTAGCCTAAAAAGCTTAGGTAAGTTGGTGGTTACTAATACGGTAAAATCTTAGCCATGGTTTATATATGAAGGATGTGGTTTTAAGAAGCTAAAAGCAGTAATGAAGACTATATTACTAATCTTGATGAGGTTAAATTTTAAGAAAGGTTAATGACCATAATGGTTACGCTGGTAAGAAGTTCTATGAAGAGGAGACAAGTTTGTATAAGTTTTATAGAAAGAAGAGATAAACTATTTTATAATTTCTTATTTATCCTATGGGTTGAGTTTTCCATATTCATACATAAGGACAACTTATTGTGAAACTTTAACCTAGAGGTTAAGTTCACACATAAATCGATCCTGACAAACAAAATCAAAAGCAATTTCAAGTAGCAAGTTACAAACTCCACATAAAAATACTTTATACAACTAAAGCGGAATATTGTACTAAACGTATGGGTTCTTATCTTAAGTTTGATCCTAATATACTGTAATCCTCTGCCTTTTACTGTTGGGTGATACTGTCTCTTCATGAAGTAGAATCTTCGAGCTTTACTTCTGCTTTGTCGAGGTTAGTAAGGCGTTGTTTGCTTTCTTGAAATTGTTGGCATAGACATTGTAATCTTCATTGGCTGTCATGAAGGATGATAGTGACATATCTTGAACGTCTTCAAAAATAATAGGAAAGATAAATCATGGGCGAGAATCTCTCTTTGAGAAAAGAAGAGTTTGTTTACAAATCAAAATGAAAGAAGGGGTAAGAGTAGAGTTTTAAGAAAGTGGAAAGAATAGCAAAGTCAACATTTTGCAATTACAGTAACTTTTGAAAATAAGCTTTTGAATTTTCTTATTCTAACACTAGCGGCCATTCTATCTAGGGTTTATCCTACGGTCAGTATAGCTCTAATACCAACTGTAACGACCCCCATTTTTACATAGAATGCAAAAATGGAAATCTCATGTGCATACAGTACTAGTCCCTGGATCAGTAGCTAGTACGCACATTTAAAACAATTGGAATCACAACCATACATTATATTAATTAAGCGGAAACTAATAAACACATAAATCTTACAACTCAGAGTATATAGTAGCAAAAGAAGCAAATCCTTGTAGTGTGCCCATCCATCCCGCAGGCAACTAATGAGGCATAAATCCCTAGAAAAGATCGATTCAATGAAGATCCCGCATCCTGCGATGAAACAAACCTTCGAAGCTTCGCTAACTTACCACCTAAAACAACAAATTAAGCAAGGGTGAGTACTTTCGTACTCCGCAAGACTTAAGGGTGGTATTTGCAAATGCATCAATGCAGGACAAGTCAAAGGAGGCTACTACAGTTAATTTGCATAAAGCGAAATTGAATTTGTAAATTGAGTTGTTTGCAAACGGAATTTGTAAGAGCAAGTTTGATTGATAAGAAATAAGTAAAGCATAAGTAACACTCACAGTCCTCCATGACGTGAGCGACGAATAACCCAAATCCTGAAATCCATCAATGCCGGCCCTTCGAAGCAACAGTTGCTAAAACAAGTTCAAACCAAAACCCATTTTCAGAAAATATCAAAATCTAGCATTGGAATGACTTCACCAAGTGCCCATGACCGCGGGCGCGGCTAATCGATTAGATTTATACTCTGCAGAGGTGTACAACTTTACCCACAAGTCATGACCTTTTCTTTTTGCCGCATGCTTCCCGCCCCTCTTTGGTGGGTGGCCAGAATGTTCATGACAAAAACCTTTACATTACCAGGGTTAACTTCGCACCAGCCCGGGACGTTAACCCATACTATGGCAAGAGAACTCAGAGCATAGAAATGATGGAACTCTCCCATAGCATGGCGTACATCGTTGTATTGGTAAGTAGAAACCCCTACAAGCAGACCTAGAAAGGAATGCCTGTGCTAGCTCCCGCCATCCATAAATGCAAAGTTAAACCAGCTAACTTAATTGGTTTAAGACTGCCCCATCCCAACACTTGTGGTTTGCACGGATTTCATGGATCAATAGCATCCCATTGCTCGGTCCTTAAACTGACACGGGCGATACTTCACCCTACACTACGTGCAATTGCGTTTGCACATCCGGCTATTGCTAATAATCACCCACGTCGAAATCATAGTTTTATTTTGGGTTTTTAATCAAAATACCAGCAACCAACATAGACATTTCCAAGGTTTTCAGGAAACAATTTTGATCTAATCATGTACATTGCTGATTCTAAAGCATGGCTAAGCATGAATAATATGTAACGCATATACCCATGATGACATTAAGTAATGCCTGTCCTTAATCTATGGTTATCAAGGTTCACATGTCATACATATCAAGGAAGGTTCATGAGACAAAAGGTATAACTACCAGTACCACAAAATAGCAAATTTACAGAAAGTAAACGCATGCATAAATTAGTTTAGTAAAACAAAAGAAAATTAAATACTGGGATCAATATGATCAAAGGGGTGCTTGCCTTGCTTAATCCTTGATTACAATGAAGAAGAGGATTGCGGCTGACGATGGTGATGACGAAGTTAGAGACGTCGGGTTCTACACGTTGATCAACGAAAATATAGCAAATAACAAACTTCAATGAGGGCAAAAAAAATAGGTAGCAAGAACAAATAAAACTCTTCAAAAGGAACAGCGATTGCTTTTTATGAATTTATTAATTTTATTTTACGAATTCAAGATGCAAAAATTTGTTTAGATTAATAGAATTAATCATTAGTTGCAAGGTTCATTGATTGACTATTCATAATATGAGTTTCTGGCAACCTTATTACTTATGGGTTTTGCTCTATTATGATTCAGGTTCAAACCAAGATAAAGTAAGAATATTTTTCTAAATTTTTGCAGATCATACCCTAAAGATCATTTCTAGGCTATTCTTCACAAAATTCGGATTTAGACGAGCTGCTTTGCGAGCTGATGAAAAGGCTTAAATACAATAGACTATGAGAGATTAGTTTTTTATCTTTGATTGATTTTGATCAAAATTAGTTTTACGCAGGTCAGACCTATTGATTTAGACTACTGGTATCATTTCCATAATATTTGAGAAGGTTCTGGTGATACAAACTTCATAATTATTGATTTCTCATTTATACTCAAAGTTCATTCATTCATATTACGGTCTTTAGAAATGTGAACACTTAGAGCTATTAAGCTAACAAGATTAATATGCAGATCATGGTGAAGTGAGATTATCTTTTCATAATAGGGCAGTCTATACTTTGGAGAGCACTACTGAGCTAATTTCATAAGTTTTAGGATTTAGACGAGTCATCATTATCATCGTTGAAAAAGCTTATGTGGCATTATGAAGTTTACGCCATATGGAATCGGCGAGAAAGCGAAGCGAATGATTAACGCTTAAGGGTTTAGAACTAGCTAGATTTAGATGGAAAGCAAGTTATAAATAAGATGTTTTTCTAGAATATGGTAGCATGAACTTTGTACAGTGCTTCTAAACTGGTTTTACTGATTTTAGTATTTATACGAGTTATTTTATTAACTGATGAAATAGTATAAATAATCACAAGATTGACATTATCGGGTATCGGATTTCATTCTTAGTTTGCGATTACACTTAACACAATTACTTACTCATTTTTCTGGTATTTACAGGGAATGACTTTGAGAGTGTTTTAAAGTAGGTTTTGTGGTGTTTAGCTTTTATCTGAGATGCTTTCCATATAAGAAATCATTAGTGCCTTGCATTAAAATATTTTTACACAGCACGACTATGAGTTACTTTTACATAACTAGAAAGGATATCATTTTCTAAGATCCTAAATTTGGTTTCGTCGGATTTGAATTTCATTTGTGAAAGTTATGACTATTTGGACTATTTAATTATTGAAACTTGACTATTGAACATTGAAGTGCTAACTATAATAAAACCTAAATATTTTTACATATTTGGAATTCTTGTGACCTCAGGAGTACAACAAAACTGATTTGGTGAAGATTTGAGATCATTTGATTCAAATTTTAACTATTTGATTTTCTATTAGTGAGAGGCTTCCTATGCTTTCTTTTTAATTCAAACTGAGTTCAACACTAAATGTTTCTATAAAAATGGAACATTTATGAGTACAGGAACATGTGTAAATTATTTCATGATTTTAGGAGCTATAGTTTTTATAGTTGCTTCATAACACCTAAAAAGGGACTTTTATTCAAACTCAATTTGAATGATTAAACTGCAAGTATCATATAAGTTTTTATTGTATAATCTAACTTGTTACTACCTAACTCAAATTTATAAATTGAGTTTGTTTCATTTGGACATTCTTAGCAAAAGATATGAGCAATTGAATAAAAATAGAGCAAAAGAAAAATAAATGGGCTGGGGTGGGATTCGAACCCCAAACCGATTGAACAAGGCTGTCAGGCGTCAACACTGGACCAAGGCGATGCTTGCGAGAGGAAGAGGAGTTAAAATATTTGAACATGACTTACTTTCTCACACTGTAGAACTGAAGCAGAGGACTTCGGCCATGGTCTCACCGGCGGGGAGAGGGAGGTCGCCGGACCTGGACGCCGGCTGGAGGGGAAGGTGGGGATGATTGCGCACTCGCCTGAGGGTTCCAACGAAGTCTTCGTTGACTGGAGTGACGTGCCACAGGAGCTAGGCGGCGGGGCTAATGGCGGGTCGCTTGAGAAGAAGAACCACCGTGAGAGAGATTGAATGGGTAATAAATTGAGCATCAAGGAGTAGTAAGGACCCCATTCCTCCTGCTTGGTTGGACAGAGATTGGTCAGATTGAGCTGCCACCATGCACCTGACGCAATGTAGAAGATGAACAGTGTCGAGATTGCTTTGAGCGAGTTTAGCTGCAGCCAAGGGATTAGATGAGTTCGGGGATACGACTAGAGAGCTTAAAGCCAAAAGTATTGTCGAATTGCTTACTAAATCATACTATTGAAATCTCGTCTGGAGCATTGGTTTGGTAGCAATGGTGGCAACTGATCGAGCTTGAGCAGAGAAGGCTTCAGAAAAACGATGCTGGGGAGTGAAATGGAGGTGCTCCAAATTAAGTCTTGAATAGCAATGGGGAGGTTCTAAGGAGTGTGAGGGTGTTCTGGGATAGCTCCGATATTTAGATAGTCGAGCACAGTCGCAAAGAAACCACCTCCCCTGGTATGAGCTCGCCCAGATAATGCGACGCTTACATAGGAGAAAGGATGGCCGGTTCTATTCTTAGCGATGGCATGGCGTGAGTCTCTGGCGCTTGGACAAGGCAGAACAAAGCGCGGGAGAAGTTGAGGATAAACGTGGTGATGATAGAGCTCTTGGACGGTGCGATGCGATGACTCAGCGGGAGAATTCAACGGGACAATGCTCGCTTGGGTTCACCGGACTGAAGATGCTCAGCACGGTCGGTCGAACAGAGGAAGAAGAAAGGGGTGAGCCTGACAAGTGGGGCCAGAGGCCACTGATCAGCGGCTGAAGACTGGCCCGCTGCGCGCCAATAGGACGGAACAGAAAAGAAGGATGGCCCACATGTCAGCGATGGGCCAAAAGGAAGAGGACGGCTTCGGTTCACTCAGTGTCGTCTCTGATTTTATTGGGCTGTAAATTGGAGTAGAAAATTTTCAAACTTTTTGACCGGGGTAACTAGACAAAGCTTATCTCCTGGTAAAATTTTGAGGCTAAACTAAGTTACTGAGAAATTATTAATATTCTTACAACAGTGTCTACTCTAATTTCTTGTTTCTGATTTTCATCTTTCTTTGTGAGTAAATAAAGTCTATTATTTTTGAAACTTTGTTTTGAGATGAATTTGAGCTAATAATGCTTCTGTAAAATTTTTAGTTCAAAATATTGCTCCATTATTTTATATAAATTCTGACATGGCAATTTCCATATTTTCGGAGTTTCTGTTTTTAAATTTTAAAAAGTGATAAATGACATTATTAATTTATGATATTTTTTATAAATGTTGTAGAAATTCTGACAATGCATTATTTAGAATTAAAAGTTGTCTTTTTAATTTATCTCTTCATTATTCTATGTATGAAATTTAATTTTCTGGCTAAAATTGTTTACTTACATACTCATGGTTCTCTTGACAAATTTTCTAAATTTTTACTTTTTACTTTTCTTCCTTTTTCTCTTTTTCATTCTTCCTTGCTATTTTATTTAATTTTTCTCACAAGACAAAATCCAATAAAATCCAAATAAAGCAAAAAATATTCAAAAATCCCAGAAATATTCACTATCAAATTTAAATATCATACTTTTACTGTTCTAGAATTTTCGGGCTGTTACAATGGTAGCCAGTTCAAGAGCAATTCTTTCGTGAAGAATTAGTATCAAACTTTGCTTTGCTTCCGTAGCTCATCCTCAGAGTAATGGTTAGGTCAAATGCGCCAACGACATAATCTTGGAGGGGATCAAGACCTGTGTATTCAATAGAATCAAGGCTTACTCGATCTGGTGGGCGAAAGAACTACCCTCGGTGCTATGGGCTGTTCATGCATCGACTAGTCGAGCCACGGGTGAAACACCTTTTTTCTAGGTTTATGAAGTAGAAGTGGTGCTTTCGACCGAGTTATAATTCAGATCACCTCGAGTGGACAACTACTCAAAAAAGAAACAAGAGCAGGTGTGAATAGATGATGTAAATCTACTTGAAGAGTACATAGATTGAGTGTCCATTCGAGCAACCAAGTATCAACAAGCCTTGCGCAGATATCATGGCATAAGAATCTAGGAAAGAATGCTTACTACTGGGGATGTAGTACTATGAAAGGTGCAGAAGTAAGATAATCGTAATAAGATGTCACCTAAGTGGGAATGTCCCTATGTGGTAGTTGAAGTGACTCGACTAGAATCAGTGCAGTTATCTACGTCGGAAGGAGCGATACTAGAGAACTCATGGAAAATCAACCAACTGAGAAGATTTCATTCATAAGACAGAAAAAGACAATGCATTCAGGCTATCAAACAACAAAATTCAAGTAAAGTAAAATTTTATTAATTTTACTAACAAAAGTTGTTTTGTTACACGTTAAGACAGGTACCATAAAACTACTTGTCCCCGGAGGCATCTCACAGCCACCCTTGCATCCACGGGAACTAGAAGCTGATAGTCCCCGTGATGGGCCTATGCCCTCTGTACGGGCCATACGAAGCAACGAAGACTCGGCCGCTTGTCGACAGAGAAGGCGACCTCTCTGTCACGAGAAGCCTCCAGGCACCGCAAGGGCTTGGAGGGCAAGCAGGTGCTGGAGCGGTGAAGCTGTTTTGAGCTTCACCTCCTTCACTAGCATCGACGGCTTCACCTTCTTCTCCTTGTGTGTCGGCGGTGGCATCTGCTCATGCGAAGGGTGCAAAGGCGGCATGGTCTTCCTCGGCAGTGATGCACAGCTTGCTAGTAACCTCATCCTCCTCCTTTCGCTAGACCAACCTCTCAACGGCCTCCCAGTCGATATCGTCCTCATCTTCGGAGATGACGATGATGATCCGCCTCGAGGATCTTGCGGCCAGAGGCGAAGGGGGAGGAATCTCTACAGTGATCTCCAGAGGAGGGGATCCTCTGAGAATCTCTATAGATGGGGAAGATCATAGAGTGGTAGCCATGAGGATGTTTGGCAAAGCTAGGGTGTCGCATGTCGAAGAAGAGAGATAAAAAGAGGTGAGTTGTGGTAGGCGACTGCAAGTCCCGTCTATTTATAGCTCAGGGAATGGGTCGTTCTGAAGCCAAAACCCATCTGAATTCATGTCGGTTCTGATCCACAAGGTGTCTTTTGTATTTCCACATATATGTGAAGAGAAGCTAATTCATGATGTACTGTGTGGAAACTGAATGGGTGTGGAGACCGTACCAATATTCACTCACTACAACGGAGTTTTAAAAAAAGCTAAATTCTTCCAAGAATGCTCGGGGGCTCACACGCATGAGCGTATGGTGGAGGGCTATCATTCATGATGCTTACGCTCTACTTCCTTATCGATATAACCATTGAGCAGAAAGTCGGGGGCTACATCATTCATTTGTCAACACATTCACTCTACCATCGTCTCGATAACCAAATCGAGTAGAGGGTCGGGAGTTATATTGCTTGATCTTTTCTAATGCTTCTTGATGCTTACACTCTACTTTTTCCTCGAGTTGAGCAAAGGGTCGCAAGCTACATCATGCATGTTGACGCATATGCCCTTCATTCTACTCGAAGCAGTCATCGAGCAGGAGGTCGAGGGCTACATTGCCTGATTTTTGTCTTCACCTAGCTCCACCTCGAGTCGAGACTTCTATCGAAAAAGGGGTTTGGAGTCACAACAGGTGCGTGATACTAATGCTCCACTTTCATCTCGATCTAGCTGTCAGGTCAAAAGTTAGGGGCCACATCACAGTATTGTGCTTACTACACTCTACTCCCCACTCGATGATCTCATCGAGTAAGGAGTCGGGGGCTACAGGTAACCTGGCACTTATTTCTATTTTTCTTTTGGCCAATACTGTTATCGAGCGAAACACACTGTAGGCATAATTCCTTGATCTTAGTTTATTTGTCTGTTTTTCACGTGATTCTTTGCACACATTTACTCGATCACGTACTTAGCATGATAGCAAACCAAACAAATGTGTGACCATGCCTGAACCCGATGATGAATGATTCTATCCTGCGCTCTGTCGAGACCCGAATTCGCAATCCGAAAACCCTCTGTGTTTTCAGCACTAGTCCCAGGATCAGTCGCTAGTGCCCACAGTTAACAAAGATGAATATCACAATCATACACAACGGAGTAATAAATAAAGAATTCATCTTATAATATAACTTATTGAACAACCTTAAGGTCAACTTACAATTGTGAAGCCTAGATGGCTTCAATCTCAGAGTAAAACGAACAGCAGCGGAATGAAGAACGTCGGTGAATCCCATCAAAATACCACAGGCATTTGACAAGGTTCAACTCCTAGATATTTGCCTTCTTGCAGAACTTCTCCTTTTTCGAAGATAAAGACTTCTCCTCAACTGGTGATGTTTTGTTATAGCAAGGGTGAGTACACAACCGTACTCAACAAGTCGTGCACAGAATGCAATTCTATTACTACATGCATGGCTTATTCCAAAGGAATGGCTGAATGGTTCTTTTGCAATAAAGCAGCATTTCCAAATGAATATCATAAATAGATTGAAAAGCAGTAAAACAAGTAATATCCATAATAAATTTCGTAATCATTCTCAAGTAAAGCATTTATCTTCCTTAACCAATTTCCATACCACATTGTCCATATTCCCAATCTCATTTTTATCAAAATCTAACCCTTGACTGTAATCCCCGAGCATTGTCCAATACTGCGGACACGGCTATTCAAATAGTTTTTACACTCTGCAGAGGTTGTACACTTTACCCACAAGATACAATCAACTCATCACGTCAGCCGTGAATCGCCATACGAGAGTATGCGAATGAGCGATCATAACAAAGCCTTTCAGAAACTTCTTGCTCAACCTAGGAACCTCTCCGTGTTGCCTTCACTATCACTTCCTCACACCGAGTCAAGTATAGGACCGGCGAACACCGTTGGATGGGTACCAAGCCGTAGTACGTGCACGCCCCCATCTGATTACCTCGTAATCGCCACCCCGAGGTATCAAAGGTGAGATATCAGATTCCTACTAAACTAGGTCTGTCCCATACCAGACATGTGGTTGTACGAGTGACTCAGTTCAAAGGCTTGCAAGGTGAAGTCCTTAGGGTGACCAAGGCAAGACTACCCTGAACAATTCACCAACAATACCATCACATAATTTACCAACAATACCATCACATAATTCACCAACAACACCGCCAAATACCAAAGTGATATATCCAATGCCACTCTTGCCACTTGCCTCGGTCTAAAACATTTTACCACCCCAGTTGATTATTGCGCAACACAATGCCAACAACAACTCAACATCCATGTAGAACCATACTAGTTCCACATATCAACATCATTGTGTGGCAACACGTCACACCATTTTACAAACACATTTCATAATCTATTAATCAGTATTAATCTTTTATTTTCAAAAGACATGAGTTGCGTGGCATGGCTAAGCAATTATACACGGTCTAACCAACCCACGTTGGCAAGTAATAACAACCAACTAATAATCAACCATCTTAGGGTGACAAATGAATTATGGCATACAAATAATCATGGCAAGGTGATATTTAGCAATTGGGTTGAATAACTAATTCCCAAATTAATTTAAATCATTTTAATCTTGAACTAGCATGCAATAATTTGAATCAAAGTAAATTTGTAAAACTGGGAGCAATATGATCAAAGCACGACTTGCCTGGAACTTGCTATAAATTGCTCTTTACTCTTTTTAATTGATCTTCGGCTTCCTCAACCTTTGGCTCCCTCAATTGAATGCTTCGACTTCCTCATCCTTCGACTACTTCGGGTAACTTCTGGATGACACGTCTAATGACAAAGAAGCACAAATACAACAAATCTCAAAAGACAATTCAAATAAACTCCAAATTAAGATTAGATTGGTACTGAACGGAAAGGATTGAATTTAGGAACTTGAATAGATTTGATCAAAGATCGGATGAAAGAGAATTAGCTTTCAGAAGATTTATCGAGAAGGTTACGACTGATAATTAGGGAGGAACGAAGTATATTCCTGGGAATATCCTTCGAGATTAATTAACTTGATTAGACAGATATTGACATATGGGCTCTCGATCTATAGATCGGGTCCATAAAGATATATTAGTTCACGATGAACTAAACTGATGCTTAAAGTTGACTCTTGTTGACTAAGTGGATACATAGTCAAACAAAGGACAGATGGACTGATAGATTAGATATGGGTACAAGGATATGACATACGGCCAATGGTGTATCCACCAAGTCCATGAATGATTTCCCAATCAATGGCAGATCAGATTTTCAAAGATGATACAAGAAAAGTGGGGTCGACATCCACTGCGATTCGATATGGGGTTCAGTCATACATTGATGGAAAGGCTCAATGATGACAAGACAACGATGATAAGAGGACGAGGCTAAGCTTAATGTGACAGAGCTAGATCACATCCAAGCGATAGAAAAGATGATGACATCACACCAGGGCCTTTACTTAAATGCACGCCTGCGATGAGAGCAAGGCGTTAACGGCGGGAGGTTAGCGACGAAACGTTAACGGTGGAACGTTAACAATGGGACGTTAATGGCGGAACATTAATGGTGGAATGTTAACGATGGAACGTTAACGGTGGAGCGTTAACGGCGAAATGTTAATGATGGAACGTTAACGGTGGAGCGTTAACGGCGAAACGTTAACGATGAAGGTGAAGCGATGACGGAACGCATATGAGATTACAAGGTGGCAACCATCGGTTGAAAAATAGGGCAGCGAGATCATGACATGGTCACGACGAACCAAAATGGTTGGCGGTACAAGACGACACGCGGCGGCGGCAAAAGGCGGCGGCCGACGAATAAAAAGATTTTCGGTAGATGCAACAGCAAAGGGGAAGTGTCCATCGCGTAGAACGCGACGAGACAAACTCAACAAAATAGGCGGATTTGGCGGCGACCCACCGGATTGATCACAAACTGCCGATGAACGGCTCTCGGAGCTAATGGATCAAACGGTCACAACTAATAAAGTACTGCATGAAACCTAACTAAATTTTACAGAGTGCTATCTGGGAACATTTGGCACGATATGACGTGAACGGATCTGAATTTTACCTTTTGGATCAACGGGGAACGCGAGATGAAGTTTTTGGCTGTCTGCAATGCAGTCTGATCGGAGAAAAGAATTTTCTGCGTAAACTCCCGAGTTCAAAACCATGGGATATGGTAAGCACCATGTAGGGGACACCACCAGGAGTCTACCATAAAAATTTTATAGCCAAACTCGCAAAAACGAGGGAGAACGGCCTCCGGCAAGATTCAATCTTTGGGTAGCCGTAACTTTTAATTCCAAGAACCAATTTGCACGAAATTTGGAAGGGAGACAGAGGGTACCATAAGGCACGAGGTGATGTGGTCGGATTACAAAAAATCATGACGAGCCAACCAGGAACGCATGGCCAAAACAGGCCGACGAGGGGCGGCGTGGCTGCGCGGTGTTCCGGCGATGGGGCAGCATGGGGAGGGCGGCCGAGTGGTGGGGTGAGGGTGGTAGGGTGAGGGGAATCCCGTGGGCATGTCGACCGACCACGGGGAGGCCTAGGGCAGCGGCGCCATGGACGACTGGAGCGACCAAAAATGGCACAGATGGCATGGCGGCCAAAACCACCATAGAACATGGAATTTCTCAAAACCAGTGAGAGCACGGAGTAGAGCAAGGTCATACTAGGCAACATCTAAAAGGAATTTGATTGAGGATTACCGGTTTGGGAGGAATCGATTTACTTAACGGAGCGGCGACCGATTTACTTAACAAACTCGAAATTCGGGGGTCAAACTGCAACGAAAATCAAATCCGACTGAATGGTTGTGATCATGGAAGCAAAAGGCACAAAGTGACGTGGTCGGATTACCCGGAAACTCACCGAAGCAAGAGATGGCTCACCGGTGTCTTTGGAGAACGCCGTGTCGGGTTTTCATGAGTTTTGAAAGGGGAAACGATGCTGAAACAATTGGGCAAGGTGAGCACGGGATAGAGGATGTCAAGACGCACATTTCAAGTACTCGCACGCCTCGAGAGGTGGAGAGAAGCCCGAGATATTGACCGAGCAATGAATTACCTTTAACGCTTAATTGCGACTGCTACGCGTGGATTGAGGACGGGCAACGACTTGGAACTTGTTCCCCATTATGACGCGGTCGCGACACTTCAACTCCCAAGTGATTTGGTGAAATATTTTGAGAGATATGGGAGTTTGAAATTTGAGCCAGCATGGGGACTCTATGCGTGAACAGTGCCGGCTGCTGGAGGTTGAAGATGAATAGTGAGAGGCCACGTGTCGCTTTCTCATTGGTTGGAAGAAATGGAGGGACAAAAGCGCGAGGAATAAAATAGTAAAAATGATCTAAAAATCTTGAAAAAATTCTTAAAAATACTAGAGATTATTTGGAATCCAATAAAATTAGTTTCACTGAATTTAGATGAGTTTTGGAATTTAGACAATTCCGGGACGAATATACTGGATTTAACCAAAGACCGCGAGAGATAAAATACCAAAGGGATTCTATAAATCTTGAAAAATTTCCCAAAATCATTATAGAATATTTGAAACCTAATTCTTTGAATTTTGATATTTTTGGAGTATTTTAGAACTCGGGTGAAATTTCGAATAAGGACCGGAATTGGAAATTTTGACTTTGCGGACGGAAAAGGATTGAACTCCAATTTCGAAAGGATATGGATGCCGGGTTAATTAGAACACCGAGGAAAATCCAAATTTTGAATTTGAATGGAATTTCAAAGGAAAGGTTTGAATTGGAATTTGGATATAGATTTGCCCGAACAATTAATAATTCAAATTAAAAATCCAATTAACCTCCAAATGTTTAAATTAATAATTTTAATTAGTTTTTAGCAAATCTCAAATTTGGGAAATTCCATGCGATACCGAGAACACTGTAACAACTAAATTTTAAATTACTTGATACACACAGAAGGCACATTAAATTGTTTTAGATTTAGAAAATTCTAAATTAAGCTTCTTTAATCAAATAACATTGATGTAAAATTTTTGAAAAGCTAATTTTTTATATGAATTGTTGAAAGCCCAAATTTTGGGATGTTACACGCTCATACGAGCACCAGATTGTCAGACATCTAAAGCTTAGTGGGCGGCGGGAGACAAGGCCTCTAGTCAATTCTACATGGGCTGCCTAGGAAGTTCTTGTTTGTTGCAAAGTCTGAGTCATATGGTCGATAAAGACTTGCAAAAAACCACATAGTGTCACTTCAACTTAGGTAGTATTTACATCATGCGTGGCCTCTCCAAGTGTAAACTCAAGGGCTCGATTATTTAATGAATTTTTTTAGCCTTGTGTGTAGACACAGCTAGGCGTATGCACACCAACGAAGCTACTATTGAGAGTTTATGAGTGTTAAGTTGGAATTGCATCTACTCATGCTACTCTATTTCATCGGCAAGGAAATTGCAGGCAAAGCATAGTAGACAAGCAAGCAATTTGGCATTATCGTTCAAGACTACAGTAGCAACAGTATCAGTGTTAAAATGTCACAGGCAGTTCAAGCAGGCTAGCTGGCGTCGTCACCATCGTCGTCATTGAGGGACAGCTCCAACTAGGCTACAAACCTCCCAACAAGGTTTCTAAAGGATTCAACATAATCAGCGGCCTGACTCACCTCGCAAGCGAATCCTTCATCTAGTACCGAGATGCCAAGCATGTAGGAGGTCACAAGGCGGGTAGATGAAGTTATGTGGTTGAGGGTATCTGATTGCAGAGTAGTGAGTTTCGCATCCACTGCAGCCTTCTCGACCTCAACTGCCTTCTTATCCGCTATTGCGTTGTCTTGATCGGCCTTGGCTTTGAACCACGCACTGTTGGTCACCTCCAGCTTTGTTGATGTTGTCCTCAGCCTCTTCACCTCAGCCTTAGCAGCCACGAGCTCAGCTTTGAGGGCTCCTAGTTCAGCGTCTCTCATCTTGAGCACTTGTTGACTGAACACCATGATCCACTCTGTTTGCTAGTGGGCTTGCTCGTAGAAAGCTTTTGCTTAGAGTAGGGTGTCCGCGGTGCGCTATGAGAATAAGCCAGATGTTGTGAAGCAGGGAACAAGGTAGAGCCAAGAGAGATTTGGTCAAAGTCATGTACCCGAAATTGGTGCTTCAAGATGGACCATAATAACTGAGGTGCTTAGGAAGCTGAAGGAGGAGGAGCCGTTGTTGTTGCAGGGGCTATCGTGGTTGTAGTAGCTACCAAAGAGGGAGCTACAATGACAATGACCATGCCAAGAGATTACAAGGCAGCCGTGGTGATGTCATCAACAGAGGAGAGCCAACATCGGTGGAGATAGGGCTCAATGCCTGATTGTCATTTCGGGTCAGCTCGTCATCCTCCAGACCGATGACTACCTCAATTAGCCCACTTTCCTAGTCAAACTTGGCTTCCTGAGAAGATGTCGGGATGAGGCGGCTGACAGATGCACGAACGATGCATTACAAGCTGCTATACAGTACTCACCTCTGGTCAAGGGTTGCTAAGCGAATATGCTTCGATGCTGTAAGTGCTGGGTTCTGAGCCCTTGAACATCCTGCTCAGCTTGGAGGAGATGTTCGAGCTCGACAAATCTGGCAAGATGTGAGTTAGTTCATCATTCATCAACTAAGATCAAGAGAACGACAACCTTACAAGGACTTACTTCCAGGATTATCCCTAGTGGTGTTATCGACTTTGGAGTAGCCCCAGGCCAGGTGGTCCTAGCACTTCAGTGGACTCGACCGATGCGTGATGAAGTCTCTGGCCACATGCCATCCAGTTAAACCCATTCTTCCTCAGCTCCTCGATCTTCTAAGCATAATGCACATTACGCGCAGTCGAAGGAGGGACTTTCGTCCAAAGATCTATTGGATTAAGGAAGAGTGGTTGGTAGGCCAGAGGAAGGTTCACGGTGTCTGGGGAGGTGATGTAAAACCACCATTTTTTCCAGTTTTACTGCCAGGAAGAGGTAACCAGAACAGAAATGTACGCGATCGCTACACTGTTGCGAAGGTGAAAACTGGCGCCCCCAATCTCTTCATTTCTTGTCACCTTGTTTAGAGTGTAGAAGTGGCGAAATAGATCAAGGCTAGGTTTGATACCTAGAACGGCCTCACAGAGATGGACGAACACACTGAGCATTGTAATCAAGTTGGGGCTCAAGTGGAAAAGCTGACTTTGATAGAAGTTCAAAACATCGAGCAAAAATTGAGAAGGAGGGAAACTAAGTCCGCGGCAGAAGAAGGCCTCAAACACAACTGTTCCATCCTCATTCTTAGGGTGAGATATGACTCACCAAGTGCTGGCCTCCAACGGAAGAACTCTCGAGGGGGAACGAAGCCATCTCCCTCTAGCTTGGTGAGGCGCTTCTTAGTCATCATCGACTTTTGCCACTCCTTTTTGAAGGCCTCATCCTCAAAGACCGCCTCGGCCGTCTCAGTTTTCTTGTCTAGTGGTGGAGTGACTCTGGTGCTGGCTGAGGGACAGGACACCATTGGGCGAGACGTGGGCCAAAAACTTTGAAGGTGGCAATGCTAGGGCTTGAGAAGCTTAACAAAAATTTCAAGAATAAGAATGGATGCGTAAAATGGAAGGTAGTGGCTAAAGTTCCGGACATGGGGATTTATAAGCCATAATCTTCCTCATAGGTGAACAGTTCAATTCCTCACACCGCGGTGCTTCGATCGGTGAAAAAAAGTGGAATGATTGTGTTGTACCCACCTTGGCATTGTAGACAACGGCAATAAATGTTATGTTCTCCAACATTTATATTTTTCTAACTTTTTCTAATTTTTCTCAGAGTCAAGTTGATGAGTCGACATTGAGTAACGTGAGGTTACCCTAAGAACTCGAGTTCAGCTAGCTACAGGGTGCTCGACCCTGCGCATTCCTACTCGATACTTAGTGATTCCCAACCTACTCGAATCGTTCGACCACAAGCAGTCGAGGCATTATCGACCAAGACAGAGCTCAGCAGTAATTGACCTTGTGCTTAAATGGACCCTCCACTGAGCAGAGTTTGGGGGCTACTGTCGAATATCTAAATATGGGATTTGAACACACACCAAAAACTCAAAGACTATACCATATATGCTCAAGCAAGCATTTGGAAACTCCGAATATCTTGGACCCAGTTCAATGGGATAAGATATATGCGGAAGGGACACCTCCACACAGGGGAGCACTCGATCGTGTTCCCATTACAAGGAAACCTACCCGAGTATACCCAGTATCTAAGGGAGTATAGTTATGCTCTGAAGGTCATGTGATGATGGACTCCTCATCGGCTACGATCCGATATCCAAAACCGATTACAATTCAACCTAAGGCAAGGCTACCCCAACTATATAAGGACATGGGTAGGCATCCCTAGAAGAGACAAGCAACTCTCAAACTATAGCCATCTAGAGCTAAACAAGTGAGAAGACCCTTTGAGCAGAACAACTTTAGCTATAGCTTAGCCTCCCTCAAGTTCAATCTTAATTGTTATTAGAGCTAGGCATCTTGCTTTGTACTCTATTCGCCAATTCCATACATTATCTATATAGGAGTAGGGTATTACTCCATCTGAAGGCCCAAAACCCTCTACACCATGTGCCCCTGTTTTCGTTCCTGACTCTGCTAAATTCGAAGGTACCCGAAGTATAAGTTTATTGTTGATTTCTAACCTTCGACAACTTTGCATATTTTTACATCTCCTTTATCCACAATCTCACGAATAAGATGATAGCGCTTGAGTATGTGCTTGGACTTTCGATGGGACCTTGGTTCCTTAGCATGGCAATGGCTCCACATTATCACAATATTCATTGGACCAGAGGCACTTGGGACCACATAGTTCATAAATGAATTTTGTTGTCCAAACTCCTTTCTAGCTTTAGAAGCTGCAATGTACTCGGCCTCCATTATAGAATTAGCATTCGTGTATTGTTTGGAACTTTTGCAACTCACCACCCCTCCATCAAAATGTATACAAATCTAGATTGCGAATGACAATCATTCTTGTTGGTTTGGAAGTTTGCGTCGATGTAACCATTTACAATGAGCTATTCCTCACCTTCATAAACTAGGAACCCTTAGTGCTTCCCAAGTACTTAGAATGTTTTTTTACTATAGTCTAGTGACATTCACCTGGATTAGACGTGTATCTGGTCGTAACACTTAGAGCATATAATACATCTGTTTGTGTATATAACATAGCGTACAAGATAGACCCAATGGCTGAAGCACAAGGAATCTTACTGATATGGTCTTGCTCATCAGTAGTCGAAGGACACTAAGTATTGCTAAGACTTTTTCCATGCGACATATACAAGAACCCCTTCTTGGCATCCTCCATGTTGAACTAATTCAGCACCTTATCGATATAAGTACTCTTTCTTAATCCAATTAACCTTTTCTCTCCATCTCTATAGATCTTTATACCCAAGATATATGCTACTTCTCCTATGTCCTTCATAAAAAAACTATTTTTTAGTTAGGCCTTAACGGATTCCAGTGTAGGAATATCATTACCAATCAATAATAAGTCATCCATTTACAAGATCAGAATTACAAGTGTGTTTCTACTAACCTTCTTGTAAACTAAGGTTTTTCTTTGTTCTTAATGAAGTCAAACCCTTTGACTACCTAAAAAAAATATTTCAACTTCGAGATGCTTGCTTAAAATTGTAAATGGGTTTATAAAGTTTGCATATTTTACTAGCATTCTTTGGATCAATAAAACCCTTAGGCTATATCATGCACACATCCTCACTTAGGTTTCCAATAAGGAAAGCTGTTTTAACATCCATTTGGCATATCTCATAATCAGAATATGCACCAATAGCTAGAATGATCCGCACAGATTTAAGCATCACTATTGGCAAGAAAGTTTCATTGTAGTCAACATCTTGAACTTGTCAAAACCCCTTTGCGATAAGTCGAGCATTATTGATGTGAACATTTCCATCCATATCAATCTTCTTCTTATAGACCCATTTGCATTTGATGGTTTTTACACCATCAGGTAGATCGACTAGGTTCTAAACCCAATTTTCACTCATGGATTCTATCTCAGATCTCATGGCTCCAAGCCATTTCTCAAAGTCTAGGGCCATCATCACTTCCTTATAAGTCATAGGATCATTACTATCCAACAACAATATATCGCATGAATACCAAGTAGACATTTTGCATGGCTTGTCCAACCTATGTGGCATTAGTGCCTCCTCGATCGGGGTCCCTCCGACTAGCATTTTTTCAACCACGAATTCCTCAACCGATTCACCCCGACAAGGGTATCTCTAACCAAGTCCTCCCCGAGTGGAGGCTCTCGAACTTCTTTGTGTTGTATTGTTCTTCCACTTGCCTTTCGCGAGAGAAACTCTTTCTCCAAAAAGACACTATACTAAGTGACAAACACTTTACCCTCTTCTCGATTGTAGATGTAATATCCAAATGTTACCCTAGGATATCCCATGAAAAAGAATTTATCTGATTTGGGTGTGATTTTTTTGGACATCTAATTTTTAACATAAACATTACAACTCCAAATTTTCAGAAAAGATAAACTAAGACTCTTCCCAGTAAACATCTCATACAGTGTCTTATCTATAGAATTAGATGTAGGATTGAGTATGAAGACTAGAGGGGGGTGAATAGGCGGCTATAAATTTTTTTTCTACGATTAATTAAAATCTAGCCTATATACCCATATGGCAAAACCTAAATAATAATAGATGCAAAAGCAACAAACTAAGGTTTTGACAATTAAAGTATAAGTCAACTAGTGTCACTAAGTGCACTAACTAATTATGTCTCTACTCAAGAATATACAATCCTAAAGACAATCAAGCAATTTAATTCTGGGAATGTAAATTGCAACAATGTAAATAGGGAATTGCAAGCAAACACAAGCAAACACTTTGGACCAGCTCCATGAATTGAGCAGCTGCCATGATTCCACTAGTTGTAGCTCTTTACCCTTCCGGGTAGGTGAGCTCCGACCTTCACAACTTTGCCAGGCCTCCTCACAATCCCTTGAAAAGGTCACCATGCACGATGCCTCTACACGCCATCTAGGTGTCGGCAAACATCATGATTAACAAGTCAAATGAGTACAACGGTGATCACCGAGTGCAACACATGAACAAGGCTTCCCTGAAGTGCAATACATGCACAAGAGGCTCTCAATCCTCTCCTAATTGCAACACATGTTATTAGTGCTCACTCTTAGCTCAAAAAATAAATTGGAGAGTGCAACGCATGCACAACTCAACCACGAAGAGCAATGAACCCTTCAAAACCCCAGCAAGCTGAAACACCAGCCTCCAAGGCTCCATAAGAAAAACTAACCGTTAGGGGGCAAAATGGGCAAAAATACCAAGGAAACCCGGTCATACCACCCTAAGGACGGTATGACCAGCCTCCGGTCAAACGGCTAGAAAAAAACTAGTCGTTACTTAGAAAATCTAGTCGTACCAGAGTGGGTATGGTCATACTGGGCCCATTTTCATTTTTTGGGCTAAAATACCTTTTTTCTAGAAAAACACTCTGATGTGACCTCGGTCGTACCAAAGGCCAGCATGACCGGAGTGGGTCTAGTCATACCGGACTTGGGGCCAGTATGACCAGAATGACCCGGTCATACCACTGCTGCTGCCACTAAAACGGTTATAACTTTTTACTCCGAACACCGATCTAGGTGAACTTGGATTCTATGTGAAGCTTATCAAGAGGGATATAATCTTCACCCATTTTCAAAACTTAGTCAACCATAGATATTTTTAAATATCAGAAAAACAAAGACTCTAATGTAGTCATTCATGTCTAAAATCAAATTTCTCAAAATCTGTCACATAGACTTGATCAAGAATGTGACCAGAAGCAAGAAAGAGTTACTAAGATCAAATATTGAGCCATGTGATGATCAACTCGTGATTAAAATTATTTCGCAAAACACATTAAATTCTAATTACATGCTCCAATATCAAATGCATGAGCACCAATATTTTGCAAAACACATTTGCAAATATAAACCTTGCAAACAAGAGCAATCAAGATCATATCTTTGAGCTATGTGATGATCAACACATGATCAACACTAAGATCAAATATTGAGCCATGTGATTATCAACACATTTTTGGTCTGGCATCGAGTGGTGCTACTGGCCTAGGAGCGGAAGCATCGGTCTACCATGGGCGGTATCACCGGCCTTAGTCCGGTGCATTTTTTCCAAAGGAGTTTTTGTGATTTCTGAGGGTGGTCATACTAGCCAGGGGGCGGTATGATTGGGCCGGCAGTGCTACTGGCCTGAGGGTGGTAACACCAGCCCACATGAGTGTGGATGATTTTTTAATCATGAGTTTTGATTGATTCATTGCATATCATTTTGGGCAATGCTATGAGAGGCGAAGGTCGACGATGCTAGGTCACGGTGAGGTGAAGAACGACCGGGACTAGGCGAGATGTGTCAAAGGTTTAGACGATTGGGGATCGCTAGAATATGATCATAGACGGAGTCGATGCAAGCCTAGAAGACAAGGAAAGAAAAAGATGATAGCTAGACGTTGCGTGGATCAAGGAGGGTCGTCAGATCGCTGTCTAGTTGATAGGATAGCGGGTCTAGTAAGTGTGCTTTGAAAGCCGAGCAAGAAAACCTAGTTTGTTACATGGGTTTTGGGTTAGCCCTTGCATGGTTGTGCAAGTGGGTCAATCCTAGCCCTTGATGGAGTGCCCTAGGGTTGAGAGACTCATCCAAGGGTGGTAGGTGGCACAAGAGTAGTATAAATAGAGGGGTAGGGGTAGCCTTCTTTCACATGAAGTATTTGAGATTGTGATGCTCCTTTGAGTTTTACCCACCTTATTGAGAGGCTTTGCAATCTATCCTTTAGAAAATGGAAAACACATTTCGTTATGCTTGAATTTAATTTCCGCATTTACATTATGCATTAAATTCAATAATTTACTTTCAAGTATTTAAATTCCACACATACTTTCTTGCAATTTACTTATATGCAATTTGGATTTGCCTCCCCTCCTTCTACAAGTTATTGCTTCTTAATTCGAAGAATCGTTGCGTTTTTGTTGCAAGAAACCGATCTTGTGTTCTTGTGTGATTCATTCTTATAGATAGTATTTGCAGAGATTTTGACTTAAGTTCTTGCTTGGTGTAACAAATGGGAGGTTATCCAAGATCATCTTGATCATCAAAACCCCATGAGAATGTCCAAGATGAAGTTCTTGTGTTTTGCTCAAACTTGTAGTGTTTTCTCTTCCCGGTCAAAAAGGTCAGAATTTTAACATCAATCCTTGCGATTGAATGTTGAAATAAGTTCCTAACATCATTAAGATCACATCTACTAGGTTTCATGAGTTTGTATCCATCCAATCAAAAGTTGCATCCATTTGGATTTTGAGTTCGTGCTGTTTTTCTCTCTATTCTTGCTGTTGTTCTTGAGCCCGGTGCTACTAGCCCACATGCGGTACTACTGAACTCTAGTTCTACTGGTTCAAGTGCGGTACTATCGGCCTGAGTAGTCAAGACTGTTTTATTTGGATTTCTTGCTCCGTTTTGATTTTATTTAGTGTAGGCTTGGCCAGATCACTTTGTCTAGCGGAAAACTTTTTTTTTGGGATCAGTCACCCCCCTCTGATCGCCATCTCAATCCTTTAATTGGTATCAGAGCCAGTTTTGCTCTTCCAGATATCTTGGTCTGTCTCGAGAGCCTTGGCGACAGACAAATATTCCATCGAGCCTCCCATCTTTTATGGAGTTGATTTTCCATTTTGGAAGTCACGAATGGTGTCATGCATCACTGCCCAGGACTTCCTGATTTGGCAGAAGGTGAAGCTCCAGTTTGAGATTCCTGCCGATGAGAACGTCACGGCTAGCAATATGGTTGACATTGAGGTGAATTCTAAGGCAAGGAACATCCTCATACAGGGCCTTAGCCGCAGTGAGTACAAGAGGATCTCTCACCTTCGATCCGCTCACCAAGTTTAGGTGACCCTAGATGTGGAGTACATGGACCCCGGTTATCTACATTGCGGGCTGCGAGGACCACCCAGGAGGGGATGGGCCGAGCCGACTACATGGAGACAGGCACCACCCAGACTACCACCGTCGTGCGCAACAAGGAAGTCCTAAAGATAGTAACCAATCCTTAGTAGGAAAGATACGATTGTATTCCTGGTTGTTAACAGGATCAACGGGAAAGGATAGAGATAGAATCTCCACCTTGTAACTAACTAAGACTCCTCCTAGTAACCCTCGGATTCGGAGATCAACTCAATCTATCCCCTCTTCGCTCCTTTGGCTCAGAGACCGAGTCAGAGAGCAGCGCAGGAAGTTGCCATGGTTTCCGTGGCGTCTATGTAATCGAAGACCAGTGGACTGAGTCCCAACACCAGCGGGATGCTGAAGAAGCTGTGGAGATAGATTGTCTTCACCGTGAGGCCCAAGAAGCACATGCGTGGTCTCTCCGAACCCGTGCTCGCAACATCAATGAGGACATCTTGTAGGCAAAAATGGGGGACCAAGCTGTTTTCCATACGTCGTAGCAGAACATCGTCGCTTCCAAGACACTACTCGACATCCTGGGCCCAGTGCTCGGAGCCGATAGTCCTGCTGCCCCGATCGTGGCCCAAGTTAAGGCCATGGTGATGGCGGCAGTGATTCAGCACAACCAAGGAGATCCGGTGGGGATGACGCACTCCCACGCTAGCGCAATCACTCAGACTGCCAGTAGTCAGACTACCCGCAATCGGATCGCACACAGTTGGCACGAGTCCCACCGTGATGAAGACACCCGCCGAAGTCTCAACCGCGACCTCCGCTTGGACCTTAATGCCAGGTGGCGTGAGCGAGAAGAGGATGAGCGGTGCTGGCGCGATGACGACTACGCACGCTTTGGCATTGACCATGACCAGTGCAGCAACCGCCGCAATGGAGACCGAGACAACCGTGACGATCGGCGCGATAATCGCGATGATCGCAGGGACCACCACTACCATGGCCAGCATGACGACGAAGACTGCTGAGTCAGAACACCGCCACGTCGGTCTCCACCACGGTGCAGTGACGGATAAATTGATGGGGTCTGCCGTCTGTGTGTTTACTGCTCAGCTCCACCAAGTGGTATGGCTCAAAGGATTCAACCCTAAGGGCATCGTCAAGGTCGACGGGGAGAGGGACCCAGAAGCTTGGCTGCAGGTTTACACCCTCGCAGTCAAGGCAGCTGGAGGCGACCACAACGTGATGGCAAACTACCTACCAGTCACGCTCACCCCATCGGCTCAGACCTAGCTCATGGGACTTCTAGAGAACTCTATAGATTACTAGGGAGATCTTTGTGAGCAATTCATCGCAAACTTCCAGGGCACCTATGAGAGGCTTGGAACCCCGTGGGACATATACCAGCTCCATCAAAGGAAGAATGAGTCTCTTCGGGAATTTATCTGGTGCTTCATACAGAAGAAGAACATGATCCGGGATGTCTTGGATGCGGTCATCATAGCAGCTTTTCAGAAAAGTGTCAGCGACGCCAACCAGATCAAAAAGATGCCATGGAAGCCGACTACGGTGAAGGAGATGTTCGCATTTGCGGACCACTACACCACAGCCTCGAATGCTCTAGCCGAGCGCTAAGAGGACCGTTCACGACAGAAGGACAAGAAGGACCATGCCGAGTCCTCCAAGCAAAAGGACAAGAAGCGGAAGGGCGAGGAGCTGATCACAGTAGCAGATCATCGTCGGCCCTTAGTGCCGTGGACAGGAGATAACGACAAGGTCATGGATGCGATATGTCCTTTCCATCCTAAGGGGAAACATGCTGCCAAAGATTGCTTCACTTTGAAGAGGTTCGTGCGAGAAAGTAACAAGCAATCGAAGCCAGATAAAGGTTAGGCTAGTAGGAAGCAAGACTCCCCAGGTGCGGATGACTACCAACAAACTGAGTGTGAGCTCAATTACATATTCAGGGGCTCGGTTGCATATGAGTCTAAGCGGAAGCAAAAACTTACCGCTCGGGAGATCAATGCAGTCATGTCGGCGACCCCCCAATACTTGAGGTGGTCCGAGGTTCCGATCACATTTTACCACTCGGATCATCCCAACCATGTTCCATACCCAGGGAGATATCCTCTGGTGCTAGACCCAGTTGTTCGTAGTGTCAAAATTAAGAGAGTGCTGGTCGATGGCAGGAGCAAACTCAATGTCCTTTTCCTAGAACCTTTGATGACATGAAGATCCCTCGCTCTGAGCTGAAGTGAGGCTCATCGCCATTCCATGGGGTAATCCCTGGGACCTCGGCAGTACCACTCAGGCAGATCACCCTACCAGTCATGTTCAGTACCAAGGAGAATTACCGGATCAAGTACTTGAATTTTGAAGTAGCTAATTTTGAGACGGCGTATCATGCCATCTTGGGAAGGCCAAGCTTAGCCAGATTCATGTCAGTACTGCACTACACTTATTTGGTGTTGAAGATGCTGAGGCCAAAAGGCATTATCACGGTTAGTGGTGACATCAAGCAGTCCTTCATGTGCGATAGGGAGAGCTGCGAATTGGCCGAGATGCAGGAGACGACGGCAGATAGGGAGAAGATTTGACTGGCAGCGACGATCCTACAAGAGGAAGGCGACGTCCCGCCAAGAAGCAGGCCAAGTCAGGGATAAAGCCTAACGAAGGGGTCAAGAAGATTGTACTCGACCCGTCCAACTCGGCCAAGACGGCTCTATTGGGACAAGGCTCGATTGTAAATAGGAAGACGCACTCATCACCTTCCTTCAGGCGAATAGGGACATCTTTGCTTGGAAGCTATCTGATATGCCTGGTGTCCCTAGGGAGGTGATCAAGCACTCTCTGAACGTTGACAAAAAGGCAAGACCTATCAAGCAACAGCTCCGGCGGTTCGTGGAAGATTGTCATGGTGCTATCTGGGAGGAGATCACTAAACTTTTAACTGTTGGTTTTAAAAAATAAGTGCATCATCCCGACTAGTTAGCAAATCCTGTCTTGTTCGCAAAAAGAATTTAAATTGGCGCATGTGTGTTGATTATATTGATTTCAATAAAGCGTGCCCAAAAGATCCATTCGGGCTGCCTCGCATCGATCAGGTGGTGGACTCAACCGCCTGGTGCGAGCTCTTGAGTTTCTTAGATGCCAACTCGGGGTATCACCAGATCCGCCTAAAGGAGGAAGACAGCATTAAGACTTCATTCATCACACCGTTTGGGGCTTTTTGCTACGTCACAATGGCGTTTGGGTTGAAAAACGCAACCTATCAGCGCGCGATACAACGGTGTTTTCACACTTAACTCGGATGCAACATGGAGGCATACGTGGATGATGTTGTAGTCAAATCTCAAATAAAGGAGGTAGAACGCATTGTGCGCCGAAATAAAAGCTATATAGTGGTCGGAGAAGAGCTCTTTCAAAAGAGTGCCGCCGGCGTACTAAGGCGGTGCATATCAGAGCGAGAAGGAAAGAATCTCCTTAGAGAAATCTACTCGGGAGTCTACGAACATCATGCAGCATCAAGCACTCTAGTTGGAAAGGCTTATCGTCAAGGTTTTTTCTGGTCAACTACAGTAACATATGCGGAGGACATTGTCCGTACATGAGAAGGCTGTCAATTTTTTGCTCAGCAGATACACGTGCCAGCACAGGAGCTGCAGACTATTCCGATCACCTGTCCATTCGCAGTTTGGGGGCTCGATATGGTTGGACCCCTGAAGAAAGCTCAAGGTGGTTTCACTCATCTCTTCGCCGCCATCGACAAGTTCATGAAGTGGATTGAGGCCAAACCTGTTGCCATTATCACAGTGGCCAAGGCCAGAGAATTCTTTCAAGAAATTGTGATCAGGTTTAGCGTGCCGAATAGAATTATCACAGATAATAGCACTCAATTTGGATGTGGTGAATTTCAAGATTGGTGTGATGAACTTGACATCAAAATCTGCTTTGCTTCTGTGGGCCATCCCCGAAGTAATGGACAGGTCGAACGAGCCAATGGCATAGTGCTACAAGGATTAAAGGCAATGATATTTGATCGTCTTAAACCATATGCCACGCGATGGGTCAAAGAATTGCCTTCAGTGCTCTGGGGGCTTAGGACTACTCGTAGCAGGGAAACCGGGTAGTCACCTTTTTTCCCTGGTGTATGGTTCAGAGGTGGTCTTGCCTATCGAGTTGGAATTCGGATCCCAGCGGGTTCGAAAATACAAGGAAACCGAGTTGAAAGAAAGCAGACTAGAAGATCTCGATTGATCAGAAGAGGCTAGGGACATTGTAGCAATCCAGTCAACTAAGTACCTTCAAGGCTTGTGTCGCTATCACGATCGCAATATTTGAGGCTGTGCTTTCTCTATAGGAGATATGGTTCTAAGAAAGAATAAAAAAAGCGAGCATAAACTCTCCCCAAGCTGGGAAGGCCCTTACATTGTTGATGAAGTGACACGCTCGGGGGCTTATAGACTCAGGCGTGAGGATGGCATGGTCAACGGCAACACGTGAATATAGAGCAGCTAAGTCGCTTTTACACTTAAATCTTGTACTCAATTATGTCATTATGAATAAAGTTTTTTCTTGACTTGCTACTTAGCTGTTATCCAACTAAGTAGTAAGTAGCGGGCTACACCTAATAGTGTGCGCTTGCACGCACATATTTTTCTGAGATATGTCTACTTCTTTTGGCGCCCAGCGGTGGGTGAACTCTGGCGGCAACCATGTCCTCTAAGCGCTCCTCCATCGTCACTGAGGTGGCCCAATCCTTGGATGATGGCGCGGAGGCGTCCTTGGAAGGGGAAGAAGACATCTTCGGCAAAGTGCGTTGCAGCAAAGGAACCGGCGGCGGCGCAGGATTTGGAGCAACGGTGGCTAACCCTAGCGAGGGAACACGCTGCAAGATTTAGACGATGAAGAGACAAGTGCGCGCAGAGGAGGGAAAAACCCTTTGCCCGCATTAAGTCTCATATTTAAAGGGAGCGGCACTGGGATTCGCCCTTGGGCGGGAGAAGCGTTTCAGCTTCCGCGAAAATGGATTGGGCCTAACCTAGGGTACACCCCATGATGGGTCGTTAGCTGTGCATGGTAACAGTCGTGCATAGGTACCGCTCAGCCAAGTCTACCTTGGGATATAGTACGCCCCATGTTGGGTTAATTGCCAGTCATTGTGTCAAGCGGGATTTGGGTACATTCCAAACCAAATTAAAGTGTCTTCCTGTAATATGCCCCATGTTAGGTCGACTGCCGGTTACTGCACAAGTTGGAATCGGATATCACGAGTCGATTTTGAGGGTACACCTCATGATGGGCCGCTAGCTGTACACCGCGACAGTCGAGTGCAGGTACCAATCGGCCAAGGCCTATTTAAACAATGGTACACCTCAAGATGGGTCGACTGCCAATATCTCAATAATTGGGCTGGGTACCACTTAGAATACACAACGCGTGGAGCTCTATTGAGTCCTTCACAATCTCCTTGCCTGCAACAGAGCACTCTACATAGAAAAGAGGCCAGTAGAGAAGCTGCGTCAAGAACTAGACGCACTCGACATGAAGCATGACTCGGCTGGGATGCGACCAGGAAGGCGACAACTTGATCGCAAAGCACTCGGGGTCTACTATGGAGTACATGGACCCCGGGTATCTACATGGCGGGCTACGAGGACCACCCAGGAGGGGATTAGCCAAGACGACTACATGGAGACGGGCACCTCCCGGACTACGATCACTGTGTGCAACAAGGAAGTCCTAAAGATAGTAACCAATCCTTAGTAGGAAAGATATGATTGTAATCCTGGTTGTTAACAGGTTCGGCGGGAAAGGATAGAGATAGAATCTCCACCTTGTAACTGACTAAGACTCCTCCTTGTAACACTACCCCCCGACTATATAAGGGGGGTAGAGGACCCTAGTTCGGGGCATTGCAATCAGATCATCAGATCATAACATCCACATCCATAGCAATACGAAATCCCATAGCACAGGACTACGGTATTACCTCTTCCGTGAGGGCCTGAACTATTAGTGATATGCCCTAGAGGCGATCATGTGAGATGATTGTATCATACGTCTATGTTCATGTACTTATCAGTTCCATGAATAAATGTCACTCCTTTGTTCATTGAGTATGACTTAATTGTGAAACACATTGGTTATATGATATTATTCTAAACGATCCCTGGTCACATATCATTATGTGGGACAATAGTGATCTGACCAGCACATGTATTGATTGTTGGTAATGTTTTACATACCATAGATATGGAGATATCAAATCAATAATGTGGGCACATGTTAGAGAACATGGGGTTGGATAGACCCGCTTTGAGACACTGATGAGATTGTTATCTTAGAAGTGCCATCAGGGTGTAGTCTCAAGTGGTATACCTATACGATCCTTTGACCTGAGATTCTTATTGATTCTCAAAGATGTAATTGTATACTTTGGGGCTATCAAACGCTTCTCCGTAAAGGGTGTTATAAAGGTAGCTTACGGGTATGCCATGAAACATGACGTGAGATATAAGAGATCAAGATGGAATTTGCCCTCCTTGATAACAGGAGAGATATCTCTGGGCCCTCGGTGTGGATGGATATGAAAAGTGCATGGTTGACGCCAAAGTGATTAAAGTGTTAATCACAAATTATATCCATTACATTGATGAGTGAATGGGTCGAGCTACGACAAGGATGGCACGCATCTTGCCTTGAGCTTGACTGGTATCGCGTGGCAAAAGGATCGGTATATGAGTATATCAAGGTTCATCCAATATGATCACTCTGTGCATTCGGGGGACAACATGTCCTGCTAGGAACCACTGTTGTCTGATGGTCTGGAAAAGAGGTTTCCAGGGCCATGGCCGTTTGCGCATGAACCTAACGGGTCGCACACTTAACGGGTTGGAACATGCCAAAATGGATTAGGATCCATTAGTGGGTTTCGCGGATATGGATCTGCGGGGACGAGGTTCCTAATGGGCTTCTATCATAGAAGGCCCATTAGCGTGCGCTCTATATAAAGGGGCGTGGGGTGGCGCTGTGAAAAAGAGTTTTTCCACCACGAAACCCTAGCCGTCGACTCCCTTCCCCTGCCAAAACCCTAGCCATCACGCGTGTGGCGCTAGCACACCGGTGCACGGCGTTCCAGCCCTGGACGTGTGGATACCGTAGAGGCGTCGTTGCATCTGCCTCGGCGCTGATTGGCGAGAACATCTACTTCCTCTACAGCGTAGCGTGCGCGATCGCGAGGAGACGATCAACTCCAGCATCTACTACTGTACTTTGGTGTACGCGGGGACGCATCACCCACTCTTCTTCCGCTGCTAACGTGCTCCAAGGGCAATGGTCCATGATCTACTACTCGCATGTATCCTGGTTGAATGCGTAGAAAATTTTTGTTTTCGGCTAGCGTAGCCTACGCGTTCCCTTCATGAACCTGTATAAACCCCTGTCTTGTGTTACCATCGAGTTTGGATCCAACGCCTAGCCCCATAATCATTATTGCTAACAACAAACATCGACACTAAATACTTACCATGTGGGCACTACCCAAATCAAGACGGTGGGACAAGATCAGCACAAATGTGATTAAAACAAATTTGAATAATACACTAGTGAGAGTCTTGACGAGTGCTTTGGTCATTTTATGATGATTTTCAGTGACCTCGAGCGGTCGGTTGCATATACCCTAACTCGGATAATGCTCTATATTTCTTGACCTCACTCTATCTTTGAGTCTGGGAGATGAAAGTGACCACCTGACGAGGGCTGGGCGTCCCTTGACCGGTCAGCAGGCTCCCAGGCTCGGGAGGCCCCGACCACGACCTGGGCGTCGTTGGGCCCGCGCGACCTGGGTGTTGTTGGGCCTCGGGCGACCTCGAGTTCGAGTGGTGAGAGGCCTTATCCCCGCTCGACCTCGACCTGAATCCGGGCGTGCGTTTACTCGACGGTTACTAAGATCCGAGTGACTGCGTCAAGGCGGAAGTGGGCGGCGTTTCCGGGGCAGTTGCAGCCCACCTTCAATGTGCACGGAAGCCACTTCCCCGGGAATCTCTCCCGCCCATTGCAGGCAACATTCGAGCATTATAAGGCAGTGCAGGGCGCATGTACAAAGGACGAACACACAAGAACTCGAGCATTAGACATCGCCATTGTTGAGCTTGAGCTGTAATACACACATACATCGATAGTAACAAAGATCGCCGCAGGCGACTAGTGTAGAGCTATTACCTTCGCAGGGCTCGAACCAAGATAAATCCCGTCTCACGCCATTGCCGCTTAGCTCGGCCCCTCCAAAGACGCCGAGCCCTTTTCCTCATTGAGCTAAGCCCCGCTCGGGTCCCATGTCTTACTGACCCCTGTTTCATTTCTGTGGTTGGCGATCCCGATCGTCGACAGCTGGCGCCCACCGTGGGGCCCGATTGGCTTTGCTCATTTGCAGGAAAACTCCAAGATCTTGGGAGCATGGCGCGCTTCGACAACGGGCATTCCTCGAGCATGGGCTCGGGCGCGGACTCCGATTCCGCGTCCCTGTTTTCACCCTCGCCACCACCACACGAACGACATGTCTCGATGGCGGACAGTCATGGCGCGGGAGAAACTGCGGACGGTCATGACCCACAGACTCCTGAGGACATCATCCGGATGGTCAATGTCGCCATCAACCAAGCCATAACCGCCCTCAGGCGGGAGGACCAGGAGAGGGCCGGTGCATCCACTGGCCATCCCAGACTCCCTCCTTCAGGAGAGCGCATCCACGCTATCGCCCGGGTCATGGCTGATCCCGATAGAGCGAGGTCGGAGCTTTTTGGCCGAGCCCTAGCCGAAGAGCTCGATCGGGCTGCGACCGAGGCCATGCCACCGCAACACTGAAGCCAGCACTCGGGGACCCACTCCCTGAGAAGTGACGATAACTCATCGCGCTGCCGCCGGCGCACCCGCCGGACGCCACCCGCGCAGGGGGCACCCTCTCGCCAGCAGCGGTCTCGGGACGTGGCTTTGACGTCGCCACGTCTCTGTCCCACAAGTACCAACCCTAGCAAGGCCAGACGCGAACCAGGCTCCCCGAGCTCCACGTCGTCCAGCAGCGAGTCAGGAGGCCTTTCCCCCGATGTTCCGCCCAGGCGTCGCCGGGTCCAGGATTGTCTGCGTTACCTCCCAGGTGACTCCCGCACGCAGCGCCATGGTCGTTCTCGCCAAAGGTCAGGCCGAGGCAGCCTCGACAACGAGTCCGGTGGAAGTGAGGGCCTTGTCGGCGACAACCACACCCGGCGTGCGCTTGTCCCGGCCTACGGCTGCATGGCGTACTCCGACGACCTTCGCGCATCGTTGGTGGCTCGGTTCAGCGGGCGTTGATAAGCGCCGATGGGACCAAGAACCCGACGAAGTTCCTATCCATCTACTCGATTGCCATCTTGGCGGCGGAGGTGACGAGCTCGTGATGGCGAATTACCTCCCGACCGCCCGGCGCCGGCGGCGCCTTGGACTGGCTCTTCAACCATAAGCTGGCTCCTTGGTCGTGGCGCCAAATTGAGCGCCCTCGCTCCAACTTTCGAGAGTTACTACGGCGCCGGGAGGGAGAAGGACTGGATCGCGTCATCCAGTGGAAAGAACGAGCCGCTTCGTGACTTCGTGCGGTGATTTATCTGCACAAGGAACCTGATCTCGAGTATCTCCGACGAGGCCGTCATAAAGGCGTTCAAGTTCGGCGTCCGCGATCGGCGCCTCACCGAGGACCTGGAGATTACCTCGAGGCTCAGCATCAACAAGCTTTTCTGCATGGCAGAGCGGTACGCAGATGCGACGACGCCGCCCTTTCGAAACGCGACTACGACCAAAATAAGCTTCGCTGCGAACCCCACGAGGTGGACCATCCAACTCCAAGGGCGCCGACCACGGCGCCCACACCAAAAAGCGAAGCGACCGCGAGAATGGCGGAGGACTGCCACAGTGATCGTCTTGGCAGACGGCTAGCGCGAGGTCCTTGAAGTCCGAGATCGAGCTCGGGAGGGGTCCCGACCTCGCCAAGGTTGGCCTCGACCTCGTCCAGTATAAAACCACCAAAGAGAGGGCCGACGCACGGGCCCAGCGAACCGATGCTCGATCGCGGTGAAGGGCGTCCAGGATACGATGAAGCGAAGTTCTGCTTGTTCCATAGGGCAGCTGGCCACGACCTGCGAACCTACAGGGCATGGCAAGTCAAGCTGAAAGCTTTCTACGATGGTCGGGGAGAAATGCCCGTGTTGCCGAAAGAAGACGACCAACCGGACAGGGTGAATGCTGGGGCGGACCAGGATGACCTCGACCTAGAATTCCAATAGGGCGAGCGCCGCATCGATGTATGGCCACCTCGCGAACCATCTTCCAGGTCACCGCCGGGAGGCCCATCGAACAGCACTGCAAGTGGGCTGGGGCCACCATCACCTTTTCTCCAGAGGACGCACTTCAAGGTATGGCCCGAGATCTGAAGACCGCCCTAGTCGTGACCCCGACCATTAGCAACACCACGGTCGGTCGTGTCATGGTCGTGTCGTGGTCGACGGCTGGAGCGCTTGACCGGATGCAGATTCCCTGGTCTAAGGTCAAGAACATCGCCGTCCCCTTCTTCGGGATCATCCCCGGGAGCTCGACCGTCCCTTTGGGGCAGGTGGTCTTGCCCGTCACCTTCGGCGACTCAGCCAATTTCCACACCGAGCTGATAACCTTCGAGGTGGTCGAGGGGGACCTCCCGTAAAACGCCATCCTCGGGCGACCCGCCCTGATCATGTGCATGAAGTTGCCTGGCCCCAATGGCATCATAACCATGCGAGGCGACCTACAGGCGGTACACGGGTGCGAGACCAAGGCCACTGCCCTTGCCGTATGTTGCCCAGCCGAGGCCGGATCACGATGGTGGCGCTTGTCGAGCGGCAATCCAGCCCAGTGGGGGGACAAAGGCTGTGCCGCTCGAGGAAGGCGACCCGACCAGATGCATCCATGTCTCGGACGAGCTGAGTTCCAAATAGGAACTCGAGCTCGTCACTTTCCTCCGCGCCAACAAGGGCATATTCGCTTGGGAGCCTACGGACATGCCTAGCGTCCCGAGGGAGGTGATCGAGCACAAGTTACAAGTGAGACCCGACTCTCGACCTGTGCGCCAAAAACTGCGTCGTTTCTCCCCCGAGAAGGTCGCGGTCATCAAGGAAAATCTCGAGAAGCTTTTGAAGGCCGGTTTCATTCGTGAGATCGACTACTCTGAGTGGTTGGCAAACCCGGTCATTGTCCAGAAGAAGGGCGGAAAGTGGAGAATGTGCGTGGACCACACGGGCTTGAACCCGGCCTACCCGAAGGACAACTTCCCGCTCCCGCGCATCGACCAGATCGTCGACTCCACCGCGAATGCCAAGATGCTGAGCTTCTTGGACGCCTATTCAGGGTACCATCAGATCAAGCTAGCGGTCGACGACGAGAACAAGACGTCGTTCATCATCCCGTTCGGCATCTACTGCTACACAACCATGTCGTTTGGTCTGCACAATGCGGGGGCCACGTTCAGCGTCTGATGACCAAGACGATCCCGAGCCCCCGATCATGTAGCCGAGCACCTTCCCTGACGCAGCGCCGAACACGCACTTCTCGGGGTTGAGCTTGATCTTGTGCCTGTTCAGGTTGTTGAAGGTTTCCTCGAGGTCGCGAACGTGGTCGCCCTCGGAGGGGCTCTTGACGATGATGTCGTCCATGTAGACCTCAAGGCGATCGAGAAGATTGAGGCGATCGAGAAGATGGCACCCCCGACCCCGGTCAAGCAAATGCAAAGCCTCACGGGCCGCATGGCCGCCCTCAGCAGATTCATCTCGAGCCTCGGCGAGCGTGGGCTTCCGTTCTTCCAAACTCTACGCAAGCACGGGGGGTTCGAGTGGACTCCAGAGGCGCAGCGGTCCTTCGACGACCTGAAGGTATAGAAGCTGTTGTATGCTCTCCTCATGGCTTCGCGCAAGCTCCGGCACTATTTCCAGCACACTCTGAGTCGTCGAGCAACTTTCGCTCGGGGACATCTGAGAACCCGGAGGGTGGCGGACGAATCGCCAAATGGGCCATGGAGCTGGCGGCGTTCGACGTCCAGGTAGTGGCTCGGACGGCCGTAAAGTCGCAAGTGCTCGCCGACTTCGTGGTCGAGCAGACGTCACAGCCCGCTCCCGAGCTTCAGGTCGAGGAGGAGAAGCCCTGGGTCAAGTTCTTCGATGGCTCAAGGTCCTTCAAGCATCGGGGGCTGGGATCCTTATCCTTACCCCGCGCGGCGACCAGTTCAGGTACGTGGTTCGTTTCGGGTTTCCAGTGACCAACAATGTGGCAGAATATGAAGCCCTCCTGGCGGGCTTACGAGCTTGCAAGGCATTGGGCGTGCGCCGGCTAGTCGTGAAGGGCAACTCCCAGCTCGTCATCCACCAGTTCAACAAGGACTACCAATGCTCGGGAGACTCGATGGCAAAATACCTCGCCGAGGTGCGCAAGATGGAGAAGTAGTTCCAGAACTTGGAGCTCAAGCACATCCCCAGGAGGGACAACTCCAGTGCGGACTTCCTCTCCAAGCTCGGCTCCTCCGACGATGATATCCCCCCCGACGTCATCTTGGAGACGCTGGCGGCCCCATCGATCTCCGATCAAGAGGTCATGCTCGCTGTGGCCGAAGGTGTCCCCTCCTGGGCCGAGCCCATCCACAATTTCCTTGCAAGGGGCGACCTGCCACCCGACCCTGCCGATAGGAGCAGGATCAAGCGACGGGCGAGCTTGTACACACTCGTGGATGGCATGCTCTACAGGCGGAATGTTTCGGCATCCTGACACGGTGCATCTCTGCGGAGGAGGGTAAGTATCTGTTGAACGACATTCACTCAGGCCTCTGTGGGGCACACTCTTCATACAGGATGATGGTCGGCAAGGCCTTCCGCATGCGGTATTACTGGCCAACAGCACTTCAGGATGCTCGTGATATCGTCCGCACCTGCCACGCATGCCAATTCCATGCCCGGAAGTTGCAGCAGCCCGCCTACGTGCTCCAGACCATCCCGCTCGCTTGGCCCTTCTCGACATGGGCATTGGACATCCTCGGCCCTTTTCCTCAGGCGACCGGAGGAAAGAAGTTCCTGTTCGTCGCTGTTGATACCTTCACTGTTGCCACGACCTCGGTGCCCGGCAGCCGCCATGTGAATGGATCAAGCAGTCCCAGGGTCTCGAGTTCCTTCATCCTTGCAGGCGACAACGTTCTCCTCCCTAACTTGGCCATGGCGATCGCGGCGATTCCGGTCGAGGGTGGGGGAGGAGGTTTTTTGGTTGGGCATGGAGGCTTGGAGGACGAAGGGCGCTGGTCAGGAAGTTTCCTCAACAGTCGCTGCGGTTTTGAGTTTATAGGCCGCACCGTTGCCAAATCCAGTCTGCGGTGCTTCGAAGAACGCGCCGGCCACGATTGGACAGGTGCAATTAAGGCCTGGGTTGTGGTTTCGAGACATAGCAGGTGTCCACCGACCGTTTGCATCCGTACCGGGGTTTTGGAGATCAAGAGGTGCCAGGTGTCATTTCAACATGGCCTGGCGTTACGTTTTCCGCCCGACCTCGACCTCAAGCTCGAAGGTTTTGGAAACCAGTCCCGACTGTAGAGGCTCAAGGTCGGACCGTATTCCTGCCACGACCTTAAACCTCGGGGGCTAGCTGACGAGGGCTGGGCGTCCCTCGCCCGGCCAGCGCACGGTCAACAGGCCCCCCAAGCTCGGGAGGCCTCGACCACGACCTGGGCATATGCCGAGACGCTCGACCTAGAGCGCGCTGGACCCGAGCACGGCCCCGCACGACCTCGAGGTCGGGTCGGCTCTCGTTCGAAGCTGTAGTCCATCCTTGGATTTCGGATCGTGCATTTGACCGGCGGTTGCCAAAACGCAGGTCGTGGGGATGAAGCAGGTGCGCACATCAAGTCCGGGGCAGTTACCGCCAGCCGTCAACGTGCATGAAGGCCACTTCCCGGGAATCTCTCCCATCCGTTGCGTGCAGAGGAGGTATAAGACCAAGGATGCACAGTCTCTTGGGGGACACGAAGACAACACGCCATAGCTCGAGCTTAGACATAGCCATTGTCGAACTTGAGCTAGAACACACCCCTACATCGTAAAAGCGATTAAGAATCGCCGCAAGGCGACTGGAGTAGAGCTATTACCTTCACAGGGGCTCGAACCAGTATAAACCTCTGTCTCACGCTCGTTGTCGTCTTGCTCCATCCATCGTCGCGTCCACTCCATTCCTCCGAACGAGCGAAGCACAGCTCGGGTCCCATATCACACTGACCCCCATCTCATTTCTTGCGGTTGGCGATCCCGATCATTGACAGCAAGCATGGAAGCTTCGAGTGGACGCCGGAGGCACAGCGGTCCTTTGATGAGCTAAAGGTATACCTGTCGACTACACCCCTGCTTACGACCCCGCAACCCGGCGAGAAGTTGTTGCTCTACCTTGCGGCCACCGCTCAAGCTGTTAGTGCTGTCCTGGTGGCTGAACGGGGACCCTGGCAGCACCCGATCTATTATGTCAGCGAAGTCTTGCACGGCCCGAAAGGACGCTACCCGCAGGTACAAAAACTGCTGTACGCTCTTCTCATGGCTTCGCACAAGCTTCGACATTATTTCCAGGCGCACTCTGTGGTCGTCCCGAGAAATTTTCCGCTCGGGGACATCTTGCGGAACCCAGAAGGTGGCGGGCAAATCTCCAAGTGGGCTATGGGGTTGGCGGCATTCGATATCCAGGTCGTAGTCCGAATGGCCATCAAGTCGCAGGCGCTTGCTGACTTCGTGGTCGAGCAGACGTCGCAACCTGCGCCCGATCCGAAGGTCAAAGAAGAAAAGCCCTGGACCATGTTCTTCGACGGCTCGAGGTCCTTCAAGCGCTCGGGGGCTGGAATTCTTATTCTCACCCCGCGCGGCGACCACCTGAGGTACGTAGTTCGCTTTGAGTTTCCAGCGACCAACAACGTGACCGAGTATGAAGCTCTCTTGGCGGGCCTACGAGCTTGCAAAGCGTTGGGCATGCGTCGGTTGGTCGTTAAAGGTCACTCCCAGCTCGTCGTAAATCAGTACAACAAGGAGTACCAGTGCTCGGACGACTCAATGGCGAAGTACCTAGCCGAGGTGCGCAAGATGGAGAAATGGTTTCAGAACCTGGAGCTCCAGCACATACCACGGAGAGATAACACGGGTGCCAACTCCCTCTCCAAGCTCGCCTCCTCCGACGACGAGGTCCCGCCCGATGTCATCTTGGAGACCATGGTGGCGCCTTCGATCTCTTCCCAGGAGGTCTTGCTCGCCGTGGTCGAAGGTACTCCCTCTTGGGCTAAACCAATCCTTAACTTCCTTGCAAGAGGCGACCTACCGCCCGACCCTGCCGAGAGGAGCAGGACCAAGCGCCGAGCGCCGAGCGAGTTTGTACACGCTCGTTGGGGGGACGCTCTACAGGCGGAACATTTCCGGCATTCTGACACGGTGCATCTCTACGGAGGAGGGTAAGTACCTGTTAAATGACATTCATTCAGGCCTCTGCGGAGCGCACTCTTCGACAGGCGATGGTCGGCAAGGCATTACGTATGGGTATTATCGCCTTGGCGCTTCAGATGCTCGTGACATTGTCCGCTTTGTCGAGCATGCGATTTCACGCCGAGGTCGTGATCAACTCCGATACGCTTCAGACTATCCCGCTTGTTCGCCCTTCTCAACTCAGAAATTTGGACATCCTCGGCCCCTTTCCTCGTGGTGGCGGCAAGAAGTTCTGACCGTTCTTTGTGGACACTTTACCAAGTGGATTGAAGCCGAGCGGTCTCAACCATCCTCGCTTTCGGGCGTCGTCGTCCGTTTCTTCCGCTTGTTCGTGGTCACCAGGTACGGGGTCCCATGCAAGATTATCACTGACAACGGTACTCAGTTTACCAGTGAGTTGTTCCAGGAGTTTTGCGAGGGCCTCGGCATCAAAGTGTGCTTTGCTTCTATGGCTCACCCCCAGAGCAACGGAGCGGCGGAACGCGCCAACGGCCAAATCGTCCAGGGCGTCAAGAAACGAGTTGCAGATGAGCTCGAACGCTACGGCAAGACCTGGGTGGATGAACTTCCCACCATCTTATGGTCTATTCGTACCACAGTCAGCCAAGCCACAGGGTCCACTCCCTTCCAGCTCGTGTTCGATCTTGGCCGCCCCGCCTCCCCGAGGTTCTGTTGGCTCTGCCGAGTCACTTGGTCGACGGGTTGACTTCGAGCACGAAAGATCTCTCGACCTTACTCTCGCAGAAGAAGTAAGATGTCGTGCACTGCTACGATCAACGCACTACCTGCAAGCTCTTCGCAAACATGCGTCTCCATCGGTACGACCTAGGAAGCTCCTTGTTGGGGACACAGCCCTGAGACGGATTCAGGGCTCGTCCAACACCAACAAGCTATCCCCGCGGTGGGAGGGCCCCTATAGAGTCGTTTCAACAGATCGCACGGGGGCTTACCGGCTAGCGATGCCCGATGGCAGAGAGCTCTCTAGCTCGTGGAACATAGATCAGCTTCGGAAGTTTTATGTGTAACCTCTATACCTTCAATTTTCAATAAAGTTGTTCTTCTATTCTCGTCCTTTATAACTTTTTCGTTTGTAACTACACTGTCATTGTTTCCCGATACTCTTTCGGGCACGACCTTCGTGCACTACGCACTCACTCTTGGTCTAAAGCCCCGCGAGCTTAACGTTCAACCCCAGTGGTCAAGCTAAGTGTAAGCCGAATCTATTCGCAATCTGGCTCTCCCCTGTGCCCGGGCTCGAGCCAAAAGCCTCGCAGTTTTGACCGTAGTGTGTGTGGTCGTGGTCGCGATTCAAACATTAGTCTGGGTGCGACCATGTCTTTATTGAACTCGCTTTTGTCACGTTCTTTCCCTGCGAGCCCTTCCTCAACTCTGCAGGTCGTGGTCGATTGTGTGAGTCTTGTGTCCAAGGCTGGCGTTGCTCGACCTTGGACCCAACGGGGGCTGGATGAGGATACCGCATCAACGCATGACCTAAGAAGCCTCGGACTAAGAATGACAAGGGCGAACTCCAAATATCCTCAACTATAAAATTATACCAAGACAAAAATTTTTCTTTGTTCTCCAAAAGGAATTTGGCTCTGTTAGAACATTTTTGCTCTAAAGCGTTTCTTACAGGTCGGCCATCTCGCGGGCAAGCTTCTCCTACTCGAGCTCGGCTACCTTGGCTCTCAAGGTCGCTATCTCACTCTAGTATTGGAGGGCACGCGTGGAGGCATCCGCCGCTCGGCGCCATTCGTCTTCGAGTTGGGCCAGGGCGCTCCTCGCCGCTTTGCTGGCGCGCCTGAGCTTCTCCTCGAGCCACAGGGTCTTGGCCTCGAGCCCGGGAGACACCTTCTCCACAGAAGCTTTCTCCAGCGCCTCGGCCTTGGACCGCTCGGCCTCGAACACCTTGCTGGCGCGCTCGAGCTTCCCCTCAAGCTCGAGGATTTTGGCCTCGAGCTCGGAGGACGCCTTAGCCGTGGAGGACGCCTGCTCCGCAGCGGCCTTCTCCATCGCCTCGACCTTGGCCCACTCGACCTCGACCGCCTCGTTAGCGCGCCCAAGCCTCTCTTCGAGCTACAGGACCTTGGCCTCAAGCTCGGGGGACGCCTTCGCTAGGGGGGATGCCTGCTCCACAGCAGCCTTCTCCAGCGCTTCGACCTTGGCTCGCTCGGCTGCGAGTGCCTTGGTCGACTGTGTGCGCTCCTGCTCCACGGCCTTGAAGCCATGCTTGCGCTCGGAGGTCCTGGTCTGCTCGAGCTCGGCCGGGTGGGCTACCTCCTGCGCCCTCATCGTTCGGCGGAGATCGACGAGCTCCCCGGCCTTTTGCTCGACCTCCGCTTGATCGACCTCGATGGTCCTGATGAGCCTCGAGCGCTCAGCCTCCCGCGCCTCCACCACGTTCAAGAGGCCCCTCAGCACATCGGTGTGCTCTTGAAGGCCTTGCAGCCCTAGGGAGACATGGTCGATCGCCTTCACAACAGAAAGGGTGGCTCGAATTAAGACTTGGGACCAAGGAACTCAGGCTAACAAGCTACGGGGTGTGTGGAGGGGCCCTTACCTCGCGAAGATGATTCTCCAGGCGTGTGCGGGTATATTCTTCGTGATCATCAATGCGGTCACGGGAGATTTCCACCTCCTCGTCGCCCATTGCTCCTGGGGTGAGGATGACCGCAGCCCCCACCGACGCACTAGGGCCAAGACCTTTAGGCTCCACGCTGGGCGCGACCTGGGATTCCGTCGCCTCCTCCAGAGGGTTTGATTCGCCAGCAGGGGAGGGGGCGACAGCAACGTTGGCCCTACCTCCGTGGTCAGGGCTCCGCTCACCTCCAACTCTGAGGGAGTGATGACCGGCTCCGCTGTGAGGCCTCCCGCGGCGCGGACGACCTCCGTGGCCTGGGATGCCACGGCCTCGATGCTCGACGCGGCCGTAGCTGCGTAGGTCTGCGACGCTCCCGCGGCGGTGCCATCTCCGGTGGCCGGTGGCGTCGCGACCTGGGCGCCCGAAGCGGCCGTGGTCGGGTGAGTCTGGGTGACTCATGGCGGTGGACCGTGGCACAGGTGCCTTCGCGCCGACCTCGGGAGGTCGAAGAGCTGCAGCGGCCCCCGCCTCGCCAGTGTTGTAATCCTCACTGGCCGCAGGTTGGTTTTCCTCCTCGTCCGGGTCGTCGACCCCTTGGTAGAACTCACCAACCGGGGCCAGGCTCGGTGGCCCCGAGGGGGTCCGCGTCGGGCGTGAAGGTTGGCGCGGGGCCAGCACGAAGACGTTCTCCTCCTCCTCGGACTCGGACTGCATACGGACAAATGACCATCGTCCAAGCGGGTAAGTCTCGAGCGCGGGCGCTCAAGGTCTGCGATCAAGAACAGGCACTAAGCAGGAAAGACACGGAGGGGGCAGAGCGAACTAAAAAGCCAAAAAAAACTCACCTGAGTCACCAGCCTCCGCCTTGTTGAGGGTCGGCGTGGGTCTTCTGCCCGATCTTTGCAGGGCACCCGCTCTCACCCCACCGCCCACAGGACCTCGAGCTCATGGGTTCTGCGTCATCCACATGGCGGACACAGGAAGCCCGACCTTGGGCGCCCTGGGCTGGCTGGGGGCTCGAGGTCCTGGCGGCAGCGGTCGTGCTCTGTTGCTGCGAAAGGGGATCCAAATCAGAAGGCGAATGAGCACGAGCAAGGAACCTGGGGGCTCGGCCATGGGAATCCTTACCGTGGCGTGGTCACCCCACTCGACGTGAGGTTTCTTCATCGCCTGGCGGTCTGCCCCGGGCACGAGAAGCCTCTTCTTCCCCTTCTTGCCGCCGGGCAGCGGAAGCATCCTCCTGGCTGTGAGGTGCCGCCCAGACCGTCCTCGGGTTATTCGAATGCCCGGTCGCCCTCATCGGATTTGGAGGCTAGCAACGGATCACCGATGGTGCTCACAGTGCTAACACCCAAGCCCAATTAGGACAACAACGATCCCATTCGAATAACTCGACAACAATTCCGGTATTCCCCCGGTATGCGACCGGCTTCGCCCAGATCGCCCGCATACCAGTTTCCACTGCCATATCAATCCAATTCGCATAAAGGGGGCAACGAACCCAAAACTTTACGACCAGACACGCAACGCGGAAGCACAACAAACGACTAAAAACCAAGGCATAAAGACAAACCCGACAACCACACAAAGCAAGAACTAACAACAACAGATAAAGACTCACAAACAGACAACTCGCAAGGTCTTGCCTAGACTCAGAAATCTACAAAATTTCGGCATGACGCCTCTAGAAATACGGACATCCACTCGTGAGCGGAAGAAACAATTAACTAAACAAATATATCACAACTACAACCACAACATAAACAACGACAAGGATAGAAATAACACCACAGACAGGAGTTAAGCATGGTGATACAACAAGGTTCGACAACGGAAGTAGCCAAGTAATTAAACATAGCCATAACAAGTTCTAAAGTTAACTTTACAACAAAATAAATGAACAACCACCAAATTCAACCTAAAAGTCAGATATCACCGGAAGTGTCCTGCCCTTGAACACTTCCGGGCGTTTACATCGTTGAGCTAGCTTTTACTCTGTGCCCCGCCCGACCACCGAGAAGCAGTACGGACAGAACTCACACCCGTCGGGGTCCTCACCTGAAAACCACAAAGCAGAAGCATGAGTACAGAAGGTACTCGCAAGACTTACCCGTGGTCCATATATGACCGACTCGAAGGAATATGCATTTGGATGTAGCAAGGGATAAGCTTAAGGTAAAAGTGCATTAAAGCTTAACTTTGGTTCATTTTCACATTCAACTACTCAATTTATAAATTTTATAGCAGTTATGTACAGCACCTATTGCTAAAGTGAGAGCTGAATTTAAACATTTAAGAGAGCAAATAAAATCATGAACAAGTAACCGTATCAAGTATACCAACTAGTTTCAATTTAAGTTATTACTACGTTGAAGTGTCGGATGATACAAGCGTGCTCATATACGAGAGCGCGGTAATTCGAATCGCTTATTCACCCTGCAGGGGATCATCAATCGCACGACATGTGCCACAAGGAACCTCATGTCAACCCTCCTCCCATCCATATCTACTCGTTGAACCATCCTCATGCGGCCCGAGCACCTAGCAACCTCCCTCGAGCGGCTCAAGCTCGCTTAGCCCTCGAGAGTCGGCCTAAGCCTCGCCCTCAACCACGTCCAATCGCATGAGGGCATGACCCATCGAGTAGTATGCCATGAAAGGGTGGCTTACCGTACCATTATATCGGGCATGCGATCAACAAGGGGTGCTCGATCAACATGGCAAACAACGGATCGGTCCTTAACCGACACGGGCGAGACTACCACATTTGAGTCTCCACACCCAAATGATCCAACCCTCTCGCCCGGTCTCAATTTTACATTTCAAAACATAACCAATTGCAACCCATTAGAGTGAAGTAATTAATCTCAAGTGAAGGAGCCATTCACCACTTGGCCCATACCCGACTTCTAAGCAAACTAAGCATGGACACATTATAATTACCCATATACTAGCTCCAAGGAAGATGTTCAACAATTATCAATGAGTGTATATGCAGCAATTAGGATCTAGCCCTATCCCACATTTCAATTCCTAATGCAAGACGTAATCATCCAATAAGTAGTTTATTCGCCAAAATACAATTATATATAAGGTTGAAAAATTCTTAGGTGCTTGCCTTGAGCTTCTGCTGGATTTTCAGTAACAAATGGCTCTCCGGTACCTCCCCTCGGTTGCAGCCGCGTCAACCACTGCGGGTTCATTCTCTACACGATCACAATGCATGAATGAGATGCGTGCAATGCATATGAAATGAAATACTAAATGCATACTCCCTAGCAGCTCAAAAAGTGCAAACATTCATCTCAAACAAAGAATGAATATACAATGCTAAACTCCACTTCTATTCTTAAGCAAAATCTGAAAATAACACGCATACACCTCTAAACAGGCATAACTTTTGAATGCTTAATCGAAAAACTGATTTCTTGGACTCTAAAAGACCACAAGAGGGTGATCCAACTCTACCATACATCATAACAATCAGAAAACAATTTTAAAGTTTGCAATTAAACTCTAAACTTCAGCCCCAAAGTCTGAAATTTTCAGCAAAACAGAATTCAGGACAGCATTGATACAAATGGCCATAACTTTTTGATCACTTAAACAAATTGAGTAAACTCAAGTCCAAGACGACCACAAGACATAAATCTACCACTTAGCTTTGGCCAATTACCTAGATTCTGCCTAGAGAATTCCCAGTTTGGCCAGGAATAGAGAGCAGTTTTCAGTGTTCAGAATTTTCAAAGTTTCAGACAGCATGCACAAATTTCATCATATAAATTGCTATACTTCATGTAATTGAGTAAAGGATGACATTTTTACAATCTACACAAAATTTCCTAAAACTTCTCAGGCAAAATTAATTTCTAATTCGGCCTCTAACTAATTTTAATTCGCAGCTCAAGTTTCAGCTCCACATTTTCGGCATTTTCAGAGCAGCACACACTAAAATTGACATAACTTTCATCTGGATTAACGAAATTGAGTGATTCTAGTTGGAGATGAAAGATAATTCCATTACCCACAACTTTCTCTACAGTAAACCTAGCAGTAAATGCTCGTAACTTGCTCGAATCAGTCAAGAACAGGAGCTACGAAATCTGCTCAAAAATCTGAATCTTTCCCAAACCCTAGAATGGTTGTTCCCCACCCAAATCCCAAATCCTTACTCTCCAAAGCCCTTAAATCCACCATGGCTGCCCCCAAAACCAGAAAACACCAAACAAACCCTAGGGGAGAGGTCTTAACTTCAAGGGAGTGGAAGGGGGATGGAGGGGCCGTGTAGGGGAAGGAGGGAGCTGCTGCTTGGAGGTTAATGGAGGGAGTGGCAGCAGCTTGAGGACACCAGGGAGAGGGCACCACCAGGGAGCAGCAGTGGGAGGGGAGGCGCCTTGGGAAGAGCTGGAGAAGACTTTGCTTTGGGAGAAGAAAACAGGAGGAGAGGTGCTGACTTGTGCTGGCTTTGGTTGAGGGAGAAGTGAGGGGAGGCTGCAGCTTGGAAAAAAACTCAGGAAAAGAATGCTGATTTGGTTTGGGCCTCCAAGTCCTTTTTGTATATTGCTCACTTGACCCTACTAGAACAAGGATTAGAATGGCTAAGTCCCCAAAATGTTTAGCTCTTAATTTTTGTTAAGTTTGGAAATTCTTCTGAGTGGCAGTTTAGAACATTGACTGAAGTCGGAAGTTGATCTCAAATGCGGCAAAAATTTTGGTTGGCGCGAATGTTAGCCGCATAAGCCGAATTCAGATTTAGGGCCATGACAAATCCTCCCCCCCATAAGGGAATCTCGCCCCGAGATTCGAAAATGAGAGCATGGATGGATAGAATAGAATCTATATGGACCATGCAGCCACATACAAAAGATATGACCTTAATGGTGAAAATATTGGATGGCAGCACTTACATAGCATGGAAGAACTCGGGATACTCGACCTTTAAACGGTGTTCCTGTTCCCATGTGGCTTCGTCTTCAGTGTGGTTGCTCCACTGAATTTTGTAGAATTTGAGAGTCTTCCTACGAGTCTTGCGTTCAGCTTCATCCAAAACTCGAATAGGATACTCTTGATAGGTCAGATCAGGCAGAACCTCAAGTTCATCCACTTCGAGATGTTCAAAGGGAATACGGAGACACTTCTTCAATTGCGATATGAGGAAGACATCGTGGACCATCGCTAGAGCGGGAGGAAGCTCCAATTGATATGACACTTGACCACGTCTTGCAAGGATCCGGAAAGGTCCTATGTATCGAGGTGCTAACTTTCCCTTAACCCCCAAATGATGGGTGCCCCGGAGGGGAGATACCTTCTTCAGCCAAAACTCACACTTGCCGAATTTTGCATAAAGGCGATGTTCCCGGAGTCTCTCGAGAATGATGCGAAGATGTTTTGCATGTTCTTCTTCATTTGCTGAGTAGATGAGGATATCGTCAATGAAGATGACCACGAAGGAGTCAAGTTCCTCCATGAAGATGGAGTTCATAAGGTACATGAAGTACGCCGGCGCATTCGTCAAACCGAACGACATGACAGTATACTCATATAGGCCATAACGAGTGAAGAATGCTGTTTTTGGGATATCTTCGGCTCGAATCTTGATTTGATGATACCCGAGCCTCAAATCAATCTTGGAGAACACCCATGCACCAGCAAGCTGATCAAAGAGGATGTCAATTCGAGGAAGAGGGTACTTGTTCGTTATGGTGACTGCGTTCAAAGGACGATAATCAACACATAAGCGAAGAGAACCGTTCTTTTTGGTCACGAAGAGAGCCGAGCAGCCCAAGGTGAGGAGCTCGGACGAATGAATCCCTTGTCCATCAGTTCCTTCAGTTGATTCTTCAATTCGGCCAATTCATCGGGCGGCATTCGATACGGCCGCTTGGAAACTGGAGCAGCCCCGGGCTGAAGTTCAACTACGAACTCAATATCCCGATCGGGCGGCATCCCCGGCAATTCCGCTGGGAACACATCCGGGTACTCGGAAACCACGGGAATGGACTCTAACTCCTCATGGAAGGGATAGGTTCTTAGACTTGGTTAAAAATTTTGAATTAAAACATGATCTTGACAATAAAACAAGACAAGGAATCCAACAAGTCTCACATACAAAAAAGCATGGATCATGATGCAAAGAGGACACGGCAAGAAATATGCATGCATGGTATGACATGGATCTCATATGCATGGTATGAAATGCACGATTCTAACGTGATCGTTTCTCCCACGCTCACCATTCAACCCACACAACCTTAATTATAGACATAGGGTGGGTAATATAACGCTAATTGCTACCAAGAAGATTAGTCACCTAAGTGATCATCAAGTTTACGGTTCGTCTTTATGCACCTTGCTCTGATCCCAGCTTGTGAGGAGCCGCCCAGACCATCCTCGGGTTATTCGAATGCCCGGTCGCCCTCATCGGATTTGGAGGCTAGCAACGGATCACCGATGGTGCTCACAGTGCTAACACCCAAGCCCAATTAGGACAACAACGATCCCATTCGAATAACTCGACAACAATCCCGGTATTCCCCCAGTATGCGACCCGAAGCTCGCCCAGGATCGCCCCGCATACCGGTTTCCACTGCCATATCAATCCAATTCGCATAAAGGGGGCAACGAACCCAAAACTTTACGACCAGACACGCCACGCGGAAGCACAACAAACGACTAAAAACCAAGGCATAAAGACAAACCCGACAACCACACAAAGCAAGAACTAACAACAACAGATAAAGACTCACAAACAGACAACTCGCAAGGTCTTGCCTAGACTCAGAAATCTACAAAATTTCGGCATGACGCCTCTAGAAGTACGGACATCCACTCAGCAGACAGAAGAAACAATTAACTAAACAAATATATCACAACTACAACCACAACATAAACAACGACAAGGATAGAAATAACACCACAGACAGGAGTTAGGCACGGTGATACAACAAGGTTCAACAACGGAAGTAGCCAAGTAATTAAACATAGCCATAACAAGTTCTAAAGTTAACTTTACAATAAAATAAATGAACAACCACCAAATTCAACCTAAAAGTCAGATATCACCGGAAGTGTCCTGCCCTTGAACACTTCCGGGCGTTTACATCGTTGAGCTAGCTTTTACTCGGTGCCCCGCCTTGACCACCGAGAAGCGACGGACAGAACTCACACCGTCAGGTCCTCACTGAAAACCACAAAGCGAAGCATGAGTACGAGAAGGTACTCGCAAGACTTACCCGTGGTCCATATATGACCGACTCGAAGGAATATGCATTTGGATGTAGCAAGGGATAAACTTAATGTAAAAGTGCATTAAAGCTTAACTTTGGTTCATTTTCACATTCAACTACTCAATTTATAAATTTTATAGCAGTTATGTACAGGACCTATTGCTAAAGTGAGAGCTGAATTTAAACATTTAAGAGAGCAAATAAAATCATGAACAAGTAACCGTACCAATTATACCAACTAGTTTCAATTTAAGTTATTACTACGTTGAAGTGTCGGATGATACAAGCGTGCTCATATCCGAGAGCTGCAATTGAATCGCTTATTCACCTGCGCAGGGATCATCAATCGCACGACATGTGCCACAAGGAACCTCATGTCAACCCTCCTCCCATCCATATCTACTCGTTGAACCATCCTCATGCGGCCCGAGCACCTAGCAACCTCCCTCGAGTGGCTCAAGCTCGCTTAGCCCTCGAGAGTCGGCCTAGGCCTCGCCCTCAACCACGTCCAATCGCATGAGGGCATGACCCATCGAGTAGTATGCCATGAATGGGTGGCTTACCGTACCATTATATCGGGCATGCGATCAACAAGGGGTGCTCGATCAACATGGCAAACAACGGATCGGTCCTTAACCGACACGGGCGAGACTACCACATTTGAGTCTCCACACCCAAATGATCCAACCCTCTCGCCGGTCTCAATTTTACATTTCAAAACATAACCAATTGCAACCCATTAGAGTGAAGTAATTAATCTCAAGTGATGGAGCCATTCACCACTTGGCCCATACCCGACATCTAAGCAAACTAAGCATGGACACATTATAATTACCCATATACTAGCTTCAAGGAAGATGTTCAACAATTATCAATGAGTGTATATGCAGCAATTAGGATCTAGCCCTATCCCACATTTCAATTCCTAATGCAAGACGTAATCATCCAATAAGCAGTTTATTCGCCAAAATACAATTATATTTAAGGTTGAAAAATGCTTAGGTGCTTGCCTTGAGCTTCTGCTGGATTTTCAGTAACAAATGGGTCTCCGGTAGCCCCCCTCGGTTGCAGCCGCGTCAACCACTGCGGGTTCATTCTCTACACGATCACAATGCATGAATGAGATGCGTGCAATGCATATGAAATGAAATACTAAATGCATACTCCATGGCAGCTCAAAAAGTGCAAACATTCATCTCAAACAAAGAATGAATATACAATGCTAAACTCCACTTCTATTCTTAAGCAAAATCTGAAAATAACAAGCATACACCTCTAAACAGGCATAACTTTTGAATGCTTAATCGAAAAACTGGTTTCTTGGACTCTAAAAGACCACAAGATGGTGATCCAACTCTACCATGCATCATAACAATCAGAAAACAATTTTAAAGTTTGCATTTAAACTCTGAACTTCAACCCCAAAGTCTGAAATTTTCAGCAAAACTGAATTCAGGACAGCATTGATACAAATGGCCATAACTTTTTGATCACTTAAACAAATTGAGTAGACTCAAATCCAAGACGACCACAAGACATAAATCTACCACTTAGCTTTGGCCAATCACCTAGATTCTGCCTAGAGAATTCCCAGTTTGGCCAGGAATAGAGAGCAGTTTTTAGTGTTCAGAATTTTCAAAGTTTCAGACAGCATGCACAAATTTCATCATATAAATTGCTATACTTCATGTAATTGAGTAAAGGATGACATTTTTACAATCTCAACGAAATTTCCTAAAACTTCTCAGGCAAAATTAATTTCTAATTCGGCCTCTAACTAATTTTAATTCGCAGCTCAAGTTTCAGCTCCACATTTTCAGCATTTTCAGAGCAGCACGCACTAAAATTGACATAACTTTCATCTGGATTAACGAAATTGAGTGATTCTAGTTGGAGATGAATGATAATTCCATTACCCACAACTTTCTCTACAGTAAACCTAGCAGTAAATGCTCGTAACTTGCTCGAATCAGTCAAGAACAGGAGCTACGAAATCTGCTCAAAAATCTGAATCTTTCCCAAACCCTAGAATGGTTGTTCCCCACCCAAATCCCAAATCCTTACTCTCCAAAGCCCTTAAATCCACCATGGCTGCCCCCAAAACCAGAAAACACCAAACAAACCCTAGGGGAGAGGTCTTACCTTCAAGGGAGTGGAAGGGGGATGGAGGGGCTGTGTAGGGGAAGGAGGGAGCTGCTGCTTGGAGGTTGCTGGAGGGAGTGGCAGCAGCTTGAGGACAGCAGGGAGAGGGCACCACCAGGGAGCAGCAGTGGGAGAGGAGGCGCCTTGGGAAGAGCTGGAGAAGACTTTGCTTGGGGAGAAGAAAACAGGAGGAGAGGTGCTGACTTGTGTTGGCTTTGGTGGAGGGAGAAGTGAGGGGAGGCTGCAGCTTGGAAAAAAAACTCACTAAAAGAATGCTGATTTGGTTTGGGCCTCCAAGTCCTTTTTGTATATTGCTCACTTGACCCTACTAGAACAAGGATTAGAATGGCTAAGTCCCCAAAATGTTTAGCTCTTAATTTTTGTTAAGTTTGGAAATTCTTCTGAGTGGCAGTTTAGAACATTAACTGAAGTTGGAAGTTGATCTCAAATGCGGCAAAAATTTTGGTTGGCGCGAATGTTAGCCGCATAAGCCGAATTCAGATTTAGGGCCATGACACTGGCCGTCTCGGTCAGCTCTAGGTTATCCTGCGAGCATGCAGGGTTCAAGAAAAGCTTCTTGGACGCTCGAGTTGAGTTCTTGGTCGGGGAGGCCTACCTCGTCTTTGCGGCGCAGTACATTCCTCGGCACGGGCTCGTCGAGGGTATAGTCATTCGCGGCCTTCCCAAACATTTCGTTCATCCGGGCGACGATCCAGGACTCCCTCGGTGCTGCTGAAGAGGCCAAGTCATCAAGAGGAACCAGGGAGCAAATCCACTGCAAATATTGAGGCAACACAACTTACCGACCGTCCCTTCGCGGGTCACGTCGTCGCGACCTTGGATCACGTAAAAGGGGTGCTCCCTCCGCCGCAGGGGAACACCCGACCTCTTAGGAAGTCGTTGGCGATGGCCTGCCCGGTGAGGCCTCGCGTGGCGCAGATGTGGATGGTCGCGATGGTCTCTTGGTCGTCGTCCAGGTCGCCCGACTCCGGGGTCTCCTTCCAGCCGAGGGGCGTACCCTTGAACTCCAGCGCGCCGACCTCGCCCCGTTTCAGATAGAACCATCGCTCGGACCACGGGCCGAGGGAGTCGCGGTAGCGCGCTTGCGGAAAGGACCATGGAATCCCCGTCCGCTGCCGGAAGTAGAGGCACCCGACCACGGGGTCCTTCCTGGTGCGGAAAAGGAAGAAGAAGCGAAAAAACAGCGAGGGGGTGGGAAGGATCCCAAGGAACCCCTCGCATAGGTGGGAGAAGACGGAAAGCAGAAGGACGGAGTTGGGTACCAGATTGATCAACTTGATCTCGCAGACGGTGAGGACGTCTGCGAGGAACTCGCTCTCCGGCGTCCGAAGGCCGAAGAGCATGTACTGCTCTGTGCTGACGAGCTCGTCGTCCCGTGGCTGCGGCTCGGTCTCCCCGTCCGACAGCCGCCATGAATATTGGTCCAACAGCCCTAGGCTCTCGAGCTCTTTCATCCTCGACACCATCCGAGAGCTTTTCCCGAGTTTGGCCATGGAGATCGAGAGGGAGCTTTGGTCGAAGGAAGAAGGGGGGCTCAAAGCAAGAAGATAAAGGCTATGAGGAAGCAGAGTTTGGAGAATGGCGGCGGTCGCAAGTTTTATAGGGCCAAGGCACTACGGGCCCGCAGATCGAGGGCGTTTCGAAGGGCGCGCCGGTCAGGTGATGAGACAGGAGCAGTTCAAGGCCACGCGGCGGAATCGAGGCGTCGCGAACGGTTCCGCTGTCTGGCCGTACTGGAGTTTCGGAGATCAAGAGGCGCCAGGTGTCGTTTCGTTACGGCCTAATGTTAGGTTTCTGCCCGACCTCGACCTCAAGCGCGAAGGCTCGGGAAATCAGCCCCGTCTGTGGAGGCTCAAGGTCGGCCCGTGTCCCTATCGACCTTAAGCCTCGGGGGCTAGCTGACGAGGGTTGGGCGTCCCTTGACCGGTCAGCGGGCTCCCAGGCTCGGGAGGCCCCGACCACGACCTGGGCGTCGTTGGGCCCCGCGTGACCTGGGTGTTGTTGGGCCCTGGGCGACCTTGAGTTCGAGCGGTGAGAGGCCTTATCCCCGCTCGACCTCGACCTGAACCCGGGCGTGCGTTTACTCGACGGTTACTAAGATTTGAGTGACTGCGTCAAGGCGGAAGTGGGCGGCGTTTTCGGGGCAGTTGCAGCCCACCTTCAATGCGCACGGAAACCACTTCCCCGGGAATCTCTCCCGGCCGTTGCAGGCAACATTCGAGCATTATAAGGCAGTGCAGGGCACATGTACAAAGGACGAACACACAAGAACTCGAGCATTAGACATCACCATTGTTGAGCTTGAGCTGTAATACACATCTGTACTCGATAGTAACAAAGATCACCGCCGCAGGGCGACTGGAGTAGAGCTATTACCTTCGCAGGGGCTCGAACCAGTATAAATCCCCGTCTCACGCTCGTTGTCGCCTAGCTCCGACCTCCAGCACGTCGAGCCCTTTTCCTCATTGAGCCAAGCCCCGCTCGGGTCCCAAGTCTTACTGACCCCTATTTCATTTCTGCGGTTGGCGATCCCGATCGTCGACACCACTATCAAGGATACTACCGACTTATCGACTTTGACTCTTGATGTGCTTTATTCCTGACTCAAGACTCAAGAGATCGATGTTGTCTCTCGGAAGATGAAATATCAGTCGATGGCCTTGGTCACCGATCCCACTAGATCAACCTCTAATTCTTCTGTTGGTTTTTCCCTCTTCGCTCTTTGTAGGCTAAGCGATGACCAACTGGAAAAATTTCTAGAAAATAAGTTTGCTCTTTTATCCCACAAATTCTCTCATGCAAACAAGAGGGTGAGGGAGAGGAAGAGGAAGAGGAAGAGAGATGGTATGATCACCTACTTCTAGTGTGTTGGCCCCAACCACATTCGGGCGAATTGCCCTAAATTGGAGAAGGGCAAGAACGACATCAGTTGGACATTAGCTGGAGAAGGGAGTTAGCTTCACTTAGATCTTCTCCCTCCTGAGTTTCTGATAACCGTTCTTTATGTGAAGCCCTCCTTGTGGAGTTAGAGAACCTAAGGACCATACATGGTAGTGTGCTTGTTGAGCTTGATGGTCTTTGGTTGAAGAATGCTAGCAATGAATCTCTTAATGCTATATCTTTAGATGCTAATTTTCTTCATGCTTACTGTACTCCCTCATGTGAAAATTGCCATAAACTACTTGCTGAAATTGATACCATGAGCACTCACCTTAGGAAGCTTTCTTCTAGAAATAATGAACTTAAAATCCATACTTCTAAGGACTCAATCAGCTCATGTGAGGGCTATAGGTAATTAAAACTTGACAATAAATCTTTCAATATCAAGTGTGCTAAACTTGCTTAGGACTTACTAGATAAGTCACAAGAAAGTTGCTTGCGATGTGCTAAGATTGAGGGGGATTTGGATAAAATCCAAGTCGAACTTAGGAAGTAGCTAGAGGCTCAGACCCTTAGGATTAGAAATGCCCCTTTCTTCTCCCTATTCTTCATGTTTCTCTTTCTTCCAAGAGTGTGAGTATCTCATGAGCACTCTTGAGAAGTTTGTAGGAGACAAGAAGAAGGTCAATCTCATTCTAGACCGATCTAAGATTTGTCGATTCAATTAGGGTCTAGGATTTGACTACTTGGAGCATGCTAGGACTCATCCTCCTTCCATTGCACGTGGCTCAAAGAGTGGAGAGATTGTGATTACTCTCAGGTGAGCACTACTATGTTTTGGTCCACTAGGGTTGTCCACGGGACTTCTTACTAAAAGGTTGCTACTCTTACTGCTTCTGCCTCTAGCAAGGCGAAGTATTAATGCACCTTCTGTCAGAAGAATGGAATTTGGCAGATTTCTACTTTAGGCACTCCAAGATCACAAGGCGTGAGTGTTGTCGAAGGTTAGTGATCGACAACACACTTATGCTCGGGTACCTTCGAGATTTGCAGGATCAAGCACGCAATCGAGAACACAAAATGTATATAGGTTCAGGCCTCGTCGTGAGTAATACCCTACTCCTGTGTCGGCGATGGTTGAGATCGATGAAAAGGCTATCCCAGATTACAAGGAAGAACTACGAATCTGGGGGATGGCAAGACTATGGCTTGTAGATGACTACGGCTGAAAGCTTGCACTCTATGCTAGATTGCTATGGGTTGCAATTGGCTCCTTCTGGCTTGTGTTCGCTTGTTGTGGCTTGTTCTGGACGACATCCTTCCTGGTCCTTATATAGTGGGCTAGAGTTCCGAGTCGTAGTCAGTGAGGAGTCCTGTTGTTGTAATAATCCTGTATCGCACCTGAATTCCCATAACCGTTGGGCATAGTCGAGTAGGTCTCCTCGTATTGGGAATATGATCGAAGCTTTCCATGCATAGGGATACCCTTTCGGCGTATACCTTATCCCGCTGGTTCAGGCTATAGATATACAAAATACCCTAGTGCTGGTAAAGATGTTAGTGATGTGATTTTTGACTTTATGGCGCATGCCCATATCCCATATTTGGATATTTGACAGTAGCCCCCGAACTTCGCTTAGTGGATGGTCCATTTGAGTGCTTGGTCGATTACTACCAAACTAGGTTTGGTTGAGCAATGCCTCACCTGCTTCTGATCGAATAGTTTGAGCAAGTTAGGAATCACTAAGTATTGAGTAGGCTGTGTGGGGTCGAGCGCCCTGCTATAAGCCTAGCTCGAATGCTTAGGGTAGCCTTGCACTGCTTGGTATTGGCCAGTCAACCCGACTCTCAGTGGAGTTGGAACTGTTGTCAGAAATTTGAAACATTGAGTAGTTGGAGCATTTTTTGCTCATGTCGAAGGCGTCGTGGCAACTGCGGTGCCATCATTCCACTTTTTTCGGCGATCGACATGCCGTACGGTGGGAAATGAACCATTGTGCCTGACACCTTTTGACTTATAAATCTCTAGATTTGGAATTGTAGCCGTTTCATTCCTTCGTCTTTAGCCTTCCTCTCGAAGCCTCCGTCCTGTTTTTCTTGAGCCCTTGTGTTTCTGTGCCTTGAGAGTTTTCTTCCCCACTACAATGGCTTCTAGCTATTCTGCCAGTCCCAAGGTTGCCGCACTAAAGAAGGAGGCCGTGGTAGAGCCTGCCGCGGGACTAACCTTCAGCGATGAAACTTATCGGCAGGTGTGGCAGACGTCCATCGTGACGGAGAAACGCCTTGTGGAGCTGGAGAAGGGTGGCCTTATTCCTCCTCAAGCGTTCTTCCATTGGAGAGCTTCTGTCGGTGAGGATTATCCGACTCCTAAGGATGAGGATGAAACCGTAGTTTTTGAATCTTTCTTCCGCTGTGGTCTCAGCTTTCCCCCTTTTGCTTTTCTGCTGACCGTTTTGGATTTCTATGGAATTCAGCTTTTTCACCTAAGTCCCAATTCCACTACAATGCTTAGCATCTTTGCTCACCTTTGTGAGGTTTTTATGGGTATCAAGCCTAGCCTCAACTTGTTCCGCCATTTCTATTGCTTAAAGAGGTCGACCAAGAATGAGGTCATCGGGGGGTGCTGACTTTGATCTTCGCAGCGGTGCTGCTAGCATCTATATTCTAGTGCCGGTCACTTCTTCCTGGCAATCGGACTGAAAGAAGCGGTGGTTCTATATCACCTCACCGGACACGGTTAATTTTCCTTTGTCTTATCAACCTTCTTTCCCGGCTTCTTTCGAGGTCTGGATGAAAGTCCCTCCATCGACAGCGCGGAATGCGCACTACGTCGAGAAGATCGAGGAGTTGAGGAAGAGGGGTGTCGATGTTTATGATTGGCAATAAAGAAGACAGAGCAGGGCAGGGCGGAAGAGCTGAGCTTGATGGCAACGCAAGACACAAGGAGATTTATCCAAGTTCGGGCTCTCCAATGGAGAAAAAACCCTAGTCTTGTGTTCAGTGTTTCTGGTGTCTGGATCAGTGTTCTTTCTTACAAGGTTCACTCTTTTCTTTTTCTCGAAGCTCCCTTCCTCTTTATACAACAGAGGGGGATCGCCTGTGTACAATGGCGTAAGTTGTTGAAGTACAGCAGGGGTGGTTGGACGCAGAGGGGAGGTTGTTCTATACATGGCCGACCATCTACAGCAGCATGTAGGAGCAGAGCCGCCCTTTGCAGGGGGTCTGGTGCTGCCCACCTAACCTGTCCGCTCCCTTCTCCCGGTCTTTTTCTCTGCTGCATACGATTGGACCTTCTGGAAGATCCTTCTTTTGGCCATCCAGCCCAGCCCATCCTCTCGAGGTGATCCAGACGGCCCCTTAAGCAGGTATCTGAGGCCCATATATTCCACAGTAGCCCCCGAGTGCTTCGCGACTGAGTTGTCGTCTTGTGATTTGCTTCTTAGTCGCCGTGATGCTTGCTGGACACTTCCTAGCCCCGGCGTGTCTTCTTGATGGGCTTTCTCCGTCGAGTGCTATGTTGTCGGCAAGGAGGTCGTGAAGGACTCAACGGTCCCTTGCTCACTTCTTTGAGTGATACCCAGCCCAATTTATTGGAGGATCGGCGGTTGGTCAGGTGATGCCCATACCCGATCACATCGGACCATAGCTTGGCCCATCGTGGGGCGCACCATCATTTGCCTTTTAGCCGAGTGATACCTGTACATGTACAGCAGTCGGCTCAATATGGAGCATACCTCGGATTAGTCTAGTGATGCCCATACCCGACCGTGTCGGAGCATAGCTTGGCCCGTCATGGGGCACAGCCTCATTTGACTTTTAGCCGAGTGGTACCTGTACATGTACAATAGTCGGCTCAACATGGAGCATACCTTGGATTAGTTTAATGATGCCCATACCCGACCGTGTCGGAGTATAGCTTGGCCCGTCATAGGGCGCACCATCGTTTGGCTTTTAGCCGAGTGGTACCTGTACATGTACAGCAGTCAGCTCAACATAGAGCATACCTTGGATTAGTTTAATGATGCCCATACCCGACCGTGTCGGAGTATAGCTTGGCCCGTCATGGGGCATACCATCGTTTGGCTTTTAGCCAAGTGGTACCTGTACATGTACAGCAGTCGGCTCAACATGAAGCGTACCTTGGATTATCCGAGCGGTACCCATGCCCGATAGTATCGGTGCATAGCTTGGCCCATCATGGGGCATACCCCCTGAATCCTTGATTTAAACCCTTCCGTAATACCCGATTCCATCATAGGTAAACAGCGAGCGACCCAACATGGGGCGTATTTCTGGGGACATTTCAGTCTTCCATTTGGAAGGCACCCAGATCCCGTTTGGAACGGAAATCGCGATTGACCCGACGTGGGGTGTACCATATCCCAAACGGGTCTTCCCTTGGCGACAACTACCCACCACGGTCGTGGTGTTCAGTTGGCCAGAACAAGATGAGGCGTGCTCTAGTCAAACCTGGTGACAACGGGCGCGTGGAGGCGTGGTCCCCACCCTGAGTAGGATCCATCATCACCCTTTATAGTTCCGATGCGCCGCGCAGGACTCGAGTCTTCCTTCGCACACCACGCCTCTGCTTCTTCGTCTTTGAAAAGTTCATCGCCCTCCTTGCAAGCTTCATTACTATGGTTAGCCACCGCCGCATTTTTCCCCTCGCACCGCCGTCGATTCCTTCTGAGAATGTCGTTTCCTTCCTCCCAAGACACCTCCGCGCCGCCTTCGACCCATGATTGGGTCCCATCAACGCTGACGGAGGCACACCTAGACGCGATGGTAACCCTGGGAGTCATGCCGCCGGCGACGTTGATCAATGCTCGTCCGGCTTGGGGCGAATCTTATCCCATCCCTCGCTCCGAGGAGATCGTCGTCTTCAAGTCCTTCTTCCAGCGCGGGTTTGGGCTTCTGGCCTGCGCCTTTTTCCGTGGGCTCCTTTATTTTTTTGGCATCGAATTGGTTCATTTGAATCCCAACTCAATCCTCCACATCGTCGTCTTCATTCATCTTTGTGAGGCATTTCTCGGAATTCGCCCGCATTTTAACCTTTTCCGCCAGCTTTTCCTCCTCAAGACCTTCCTGACCAGGAGCTCCCCTAAGGCGGTCGGAGGGGCCAACTTCCAGCTGAGAGATGGGATGAGGAAACAATATTTTGCCATTCCCTTCAGGACCTCGAACAAGGGTTGGCACTGGGAGTGGTTCTACTGCGCCAATCTTGATCCTTGCCTGCCTTCTTTCTCTGGGGAGCCCTCGAGGGTTAATTCTCCTTGGACCGCAGTCCCCCCATACCATGAAATGGGGTAGGTCAATGAACTCCTTGCCTTGATCTGCGACCTGAAGGAGGCAGGTCTGACCAGCGTCAGGTGATGCGCACGGTGGCCCGATCTTCCGACAGGTAGAGGTAAGTCGATTGGTGGAGACTCGACGTTGACAATCCGGCTTCCAATCAGAACCGATCCGAACCCAGCAATCGCTACACCACGGCTCCGTTGGTTATCAACCTTGCACAAACACGGTTGACCTCGCCAAAAGGCTTATCCCTGCATGCGAATCGAGAACACAAGCAAGAACGTAGAAGAAGTAATCTGAAATTGCGAATTATATTAAGCACACGAGTTGGGGTTCCACAAACCGATGAACGGCGACACTGTTCAAAGACAGAATTGATCTAAGCAAAACCCAAGTCCTAGATGAGGGTTTGGGTGGTTATTTATACTAGGGGAGCAGGAGGGGCTCATCCATAGCATTGGAGATCTAATACAACTCAAATTGAAAGCACCAATCCTACTTTGACTAGAATTTGACTCGGACTGAAAAAACAACATTTAGTTTTTGGCAGTTTCCGGACGTATCTGAAGGAATTTTGAGGTGAGGCTGGATCCTTTGGAAAGTAGACTCCGAGATCTTTCAAACGTGTACTCATGGGTCTCCAGAGCCCTCCAGAATCAAAAGTTATGGCACTTTAAAGTCAGTGCTATTGCTGAGGCCGAACTGGACTCGAACTCGGACTGAAAAAGTGTTCTGGATTGTTTTGCATATTCCTATTGACTCCGAAGTCCAATTTACCTGAAACTAGTGCCATTGGAAAGGCTGTCTCCTTAGCTTTCGATACATATGTGGATCATTGAAATCGGAGTCCGTTTGTGGCCTGGGCGACGATTTTAGTGAACACTGCTCCTGGTGGCCGAGGTAGTCGACTCCGAGATGAATTGGGACACCGACTCCGAGATGAATTGGGACTCCAACTTGACTTGGATGCCCTCCTTGCCTCCCTCCTGGCCCTTGCTTGTTCCCAAGGCCTTCATGATCCTCTCCAAAGTTCCTAAGTACGATATAATCAATAATATCATTAGGTAGCATACCATCCTCACAAGTATATACACAGGCACTTAGGAACGAGCTCACCTGTTGATTCAATTACCGTGCTCGTGCTCTTGTGGTGGGTACTTGCATCACAACTGGAGGAGTCTCGGGCAGGGTTCAAAAAACCGAATTTAAAAAACCGGCTCGAAATCCGCGGTACGGTTTTCGCAAAAACCGCTCGAAAACCCGCTCGAAAACCGACCCGGCCATTTGAATGTTCTTCGAAAACGGTTTTGAACGGTTTTTGGCGAAAAACCGCGGTTTTTGGCGAAAAACCGCTCACATAAATTTTTTCAAATTTTTAAAATTTTTTAATTTTCTTTTTTCATTAGAACGGTTTACCGAGCGGTTTTAAGTTTCGAACCGTCGCGGTAAGGTCGGTTTTCGCGGTTTTCGAGCGGTTTTCGACGAAATTGTGAACACTGGTCTCGGGCGTATGCATAGGAGTGATGTCCTCATCATCCTCCCCCTCTTGAAGTGGAGTCGTCCTCGACTCAAGCTCATCTTCTTCTCCCATGAACGGTTTCAAATCTGCAATGTTAAATGTGGGACTAACCCAAAATTCGGGCAGCAACTCAAGTTTATATGCATTATCATTTATTTTCTCAAGTATCTTGAAAGGACCATCAGCTCTAGGCATTAATTTAGACTTTCGCAATTCTGAAAAACGATCCTTTCTCAAGTGTAACCATACTAAATCACCCGGTTCAAGTTTTACTTCCTTTCTACCTTTACTTCCCGTAGTCCTATACCTTTCATTCATCATTTCAATATTTTCTTTAGTCTTTTCATGCAATTTCAGAATAAATTCAGCATGTTCCTTTGCATCATGAATAACTCGTTCACTAGCAGGTAAAGGTATTAGATCAATAGGAGCACGGGGATTGAAGCCATACACTACCTGAAAAGGACTTACCTTGGTGGTGGAGTGTACCGCCCTATTATAAGCGAACTCAACATGCGGCAAACACTCTTCCCACATCTTCAAATTCTTTTTCAAAAGAGCCCTCAACATAGTAGATAATGTACGATTTACTACCTCGGTTTGGCCGTCGGTTTGGGCATGACATGTTGTTGAAAACAGCAGCTTGGTCCCCAATTTATTCCATAGAGTTCTCCAAAAGTGGCTCAAAAACTTGGCATCACGATCTGAAACAATAGTAGAAGGCATACCATGCAAGCGAACGATTTCTTGAAGGAAAATGTTAGCAATATTAACAGCACCGTCGCTCTTATGACAAGGAATAAAGTGAGCCATCTTAGAAAATCTATCAACCACCACAAAAATACTATCCCTCCCACTCTTGGTCCTAGGCAGTCCTAAAACAAAGTCCATAGATATATCCTCCCATGGAGTGCTAGGAACAGGAAGAGGTATATATAAACCATGTGGATTCAATCGTGACTTAGCCTTTTGACATGTAGTGCAGCGGGATACAAACCTCTCAATGTCTCGCCTCATCTTCGGCCAAAAGAAGTGAGCGGATAGAACGGCCTCTGTCTTCTTGGCACCAAAATGACCCATCAAACCTCCTCCATGAGCTTCTCAGATCAAAAAAAAGCGAACGGATCCAACTGAACGCATAGGCGGTTAGCTCTAAACACAAATCCATCATTTATCACATATTTGTCCCATGTTCTTCCCTCTTTGCAATGCAGCAAGACATCCTTAAAATCATCATCATTAGCATATTGTTCTTTAATTGATTCCAATCCAAATATCGACAATCAAGTTGGGACAACATGGTATATCTCCTAGACAAGGCATCGGCAATCACATTATCCTTCCCTTTCTTGTGTTTGATAACATAAGGAAAAGATTCAATAAATTCAACCCATTTAGCATGTCTACGATTCAGTTTCACTTATTTGCGAATATGTTTTAGCGACTCATGATCGGAATGAATAACAAATTCTTTGGGCCAAAGATAATGTTGCTATGTTTCTAAAGATCGCACAAGAGCATACAATTCTTTATCATACGTGGAATAATTAAAAACAGGACCACTTAATTTTTCGCTAAAGTAAGCAACAGGTTTACTATCTTGCATCAAAACACCACCAATTCCAACCCCACTAGCATCACATTCAAGCTCAAAGGTCTTATTAAAATCAGGAAGTTGGAGTAAAGGTGCATTAGTAAACTTATCTTTCAAAAGGTTGAAGGCATTCTCCTGTGCTTGCCCCCAATGGAACACAACTCCCTTCTTTATCAACTCGTTCAATGGGGCTGCAATGGTGCTGAAATCCTTCACAAAGCGGCGGTAAAATCCGGCAAGTCCATGGAAGCTCCGCACTTGTGAAATAAATCGTGGTGTTGGCCAACTCTTAATCGCGTGCACCTTGGCTTCATCCACCTCAATTCCCTGCGGAGTCACAACATAGCCAAGAAACGATACTTGTTCGGTGCAAAAAGTGCACTTCTCGAGGTTACCAAATAAACGTGCAGCACGCAAAGCATCAAAAACAACACGTAGATGATCAAGATGTTCGTGTAACGACTTGCTGTAAATCAATATATCATCAAAATAAACCACCACAAATTTTCCAATGAAAGCTCGTAAAACCTCGTTCATTAAGCGCATGAAAGTGCTAGGTGCATTAGTTAAACCAAAAGGCATGACTAACCACTCATACAATCCAAACTTGGTTTTAAAGGCTGTTTTCCATTCATCTCCCAATTTCATTCTTATTTGGTGGTATCCACTATAAGTCAACCTTAGAAAAATTATAGAACCACTTAACTCATCAAGCATGTCATCTAACCTAGGGATAGGATGGCGGTACCTTATTGTGATATTGTTAATGGCTCTACAATCACGCACATGCGCCTAACCGCCATCTTTCTTAGGAACCAAAATAACAGAACAGCACAAGGACTAAGGCTCTCACGTACATACCGCGGTCCAAAAGATCTTGGACTTGGCATCTGAATCTCCTTAGTCTCCTCGGGGTTGGTCCTATAAGCAGCTCGGTTTGGCAAAATCGCTCCCGGGATCAAGTCGATTTGGTGCTCAATACCTCGAATAGGTGGCAGCCCGGGGGTATCTCAGCTGGAAACACATCCTCATACTCCTGCAAAAGGTTAGTGACAGCAGGAGGCAAAGAGCTAGACATATCATGAAATGAAAATAAAGCTTCTTTGCATATCAAAGCATAGCATGGTGCATCATTCTCATTAATTTCAGCAAGGTCAGATTTTGTAGCAAGCATAACACCACCCTTCAATTTAATTCCCTTGGACCTAGAACTAGGTTCTTTCTTGTCTTTCTTAGGTGGGAAAATATTTTTAGCCACTTGCTGATTTTCAGATTCTATCACACTCTCCTTTCTCTCATTTTCAGCTCTCTCTTTGTCACATTGCACAATTTCAGCAGGAGTCATAGGAAGTAAAGTGATTTTCTTCCCCTTGTGTATAAGAGTGTATTTGTTACTTCTACCGTGATGAATTGCATCAGTATCAAATTCCCATGGACGGCCTAACAAAAGGGAACATGCTTCCATAGGCACTACATCAAAATCAGCAAAATCATGGTATGTTCCAATGGAAAATTGCACTCTCGCAGTTTGTGTTACCTTCACCTTACCACTGTTATTGAACCATTGAATATGGTAGGGATGAGGGTGTGCACGTGTGGGCAAGCAAAGCTTCTCCACCAGATCTGAACTCACCAAGTTATTGCAGCTCCCACCATCAATTATAACACGGACACGACAGTCCTTGACGATGAGGTACATCTGAAACAAATTATGGCGTTGCAGCTTGTCCGCTTGATCCATTTGAGCGCTCAACACTCGTTGCACAATGATTGTCCTATAATTCTCGGTGGCAGCGGTCCCTAAAATTTCCTCATCATCGCCGCCTCGTCTCATGGTCATCCTCATTATCGCAAGGTTAGCTGCAAGAGCATATTCATCCTCAACATCACTAGCACTAATGTACCCACCTTCTTCTGTTGCAATGTACGCTCGATGACTTGGGCAATCCTTCATGACATGGCCCATCCCCTTGCATCGGTGGCACACAATTTCCGTTGTTCGACCCGTGGAAGCCACCGATGAAGAACTCTTTATTGGTGCCTGCACATAGTTAGATTTACTCACCTCGGGTACTCGTGATGGCGGTGATGGTGCTGCTGAACGCGCCCTACTCATGAAGGGGGCAGCAGACCGAACAGAAAGGGGTGGAGCTGATTTGGTTGTCCCCGGCGTCGTCTTTGGTGTGGGTATGTTGCCGAAATTGCTCCTTGGCCTTTGCTGTTTTCCCTGCAATTCTTTTTCTGCCAACATAGCTAGCTGGAACAATCTATTGATAGAATTATACTCTTTGTAATCAATTATGTCCTGAATCTCACGTCGTAAACCCCCATAAAAACGAGCCATCTTATCCTCCTCTTCCTCAATTACCTCACAACGCAACATGCCTATTTGTAGCTTTTGGTAGTACTCCTCAACAGATTTATTATTTTGACTTAAGCGTTGCAATTTCTTGCGCATATCACGTTTATAGGAAGGAGGAACAAATCTTCTACGCATAGCTTGTTTTAATCTATCCCATGTATCAGGTGCTAATCCAGCATTTACTATTTCATTCCACCAAATGATAGCAAAATCTTTAAACTCACTACTAGCTTGTCTAACTCTATGTATCTCAGGAACAAGATGGGAGTTAAATTTTTGTTCAACTGTCATTTCCCAATCTAAGTAAACTTCAGCATCATAAGTACCAGAAAAAGATGGTATGGTAAATTTAACCCTAGCAAAAGAATCGTCATGTCCACGACCATTACGAGGATTAAAATTGTTACCTCCCATACCTTGACGGTTGTTATTCAGGTGTTGTTGTTGTCGCACATCTGTCTTGTGCCTGTGAGCAGCAAAGGCATCGTGGCCCTCTCCATCCACATCATCTCCCGCGACAGACTCTTCTTGATCTTCCACTCTGCGAGCTCCATTGGGAGGTGGCTGTCTCTCAAAATTTTCCAACCTGGTAACAAGATTGGCGATGCTTCGCTCTATCCTCTCCAATCTTTGGTCGTTATCTTGGCCGATCCTTGCGATGTTTGCGTTGATGTCATTGAGCGCGTTGTTAAGCTCGTTCCATGTAACACACTCATCTTCCTCATTACCTGCCATTGTTAGTTGAAAGAAAGACAAAAGAAACAAAAACAACCGGTGGTATAATCCCTATCAACTACTTTGGCGGCAGAAGGTGGTTTCACTCACTCTCAAGCGTCTTACCACGCTCTTACAAGTGTTCTTACCAATGCAACAGGTGGTACAACCGGCGGCTGGTTCGTGATACCGTGATAAGCTTGAGTGTAGCGATTGCCAAATTGAACCTGAACTGATCACAAGAAAGGTGGAGCTTGGAAGGCAAAGTATAGTAGTAAGGATTAGCAAATTTCGAAAACAGTTAGCAAAGTGAATAAAGATTCAAAGTTCTTGTCACGATTCTTGGCCTAAGCGTGCTCCTAGAACTAGTTCAACCTAGCAAGGGATATATCAAAGCACAAAGGACTCAAAGGATGCAAGCAATTCTGATTTTCTACTTCTCTTTCTCTTCTCTCTGTTTTTTTTGCCGGTTTGGCTCTTTCTCTCCTCTTATTTTTTTCACTTTTTTTTCTCACTTTTTTTTACACAAATATATACGTACAGCAAACTTCCGGGCGCCGAAACTCGGTCTTAGAAGCTTTTTTTTAGGGTCAAAAAATGCATAGGTCTAAAGACTGTGGAATTTTCAGATGCGCGTCGTCGTCCCCTTCAAAATAAAAAAAATAGGCCCAAATCAGAGTTCGTATGCAAAAGTTATGCCAGTTTTAGTTAACACTGCACAATCTGGAATTGCTCGCGAATTCAGATCTTTCTCTCGGTTAGGCTAGAATAGGATTAGGTTTGCGGGTGAAAAAGGATGGCCAGCGGTGCAGGGCAATTGACACAAGGTGGCTCGTGACCTATCTAGGGTTTACGGAATGGGTTTTATAATGCAGAGCAGCGGCAAGGACCAACCGAGAAGAATTCGGTTCGGTTCTAGGGTTGGCGACGATGGGTTGATAATTGATGCAAAACAAGAACTAGGGCAACGGACAGAGACAACTAGCAACTAGAATCGCGACCTCAAACCAACAACAAGACGATGACTATGGATCAATACTCAACAATACGATACTGAAAACGAAATTGCAAAGCTCAAAGGGTTGTAGGACAGCGGAATTGATGATGAACTTTTTGTGGGGCAATTTTTCTGGACTCTAGGACGATGGCAAAACAAAACTAAAGGGGATACAATGATACCTGACGGGAAACCGAGGCTCTGATACCACTTGATGCACACGGTGGCCCGATCTTCCGATAGGTAGAGGTAAGTCGATTGGTGGAGACTCGACGTTGACGATCCGGCTTCCGATCAGAACCGATCCGAACCTAGCAATCGCTACACCACGGCTCCGTTGGTTATCAACCTTGCACAAACATGGTTAACCTCGCCACGAAGGCTTATCCCTGCATGCGAATCGAGAACACAAGCAAGAACGTAGAAGAAGCAATCTGAAATTGCGAATTATATTAAGCACACGAGTTGGGGTTCCACAAACCGATGAACAGCGACACTATTCAACGACAAAATTGATCTAATCAAAACCCAAGTCCTAGATGAGGGTTTGGGTGGTTATTTATACTAGGGGAGTAGGAGGGGGTCGTCCATAGCATTGGAGATCTAATACAACTCAAATTGAAAGCACCAAGCCTACTTTGACTAGAGTTTGACTCGAACTGAAAAAATAATGTTTGGTTTTTGGCAGTTTTTGGACGCATCTGAAGGAATTTTGAGGTGAGGTCAGATCCTTTGGAAAGTAGACTCCGAGATCTTTCAAACGTGTACTCATGGGTCTCTAGAGCCCTCCGGAATCAAAAGTTATGGCACCTTAAAGTCAGTGCTATTGCTGAGGCCGAACTGGACTCGAACTCGGACAGAAAAAGTGTTCTGGATTGTTTTGCGTATTCCTGTTGACTTCGAAGTCCAATTGACCTGAAACTAGTTCGATTGGAAAGGTTGTCTCCTTAGCTTTCGATACATATGTGGATCATTGAAATTGGAGTCAGTTTGTGGCCTGGGCGACGATTTTAGTGAACATTGCTCCTGGTGGCCGAGGTAGTCGACTCCGAGATGAATTGGGACTCCGACTCCGAGATGAATTAGGACTCCAACTTGACTTGGACGCCATCCTTGCCTCCCTCCTGGCCTTTGCTGGTTCCCAAGGCCTTCATGATCCTCTCTAAAGTTCCTAAGTACGATATAATCAATAATATCATTAGGTAGCATACCATCCTCACAAGTATATACACAGGCACTTAGGAACGAGCTCACCTGTTGATTCAATTGCCATGCTCGTGCTCTTGTGATGGGTCCTTGCATCACAACTGGAGGAGTCTCGGGCGTATGCATAGGAGTGATGTCCTCATCATCAGGATCCTTTCCAACTTCGTCGTTTGCCGGGTATAGTCCATCAAGGAACGAGTCTTCCTGGGGTATGAATACAGGGAGAATGATCCGACGCGGGAGGTTGCCGAAGACATCGACCGAGACATGATCATCATCTAAATGAGCGATCTCCTAGCCCCGGATGTCGCAATCATTCCCGAGGGCATTCCAAACGTCTTCTGCCTGGCGAATCCCCCTCCCGAGGTGAGTACTTCAAGCTTACTGATGTTTGGTTGTTGATCACCAGCCAACTGCCTACTGACTCTGTTCTTGCTGTTTTTCGCAGGATCGCGTTGCTTTTTCCTCGAACCCCCCTTCCTCACTCTTCTCCATGTCAGAGCACCGTGATGAAGCGGCCTGCTGGTCCCTCATCTGAGGAACCAAGTGCAAAGAGGAAGGGGCCTGCCATCGAGGAAGATGCCGAGCAAGCACCGACGCCGCAGCGCCCCTCCGAGGGCCCGACCATTCGGAACCCCACGGGGGCATATATCAATAAGCCAACGCCTCGACCTCCCTGGGCCCGAGTGGTTCCGGACTCCTCCCCGAGTGGTTCTACCACTTGGAAAGGGCGCAACGTGAGGATAAGGAGATCCGACAGGTTAGTCCCCCGTCACTCCTTGTTCTTGTTTGCTTGGTGAGTGCTTGACTTTTCCCCACGATCGTATGCGTCGAACGGACTTCCTGAAGGTCCGACCTCTGCACCTCCGGAGATCAGCCAGAGGGAACGGTCTCACCGTCAGCCGCTGCGCCCGGCGGAGACGAGACGGCTTCAGAACAGGCCGGAGCTACCCCGCCCACTGCTGCCGGGCCTGGCGACTCAAGGGTGACGCTTCCGCCGCTCGTAGGGGCACCCGAGCCGGCCGCTGAGGCAGCAGTACTGGCGGCCGCCGCCAACTCCTCCCCTCCCGTGGAGGAAATTCCCCGACGACCCTCCCATCCCACACCCAGCCCGCAGCCTCCACTCCAGATTTTATTCTGCCACGAGGATAAGTGGAAAGCTTTCGGCGAGGGGGATGAGAAGTTGAGGGAGGTGCTCTACCAAAATGCTATCAAAGGCGCTCAACTGATCCAGGTAAGCCATCTTCTTCTTCTTCTATTCGTGCCGAGTGGTATATATTCTTCATCCTCCTGGAATTCTTCAGGCGCTGGGGGATCGCTCCGAGCAGAGGGACGCTCTCCTCAAGGAAATACTCCCCAAGGTTAGGGAGCACAAGGAGTACGAGGCCGACTTGGAGCGCGTCCAACGTGACAGCGAAGCCGAGCAGCAAAAGCTCTGGGCCCAAATCCAAACCCTGACGGAGGCACTTCAAGGTGGGTGCTCCTTCGCTTGCTTAGTCGCCGACTTGGTTGTTATTGTCTTCTGACTTCGTCCATTGCTTCAGGCCTTCACGGGCAGGTCCAGGCGCTAAAGGATTCCGAGTCCCAAACTCGAGCCGACAACGCTAAACTGGCGCAGGAGCTGGAAGGTATACATATCCCCACTCGGCGCCACATCCCTTGCGTTTGTAATGCTTCTAATGACGATCCGACTAGTTTGCAGTGACCAAGAGAGAGTCGCAGGAGTAGGTCGAGCAGTGAACAAGAGAGAGTCATAGGAGTAGGTCGATGTCCTCAATGGAGAGATCAAGACCGCTCACGAGCTTCACGACAAATTCCGCGACTCCGTCAAAGAGATGACCAAGTTCCTAAGCCCTGGAGGAGCTGAGCCGAGCAGCGAGGATGAAGCCCTTTCCTTGCTGTCAATGGGTCCCGAAAGGCTTAGGGCCCACATTCGGGAGACATCGATCACGAGCACTAGCCAAGCATTAGCCATCGTGAAGTCGCTCTATCCCGGAGTGGAGCTGGAGGCCGTTAAGTAGGGCTTCACCTGCTCCATCGACGATGATCAAGCTGCCGCCTTTCTTGATGAAGATAGGGACATGGCCTCCTCCTTGGTAGAAAATCTGTGTAACATCCCAAATTTTGGCTTTTTATTTATTTAATATTATTTTATTGCAATTTATGATTTTTGTGATTTGAATTATTTTAGAATTAAAGTATATTGCTTTTGCCAAAGATTAATTATAAATAGATAATTTTAAAATAAAGTTTTACCAAAAATATTTTATTTAAGCCCAGGAGGTCTCAAGGTATTTTTGAGATTTTTCTGGGAATTTTTCTGATATTTTGTTGTCTTAAATAAATTAAACTATTTTCCCTAATTATTTTAATTAGAAAAGCCAGAAAAACCCTTCATCAACGAAGCAGGGCAAGAACTCCACCATCGCGCCCTAAGCCCGCCTGCTCATTCAGGCCGATTCTTAACCCACTCAGCCATCTTCTAGAAGGATGTTTCCTAGCCATTGGATTCCGATCGAATGGACTTTATCAAGCCACGTCATTTAATGAAACCCTAATCGTTAGCGGCCGTTAGATCTTCATCGCACGACCTTCATCAACCAACACCGATTCGAAAACCCTATCCTACCCGGGCCATCGGATCGAGATCACACAGCTGTGGATCGTCATCTTCAACCCGGACTCCGAGTCCAGCTCGAACGCGCCGCCGCCACCGTGTCCGAGGAAACCTTCCAAGTTTCTCGCGCCGCCGTGGGGTATTTAAGGGCCGTGGTACCCTCCCGAGGTTCACCAGAGCCCGAGCCGCCTTTTCGCTCTGCATCAACGCCGAGGAGCACAAGCGATCGCAGACCTCACCGAGTGCGAAGGACTTCGCCGAAGTTTCGCTGCGTCGTCGGGGACTTCTTCCGCCGTGTGGGTTTCGGATTCGAGTTCGCCTAGTCGCGGCGCATCTGCTCCGCTGATCGTTGGTCACCGGAGAGCACTGGAGCACTGCGAGGAGGTCCTCATCTTCATCTCCAGTAGCCTTGCATCGTCGCACCGCCATCGCCGTTCGCGAGCAACACCAGCCGTCGGATCAGCATCGGATCGTCAAGATCAAGCCATGTCGCGGAGTAAGCAGCGCATCGCCTCGGATATTCGTCGCTGTCCGATCGAAGGTGAATGCCCACGATTGAGCCACGTTGTCTCGGGTACAGTAAACCACTCGGGTAAGCCTTGGCCGCTCGATCTAGATCAAGTGGCTATCACTTCGCCACGTCATTAGATTGAACGGTAGCCGTTAGATTGGTTCTGAGCGGTCGAGATAGTGCCACGTGTTAGCCGTACCGACTCAAGCCGCAGTTGTTGGCGTCACCGACGCCATAAAAGCGATTTTCTTTTATAAAAATAATTCGGTTAATTCGGATTTTCCAATTTTATGGATTTTTCAGGAATTTGAACTTTTCGAGGGCTCGTTCTCCCTCATACGAACTCCGATTGAGGTGATTCAAATTCCTAAAAATTTGTAAAATTGAGATCTATCCAATGGTGATTTTTGTTGGATTTTTAGAATTTGTTTTTCTTTGGTTTTGGTGTTTATTTGCTATTTCTTCTCGATTCGCGTAGACGTTGAATTGTGCGAGGCTTCGGAGGAGGAATTGGCAACTCAAGAACCATTTTCAGATCAAGACCAGGAGCTTAACCAAGGCAAGTTGTGCTTTGATCATGTTGCACCCATAGCTAGATTAGTTGCTATTTTGATTTACTTTATTGCATGTTATTTTATGTGTATAAAAAATTTCAACCTAAATTTGGGATTAGCTAATATACCCTTTGAATTACACCCTACGTTGTTAATTGTATGCCATAACCCACTTGTCACCTTAGGTTGGTTCACTATAGTTGATTAATAATGAAATCAACATGGATGGTTAAATCGAATTAGAATTGCTTAGCCATGCCACGTCATCACATGTTCATGAAATGTTGATTATTAATCTTGACTAATGGAATATGGAACAATGATATTAATTTGTGTGTCATGTGTGGTCACACAAAGAGATTGAGTTGTCGTGGCGGGGAGGTCACACAATGATGTTGATTTGTGAGTAGCACGTGGTGCTTGGTAACCAACGGGGTGGTAATCACTTTAGATCAAAGCAAGTGGTGAGGGGCAAATGTGCCAGGGTTGGCCCAGTGGGGCAAGAGGGTATGTGCAAGTCTTGCTTTAAATAATCCTAAGGACTTAACCTTGCGAGCCTTTGACCAGAGTCAATCATGCAACCACATGTCTGTTATGGGGCAATCTAGCTGAATAATTTGCAAAGTCTTAGCTTGAGTGCTATCGTGGTGGTGTGAGTCTGGGTGTACGGAGGAAACTCACATGGTGCAAGAGGGGGGCCCTGTTGTGGTGGTGTAACCCTTCAGTGTTGAAACCTCAGCGGGTAGTACTAGGTTAAGGTGATGCATTGTAAAGGCTTTGTTGTGATCATTCGCATGTGTGGTGCATGGTTGTATCGTGTGGGTAAAGTGCATAACCTCTGCAGAGTGTACAAACTATTCGGATAGCCGAGCTCACGGTATTGAGCAAAGCTCGGGGATTATAGTTAAGGGTTAGTTTAATAAAATTTACAACTGAAAAGGGGATGGCAGGATGCCATATGGATAAAGGAACTTGACTTAGGATGGAAACTTGATTTTACTTGAGAATCATTGAATCTATTACTGTTATTATTTGTTTTACTACCTTTTCAATCTATGTATTGTATGTGTTCTTAAATGCTGCTTTACTGCAAATAAACCCTTAGCCATTCCTTTGGAATAAGCCTTGCATATAGCTATGGTAGAAATGCATTCTGTGCACAACTTGTTGAGTGCTTTTGTACTCACCCTTGCCTATCAACAACCAACAACAGCGGAGGAATCATCGTCGTTATTGGAGGAGGACTTTCAGGTGGACACAAGTCACTAGGCCAATCCTTGTCAGTCGCCTGTGGTGTGCTGATGGGACATCTACGTCTTTTGCTATATTTTCCGCTGTATTTGTTTAAGTTTATTTCAGTCTAGCCCATGTGGCAGAATAATGTAAGTGATCATAAGATCATACACTAGTTATATTAAATAAATGAAGTCTTATTATTCTTATCGTTGTGTATGATGTGATGCTTACTTATGTTAAGCTGTGTGCACTAGCGTTGATCCTGGGAATAGTGTGGTAAAACACAGTGGATTCGAATTGGTGAATTCGGGTCCTTACAATCTGGACTTGGATCCCTTGTAAATGCTGACTAGGATTGTAATTACTACACTTCTTTTAATGCGATTACTGTTGATCATGAGTGGCTTCACCGCGCCCGAAGAAGTTTTCCCATGCGTCATGCGCTGTCAGCGTCCCGCTTGGTCTCCCACGCTAGTGCGTTTTTAATGTTGCCTTGGCACCCATGTGTTCTCAGAGGCGTTTCAACTTCCCGTAGAGGTATGATTTGGGCTGTCTACCTTCGGCTATGTATATAAGGGCATCACCGCTACCAGAGTGATCGCCCATTCTTCTCATTTTCACATCTTCATTTCTTCACTTCTTCAGAAGTCTTCTAATGGTGTCTTCCTCTAGCTCCGCTGTTCCCGGTGCCGAAGCGGCTCCGCCCTCGCCTCCGCCTCCGCCTCCGGTGAAGGAGTTGAACTTTGACTTCGGGGATGATGCTCCCACCCCGGAGGTCATCGAGGAGAGGCTCTAGGCAGACTACGATCTCGCCCTTGCTGAACTGGCGGCGGAGGAGGAAGCCGCTGCCTATGACACCGCCGCCGTGGAGGTCCTCTGTTGACACCAAAAACGTGAAGGGGTTTTTGATCACAACACACTGGACGAACACTGGGTTCAAGCGTGCCAATCGATTTGACCCTGCAATCGATAAGGAAAAGATCGTAAATTTCACTCAAGCCGATATTAGATAATAATCGGCTAAAATCAGAATCAGCCAGAGGCCGATTGAAAAGGTAAATAGATCAGCCGATTAAGGCTAATCTGAAGGGTAATGATAGATCGATTATGAAAAGGCGATGCGCAACAAGACAGAACAAATCAAACCTGAAGAAATCAAAGACGATCAAACAATCGGCGATATGCAACTTTATTTGATCGATGTCGACTTACAAAAGGGAATTACAAGGCTAAAAGACTAAAAGCTATGAAAAACTGGCAGATGTGATTTGCTGTGTATCCCCTTCTCCAAGTAGCCCTGGCACGTCTTATATACCCGTCAGCCGATCCGAGTCTTGCTCTGTTATGGCAACAAAATCCGAGTCGGCTATAGTTTCCTAATTGGTTTCCTGTTTTCCAGATACTCGCCGCACGTTATCCAAACTTTTCAAAGATGCCTCGTGTATTATTCAAACTCATGATTTTACCGATTTGTGTCGCACTTACCAAATTCTGGCGCAAACATATGCCCCCCATTTTTGGTAGATAACTTGTTATCTTTCAAAAATTCATCGGCTTCTTCCTTCATCGGCTTCTCCTTTATTGGCTATAGAATTGCTCTAGTAACTGCTGCATTAATTGCGCCATAAAAATCTCGGTGCGGTTTAATTGCACGCGTCACCACGAATTCGTTTCCCGCCAATTTCAACTTTTCATCGTGCTATATAAATGCGGGACCCCCACGGTCATTTTCACGCTTTCGTCTTCTCGCATCATCTTCAATCGTCTTTTTGTACTTGCGCTCAAGCTTCCAGACGAACATCCAAGTCGGCTGAATGGACCCCTGTCAGGTACTAATTCTGATTCTTGAAAGTGAAGATCAGTACTACCTAGGGCCAGTAGGAAATCTAGAAGCCGCTGCAGTTATAAATCAGGAAATCCCTAGAATTGCTTTATCGGTTGCTGGGTATAATATTGATGAATGGGGTAAAAGCTTTAGAGCCTGGCCAACAGCGCTGAAAGGATGGAGATCATGGTACATCCGTGTATCGGCTCAGAAGAAATCGGAGTGGGAACAAATGGGAATAGCCGAATGTCTACCACTTTGCTTAGCCAATCCAGAAGCCAATGAGCTCTTAGTGGTCACGGCATGTTATTTTTGGTCGGACACTTTCAATGCTTTCCTTTTCCACACCGATCCAATCGGTCCAACCCTGCTAGATGTAGCCGAGCTCTGTTGTTTGAGACCTGATGGTGAACAGATATCGGCTTTCAGTGGCAAGCCTAGATTCAAACTGATCCAATCCAAAGGTGAAGGATGGAATAAATATATCCAACACAACAACAAAGTCAATGGGCTAGTATTGGATGAGGAGCACGTCGCTTTTTTGAATCTTTGGCTGGAAAGGTTTCTTTTTTGCGGCGCATCTCTTGGGCCGACGCAAGTTTATCAGCTAGCTGGTAGCAGAACGTCTGGTAGAAGGCCATCATCTTGCTCTTGGAAAGATGCTGCTAGGCGCCGTATATCTCCGCGTCTGAGCCGGAGTCAAGGCTGGAGGAGCTCTCCAGCAGGTCGTAGACGGAGGTCGGCAAATGGCCGACCGTAGCCACGAGTCTTGAGCTTTGAGGAGGGTGATGCCGTCATCTTGTGACTCGCACGGGCCGCCTCTGAGAGTAGCGTGGCGGTGGGTGGACTCCCACCTTGGGGCCCACGCAGGGTCCCCAAGCCGGAGGTCCCCGAGAGTGTGGGCGACGGAGTCCAGGCTCAAAGCGGATGCTTGTGCCTGGAAAGTGGCGGGAATGAGTACGAACTCTCCCGCCGGGATGGTGATGATGTCGAGGGAGCCAAAGCTGATCCAGCCACTTGACGCAGACACGTCGTCGTCGGCAAAGAAAGCCATCGAGGAGGGAGATGGGGATCCGGAGATCACAACGGTGACGCGCGAAGGCCCCTACCTGGCGCGCCAACTGTCGGTGTTTCGTATAACCGGCAATAAATTTGTAAGTATAGGGGGTTGTGCGTCCCCTCTCCTCGAATGGTTAGACCAAAGAAGTCCCGGATTTATACTGGTTCGGGCTCAACGTCCCTACTTCCAGTTCGTGGTGGCAGTTTGAATTGCCTTGGACGGGAAGGTAAACAGAGGTTACAAACGGAGGCTAAGGACAAGCCCTTAGCACTCACTCGGGGGGAAGAAATCGGGAGGGATTTCCTAAGCCAGGCGCCGACCCGGGTCGGAGAACTCTGAGCAAACTAAGGGGAGGTGCCGGTGAACGAACGCGCGTGGGTGCGTGTGAAGGAAAGAATATCTATCCCCCTCCCCCAAGGGCCCTGCCTCCCTTTATATAGGCGGAGGGGGCAGGTTACACGAGGATTTGAAAAAGAGGTAGGGGATGCTACGTCAGGCGTCCGGTCTTGATCATGATGACTAGCGGGCTCTTCGTCCAAGGCCCCGATCTTGGTCATGATGGTGGCAGCTCTGCACATCCCATCTGGGTTAGTAGACACTGGCGGCGCCCTTTTCGGAGGGCACGCACCTGCCCTCTGAGCGCTTGTCAGATGTTGACGTCTTGAAAAGACGGGTGCTTTAGCTGAAGCCGCCCTCTGGTTGCCTTGGGAAGGAACCATCTGCCCCAATATGGCCGTTATGTCTATGCGTCGGGTGACCCGCTCGGTGTAGACTGCTAACGTGGCAGAGACCGCGGGGCTAAGACTTGCGGGGACCCTGGTCGGGGTCCTGGTTGGAGCCCGCAGAGGCATTTGATGCGGGGACGGGTCGGAGCAGGAGCCTGCTGAGGCGTCGGCCTCGGGTCGGTCGGGCCTTGGGGGAGCGCCCCATCTGAGGTTCGGCCGGAGTAATAAAGGCGGGTGATCCTTTGAGATCTAGGGAGGCCTCTGAGGAGGATGCGGTCCAGCGCGGCCCATTTGGTATCACATTCAATGTCAGCGACACCTCCCTTCAGTGAGGGGCGAGGGCCATGGCAATTTCATCTTCTGGGTTTCCGTGCTGTTGTCAGGCCTGGACTCTGAGCCTAGATTACTCGGAGAAATACGATCTTGAAATAGATATATACTTTGCTGTGGGGTACCCCTGGTACGGGTATTCGTCACAGGGTGAAAGCAGATGGATGGAGGCTTGGAGTTGGACCTGCTTGGGCGCCGGCGGTGACCCACAATAGGGTAGATCGTCGTCCTAGGGCGCCGGCAGTCGCCCACTACCATGGAATTCCAGGATGAAATGCGGGCGTGGGGAGAAGATATGGAAGGGGCGGTTAATTAGTAGATCATCAGAGAATATACACATCCTGCAAACTCTCTATGGAAGGTGGGCCATTTGGAATTGACAAAAAAAAGTGGGAAATTTGTTTGTGGTGGAAGGAAATAGCTAGAAATGGAGGGAAATTTCTAGGCACGAGGAAAAATGGTGAGAATATCTTCCATTATTTTTTCTATATGCCACAGGCGGAATTCCAGTGGCGAATTTATGTGGCATGTTATTAGTGCAAATGAGAGTCCTCCATGAAAATTTTAGCTCAATTCGATAGCAAATGCTAGCTTGAATTGCCTGATAGTGCCACAAGATGAAAGCTTAATAGAATATGCTGACTTCCATTATATTTCGTGTGCACCACAGAATGAATTCCTGCGACGAAATTCTATGGCATGTTAGTAGTGCAAATGAGAGTTCTCCGTGAAATTTTTAGCTCAATTCGATAACAAATGCTAGCTTGAATTGCCAGATAGTGCCGCAAGATGAAAACTTAATAGAATATGTTGACTTCCGTTATATTTCGTACGCGCCACGGAATGAATTCCTACGGCAAAATTCTATGGCATGTTAGCAGTGCAAATGAGAGGTCTCCATTAAATTTTTAGCTCAATTCGATATCAAATGCTAGCTTGAATTGCTTAATAGTGCTGCAAGATGAAAGTAAAATAGAATATGCTGACTTCCATTATTTTTCCTATGTGCCACGGACGGAATTCCTGCGGTGAATTTGTGTGGCATGTTATTAGTGCAAATGAGAGTCCTCCATGAAAATTTTATCTTATTTCAACAATAAATGCATACTTCAATTGCCAGATAGTGCCGCAAGATGAAAACTTAATAGAATATGCTTACTTCCATTATATTTCGTATGCGCCACAGAATGAATTCCTGCGGTGAAATTCTGTGGCATGTTAGCAGTGCAAATGAGAGTTCTCCGTGAAATTTTTAGCTCAAGTCGATATCAAATGTTAGCTTGAATTGCTAAATAGTGCCGCAAGATGAAAGCGAAATAGAATATGCTGACTTCCATTATTTTTCCTATGTGCCACGGATGGAATTCCTGCGGCGAATTTGTGTGGCATGTTATTAGTGCAAATGAGAGTCCTCCATGAAAATTTTAGCCTATTTCAACAGTAAATGCATACTTCAATTGCCAGATAGTGCCACAAGAAGAAAACTTAATAGAATATGCTGACTTCCATTATATTTCGTATGCGCCACAGAATGAGTTCCTGCGGCGAATTTGTGTAGCATGTTAGCAGTGCAAATGAGAGTTCTTCGTTAAATTTTTACCTCAATTCGATATCAAATGCTAGCTTGAATTGCTAAATAGTGCCGCAAGATGAAAGCGAAATAAAATATGCTGACTTCCATTATTTTTCCTATGTGTCGCGGACGGAATTCCTACGGCGAATTTGTGTGGCATGTTATTAGTGGAAATGAGAGTCCTCCGTGAAAATTTTAGCTTATTTCAACAGTAAATGCATGCTTCAATTGCCAGATAATGCCGCAAGATGAAAGCTTAATAGAATATGCTGACTTCCATTATATTTCGTATGCGCCACAGAATGAGTTCCCGCGGCAAATTTGTGTAGCATGTTATTAGTGCAAATGAGAGTCCTCCATGAAAATTTTAGCTTGTTTCAACAGTAAATGCACGCTTCAATTGCCAGAACCGATAGTGATGAGGGACTATCATTTCTTACAAAGAATTGATTATGATAATACCTTTATTACAACCACAATTCAGAATCAGCTTTTAGAGAATCTAAAGCTGAAACAAACATGCCCTTAATCTATTTTCGATGCCGTTAATCTCTACTCCTTTACTATGAAAGTATATATATATATATACTCATTGTAGACTGCTTTGGAAGATCCCACATGAATACAAGGAAGAAAAAGGCCATAAATTCCATATAAATCTTTTGACATAAAATTGCTTCTTAATGCAAATGAGAGCCGCACAGCCGCACTAGCCTCTCTAGCTCTCAGTTTCACTTTCGCCCTACGTCTGATCCAAAGTCCTCTTCGGCAGTTCGGCCTTCACTGCCGCTTTGGGCTGGTTGCCCTCAGTGTCGGCTCCCCCCATCCCAGTGGCCTCAGGCCCTCTCTCTCGGCTCGCTCGACTCCCCCTAAGATATCTTGCATCAGCTTCATTATTTCATTGTAACATGCTTCTGACATGTTAAATTGGGTTTTTATAGTCATTAGTCGAGCTATAACTTACAAACATGTTTGCCTAGTCTTTTCATGCAATGGTGTGTCCACTTCCTCTAGCAATCTGTAGAGTTCAGCTGACGCTTGTGTTAATTTTAAAGCATCTATTATAAATTGAGGCTACAATAGAGAACAAATGAATGGATAATTAAAATTATACATTTATATTTTATCATTTTCATAATAAACTAATCAATAAATAATTTTAACTATACTGAGAAAATTTAATAAATCAGTAAAATTTACAAATCAAGCAAAGTTAGAGAGAGACTTAACCTTACATCTTATCCTCCTCTGGACCGCTCCCTCTCTGGCTCGGCCTCTGCGCCTTCCATCCTCGCCGCCGCCGCCTCCCGTGCCGCCGCCCCCCCCACGCGGCAAGCAGCTCCCACCCCGGCGCCATCGACCGCCGCCCGCCGAGGGCCGTGCAATCCTTACTCCCGATCCCGACGCCACCCCACCTGTGGCGACGCCGTCACTACCTACCCGCCCGCCCAAGACGGAGTCCACCGCCTGCTCGAAAATATCCTCCATCCGAGAGGGCTTGCCTCGAGATCGGCAAAGTCGGCAAGGTATGATAGTCTCGGACTCGAGGCGAACTCGATATTTTTTCTTGCGATTTTGGACCGATTCATTACGGGTTGGACGTTAGATTACGAAGTTAGGCATGGAGAAATTTGTCCGAGTAAATGGTTTGTTCATGCGGTGGTTGATTTACGAGAATGAAGAAAAAGTGGAACAAATTTGCACTCCGATCTGGAATGGTTTGGTTGAAGAAGCTTATCCGCATGTATATGCATCTTACAAATGAGGAAAAGAACGAACTTTGATAAATTTGCTAGCTTTTAAGCGTAACTACTTGCAAAATACTAGAATCGAATTAGTGGATATGTATGTGCTTTGTATCAGGAAATAAATATGTTGCAATCATGAAACAGTTTTAAGTTTTTATAATTTGAAGAAAGAGACCTCATTTAGGAATGCCATTTATTTGGGTGTTTGTGTTATAGGTATTTGACCAAAAGTATAATTTGGCAATCCTATAGTTTTTTCGCTTTCATATTATCGATATCATTGTGAGGGTGAACAAGTTTTGTCTTTGCTTTCTTTGGAATGTGATGGCAACACATTGCTCTAGGATTCCAGTTTTGGCCTATTGGAATCCTCTCCCAGCAAATGGATTTTTTCTTCCCCAATGAGAATTAGGATGTTCATCGAGATTTATTAATCAATTCACTGTAGCCTTAGTGTGGTTAGTTGCTTCTTGTTCTTCTATTGTGTGGAGATATTGTGGCTTTGCTCATAGTTAGAAACTTATAATCTTGAATGTCAGCAATAATTTAAATTTGTTCGATGCCTTAGTTCTATTGGGAAAAATGCAAGCAAAAGGTCCCGATTCTGTTTTCTTTGTTCTTTGAACCTTTGCAATTTTTGTATTATCGATTCCATGGAATTGGAATCAGGGTGATTCAAGGATCTTGACATTGTTTATCAGTTCATTGCCTATCCAAATGGAATTAAAATTGTTTTCTTCAGTTTCCTTTGGTGCTTGTTGTGTGCATGCAATGGGGTGGGTAGGTGGGCTGTTGCATCAGTAGGTATGCGCGGATGGGTGGAAAGTTAGTGGCTGCTGGGATGTAAAGAGCAAGTGGTCTGCCGGCATATACAGGAGCGGATTGGAAAAAACTATCTGTAACAAGGGATAAATGGTTAGTTCAAGTTGAAAGGACATAATAAGGAATAAGACAAACATAATTTGAAAAAGACAAGCATGTATTTGAATCGCGGAGGAGAGCAACGCTTAATTTGTTTGTTTTGGTTTGTACTTTAATCGCGGCCTCTGGATTTGTCTGTACTATCTGTGGTTTTCCCATGTGCGTGCGTGTGTGGTTTTCTTGGATCTGCATCCCGATCGAGCTAGCATGCACGCTGGGCATCGCATCTTGCAGTATATGATTAAAGAAAACATAGTTGCAATTTATTACATTTCATAGTACCTCTAAAAAAATTGTTATAATAGTATTTCACAAGATTTTTATACTTGTCGTGCTATCGGTTAAAGTAAGTTGGTTCTCTGGTCATTAGATACGTGTTTAGAAATGTATGTGCTTCAATTGTTGATGTTCGTTCGATGGACGAAAATGTAACTTATCTCTAGCCAAAAAAAAACAGACCCATATGATTTTTTTATATAATAGAAGATTATATCTCCTGGCCTCTACGCATATGATGTATATATAGAAAAGAAAAAAACCGAAGAAAATATTGGATCCACTCCTATACCGTTTACAACCAATCACCAATTAAAACCAGCAAAATTACATTAAGCAAAAATATTGAATGTTCTTGAAGGATGCCAAAAGGAGAGCAACTCTTCCTCATACATGCATGTATTTGAATATCCAGAGCATTGAATTAATATGTATTTCTTATAAATTTTACTGATATAATGCATGTATTTTTATTGTGGAATTAACAACAAATTTATTTTAATAGTTGCACAATGGATTTGGGAATGATCAAGCTTCTTTTCTTGTTTGTCGTAAAGGTTCGCTTTCGATATGTTCTTTGGTGTAGAAGGGTTTGTTGAATTTGCATTTAAAGATAAGCCTGAAGGCACCAAGATTTATTGCCCATGTCAGACATGCGTGCACACTATTGTACTAGCAAGGGATGAGATATATGCGCATTTGGTGTGCAATGGGATACTTGAGAATTATGATCAATGGGATTTTCAGGGTGATACTTGATTGCAACACACTCATAATCGTAAACCAAATTGTCATAGTGATCAAAGGCAAGTTAATATCGAACACCGATTCATGATGCATTTGAGCATATGTATGATGACATACCTATGACTGGTGGCAATGCACCTGCTAAAGGATCAAAGTTAGAAGCACAAAAGTTTTATAAACTGGTAGAAGATTAAAAAAAAGCCTTTATGGAGAGGTTGTGAATTGACACAGCTAACTTTATTGGTGCTTCTGTTTAATATAAAATCCATGAACAAATGGTGAAATAAATCTTTTGGTGATCTACTTGAGATTCTGCATATGGCTATTCCAAATGGAAAGGAGCTGCCCAAGAATTTTTATGAGGCTAAGAAAATTATTTCCAAATTTGGCCTGGGCTATGAAAATATTCATGCATGTCCAAATAACTGCCAACTGTATTAGAAGGAAAAAAGATGATGATTTTTGCCCAACCTGTAAGGCTTCAAGGTGGAAGGATAAGGAACCTGAGTCCATATTAACAAAGAAGGAACGAAGGAAAGCAATGCCTAGCAAAGTATTACGATACTTATCTATTAAAGAGAGGCTGAAAAGACTGTTTATGTGCCAAGAAACAGCACCTCTCCTAAGATGGCATGATGAAGAGCGCACTAAGGATGGTGCGCTATGACATCCAACTGATTCACTGGCATGGAAGAGGTTTGATGAAAAGTTCCCAGAATTTGCATCAGAGTCTCGTAATATTCGATTTGGCTTGGCTACTGATGGGTTTAATCCATTTGGGATGTTGAGCTCTACGCACAGCTGGTGGCCTGTTGTTTTACGATACTTGCAACGCATAACATCATGTGTTGCTATGTATCCGTTGTTTAACCCTACGGATGATGCTTGCAACGCTTTGCAAGCGTTGCCACCCTGTTGCTTGCAACGCATAACATCATGTGTTGCTATGTATCCGTTGTTAAAGGGGTGTTCCTGTTGTAGTGTCTTGATTGGTTAATTCTTCCTCCGAAACCTCGCTCAATTCAACGTCTACGCGAATCGAGAAGAAATAGCAAATAAACACCAAAACCAAAGAACAATTGAACTCAAAAATTCAAATAAAAATCACTATTGGATAGATCTCAATTTTACAAATTTTTAGGAATTTGAATCACCTCAATCGGAGTTCGTATGCAAAAGATATAGCATTTAGAAGTTTTGAAAATAAATCAAATTGAATTTTTAGAATTAACTGAATTATTTTTATAAAGGAAAATACGAATTTCCTTCCCCGGCTGTACGGACGATACGTGGCATCATCTAGACCGTATAAAATCGATCCAACGATTCCTCTTTAAGCACCGACGTGGCTCAACTACAACTACCCGATCTAAATCCAACGGTCAATCCTTACCCGTGCGGTTCACTGTGCTCATAAATGACGTGGCTCAATTTCGACCATGCGATTCAAATCCAACGGCTAAGAACTTACCCAAGTACTTCACTGTGCACCGAAACAACGTGGTCGATTCCTGGGCGTGCGATGATGATCCAACGATTGGTATGCTTCGGTCCCGGCAATGAAGACGTGGCTGTGCAAACCCACCGAACTTGGAGACGATGACGCACTCGACGGTGCTCTATTGGGTTCCGGCGAGAATGGGGTGACGGATCCAACGCGTCTCGTCGAGATGGACTCGAAGCTGGCCTCGGCTTGGCGAAAGAATCTCCGACGACGACGAAACCGCGGCGCAAACACCTCGGCGATCCTCTCGGACTCCCGCGAGCTCTTGCAACCTCCTCAGTGCTCCTCCGGCGACGATGCGGCAGGGGAATTGTGCGGAGGCTCGAGGTAAATCTCGGGAAGGGGGTCCGGTGCCTTAAATACCCGGCCAAGCGCGGAAAACAAGGAAGGTTTTGCTGCGGCGACGGAGTTGTACTCGGACACGGCGGCGGTGGAGTTCGAATCGGAAATGATGATCTCCGACCGTTCGATCACGATCTGACGATCCGGGTAACACAAGACATCCGAATCGGTACCGATTACTGCTGACCGCACGATGAAGATCTAACGGCTGTGAGACGTTAGGGTTTCATAATTGACGTGGCGTGATAATGATCCTTGGATCCCGATCCAATGGCCCGTATTACTCCTCCCGATTTCACCGTGGTTCGCACAATAATGGGCCGCGGCCTGTTATTGTTCACCGAAATTTTTCAGAATTTTCTATTTAAATTAATCCGAAAAATTCATTTGATTTTATTTAAGGTAATAAAATACTCTAAAAATTCCAAGAAAAATCTCAAAAATACTTTGAGATATTCTGGACTTAAATAAAATATTTTTGGTAAAACTTTATTTTAAAATTTTCTTTTATAGTTAATCTTCAACAAAAGGCAATATATATCAATTCAAAATAATTCAAATAAATCTCAAAAAATCGAAATAAATTCAGAAAATTCATACAAATCATGAATTACAATAAAGTAATATTAAATAATTAAAATATCAAAAATTGGGATGTTACAAACCTCCCCCCCTTAACGGAATCTCGACCCCGAGATTCAGGGCTGACTAGAGAATAGGTTTGGGAATTCTGCCTTCAAATCTTCCTCACGTTCCTAGGTTGCTTCGTTTTCTGAATGATTGCTCCATTGAACTCTACAAAAGCGAGTAGACTTATTTCTGGTCCTACGATCCATTACGTCCAGAATCTTAATCGGCTGCTCTTTGTAAGTCAGATCCTCCTGCAACTCAATAGCTTCTAACGGCGTTTGTTCTGCTGGCACTCTAAGGCATTTCTTAAGCTGTGACACATGGAACACATCATGGACTCCTACTAACGACTGTGGCAACTCCAACTGATATGCAACCTCTCCTCGGCGGCTTAGGATCTTAAATGGTCCGACATACCTAGGTGCGAGCTTCCCTTTGGCATGAAATCCTTTTTACTCCTCTGAGGAGAGTGACTCTGAGATACATGAAATCATTGGGTTCAAAACTTAATTCACGACGGCGATTGTCCGTATAGCTCTTCTGCCTCGACTGCGCTGTTTTCAGTCTTTTCCTGATCATGGCAACTGGCTCTTCAGCCTCCCTGAGAATCTCAGGCCCAATACTGAACATTCTCCCGTTTCACTCCAATTCAATGGGGTACGATAGGCACGACCCTATAAGGCTTTAAATGGTGACATCTGCAACTAACTTAGTAGTTATGGTTATAACTGAGCTCTGCATATGACAAGCGTTTACCCCAAAACATGGCGTAAGCTAACGCACAAGTTCTCAAGATATCTTCTGGAATCTGATTAACTATTTCTGTTTGACTATCTGTCTCGATCTTTCCCAATCTTCTTGGGCATACCATGCAAACACATAATCCTTGATATGTACAGCTTTGCTAATCGGTCTCCTAAATAGATCGTCTTTTACTGGGACGAAGTGAGCAACTTAGGTCAATCAATCAATGATGATTCCTCTGAATTCGTATCCTTTATGGTTAATTCATACTAGGGATCCTTTTAATGATTTGCCTCCCATTTCCACTCAGGGATCTATAATGATTGCAACGAACCAACAGGTTATCAATGCATTACCTTTATTCTTTGACCCACATCACATAGGGCATCCTATCCAATAGCTTGTTCTTCACCTTAAGCTATCAAACTTTTCCTTTAGACCTTAATATATTCTGGCACATTCTGAATGAATCGATTACTTAGAATCATGGGCTTCCTTAAGTATCATCTACTTAAGATCTTCCTATCCGGCACACTAGTTCGACCTTAACTCCTTATGATATCCTAATCACTCAAAATTTTGTTTCTTAGCTAAGTCTTCTTCTTTCCTTGACTTGATTTTGTACTTCATCACCCTTCATCTTTTTGTGATCTAATCTTCTAATGTTGGTCTTATTTTTAAGGTAACTATGAAACTTTATCGAACATCTTCAATTGCAGCCTCTCGAATTCTTTGCATAACCCTAGTTGACTGCTTATTATCACCTATTCGCACTGTGGTCTCATAACTCAAACGTCGATTACCACAATGACCTTACTAGAATGTCCATGAATTCTGACACTAGAGTCTTTGGTTATTTCCAGCCATTTTCTTCATTCCCAATTAAGGTCTGACTGAGTAAATATATAATTTAGACTCTTATGATTCACATTTTATTTCTGATGAGATAGTAACACCATATTTCCAAATCGTATACTACGACATCTAACTCCAAGTCATACGTATGGTAATTCCCTTCATGCTGTCTCAATTGCCTCATTGCATAGGCAACAATCTTGCCATTTTTCATCAATTCACATCCCAGAGCATGCCTAGAAGCATCTCCATATGTGTCAACACTGCTTCGTACAGTTGGTAATACTACACAGGTGTTGATATTAACCGCTCCTTCAACTTCCAAAACTCTTTTCACACTCCGGCGTCCATGCAATTTTTTTTCTCATCCACTATCACATAAGAGGTCTAGCTTTTGTCGAAAACCCTTCTATGAACCAACGACATTATCTTGCCATTCTTAGAACCTCAACTCTCAGTAACGAACCTTGGTTGCTCCTAATGTGACATAACTTCTACCTTGCTTGATTCAACAGCAACTCCTTTAGCAATCTTTACATGACCAAGGTATTCGACCTTTTTCTTCCAAAGATCACTCTTGTTGAACTTAGCGTATGATTGTTGCTTCTCGCAAAACTCATATCAGGGTTCTGTATGTTTTCCTGTTGTCTTAGAGTTTGCTAAAATGTTATCTATATGATGACCATGAATTTTTCCACATAATCTGTAAACACCTTACTCCTCATGTTCATGAAGTATGCGGGGCATTGGTCAATCCAGGAGATATAGCCAAAGCTTATACTATCCATATCGCATAGAGAACGCAATCCTAGAAACATCCTTCACATGACTCCTCAATTGATGATAGCTGGAGCGAAGTTTTATTTTAGAGAAAATCCAGCTCTCTTCTCAACTGTCCAACCTCGTTGTCGATCCTGATATTGAGTACTTGTTTTCGATCTTTTCCTTATTTAAGGCATGATTCAGTGCATTCTCCCGATCTTCTATTTTCCTTCTTTGATAAACAAGAACTCCCATGGTGACGCACTAAGTCTTCTCAAAACTCTTCCTAGTAACTCTTTGATACGCTTTTCCATTTCCCACTAATTCCTTGGTAGACATTGACATGGTCTTTTCTCTATTGGGCTATACCAGGCACTAATTCGCTCACGAACTTGATCTTTCGATATGACGGCATACCAGGCAAATTCTTGGAAAATATATCAAAGTATTTTCTAACATTTGGCGCATCTTCTAATTGGCAAATTCCACACCATTATCCATCAGTTGGCTAACACGAACTATCATCACTTTGAATTTTCCCTTCTTCTTCTTTTCAGGGTTTTAAATCGATATGCTCTTCACCAAAATAGCCTTATGTTTGAGCATCCACCCAATTCCAGGATTAATGTCAAAGGTCTAAGTATCCATTTGCGATATGATTTACTTGAAACTCTACTCACTCAATAGCACGGAGCTCTCAACATCCTAGTTAAAACTAGCACAGCTGAGCACTTACTGACAATTGACAAACCCTCTGACTAACAAGCTCAGGCTGGGTACCACTAAATTAGTGACCATTGCATATGTATCAATTCTAGGTGAACCATAAACACGGGAATACTCTCAGAGAAACATCTAACTCATCATTTTACTTTGTTGCCTCTCATTCCAATCCTCCGTATACCAATGTATCAACCATCTCTGTTTTATTTCTTTTGACAAGAAAACCTTACATGAATTCATCGTTAATCCCTTCACTTTACACGTAGGGTTATGGCTTTGCACTAAGTAAGCTCATGACTCCCGACTTTCTTGATTTAGCATTGACGTAGGGGCCTTAACAGGGACGGGGTTGAAATTGACCTGAACCAACGCGATTGCTTTCCTTTGAGGGCATTTCTTGACAAAATGTTCAGGTTTGTGGCAAATATAGCAGAGTCTAGGGTGAACTTTCTTTCTTGAGCATTCAATGATTGGAAGAATATCTTTACTTAGACGCCTTTTCTTCAATTGGTTTTCTCGGCAAATTTCTCTTGCAACTTCACCGCTCACTCTTGGCGTTATGTACCGAACTGAGGTAACTTCCGGTATATCCACGGCGGTAGGAAATATTTGTCTTCTCTGTGGACATCGATTAGCATAATGGCCTCTTCGGCGACAGTTGTAGCACTCAATGTTGTTCTTCCTGTGATTCATTACTTCCTAATTCGCAACACCTCCCCTAGTAAAATGATCTTCCTCACCATACAAGGGCCTACTGTGGGTGATAGTCACTTACTGGTTTCCTAATAGGTTTAGGAGGGTGCTCACCAAGGTAACATGTGATGTTGCTCATAGGATATTTTCCAATTGGATGACTTCCTTTGCAACTAGAGCAATTGATCGCGTGCTTGTCAGTGGTATGTCCTATTTTCCACAGCGAATGCATGCACGATCTTCTAAATTGTTTGGTTGACAACACTTCATGGCACATTGTCTAGATTTAGAACAAAGTGCAGGGGTAGCGTTTCTCTCAATAGTCTCGAGCCAATCCTCTACTTCTAAAGGTGAGACATTTCCTTAAAACATTGGTGGACGAGTCTTTATGAATTCTAATAACCTTGAGTCAATACAGGGATCACTAATAACAGTTCGAGATGCTTTGCTGACATTAGCTTGATTAGTCCTATTCTGTGTTTGATTCATCATTGCTTGCATCAACTGGGTATGATCGGCCAAAGACTCTTTGAAGCTCTACGTATCTATCGGTGCTGACGGTTGAAAAACTAATCCATTCTTGGAGTTTCTTTTGAGTGGGTTTTTACTTCCACTGGCTTCATTGCTATCACTAATCTGAACCATCTGCTTGATTACTTTACAGGGGTTAGGTGAGAGAGAAAATAGCATAGGTAAGAAGCAGAGATCCTAATACAGGGAGATAGGTTTAACCCAATAACTTAAGCAATCATATTAATAACTTGGTATGGTTTGCTTATATAAGCCTAAAAGCTTTGCAACACATACTGCACACCCAGCAAAGAAGAACCAATTCAACCTACACACACAAAACTACTGTCTACATGGGCGACACTCCTATCTTAGGAAACGCGACTCCCACACATGAGTCTCAACTGGCTACTTGAAGCACTGAGTCCTCCAGCTCTTGATATACTCCATTGATCCGCTCTTCCACGAGCTTGATGATTCCCTCCGTCATGATCATTAAGGTAGTAGTAGGCAATCGATGCCATCTCCTAAAGTGTGGTATATTGTTTTCTACTCAAGATAACTCAGGTAAGATTTTAACTCAATTCAGTAGAGGTAAGAAAAAGAAATTTCAGCAAGGGACATAGAAGAATTTTTGATAAGGACAGAAATAGAAGAATGAGATAAGTCAAGAACACATTATTCTTCTAGGTTAGGTCTTTAAAATTTAGAAAATAATTTTGAAGGACCTATAGAGACGACCAACTATCTAGGGTGAAGACCTACAGTCAGTATGGCTCTGATACCACCTCTGTCGGGACCCGAATATGCAAATCTGGACCCTCTGCGTATACTGCACTAGTCCAGGATCACGCTAGTGCACACAGACTCAACATTAGTGAATATCACAATCATACATAGCGGAAATAAGATAAAATACATAACATACTAAATATTACTAGTTGAATGACCTCATGGTCAACTTACTTAACAATGCCTCACAAGGCTGAACAACAAATTGAATTGCAGCGGAAATGAAGATGTAGATAACCCCTCAGTATACCACAAGCAACTGACAAGGCTCGCACCCTAAACATTCGTCTCTTCATGGTACACCTTCTTCAGCACTGATGATGTTGTAGGCAAGGGTGAGTACATAAAGCACTCAACAAGTTGTGCACAGAATGCAATTCTATCATAACTATATGCAAGGCTTATTCCAAAGGAAGGCTAAGAGGTTCATTTGCAGTAAAGCAGCATTTATGAACAAGTACAGCATATAGATTGAAAAGACAATAAAAACAAATAACAGTAATAGATAGATTCAGCATTTCTCAAGTAAACCAAGTTTCTCATCCTAAGCCAAGATTCAACCTTCCATGGCGACCTACCATCCATCCCATGTTTTATTTTGCAAAAAGTCTGAACCCTTGACTGTAATCCCCGAGCTTTGCTCAATACCGTGAGCACGGCTATCCGAATAGATTGTACACTCTGCAGAGGTTATGCACTTTACCCACATGACATGATAATCTCTTTGTACCTGGCCATTAGCACACTTCCTTTGGTATGCCGGCAGAGAATCATGACAAAGCCTTTACAATGCATCATCTTAACCTAGTACTACCATTTGAGGTTTCAACTTTGGTGGGATGGTTACCACATCCAGGCCCCCTCTTGCGCCATGTGAGCCACCCCGGCGTGGATGGTTACCACTACCGGGTCTCACGCCACCACGATAGTACTAAAGCTAAGACTTTGCAAATTAGTCAGCTAGGCTGCCCCATAACAGACATGTGGTTGCATGATCGACTCAGGTCAAAGGCTCGCAAGGTGTCCTTAGGGTTGATCAAAGCAAGACATACACATACCCTCTGCCCATCGAGCCCACCCTGGCATCCTGCCCTTGCCACTTGCTCCGATCTAAAATCATAACCACCCCAGTTGATTACCAAGCACCACGTGCCATCAACAATTCAATATCGTTGCATGACATCCGTTGCTACCACAACTCAATCTCATCGTGTGACCACACATGACACACAAATTCAGAACATTGTTCCATATTCCATTAGTCAAGATTATTTATCAAAGATTCAAATACATGTGATGACGTGGCATGGCTAAGCAGTTCTATTCCGTTCTAACCATTCCATGTTGATTTCGTTATTAACCAACTATAGTGAACCAACTTAGGGTGACAATAGATCATGGCATACAAATGACAAGGTAGGGTATAATTCATAGGGCACATTACCTAATCCCAAATTTATGTTGAAATCATTTATACACATAAAATAACATGCAATAGAGTAAATCAAAATAGCAACTAATCTAGCTATGGGTGCAACATGATCAAAGCACAACTTGCCTTGCTTAAGTTCCTAGTATTGCTCCGAAGATTACTCTTGATTGGTTAATTCTTCCTCCAAAACCTCGCTCAATTCAACGTCTACGCGAATCGAGAAGAAATAGCAAATAAACACCAAAACCAAAGAACAATTTAACTCAAAAATTCAAATAAAAATCACCATTGTATAGATCTCAATTTTACAAATTTTTAGGAATTTGAATCAACTCAATCGGAGTTCGTATGCAAAAGATATAGCATTTAGAAGTTTTGAAAATAAATCAAATTGAATTTTTAGAATTAACCGAATTATTTTTATAAAGGAAAATACGAATTTCCCGCCCCGGCTGTACGGACGACACGTGGCATCATCTGGACCGTCTAAAATCGATCCAACGATTCCTCTTTAAGCACCGACGTGGCTCAACTACAACTACCCGATATAAATCCAACGGTCAATCCTTACCCGTGCGGTTCACTGTGCTCATAAATGACGTGGCTCAATTTCGACCATGCGATTCAAATCCGACGGCTAAGAACTTACCCGAGTACTTCACTGTGCACCGAAACAACGTGGTCGATTCCTGGGCGTGCGATGATGATCCAACGGTTGGTATGCGTCAGTCCCGGCGATGAAGACGTGGCTGGGCAAACCCGCCGGACTTGGAGACGATGACGCACTCGACGGCGCTCCGTTGGGTTCCGACGAGAATGGGGTGACGGATCCGACGCATCTCGTCGAGATGGACTCGAAGCTGGCCTCGGCTTGGCGAAAGAATCTCCGACGACGACGAAACCGTGGTGCAAACACCTCGGCGATCCTCTCGGACTCCAGCGAGCTCTCGCAACCTCCTCAGCGCTCCTCCGGCGACGATGCGGCAGGGGAATTGTGCGGAGGCTCGAGGTAAGTCTCAGGAAGGGGGTCCGGTGCCTTAAATACCCGGCCAAGCGCGGAAAACAAGGAAGGTTTTGCGGCGGTGGCGGAGTTGTACTCGGACACGGCGGCGGCGGAGTTCGAATCAGAAACGATGATCTCCGACCGTTCGATCACGATATGACGATCCGGGTAACACAAGACATCCGAATCGGTGCCGACATCACGATCAAGACGATGAAGATCTAACGGCTGTGAGACGTTAGGGTTTCATAATTGACGTGGCGTGATAATGACCCTTGGATCCCGATCCAATGGCCCATATTACTCCTCCCGATTTCACATTGTTACGCGCGATAATGGGCAACGACACATTCGTTTCACTTTGAAATTTTCCGGAATTTTCTATTTAAATTAATCCGAAAAAATCATTTGATTTTATTTAAGGTAATAAAATACTGTAAAAATTCCAAGAAAAATCTCAAAAATACTTTGAGATATTCTGGACTTAAATAAAATTTTTTTGGCAAAACTTTATTTTAAACTTTTCTTTTTATATTTAATCTTCAACAAAAGGCAATATATATCAATTCAAAAGAATTCAAATAAATCTCAGAAAATCCAAATAAATTCAGAAAATTCACAAAAATCATGAATTGCAATAAAGTAATATTAAATAATTAAAATGTCGAAAATTGGGATGCTACATAGAGCCTCCTAAGGTACATGAAAAGCCCCTTGCCCTGACCTCGAAGGCTCCTTCTACCCAGAAAGGAAAGTCGGCATAGGCCATAGACAGCCCTTATGATTTTAAGGCCTATGTACGTGGAATGCCGCTTTTGGCTACTAGCCAATTGAATCCTCTAGGCAAGTGGACTCGCGTGCTCCATGTATGGTACATTGACAAAGTGAAAGAGGCCGAGCAACGTGTTAATTTCAATGTGAGGTACAGAAATGTACATTTCCACTACGATGACCATGGGACATTCGTAGTTAGTTTTGACGATATGTTCCATTTGTATCAACTGATAGCCATCGATATTTCTATTATATGATCCTGGATACTGTGAGTATCGCACCAAACAGCACAAGCTTATGACTTCTATAGCATTTCGCATTATGTTTTTTAACATTCAACACAAATTGTAGGGCAATGAGGTAGCGAGCCGTGACTTGTCAATAATAAGTTGGGTTCATCAACCTTGAGCTTGTGTCCCTAACTATGGCTAGGCTTCAACAAGAGTTCGTTGCCAGCTACATCAAGGGGGTATTGAAAGCTGAGTCGAAGAAGGACTTCATTCTACTCCCATACCACGAGTAAGTACTACTTTACCCTAAAATTACTTGTACGCACTTAAACAATATGTGAACTTATTTCCTTCCACTGCATACCATTTAATAAGCAATCATTGAGTTCTACTCGTGATCGCTCCGAGTGACAATAAAGTCTACACTTTTAACTCACTCAAGAGGAGACCAATAGCCTATGTGATCAACCCTATTTTGGAGAAGTGAGTGCGCTACTCTTAGGTAACACTTTTTCAATTTAACTATGTTCATTTTTTTGACTCCACGACATCTCTCCAATGTATATAAAAGTTTCTTGAACTATGTCGCTGAAGGAGGGACACACGATGACAAAAAAGGCTCCAAGCAGGAGTACATGTGCTTCAAGGTATAAGTGCCTACCATATAAAGGATTAATATTTCTTCTTCTGTTAATTTTATTTTTCTTTCTTCGCAGTGTCATCAAAAAGCCACATCCATCACTACTGTGGATCGGGCATGCTCAAGCGGTTCGAAACCGCTTTCAGAAGCGGTTTTAGAACCGCTTGTAAGCAATCGCGAGTGATACCCCGTCAGGTATCACAAGTGGTTCCCCAAACCGCTTGTGGTTCGACACTTCCACAAGCGGTTAGTGTTACAAACCGCTTGTGGAGGCTCTCTCAAAAGCGGTTGGTCTTCTGAACCGCTTGTGGAGGCTCTCTCCTGGCGGTTGGAGTTACTAACCGCTTGTGAAGAAGCCGACAAAGACAAATGCTCGATTATATTCAATATAGAATATGTTTTGAGATGGGTTTTTGATATAGATTTTGACAATTAAAATAAATAGAACTACAAGAGTTTTTTTGACACAATTAAATATATATTATTCATGCGTACTCATTCAGATAATTACAGGTTCATTTACAGAAAAATACGAACTTAATAGACTAAAAAATGAACAAGTTGATGAACACATGAAATAATAAGCCACTTTTACAAGTTTCAAAGAATAAAAGGGTGAATCTTGAGCTCATTTCTTGTGTGCGTCACTCTTTGTGCCCTTAGTCGACGTTGGTGTCAGTTCACCTGTCCTTATTTCAGGACAATCTCTCCAACCATTTGCGTGGAACTCGCCTTTAGTGGATACAATCTTGTCGACAATAAAGTCGATCAGTTGTTCTTGGATTGCTGCAACCCGGTGCGGCGGGATCACGCCTTGCACATCGATGTTGGGCTGACAAAGCGGGAAGTAAATAAATCTCTGGACATGTAATTAAAGTGTAAGTACTAAGAAAATGACATGTGCACACTACCTCGGTGTTGGTTGTCGGCACATCGCTGTGGGTAATACTTTGCATATAGTGGCACACATAATAGCCACATAAGTTGTTTCCTTAAAATGCATTGTAGAACTGCGATGAAATTTGAAAAGAAAATAATTATTATTGGGATGAAAAACTGTTACGGCATATTAATATTCTTTAATACGTACTCGAGTGCTTATTTGAACAACGAATTCGTTCTCGAAATCTCCTTGTTGCTTCTTTCGAAACTTTGCGAATGCCCTGTGTGATGCGTTAGTATGAATAGTAATTATCAGAGTTGGAATTAGCAAGGTATTTCAATATATATAATAAGGAAAACTATCGTATATATATGTGCTATATACCTATTTAAGGTGTCAATGATATATTGATATTTTTCCACCGGAGTCCTTTTTGAGTCTTGAACAATGATCTGGCTGCTATCATGCTTGATGACAAGAAGGATCCAGTGAAACCTATTCATGTATTGCAACATATATGTAACTAGCTAGTAGTATTATCAATGCCTTGAAAAATATAAGAACGAGAGGTTGTATATATACGTACTCAAAGTTGAAGGGCAGAAGTATGTACGGTTTGTAGTGCTGTCCCAAGAATGCATCGAGAATGTAATCTTCAACAGCCTTTCAGTTCAATCCAAAGACGTACTCGTTAAACATCTCTGGGTCGATGAAGCCCACGTTGAAGATGTTCTCTTTTCTACATCGTTGTATCTCCATTCTACATAGAAAGGTATAAGTTTAAGAGTTGCAATTTTATTGTACAAGGAAGCACACGGTAAAGGTATGAGCTTGACACTTACAGGCACCAGTAGCTCATGAGAGACACGTTGATGGCGTCGGCATGGTAAATATGGTAGAAGTCGTCGAATTCGAGCCATATCTTTGTTGGCCTGCGATAAAAATCATCTTCTTTATCTGAAGGGGAACATCGTTCTTCCTTGAGCGGACTCATCATGTACCATTCGTGAAATTGCCACATCTTGGTTGGCAGATCCTTTATCTCATTAGGGTCAATCAGCTCCCGGCCCAACTGATATTACCATCTGACCTTTGCCATTGGGAGATCATCTATTAATACAAGAGCTGCAGCTGTGGAACTATTCCTGCCTTCTTCATAAACCTCTCGAGGTTCTCCTGATCTTGGTCTCTCTTCTTCTTTGCCTTGTTGCTGACCACGTTTATTCTTCTGTGTAGCCTTTATTATTGTCCGTTCATAGTTGGGACGGCACAGCAAATGCTTTTACGGTATGTCGCGAAGTGTTTCGTCGCTTTTGGATCAATTGGTACCTTTGGCTCTAGCTTCTTTTTTGTGAAGTGTGCAGCCAATTCTGCTTTCATGACCGCGTCACTCTCCTCCTTAGTCATATCATATGCCCTCTTTGGAGGTTTCTTTATCTTTGTCGATTGGTGGACTCATATACGGGAGCAGTGGAGGAGCCTTTCGCTATCGAGCTTCTTCCTCGGAGGATATGGTGGGGCGTGGTTTTCTGGGGGTTCGTTTTTGTTTGAGATGGTGGTGGTGGAGTAGGGCTTCTCGTGGGCGTGGTGGAGGAGGCGTGCTCGCTTTTTTTGCGTGAAGCATTGCGTGGAGGTGACGTTGGAGGAGGCGTGGGTTGCCGTGGTGGAGATGATGCCTCCACACCATCTGGAAATATGATGTACCGTTTGCGCCAGAGGATGATATTGTGGAGGGCCTGTTCAAGCTTGGTCACGTCGTCGCCTCCAACAATATCGAGGTGAAGTTCTTCAAATCTGCTCAGCACCTCCTCCACCGCGACCTTCGAGTAACATGGGGGTATCTCGTTGCAGTGGAACATCTGGCCCTGCTCCACCGGAAATGCCATGCTGTAAGCCACCTTGATGGAGAGGTTATGCGCATCAACGTGTAGCTCAAACTGGCAGCCCCTTATGTCATCCACGGTATAACGGGCTAGCAAGTTATGCCTTGAGGCCCCGGTGGGCAGCATGACTACTCCGCCTTGCGGAGGGGCTGATCACGGCGTCCGGCTGATTGCTCGGACCTAGTCCCTGAAGCTTGCTGAGGGCAATTTGTACTTGTTGCGCAACTATGTCGCCGATGCTTGCCTGGGTTGTTCTGAGCTCTTGTTCCAATTGGTACATTTTATATGATTCTCTTGTTTTGCTTCTATGCCGGCTCCTGTACGTATGCGCATCCTTGGCGAAACTGTACTTCCACGGCGTATGCTTGCCCATACCTCGTGTCCATCCCGGGTGCTCAGTGTTTTGAAGGGCATGTGTAAGCTCGTCATTCTCCCTGTCTGTCACCAACGTACCAGCCTGAGACTGCTCGATAGCTTGTACAATCCTTTGACCAGCCTCTTGCACTCCTGGTGCCATCACCAAGCTGCCATCATCTGAAAGGCTCCCCCCGTGACCCATGAACCAATTGCGCAGGTGCTCTTCCCACTCTGCAGTAGCCGGTGTGACGTCCTTCGCCATTAATTCTTCTTCCCGCTTCTCCCATTTCGGCACAGCCTTGAGGTAACCACCGGTGTCAAGATGTTGGTGGTATTTCTTCATCTATGAATTGGCCTTGTTGATGGGAAACGGGGATGCCGAACTTCCGTCAGGTGGAGGATAAGTCGATTAGGCGGCGTAAGACACACACGATCCGGCTTCTTGATCGGCGGGGTCGACTTGCTGCTGTCCGCGGCACGGGCGGGCGGTGCCGTCGATGGCGGTCAGGTGCTCGTCGAAGGTGGCGGTGCAGCTGGTCAGAAGGTGGAAGAAGGCACCGTCTTCGCTTGTCCCGTAATCGTTTGGGGCGTGAAGGTGCTGCCGGCGTTGCTTCTGCTCTTAGAATGGCGTCCCTGCAATTCCTTCTTTGCTAACATAGCAAGTTGAAACAAGCGATTGATAGTTGTATATTCTTTATAATTAACAATATCCTGAATTTCTGGACGCAAACCACCGTAAAAACGAGCAATTTTATCCTCAGGTTCCTCTACTACCCCACAACATAACATACCCTTTTGAAGCTCTTGGTAATATTCCTGAACAGTCATACTACCTTGATCTAATCGTTGCAATCTCTTGCGCATATCACGTTGGTAGGAAGGAGGAACAAATCTATTACGCATAGCATCTTTTAATCTCGCCCAAGAATCAGGTTGTAAGCGGGCATTTACTAGTTCATTCCACCAGATTATAGCAAAATCTTTAAATTCACTAGTGGCTTGTCTAACTCTATGAATTTCGGAAACTAGATGGGAATTAAATTTCTACTCGTAGTCATCTCCCAATCTAAGTAAGCATCGGCATCATAAGCTCCGAAAAGGAAGGGATGGTGAATTTTACCTTAGCGAAAGGATCATCATTGCGGTTCTGGTTATTACCTCCCATACCGTGATGGTTGCGGCGAAGACGGTCATGCAGATGGGCGTCTTGTTGAGCAGCTCGTTCCCTGGCGGCACGTTGCTGCTCATCTTCGTTTTCCTCAAAATCACCATCCTCATCGTGGTCGTTGTTGTCGTGGTTGGTGCCGTTGTACGTTGACGCCGCTGTTGATGGATGCATCTCCATCAATAGTCGCGGGAGGGCATTTTTCGACGGCATCCATCCTCTCGGTGAGGGTGGAAACTCATCGATCGATGCTCTCAAGGGTCTTGTTCGTCATCGTGGCATGCTCCTTGAACATCGCTTTTATCTCCTCCAGCATGGTCGACAACTCTGAATGAAGGACACAGTCTTCGATGGTAACATTATCCTCGTTCGTGCTCTTCTTTCCACCTGCCATGGTTAGCACAGAAAAAAAAGACAGAAGGAAAACAAGCACAAGTATTATGAGCCCTATGAACTACTAGGTGGGATCTCACGCTCTCAAGCAATCTTACCAAGTTCTTACCCGGTTCTTACCAACACAATGAGGAGTGCAACCGAAAGCGTGTTCGTGACACCGTGAGGCGTGATGAAGCGATTGCAAGGGTCAATAACTTTGTACGTCGGAAGGATGTATATGTGGAGCTGTAGGAAGGTTATATGTATGGAGTGGCACACAATTCAGCAACAGATAATAATGCTGAATAAATATCCAAAAGCACTTGCCCTAGTTGCTGGTCTAAACGTGGCCTTATTCTAGCTACGGCAGAAAACAAGGAATATATACAGACAAGCAACAAGGCGTCAAAATATATGAACAGATATCAGCACAGCAGCAAAACACTTCTATCAAGCATGGTAAAAGCACCTACTTTTGCTCCTGTCCTCTTTTTTCTTTGCTCTCTGCTTCTTTCACAAAAAAATTTTTATTTTATTTTTTTTGATATTTTTCCTAGGATCAGGAGCACAAAGGTAGATAGTACACAAATTTTTAGCCTGAACAGATGTAAGATGAAACCGATATGAAATAAGAAGTGTTCTCTGAAAGGCGTGCTCAAACTTCGGTGACTAGAAACTCAATCTTCCCGAGGGAATTTTGCAAAAATAAATTCTGTGAACCCAGCATGGCTGGGGATAATTAGATGTAAAATTTTCTCTAGATGTCCGTGAAAAAAAATTTGCCTAATTTCGAGTCCGTATGCGAAAGTTATGGCCATTTTATGAAAGGACTCCGAATTAGGGTTTTCTAGGCGGCACCTCTCCGAACTCAAGGGTGTATGGAGTGGATATGGAAGACGATGATCTATGGTGGACGGCTCTGTGATGAGGGGTGGCGGTATGGCTAACAGGAGGTGGGGGATTAGGGTTTATGAAGGGGAAACCCTAACACAACTAGGACTCCGAAAATGATGAAAACCACAAAGCAAACCGATTCCAACAAGGACACAAATAGCGATTGGTGACTGGATCAGTGTAGGATATGGGATGCAGCGGAGATGAAACACAACTAAATTAAGGCCACGATCTAAACCTGCAACACGACTCGACTATGGACACAAACTCAGTACTACGGACTCTAAAAACGAAATTGTGCAAAGGCTAGGCGTGTTTCTAGGTATGGTAGACTATGAACTGCAATTTTTTTTGGCTTTTTCGTGGACTATAGGACGAACGCAAAACTAAATCAACCTACGGGAAAAGGTGAACCTGATGGTAACCTTGCTCTGATTACCACTTGATGGGAAACGGGGATGCCGAACTTCCGTCAGGTGGAGGATAAGTCGATTAGGCGGCGCGAGACACACATGATCCGGCTTCTTGATCGGCACGATCAAAACCCCTGCAATCGCACCACCACGCGTCCTCTGGTTATCAACTGTGCGCTGCCCGGTTGACCTCGCCACGAAGGCTAATCCCTACCTGTGAATCGAGAACACAAGTAAGAACAAGAAAGATGCAACTGAATTTGCAATTGAGGATGAAGCTAAAAGTTGGGGTCTCACAAACCGATGAACGGCGACACTATTCAAAGACAGAATTGATCTAAGCAAAATCCGCCTCAAACCCTAGCGGTGGCTACTGAATATAAGGTCTAAGGGACGTCCTAGAGACCCTAGACGCGTTCGTGATGGACTCCAACATGATACATGGGCCAACGGCCGAAATTGGTGACGCAGCACCCTGGGACAAATTCTGTCTGCCAACTTGCAACATGAATTCCTGTCGACTCCGAAGTCCAAATGACCTGAAACTGGTGCCATTGAAAAGTTTATCTCCTTAGCTTTCGAGGCATATGTGGATCATCGAAATCAGAGCCCGTTTGTGGCCTGGGCGATGATTTTAGTGAACACTGCTCCTGGTGACCGAGGTAGTCGACTCCGAGATGAATTGTGTCTCCAACTTGACTTGGACGCCCTCCTTGCCTCCCTCATGGCCCTTGCTGGTTCCCAAGGCCTTCATGATCCTCTCCAAAGTTCCTATGTATAATATAATCAACAATATCATTAGGTAGCATACCATCCTCACAAGTATATGCACGGGCACTTGGGAACGAGCTCACCTGTTGATTCAATTGCCGTGCTCGTGCTCTTGTGATGGGTCCTTGCATCACAACTGGAGGAGTCTCGAGCGTATGCATAGGAGTGATGTCCTCATCACTTGTTCTTCTGACTCGCGGCCTAGCCTTCAGTTGACAGCTTGTACTCCTCAAATGCTTCCCAGTGATCCGCCAGCTTAGGAAATTGGTTGAAGTCGGGTCTTTCTCCCTTCTGGACATACTTGCGGCTGAGAGACGTCTTCCACGCCTAAAACATTGTTGCCATCTTCTTCAGAGTGAATTTCTTGGCCTTGTCTTCGGACCCTTGAGGAAATGTGAAATTTTCCTTAATATCTTGCTAGAGCAGGTCCTTGGTAGCTTGAGGAACTTCGGCCCATTTTTTTATGCTAATTGGGATGTGATCCCTCACGTAGTAACCGCAAGCATTGTTGTACGGCCCAACTGCTGAAAGAGGGGCAACCGGCATCCCTTCGTTGTTAACATCGATAAACACGTGTTTTGTGGATGGCTTCTTGTTAGGTCCCCGATGCTTGGATTGGTTGCTTGATGTACGGGGCTTGAAATACACAAACATATGTATAAACGTGTCAGAGTGTATTATATTAATGAATTGCGATTAATTAACATGTCCACGGGGATTATATTCTTCTGGCTATACCTCATCCTGGCCGGAACTAGTGTTACCGGACTCAGAGGCTCCAGCGTCAATGGCTTCATCGGCTGCAGCCTTAACGGCCTCACCAGAACCAACGTTAGCCTCAGCGGCAGCAGCGTTAGCATCACCTTCGATGCTACCCAGCGCGATGGAGTCCAACAAGAACTGTTCTCCCTCGTCGAAAGTAGGGTCACTACGTCCTGGTTGCGCCATCTATCCTAACTCCAAAAAAATGTTGACATAAATATCATATTACTTTGAAACAACCATATTACAGATTACAACACAAGCATATTGTAATAAATTCCTTTCCTCTGCACCACAAAACAAATATAATATTATTTCGACTTGAAAATATACTAACACATTTCACATGATACATATACAATTTGACATTTCACATATACTTACACATTTCACATGATACATATACAATTGACAATTCACATATACTTATACATTGCACATATACTAACACATTTCACATGATACATATACAATTGACAATTCATATATACTTATACATTTCACATATACTTACACATGATACTTATACATTAGAAAAATTCACATGATACATATACATCTCAAATTGAAAAAATTCATATATTCTTTAGAATATTATTGTATTTGCTTAATAAAAAATAATGAATCATTCTTATAGCACACTAATATGATTTTCAAAAAATAAAATAAGGTTATAAATCCACAACTAGAATGTTAGTAGTCTATTAGACCAAAAGAAAGCAAAACAATCATTCCATGTCAACCAAGCACGTCACCTCGTGGCTCCACCTTTCAGTGTACCGGACGCTCTCTGGCAGCCATGCTTCTTGAACTTGTAGGGGCTGATCAAGAGACCCAGGACCTTCTCCAACGGCCGACACCTAATGTCGCCGTTGGAGAAGGTCCTGGGTGGCTTGACCAGCCCCTACAAGTTCAAGAAGCATGGCTGCCAGGAGAGTGTCCAGTACATTGAGAGGCGGAGCCACAAGGTGACGTGTTTGGTTGACATGGAATGATCGCTTTGCTTTCTTTTGGTGTAATAGACTACTAACATTCTAGTTGTGGATTTATAACCTTATTTTATTTTTTGAATATCATATTAGTGTGGAATAAGAATGATTCATTATTTTTTATTAAGCAAATTTTACTGAGTCCTTATCTTCATCGACCAAACCTCATGCAGTAGTGCCATAATTTCAGGGGATATCAATCTGGAATAAATTCAGATAGTAGCTAGTTATTTTTTCACAAATTATACTTGAGTACTTCATAACTAGAGAATTCAAGACAGTTTACTATGCATGAAAGAAGAGCTTCCAAGAATACCATGCATACTATGTGGCATCTGTATCTGTATATGGCATCACAATCAAGCACATCCAAATCCCCACAATGAGATTGTTAGTAAGTATGTTCCACTAGAGACACATCGGGCTGATATAAAAACAAACTATGAGGATTGAGGAGATCAAATTGCAAAGAAGGTGAAAATGACGGAGGTTAAATTAATATAATTAATTTGGATTATGCTAGAGAATGGGTTCTATAGTCATGTACAAAAAATGTCAGCATAGTTTCAGAATCTTCGACAAGATTCTCGCATATAAGAGACAAATGGGTATGGTGCCTCTCTATATTAAATTCTTCTCATTTCATTTTTAAGTATATTTTAGTATTCCTTAAAGAATGTACATTAATTTATCATGTACATAGTATTATCATGTAGGAAAATTGGGAAACTTTGCTCATATATAGTTGCTCATGTGGCACACATGCTGCTCCTTTTCAATTATGAAATGTGCTTCACATAAGAATGATCTGATGTATGATGCAATTAGCATGCATGAATAATATTGCAAGATTAGATCGCCACAATTAACCCACACACACCATCAGATCACCACAAAATAGCCGAACACCTTGTGGGCATTTCACCGAACACCTTGTGGGCAGCCGAATTAGAGAGGGAGGACGACGGCGTGCATAGCTGTACCTCGGTCCTCCGGGGTGGAATGGCGGTGTGGCGGTGGCTTGGTGGCGGAGGAGGCATCAGCGAGGTGGCGGAGGAGGCGCCGGCGGGGTGGAGTGGCAGTGGCAACGAGGGCACCAGCGCGGGGGTGGAGTGGCGCCAGGGGTGGAGTGGCGCTGGGATGGTTGGGTGGTGGAGGAGGGCGACGGCATCGATGAGGACGACGTCACGGGGTCTCGACGGAGGCGGCGGTCAGAGAGACACAGGAGGCAGCGGCGCAGGGTCTCGAGCGGGGACTTAGAAAATTTGGGGTGTGAGAAAAAGGCGGGCCGTGTAAACTTTATACAGGGAGCACTTCTACAAGCGGTCCGTATTGTCAACCGCTTGTAAAATATCTCTACAAGCGGTTTTTAGAACCAATCGCTTGTAGAGGGAGGACTTCTACAAGCGGTTCATATTACTAACTGCTTATGGATATCAAATTACAAGCGGCTCATATTACCAACCGCTTGTAGAGCGCAAGCTACAAGCGGCTATTAATACAACCGCTTGTAGAAGTGTTGACAGGGTAATATTCAAAACAATATGGTGCCCATACCGTTTGACAAGATCTCTTCCTCCCCCCTGGCTAGCACGTGGCGTTTGAGTGTGCTGGCTCGTCCACCCCGGTTCGAACCCCACTTGCGCCCCCTTGCCATTCTTTTTTTTACTGTACAGCTTTCTACAAGTGGTTGGTACTATCAACCGCTTGTAAGATTAATATATACAAGCGGTTGTTAGTACCAACCGCTTGTAAAATTAATATCAGAATTTTTAAAAAAGTTTTTAAAACTTTACTTTCATTCCATAATTTTTAAAAAAACCTTTTAGCACTTTAGTTTCATTTCAGAATTTTTAAAAAATGCTTTTAGCACTTTAGTTTCATTCCATAATTTTTAAAAAAGCTTTTAGCACTTCAGTTTCATTTCAGAATTTTTAAAAAATGCTTTTAGCACTTTAGTTTCATTTCATAATTTTTAAAAAATGCTTTTAGCACTTTAGTTTCATTCCAGAATTTTGGCACTTTACATTCATTCCAAATAAACACTTGTTTACACCAGTTTTTGGGAACCACGACAAGAAAACGACAAAAAAGCAAAAAGTTTGGATACAACACGAAGCGCCTCGGAAGGGTTTGGATAATACGGATAATATTTGGAAACAGAGTCCAGATAGGAAACTACAAAGCCGATTCGGATTACATTGTCATGTTGGATCGGGACTCGGATCGGCTGGCGGGTATATAAGGCGTGCTAGGGCTGCTTGGAAGACCATCCACAACAAAAAGAAACACATCTGCTATTTTTCTTTCAGTTTTTAGTCTTTAGTCTTTTTAGCATTGTAAGCTTTCCTCTGTAAGTCGATATTGATCAAATAAAGTTGCGAATCGCCGATTGTTTAATCATCATCGATTTCTTCAGGTTTGATTTGTTTTGTCTTGTTGCACATCGCCTTTTCGGAATTAATCTGCCTTTTACCTTCGGACTAGTCTTAATCGACTATTCTAGTTACCCTTCTAATCGGCTTTCTGGCTGATTCTTGGTTTTCAGCAGATTTGCCCCGAGGATCGGCTTGATTGCATTTCACAACTCTTTCCCTTATCGATTACAGGGTCAAATCGATTGGCACGCTCGCATTGAACCCGGTGTTCGTCCGGTGTGTTGCAACCAGAAACCCCTTCACGTTTTTGGCGTCAACACATTTTTGGCACGCCCGGTGGGACCACGATCGACAAGATGACTGTAGGAAAGTCTGCCGCACCATCCGACGTGAACACCGAAGCCATAATCGTCCCCACTTTGGACGATTTAACTCCAGAGCAGCGCAAGGAAATCGAAGATCGAAAAGCTGCCTTGGAGGAGTTGATGTTGGGCTGCTATCAGAAAACCCGACGAGGAGTAACGCAGAAGATGGCACTTCCAACACTAAATCCGCTTGGCGAAGCCGGCGTCACATCAACTCCGGTAAGCCGATATATGCCAGCTCAAGCTGAATTATCTGCCATGATTGAACAATCAGTGCATCACGCATTAATCAATCAGTCGTCGGCTTTGGTTACGACCTTAAAGCCGATGATAGAAAATAGTGTAAAAACGATTGCACAAGAGTGGGCTACATCTAGAGGAATGATGGACCCATTGTAGCCACTCCCAACATATCCTGTGTATTCTGTAGCTTCAAACACCAACACGATCAAAGCATCGGCACCAGCACCTTTGCTAATGCCGACCCAGCCCACCGTGTTGGCTCCAACAAATCCACAATCAAATTCACATCTACTAGTTTTTCGTTCATAGTTTTTAGTCTTTTAGCATTGTAATCCTTCCTCTGTAAGTCGACACCGATCAATAAAGTTGCGAATCATCGATTGTTGATCGTCTTCGATTTTCCCCAGGTCTGGTTTATTCTGTCTTGTTGCGCATCGCCTTTTCAGAATTAATCTGCCTTTTTACCCTCGGATTAGTTTTAATCGCCTAGTCTAGTTACCTTTCTAATCGGTTTCCTGGCTGATTCTCGATTTTTAGCCGATTCGCCCCGAGGATCGGCTTGATTGAATTTTACAACTCTTTCCCTTATCGATTGCAGGGTCAAATTGATTAGCACGCCAAGACACACTTGAACCGGCGTTAAATGGGTGTGTTGCAACCAGAAACCCTCTTCACGTTTTTGGCGTCAACACATTTTTGGCACGCCCGGTGGGACCACGATCGACAAGATGACTACAGGAAAGTCTGCCGCACCATCCGACGTGAACACCGAAGCCATAATCGTCCCCACTTTGGACGATTTAACTCCAGAGCAGCGCAAGGAAATCGAAGATCGAAAAGCTGCCTTGGAGGAGTTGATGTTGGGCTGCTATCAGAAAACCCGACGAGAAGTCACGCAGAAGATGGCACTTCCAACACTAAATCCGCTTGGCGAAGCCGGCATCACATCAACTCTGGTAAGCGGATATATGCCAGCTCAAGCTGTATTATCTGCCATGATTGAACAATCAGTGCATCACGCATTAATCAATCAGTCGCCGGCTTTGGTTACGACCTTAAAGCCGATGATAGAAAATAGCGTAAAAACGATTGCACAAGAGTTGGCTACATCTGGAGGAATGATGGACCCATTGCAGCCACTCCCAACATATCCTGTGTATTCTGTAGCTTCAAACACCAACACGATCAAAGCATCGGCACCAGCACCTTCGCTAATGCCGACCCAGCCCACCGTGTTGGCTCCAACAAATCCTCGATCAAATCCAGTCACTCACATTCATGCATACACTGACGCTGCAAAGTTGGATCCATCATCGTTAGGAGCACACTATGCCCAGTCGGCTCCTCAGCCGATTGAATTAGATAAAAACTATAAACCTCAAGGACCAACCCAGGTTAGAAATCCGGCTCCATATAGAGTAGTTACATACACAGAGCCGTTTATTCCATTGCCCGAGGTTACGACTACTAGAACCGATGGGTACGAATCATGGCAACAACAGTATCCATCGGCTAGAGCAAGCCGACCAGCCGAGTTTACACTCGGGGGGCAGGATACTACCCAAAATAATTGGCCAAACCCCAGTATTCCATCGGCTAACAACATTAATTGGGCTGATCAAATTTCCATAGTCTTGAGAGATCAATTTGGCTTACAGCCCAAAGGAAAGACAATCGGCTATAGAAAGCCGTACCCAGATTACATTGACCGCATGCCATATCCCTATAACTTTAGGATTCCCAATTTTGCGAAATTTTCAGGGGATGATTCAGTTACCACTTTAGAGCATGTTGGAAGATTTATCGCTCAGTGTGGTGAAGCGGCTCAGTCCGATGGGCTAAAGATTAGGCTTTTTCCGTTGTCTTTATCAGGGACTGCCTTCACTTGGTTTACCAATCTGCCTCCAAATTCGGTCCATTTTTGGAACGATTTAGAAAGTCGATTTCATGAATACTTTTTCTCCGGTAGCTTAGAGTTGAGAATTTCAGACCTGAGTGCTGTCCGGTAAAAATTTGGTGAGTCGGTTTCGGATTACATTAGGATATTTAGAGAAGTACGAAATCGCTACTTCAGTGTAGTATTGCCCGATAACCAACTAGACGATTTAGCCTTTCAAGGGTTAATTCCCCACTTAAAGAAAAACTTCTTTGGACAGAGTTCACCGATTTAAGTCACCGCTTCATCGTGTATTCAACACAGAAAGCCGATATCTGAGTAAAGAATTCAAGGATAAAACTAGATTAAATGGCAATGGGAAAGATAAAGCCAAAATAAACATGGTTGAATATAGTTCAAGTGAAACTTCTGAAGATGAAGCAGGCGTGAATATAGCCGAATGGATAAAGGGTCCTAAAAACCACTTGTGCATTCATGGCTCAAGCCGACTAGGAGCAAGTCGGAGGTTAAATCGCTTCGATGTGTCCAAGTGTGACCGCATATTCGACATGTTGTTACAAGAAAATCGCGTCGACTACCTGAAGGGCATACCATACCTTCAGCCGATGAGATCAAGAAGCGACGATACTGTAAGTGGCATCATTCTTTTTCCCATAACACTAACGACTGCAATATCTTTCGACAGCAGATACAGGCCGCCATTGAAGATGGTCGGCACAAGTTTGCAGAAGAGCCAGCCATGGAGGTCGATGTCAATCCTTTCCCAATTAACATGGTCCAGTGCTCCAACAAAGGGAAAAAGATTGTCGACGAGAATCCCAGAGTGACGCGGCAAGTCGACATAGAGTCAAACTCGCAAGGAGAGACACTGAAGATAACGATCGGCTCACTTCAAATCGAAGCCGATCGGGACGGAAAAAATTCTAGGACTGTGAAGCCAAAAGGGGAGTTACAAGTCGGACGATGGTACAAAGCTGAAAGAACTCCACCGCGAAAACCAGCGTTCAAGCCCGAGCCAACCTTCTCGCAGTTACTTGAAAAATATGAAAGGATGAGCCATCGGCAGAAGCAGCAGTTTCGTCAACCAAGTGAATCGCATCGGCCAAACACTGTGTTTCGGCCTAATAATTGGTATCAGCCAGACAACGCAGAAAGAGCTCACCAGAGATGTCCTTTTTGGTGATTCTGTTGGGAAAGGGGTATGGCACTACCATCTGCAAAAACATGCCCCATGGAACATTACCTGCAAAAGGATTGGCCGAAGCGATTGGTGAAAGAGCGCCTGTTTAGGCCAATGTCGGATCAAAACGAGCCAGGGTATAGAAGGCCGATAAAAGAAAGACTGGGTACACCAGACCAAGACAAGGAAAAAGAACCAACAGAGAACTTGGTCGGTAAAATCCGCAAGCCATTGGAGCCTAAACCCAGGTGGTGCCCGACTGGACTTAGCCGATCACAACGCAGACGGCTTCAACGCCTGAGAACGCAGGAAATAAGAGAGGCCGAAGAAGAGAAACAAAGAGACCAAGCGTTTAATGAGCTGCGGCCAGTGAAACTTGTTACGCAGGAGTGGAGGAAAAAACAACAAGCCGACGATGAATCAGATTCTTCAGATGATTTGCTGTCACCAATGATTCGAGATGACACTCCTCCCATGGATATCAACATGGTATTCACCCTGCCAACCGAGTTCAGAATTAAAACTGAATCGGCTAAAGACACATTTGCTCAACTATGCTTAGGCGCAAAAGATGCTGTATTCGAAAAGCCTCAGGATCCCCATCGGCATCTTAAGCCATTGTACTTAAAAGGCTACATCAATGGAAAGCCGATTTCCAGGATGCTCGTTGATGGAGGGGCTACTGTGAACTTGATGCCACTCACCACCGGAGTGGTGGTTGCCACGGCTGCTAGACCTACGACCATGCTGGTCATGATAGTGAGTGCGGGCATCACCCGGGACGTACCGCAGTCGATCGTGAACCCTATGACGCCTGGGCGGAATGTCTGGGGAAAGGCTCCCAGACATGCTGCCGTTCGAGTGGGAGCTGTTGTAGCTCTGCTGATGCCGAATGTCATCCGGGGTCGCGTTCAGGGGACGGCGACGTGGAGGTGTCCGGGATGAATCCCGGGATCGCTGGAGCAAAGGGGACCGGTGGATGCGCCGACGCCTGCGTGAGAAGCTGTCGTCACTCATCAGGGAGCGAGATCCAGAGTGCCGACTTCGGTGCTGCGAAGGTAAGACTTCGACAGCAGCCTTATCAAGCTCATCAGTGAGAGCTTGGCCAAAAAGATTTGACCTCACCCGAGCGGGATCGGTCATAACCTAGGCGATGGCACGAAGGTGTTCGCCCGAGCGAGGAAGCTTGGATTGTCTGGATGAAGTACCAGCCTTCTCATGTTCCTCTCGCCGGAGGGTGGTTATGGCCTGATTGATAGCGACTTGAGCCGTCCGGCGAGCATCTTCAGGAGTTTTCGGGTCGCGGTCATCCGGCTCCACGCTTGCGTCACGACTGTTGGCCATGAAGACAAACTGTTTGCAAAGCGGCGGTGAGGGCGAAAACAGAGACGTGGAACCGTCACGCTCGAGAACCACATCCGAGCCTGAGTTTGCCGAACGTCTTCCAGCGATGTGCGCCATGTCTATGAAGTGTTCATGTTCTTCCGAATGAGTGAAGCTTTCGGGCCCCACGGTGGGCGCCAGCTGTCGATGATGGGATCACCTGGCCACAAAAGTGTATGAGGGTTAGTGTGAATGTGGGACCCAGAACTGGCTTCGCTCATCGAAGAAACAAACTCGCTGCTCCGATGATCGGAGGGAAGAGAAAGAGAGAGAGACACCGAGAATTATACTGGTTCGAGCCTCTATTGCAGGTAATAGCTCTACTCCAGTCTTGCTCGAAGGCGGAGAAGTTCATTATGTATGAGTACAAAGAATGCTCCCTAGCTCGAGCTTCTGTAATTTGAGTGTCTGTGTGTATTCTATGTTATGATCTGCCTGAGTGTGTTCGTCTCGGGCGGGGGGTTATACTGTCGCATTGTTACGTAAAGCGGTCGGAGAGATTTCCCAGGAGAGTGGCTTCATGCGCACTAAAGGTGGATCATAACCGCCCCGGATTTGCCGCCCACATCTGGCTTGATTCCATCATTTAAGGATCTTGGTAACCGCCGGTATGAATGTTTGATCTGGATCCCTGAGCTTGACCTCTCCGAGCGGGAGTTGATTCCTTAACCCCCTAGCTCGAGGTCGTGCGGGAGCCACGTGGTCAACGACGCGGTCAAAGGACTCTTGGCTCGAGCTCGAGCTAGGGGTTTGTTGACTGAGGAGCGCAATAATTGTGTCCGAACCAAGGTCATCTGGCTAATAGGGGGCTAGGGTTGATTAATGAACCGGACTGGTCTAATGGGCCTAGGTAGTGTGGAGTAAGGCTTGTTACTTTTTTTTTTTTTGCCTTTTTCTTTTTCTACATTCGGTTTTGGCTTAAAAAGTGTTAAAATTTCAATGTTTTCAAATAAATTTCATCCTAGATGTGACAAACTATTAATACTAATTTTAGGGGATTTTGGATAATTTTTTTAAAATTTCATGAATTTTTTGAATTTGAATTTCAAACTTGTCGGATTTTTGCTCGGCTTTTGAAATCACCCCGTGTCGATATCCTCGATTATAATGAAAATCGTATGATTGAAGATTTTCCAAAAAAATGCCTTGCACTCCTCGATCCAGAATTAATGCGATTTCAATTGATTTGATCCCGTAGAGTCGTAGAGTGGGTTGCAACTAGGGAATGGGCTGGAGGCCTGCAGTGCATCCAGTCGAGGAGTTCGTGTAACTGCTAAAGTGCGGAGAACCGGATAGGGTATGGAAAAGTTCCTCACCAGTCACCACTCGGTGGATTGCTGAGGTTTTGATCAGGTTGGCTAGCTTCAGATGATGGCCTCAAACTTAAATGTACGGATGTAAAACCCATGTACGTACGTACGTACTTAATTAGCACAAGCATTTTGATTTGTGAATCATGACTTTTGGCAACTAAAGAACTGATTGATAAATAATAAATCTGAATTGACAGAAAAAAAATAGTAGATCGCATCACTCGGCCATATATATATATATATATACTGCATTCATTACTTAGAGGGCTTTGTGATAACAAGCCGCTGACTACGCAGTATAAATGCAGTTATTACAGGCAGGATCAAACAGAGAAAACAACAAATAGAAAAAATATCAAAAATGAACACTGCTTATCGCCTATCTACGTACGTCGGCGATATACTAGAGAGGGTACACCATTAATCTCCCAATTCGTCATAAGGCTCATTAGAAGTCATATATATACTGGTGGTAAATTTATTTGCCGCCGATTCAGCTAGTAAAAGTTCACCGAGGACGTGTAAGTGGCGCCGAAGTACCAGTTCGATGGTGCGACTTTGTTCGCCGTAACCACGCGGCCGTCATCCAGCTTCACCATGAACGACAGGCTCTGGCCGTTGAGGTACGAATTGCTTTGCCAATTTGCACCCCAGTTCCTGCTCATCGCCATCCAGTTAGTGTTCGACCCCATGATCCACATCTGCGCCACCACACCGCTGCCGCCCACGTTCGTCACCACAACCAGCTCGAAGTAGTCCCTCCCGCTTATGCCGAACCTGATGCCCCCATTCTTCTGGCACGACACCCTACAATTACAATCTCATCATATGCATAAGATCTATATGAATTTGCCTGTAGTTGTGTTGTTTCGCATATTTGTGCCATGATTTGTACCTCTTATAGTTCACCGGGACAATGCCAGCTTGGTAGATGGCGATGGTCGTCCAGGCGGGCTGTGACATGTCGAAGTGCTGCCGTGGCGGGTTGCACCAGCCGCCGTTGTCATTGGGAAGGGCGTAGTTAGGTGGGCACAAGTTGGTGGCCGTGATGGTGATGGACGTGCCTGGCTTGCACCACTTTGTCTTGCTGGTGTCGCAGACGATGGTGAAGCACGAGCCGCACATCGCGCCATCGTTGAACAGCGCCGTGCTCAACGCCGCGTTGTTCGTCCCGTACCCTGCATTGTAAAGGTTGCCGTAGCCGCACGCACCTCCTGCATGCATACACAAATGCGTCCTTCCATATATGCATCGGACATCACATCAAGCAAGAACTTAAAACACTATCTCCAGAACAGAGGAGGTAGAAATGGAGGGGAAACAAACCCATAGTGCCGGAGCCGTCGCTGCCACCGTAGAACGTCGCCGTAGCGCTCGTCCACTGGGCGTCTACTGCTTGACAAGCTAATCTACACAGCTGAATGAGAAGCACCAGTACTGCTGGTATCGCCATTGGATGTTTTAAGAGGATAGAGAGCGATCGTACTTAGACTGAGGAAGTCTTGTACTGTTAGGTTCTGTTCTGCAGTTGCCTTCCTGAACCCTTGAATTTATATTAGTGATCAGCCTGACAGCCTCTAACTGTTACAGTGGTAGTTAGTACTTAAGTGTACGATTCGTTCTTTGACTTTGCCACAGCAAGTTTTCAAACTAGTAAAAAATAAATTTCTGATGTGCTATCCATGTTCTGGATGGTGCAAGAAATTTTTCTTGGCCTGAAGAAATTTCTGTGCCCATGTGGCCTAACCTAGATTCTTACCTTGCAACACAATCGTGCATGTGAGGGAATCCCTGGTGCTGAATATGGAAATAAAACTATGGGAGGTGATTTTATGCTCTTTCAAATAGTGAATCGCACAAATATTAAAGCCATAATCAAGGATACGTTGAGGCTACTTACCGCTTGGTTGGTGCTTTAAGAGTTGTGCATGTATGTGGGAGTGAAGAATATAGGACTACTCACAAACTATATATACCTATCTATTTAAATAAAAATAACCGGTGATATTCTAAGCACCTCTTTTACTTTAAGGATGAGAAAATCCGACAATAACTATAAAAATAAAAACAACCAGTAATATTCAAGGAACCTCCTTTGTTTTAAGGTTGAGAAAACCACACAATAATCCTATAAATTATCACCACTACTACGGAAATGGGCTTCAGTATCGGTTCAAAACAGCCTTTAGTACCGGTTTTTGAACCGGTACAGGCCATGCGGGACTGATGCCCTTGGGCATCAGTCCCGGATCCCTCACCCGGTACTAATAGGTTGGAAGTCACACGTGGCAGCGCGTTGTGAACCCCTGAGGACCTTATCGATGCAGTTGGTATCTCAACTAATCTTGATAAGGCCCTCATCGATGCAGGTTGGTTTCTCCAACCAATCTTGATGTGTTTATATATATATATATATATATATATATATATATATATATATATATATATATATATATATATATATGTCGGTTTGTGTGTGTGTCCAGTAGCTATTATATATGTGTGTGTGTTAAATCACAACTAATTAAAACACATATAATCAATCATGCACATTGCCTGATAATTAAATCACTGAACATTCATTAACAAATTTAATTACATCTAATGTATTAAAATATGTACACATATTTGTTCTTCTGTTCATCGTCTAATGTATTACAATATATATGTACACAACTTTAATTACAACTTTAGTATTTCTTTTCCTTCTATTCATCGGGATCTTTTACGCGCATCGCTCTTGCTAGCCGTAGATGTCGACCCCGACAGTTCACCGGTCCTTATCGAAGGGCCCCACCTGTTTAAATTTGGTTCATGAAACTCGCCTTTTGGATTTACGACCTCATCGTAAATAAATTCGATGAGCTGTTCTTGGATTGCCCTCACTCGTGCCGACGAGAGTTCCGAACCTTGTTCCGCCAAATATTGAGGCACTTGTCGTTAAGTCATTAACTAATCAATCCTTGAATTTGTACAAGATATAAAGAGTACCTATACATCATTAAAGCTAATAATTATATTTACTCACCCCCTTGTTGCCTTTTAGCATGCGGTCGGTGGCTCTGGTTTGGGTGTGCATAAACTCACATACATAGTAGCCGTATAAATTGTTGCCTCGCTGCTGACTCAAGATCTGCGATGGAAAAAGTTGAAAGCATGAAATGGATGCAAGGAAATTAAGTTAACTAACTAAAAAGCTAGCATTATGATATACGTACTTGAGAGGCAATTGTAATGTCAAATTTCTCCTTGAATACGCCCCTATTTTTAGCACGGAACCATGCGAATGCACTACACATATGATTACGAATTGTATATGATTAGAATTTGTTTCAAATGGAAGGAAATAGAACTAGTACGATAATGAAAGGAACAAGAATTAATACCGGTTGAGCATGTCGATAAAGTTTTGATACTTTTTAACTGGTTTCCTTTGCGAATCCCTAATTGTGATCGAGCTACGATCTAGCTCGATCATAAGAAAAATCCAGTGAAAACTATACATAGATATGTCAACGTAGATAACTAATTAGTTCTAACATCATGTTATGAAAAAGGAGTAGAACGAGGTGGTACGAAAACACGTACTCAAATGCGTAGGCTAGATATATCTTTGACTTATATTTTTGACCCATTAGCGCATTGTATACGTTAGTCTCTATATCGCTTGGGTGGTCTCTAACGGTTGTCTCGTTGATAACTACTGGGTCCATGAAGCCTATGTCGAAAATACGTTCCCTTCGGCATCATTGTATCTCCATGCTACATAAGAAGAAATTAGTTAGGCTTGCAAGTTAGTATAGTACAAGGGAGTGCACGATGGTTTTTTGTAAATAATTAATACACTTACAGAATCCAGCAACCCAGCAAGGCCACGCCGAGGGCATCTGTCTGGTATAGATCATATATGACGTCCCATTCGACAAAAAATTCACCGTCACCATGAAAAAATCTTGTTCCTTGCACTTGACAGCGAACAACTGTAGACCATGCTTGGTCGCGTCCAAGTACCATTCATGAAATTGCCGCATCTTTGTCGTTAGCTGGAGCAGCTCCTCACGCCTGACCAATGATCCGCCCACTGTAAATGGCCATCTTACTTGGGCACACTTAATCTTTGCTGTGCCTAATATTTGATTTGCGTCAAGGCTAGTTTCATCTAAGAATTGTAGCATCTCCTTATCCTTCCCCTCAGCTGACATCTTCTTGTGGCATTCCTTACTCAATGTGCGCTCGTAGTTTGATTGGCGAGGCATTTCTTTTTGATCCTTCAAATTTTTAATAGTCATCAAGCCTTTGTGAAATTCTTCTGTGCCAGGTTGAACCTTCTTCTCTGGTGACTTGGATCTAAAAAATTTAGTTACCTTGCCTTTTACTACCTTCTTAGTCTCCTCATCTGTCATATCATATGTCAGCTTCGGAAGTGGACCCAACTTCTTGGATTGGGTGGAGGACCCCGTCCTCTTGGGAGCTGCTGGCCGAGCTGGCTTGTTTCCCTTGGTCGGTGCCTTCTTAGGAGGAGACGGGCTTCTTGTGGCACTTATGTGCGCGGGAGGTGGTCTAGGAGTCGGCGCCTTCTTGGGAGGAGACGGGCTTCTTCTGGGGCTTATATGCACAGGAGGTGGTGCAGGAGTCAGCGCCTTCTTGGGAGGAGACGGGCTTCTTCGCGGAGAGGACATGTCCATGTTATCTCGAAAAATTATGTACCGTTTGTGCCACAGGATGAAATTGTGTATTGCCTCTCCTAACTTCGTAGTCCCGTCACCTCTAGGAATTTCGAGGTCAAGGTCCTCGTACCCTGGGCAAATCTCCTCCACCGAGACCTTGTAGTATCCTGACGGTATCTGTTGGCCATGGATGAGCTGCCCCCGCTCCAATGGGTGAGCCATGCCGTCGGCCGCCTTGAAGGAAAGGTTTCGCGCTTGGACGTGCAGCTCACAAGGTGTCCGCTGCCTGATGTCATCTACGGGATACTTGTCCAATTCCGCTTCTAGCATTTCACCCGAAGCGATCGCTTTGCTCGGAGGGGGGCTGATGATGTTAGGATTACTTGGAGGTTCTTGGCCCGTCTCGCGCTGTTGGCTCAAGGCTAACTGCACCTCTCTTCGGATCTCTTCTTGCAGTCTCTCGTGTTTGATTCAGCGTTCTTCAAGCGCACTAAGTTGTTGTGTCTGTCGAGCCTTGCTCCTCACCCGACTCCTATAGGTCTCGGCGTCTGGCCGAAACCAACCTTCCACGGACGACGCTAACGCCTTGTGTACATCGAGAGTGCTCGGGTTTTGCAGGCCCTTGTTAGCTCGTCGTTCTCTCTGTTTGGCCTGGTTACTACAGGAAGACTCCTCGATGGACTGTACAAGCCTTCAGCCACATCTCTTAGCACCTCCCCAAACACAGCATTGCCGTCATCATCAAGGCCATGCCAGTGACCATAGAACCAATGCCTTGCTCTGTTAGGCCAATCCATTGTTGCGGGTGCGACACCCTTCGCTAGCAGGTCCTGTTCTCTCTTCTCCAATTTGGGTATTGCTTGGCGGTAATGTAACATCCCAAAATTCGGGTTTTCAAATATCTTTTGTGAAGATTAGCTTTCCAAAAATTCCCGCCGTTTTTCTCACTTCAATAAAGCTTAAACTGGAATTTTCTAAAGTCAAAACAATTTAATTTGATTAATATAAACTTCAATTAAAATAAATTCAATTTTATTTGGGTTCCTTGTGCTTCTAGGATTTTTTTTGTATTTTGTTTTAGAATTGTTGGAATTTATTTGGAATTATTCGGAATTAATTTAAACAAAGCCTTTTACTTAAAGAATTAAATATTTCAAAAAAGAAAATAAATTTATTCTGAAAATATTTTATTTGAGTTCCAAAATGTCCCAAAATATTTTCTAGAATTTTTCTGGTATTTTTCTTGCCTCAAAAGAATTAATTTGAATTAAGTCCTTTATAGAATTAATTAAAATTTGGAAAAACTTATATAAAGTTTTATTGAAAATATTTTATTTGAGTTCAACATGTCTCAAAATATTTTATATAATGTTTCTGGAATTTTCCTGATAATGTTTCTATTTTTCTTGAATTAAATGAATTTCTAGAACTAATTCAATTCGGATTCTGTTTTCCACGTGTTTCCTTCTCGCGCTGCCACGTGTCGACTCCTCGTTCGACCACGTCGCCGAGCCGCCACAGCCCTCCGATTCCGATCCGACGCACCAGAATGCGCCACGTCACCCCGAATTGCGCAGCGCACGCCAACTGCTCGTATAAATGCCTGTGAGGCCGGTTTTTGTGTTTTTCTTGGTTCTTCTTGACCTAGCCACCACCCCAAACCCTAGTAGACCTCCCATGACCTCTCCCACATGTCCTCACCTCAGATCAACTTACCCAAACCCTAGAAATCCATCCCTCATCATCCGAAACGCCGCCGCACATCGGCTGAACTTTGAGGCGCGTTCCCTATCAACTCGTCGACTCTTTTCAAGATCCGTCTTCTCCATGGCGTGCTCTATGGTACCCTCTGTCTCCCATCCAAATTTGGTGCAATTTCATCCACGGGATCAAAAGTTACGGCCGCCCAAAGATCAAATCTTGCCGGAGCCCGTTCTCCCTCGTTTTTGCGAGTTTGACCGTGAAATTTTTATGGCAGACTCCTCTTGATGTCCCCTACACGGTGCTCACCCTAACTCATGGTTTTGCCTGCAGGATTTGCGCAGAAAAATCAATCTTCCCCGATCAGACTGCGTTGCGGACGGCTGAAACTTTGTCGCGCGTTCCCCATTGATCCAGAAGGTAAAACTCAGATCCGTTCACGTCATATTGTGCCAAATGATCCCAGATAGCTCTCTGTAAAATTTGGTTAGGTTTCATGAAGTACTTTAATAGTTATGACCATTTGATCTATTAGCTCCGAGAGCCGTTCATCGGCAGTTTGTGATCAATCTGGTGGGTCGCCGCCAAATCCGCCTATATTGTTGAGTTCGTCTCGTCGCGTTCTACGTGATGGACACTTCCCCTTTGCTGTTGCATCCTCCAAAATTTTTTTATTCGTTCGGCCGTCGCCTTTCGCCGCCGCTGTAGCGCCTTTTTGCCGCCAACCATCTTGGATTGTCGTGACCATGTCACCCTGTCCGGTAGGTCCATACCCTACTGTTTTGGCCATCCTTGGAGTTCATTTGATCTCCGGTTGCCGTCAAAGCCATAATCTAGTATCTACCCGTCGTCTTTCGGTTTAGTCCTTTGTACCGGTTCGCGTTTCGGTTTGCCATCCTTGGTAATCTCTAATCGCAGAGCCAACCCTACCATCCTACCCTATGCCAAGTGTATCCATCCTTGAATCGTTTCGCTCAAACCCGGACTTAACCTTTGGTCCAATTTGTCGTTGCGTCACGACATGTGTACCCCCGATCACAAATCAAACATGAGCCATGTCATGACCTCGCTGCCCTATCATTGTACCGATGGTCGCCATCCTGTAATCTCATAAGTGTTCTGTTAACGCTTCATATTCATCGTTAACGTTCCACCGTTAACGTCCGCCGTTAACGTTCCACCGTTAACGCTTTGCTCACATCGTATCGCTGTCATCGCATGGGTGCATGCAAGTGAAAGCCCTAATGTGATGTCCTTACCTTTTCTATCGCCTTATTGCGATCTAGCCCATCACGTTGAGTTCAGCCTCGTATTCCTGTCATAACCGCCTCATCGTTGTCGAGTTCCGTCTCCGATGTAAGACTAACCTCCGGATCGAACCATAGTGGATGTCGATCCCATCCGTCCTTGTCTTATCCTTGAAATCTAATCTGCCATTAACCTAGAATTCATTCGTGGTCCTGGTCAATAGACCATTAGCCACATGTCATATTCTTGTGCCAGACCTAGTCTATCAGTCTATCTTCCTTTTGGTTGACTGTGCTGTTCGGTCAACGAAAGTCAACCTTGAGCATCTGCTTAGTTCATGGCGAACTAACGTAACTTCGTGGACCCGGTCTATAGATCGAGAGTCCATATGACATCGACTATCAATCAAGATAATAACCCGGAAGAAATATTCTTGAGATATTATTCCTTCTTTCCCGATTATTAATCTTTCTCTTGGTGTATTTTCCAAAGCCGTTCTCTGTTGTCTAATCATCGACCTAATCCATTCAAGTTCCTAATTTCATCTAAGCCGTTGTGCCCAATGCTATTCGTTCTTAATTTGGAGTTTACTTGATTTGCCTTTTGAGTTTTGTTGTATTTGTGTTTGTTTATCGTTAGACGTGTTGCCGGAAGTCGCTCAAGGAGCCGAGAATCAAGCAAGCGGAGATTGAAGATCGAGGATCAAGGATCGAAGATAAAGAGTAAAGAATAATAAAAATTGCAAGGGCCAAGCAAGTTGTGCTTTGACCATATTGATCCCATTTTTAAAATTATTTCGTTTGAAATTATTGCATGCTAGTTTGAAATAAACTGATTTCAATTAATCTGGGATTAGATAATCAACCTACTTGTTATTGCCACCTTGTCGCTATTATTTGTATGCCATGATTCATTTGTCACCCTAGATTGTGGGTTAATAGTTGGACATTAATAATTTGCCAACATGGGTTAATTAGACCGTATGTAGTGTGCTTAGCCCTGCCACGTAGATTTGTCATGATTTTGGAAAATTAAAGTTAATATTGACTTAATGAGATATGGAACGTGTTTTTGAGAATGTGACATGTGTTATTGAGTTGATGATGGCACGTGGTGCATGGTAAAGAAATGGGGTGGGAAAGTGATTTAGACTGAGGCAAGTGGCAAGATTGTTTCCGGTGGGCCAAGAGTGGCAATTGGGCGGTCGCATTTGGTATTATGACATGTTGATGTGATGAACTTTTGGTTAGTCTTGCCTCGGTCAACTAAGGACTTAACCTTGCGAGCCTTTGACCTGAGTCTTTCATACAACCACAAGTTCCGGAATGGGACGGACCTAGCTGAGTAAACTTGAAATCTATTCTTGATCTTGTCATGGTGGTGTGGGGCCGGAGGAGCGGTGAGAACTCACATGGCGCAAGAGGGGGGCCCTGGGTGTGGTAACCAGTCCCTCCAGTGTTGAAACCTTAGCGGGCAGTACTGGGTTAGACGGATCTTTGGAAAGGCTTTGTTATGATCGCTCATTCGCATACTCTTGTATGGCGATTCACGGCTGACGTGGTGAGTTGATTATATCTTGTGGGTAAAGTGTATAACCTCTGCAGAGTGTAAAAACTATTCGAATAGCCGTGCTCACGGTATTGAGCATTGCTCGGGGATTACAGTCAAGGGTTAGATTTTGATAAAAATGAGGTTGGGAATGTGGATAAGGTGATATGGAACTTGGTTAAGGATGGGAAATGCTTCACTTGAGAATGTTTGCGAAAGATATTATTGGTATTACTTGTTTTACTGCTTTTCTATCTACTACGATTATTTGTGAAAGCTGCTTTATTGCAAAAAAACCATTCACCATTCCTTTGGAATAAGCCATGCATGTAGTAATGGGCGCATTACATGCATGACTTGTTGAGTACGGTTGTGTACTCACCCTTGCTTTAACAAAACATCACCGGTTGAGGAGAAGTCTTTGTCTTCAAAAAGGAGAAGTTACGCAAGAAGGCGATTATCTAGGAGTCAAACCTGTCGGATGCGTGGTATATTGAAGGGTTCACCGACGTTCTTCGTTCCGCTGCTACTTATTTGAAGTTGAAGCCGTCAAGGCCTCACATGTGTAAGGTTGACCTTAAGGTCGTTCAATAGTTTATATTTTATAATTGTGTTACTTTTATTATTCCGCTGTGTATGATTGTGATATTCATCTATGTTGAGACTGTGTGCACTAGCGTGATCCTGGACTAGTGCAGAATACACAGAGGGTCCGGATTTGCACATTCGGGTCCCGACAGGTAACCACCAGGGCCGAGTCGGTGGTGATAATTCTTCTTCTGTGCATTCAGCTTATTCTTCTCACTCAAACTTTGACCTTCATCCGAAGTCTTGTAGTTCACGAACGCATCCCAGTGATCTTGCAACTTTGGGTGCTTGTTGAAGCCGGGCGTTCGATTCTTCTTGATATACTCCGTGTTCAACTTCTTTTATATGTCTGAAATGCGATAGCCATCTTCTTGAGAGTGTAACTCTTCACCTTCTCTTCGATCCCTTGGGGGAAGGTAAATGTCTCCTTCACATCGTTCCAAAGCATGTTCTTCATATCTTCAGGGGCCTGATCCCATTTTGCTATGGTAATTGGCACGTGGTCCCTAACGTGGACGCCGCATGCCGAATTGAACGGCCCAAGTGCCCCCAAGGGTGCAAGAGGTTGGCCGTTCTCGGCGACTTCGGTGACAACATGTCTTGCCTTTGACTTTTTGCTTGGACCTCGCTGACGTGATTGCCTGCTTGGTTGAGCGATCTGAAAGCATGGTACAATCATGAACGGGTCAGAATGTTGGCTTAGCATGATAGTGGAACCGACAATCATGAACGTGACTGATTGTTACCTCACCGGCCTCATCGTGCTTTGCAGCCTCATCGGCCTCGGTGGCCTTGGTGGCCATGAGGGCGGGTTGAGGCTCCACCGCCTCATGACCACCATCTCCCGAAATCAAATTTCTCATAAATTCTTCTTGATCAAATCCTTCACCGTCCATCGTCGTTTCTTAGGCTAGAAGAACCACTGAAAATTAACGAAAATAATGATCACGTTTCATGTAAAGCTGATGGTACTACTCTAAAACGGCGTGGAAGACGGTGGGGAAGAGACGGTAGAGAGGATGGGTGGCGATGCCAAAGATGTTCCTAACGTAAGTCGGCCAAATACTATCGATAAGTATACTTATACATTTCACATGATACATTTGACATTTCAAAATTCAAATACATTGCATTTTACATATACACTTCTAATGCATGGCTTACTTGTAATTTTCAATCGTATCTAATATACATTTCAAACTTCACATATACATAGAAATCTCACATATACATAGAAACTTCACATATACATAGAAATTTCAAAATTCACCAGAAATTAGAAAAATTCACATGATACATATACATTTCAAACTTCACATATACATAGAAATCTCACATATTCATAGAAACTTCACATATACATAGAAATTTCAAAATTCACCAGAAATTAGAAAAATTCACATGATACATATACATTTGATATGATACATATACATTTCAAACTTCACATATACATAGAAATTTCAAAATTTACCAGAAATTAGAAAAATTCACATGATACATATACATTTCAAACTTCACATATACATAGAAATCTCACATAAATGACAATACTTAACCATTTTATGTCATCCATTCTAAGAATTATGTCTATCACCTCAAATGAGAGGGAATAAATTTTGTTCTGCTCTCAGTTTTGGGTTATAATGAAGATAAGAATCTTCACCACAATCACAAATGGGCTAGACTAATCAATTCAATGACTTAAGCCTTGAACTCTTACCACCTTAGCATGCACAATAATTGATTAAATATGGTTCACTATTATAATTCAATTTATAGCTAGAAACATGTCAATTTTATCCACGAAAGGTGTTCTGATCAGATCGGCAACACAACAACAGAGCCAACAAAACTATTTCTGATCAAGTTAACAAAGTCAACTAATTGAACCAAGTGACAGAACTTTGGCCTGGGCAAACTACCAGCAGTTAATATATAAAACCAGTTCAGATCAGTTCATCAAAGTATACTAACCGAACCCAATGATAGTGCTTTGTCCAGAATAATCTATCACATGAAGCAAGTTCAGATCAATTCATTTGTTAACTTGATCCTGAAAGTTGTTTTGATCAATGTTTAGCAATGTTTATCTGAACCTTCCAGATATGATCAGATAACAGCTAACAAACCTACCAATCAGGCCAATCAATTTTATAGAAAGAGGTATACTATCGACAGAATCAAAGCTATAACAGGGAATACAGATTGAACAGAACAGTGAATATAACCAATAATTTCAACTATGCAAGACTAGTAGTTCAAGGCTTAGATCATATCATTAATTGTCATTTTCATTGAGTAACCCAATTTCATCACAGAGCAACAGGGGCAACTGAACAGCAACTCAGAAATTAGGAAGGCGGCGGGGTCGTCGGAGGCGAGGACAGCGGCGTGCAGGGTCGTCCAGGAGAGAATGCGACGCGGCACGCGGGGTCGTCGAAGGCGATAGAACAGCAGTGTGTAGAGTCGTCGGAGGCGAGGAGGACGGCGGCGCGCACAGTCGTCGGAGGCGAGGAGGACGGTGGTGCGCGTGGGAGGAGGAAATTGGGGAATACGGGCGGGAAGAGCAGGAAAGTGGGGAAGAGGAGGCGGCGAGAGAGGTTTATAGGTGCACCATCAGTCTCGGTTGGTGTCTTTAACGTCTTGATGATGACACATCGATCCGGTTGGATACATCAACGGACCGATGCCCAAAGATGTCGTAAGCCTTAGGCACTATCAAGATGCTGGGTTGGTGTATCCAACCGATATAAAATTAAATTATTGCTTCTTTGCTTAATAGAAATAATAAATAGTTCTTATTCCACACTAAAATGATTTAAATCCATATAATCTTTAGAATATTATTTTCCAACCATCTAATATAAAATAAAATTATAGAAAATTAAATTATTGCTTCTTTGCTTAATAGAAAATAATAAATCATTCTTATTCCACACTAAAATGATTTAAATCCATATAATCTTTAGAATATTATTTTCCAACCATCTAATATAAAATAAAATTATAGAAAATTAAATTATTGCTTCTTTGCTTAATAGAAAATAATAAATCATTCTTATTCCACACTAAAATGATTTAAATCCATATAATCTTTAGAATATTATTTTCCAACCATCTAATATAAAATAAAATTATAGAAAATTCAATTATTGTTTCTTTGCTTAATAAAAATAATAAATCATTCTTATTCCACACTAAAATGATTTTAAAAAAGTAAAATAAGATTACTAGTCATTTATAAATTCCTTTTATAGTTTTTACAATTCAACAATAATTTTGAAAATTAATATATTCTTTAGCATATTATTTTATAAACTTCTAATATAAATTAAAATTATGAAAAATTATAAGAAATAAAGTAATTTTTGCACTCTTATAATTCTAATGCAAATTTTCACCTTGTTACATAAATTCAATTATTGCTTCTTTGCTTAATAAAAATAATAAATCATTCTTATTCCACACTAAAATGATTTTCAAAAAATAAAATAAGGTTATTAACACACAACAAGTATGTTAGTAGTCTATTACACCAAAAGAAAGCAAAGTGATCCATCCATGTACACATGGCATCAATTTAGTTGCATGGGAACACAGTAGACAAGATTTAACATGAAAAAGGAAAACTAAGCATCCATGAGTGACAGAAAACTAAGCCGAAGGAGCAAGCTAGCTAACTTCTAACAAGGGAGTATACAACATGGTTGGACTTATTTGCTAAAATACTTTGTTTTTACAAGCGATCCTTCATTATGATCGCGGCGTACGTATAGAGATTCCTCTGTATCATTCAGGACACTAATGTCTACGTCCACTGTGAAAGGAGGTAGCTCATTGAACTGATTATACTCTTCTTCGTCCGTGACGCCCTCAACTCCAACAATCCTTCTTTTACCTGGAAGAACCACGTGGCGCCTTGGTTGATCGCTACTGTTAGTCTTCTCCTTCTGCTTTATGTTTTTGGTAGACTTGTCATTCTGCTTCTTGCTTTTAGTAGGCTTGTCCTTCTGCTTTTTCGGTTTGCTCTCTATGTCCATCACATAGAATACCTGTGTCACATCATTAGCGAGCACGAACGGTTCATCCCTATAGGCCACTTGCTTGAGGTCCACAGTTGTCATACCGTACTTATCGATCTCCACAGCTGTCAGTTTGACCCATTGGCACCGAAACAGAGGGACTTTTAAAGGCCCGTACTCGAGCTCCCAGATCTCCTCCATGAAACCATAGTAGGTGTCCATCTTTCCATTTTTGTCCAAGGCATCTATACGGACGCCACTGTTTTGGTTAGTGCTCTTGCTATCCTAGGCTGTCGTGTAAAATGTGTACCCATTTATCTCATACTCTTGGAATGATACGATTGTTGTGGACGGTCCTCGAGCCAAGAGTTTCAATTGTTCATCGTCTGTCTGGTTGCCCAACAGTTGCTTTTATAACCAACTGCCGAAATGATCCATTTGCTTGACTGCGATCCACTTATCTGACTTCTATGGGTATTGGGCGCGTAGACTCATCTCGTGATCATAGATATACGGAGCCACTACAGTTCTTGTTTCAATACCGTGAAATGTGCTTGTTTAAATGAGAGTAGATCGTCGCTATAGGATTCTTTTCTCCCTAAAGTCCCTTTTCCCCGTAGCCTCCCCTCATGGCGTGATACAGGGACACCAATCGGATTCAGATCATCAATATAACTAACACAAAACTCGATCACCTCCTCTATGTCGACACCCTATGCAATGCAGCCTTCTGAGCGAGACCGATTACAAACATACTTCTTTAGGATACCCATGTACCTCTCGAAAGGGAACATATTGTGGAGGAATACAGGTTCGAGAATTTCTATCTCTTTAACAATGTGGACCATGAGATGGACCATAATATCAAAGAAGGATGGAGGGAAGATCATCTCAAGGCTAACTAGATACCTTATTCGGCTCGATGACCTTCTGCGACACCGCGTTGAAGAACGAACACAACTTTATAATTGTCCCTCGTACCCAATCTAGTAGAATACCTCGCACCGCCACTAGGAGCAACTGTGTCATCAACACATGACAATCATGGGATTTTATGTGTACGATTTTATTCTCTTTCATGTTTATGAGTCTCCTTATGTTCGAGGAGTATCCGAAGGACCTTCACTGCTCAAGAACTTAATCATGTTTTTTTCTCTTCCTTGCTCAGAGTGTAGCTCGCAGGGTGGAGGTAATGCTGTCCTTCCACTCTCTTTTCTGGATTTAGGTCGTTCCAGATTCCCAGTAGCTCTAGGTCCTTTCATGCTTGAAGTGTATCTTTTGATTTGCCGTACATATCTAGGAAGCCTAGCAGGTTCATGCAAACATTCTTCGTGATATGCATGAAGTCCAGTGAGTGGCGGACCTCTAAGTCTTTCCATTAAGTTAAGTCCCAAAATATTGACTTCATCTTCCAAATGGGCTTCGTGTGACCTTGTTCAGTCAGGACAGGTTTGCTACCAGGACCTTTTCTAAATACTACTTTCAGATCCTTTACCAAAGAAAATACAGGCACCCCACTACGATGCAGGGGCTTCTTACGTTTCTCTTCTGTCCCATCAAAATTCTCACCCTTCCTCCTTAATGGGTCCTTCGTATGGAGGAACCTACGGTGGCCCACGTACACAACCTTTCGGGAGTTTTTTAGGTACTTCCTGTTCGTATCCTCTAAGCAATGGATGCAGGCTTTATATCCTTTGATAGATAGGCCCGACAAGTTACCAAGTGCAGGCCAGTCGTTGATGGTTACAAATAGCAATGCACGTAGAGTGAAGTGCTCTCTTTTGTACTCATCCCATACACGTACACCATCGTTCCACAGTGTTAGCAGATCTTCAACCAACGGTTTGAGGTACACATCGATGTCGTTTCCAGGTTGCTTCGGGCCTTGGATAAGCAATGGCATCATAATGTATTTCCGCTTCATACACAACCAAGTAGGAAGGTTGTAGATACATAGAATCACGGACCAAGTGCTGTGGCTGCTGCTCATATCGCCGAACGGGTTCATCCCATCCGTACTCAACCCAAACCTTATGTTCCTGGCATCCTCAGCAAAGTCCGGGTATGTTCTATCGACTTTCCTCCACTGGGAGCCATCAGCAGGATGCCTTAACCTTCAGTCGTCCTTACGGTCTTCTTTGTGCCAGCACATCATCTGGGCATGCGCTTTGTTCGCAAATAAACGCTTCAACCGGGGGATTACAGGGAAATACCACACTACCTTAGCAGCGGGTCTCTTCTTCCTACGCTGCCCCTCTACCTCACCTGGGTCATCACGCCTGGTCTTATACCGCAAAGTTTTGCACACCGGACAAGCTTCCAAATCCTCGTACTCATTGTGATAAAGGATACAATCGTTACTCATTGTTTGGCATCGTACGTAGTTTCGGGCAGTGTGTTCCCCTCTAGAAGTAACTTCTTGATGAGGTATAATAGCTCGTCGAATCCCTTATCGACAATCCATTGGTCGCCTTCCATTGCATCAGTTCTAGTGTGGTACGCAACTTTTTATGGCCTGTCGGCGGCTTTGGGTACAACAATGTTCGTGGTCCTCCCATAGGCGTTGGAACTTTTTGTAATGTCTTTCATCGATGTATTCTCCTCTCCATCAAACAAAGATCCGGTCTAGGTCATCATCGCCAAACTCCTCAATGTATCTTCGAAGAACCGTGTTGGCGGCGTTCAGGATATTGTTGTCCGCCTCTTCTTCTTCACCGCCTTCTCAGATAATCTCTTCTTCACCGTGCTTGGTCCAACAGTATAGTTTGACATGAAACCTCTTGCGAGCAAATGAAAGTGAAGGTGGCTGGATTTTGGCCACTCCTTCTCATTCTTGCAGTCTATGCATGGACAACAAATGTAGCCCAACGTCGTGTATGCATCGGTCGCACGAAGAAAATCTTGCAAACCCTGCAAGAACTCCGGGGAGCGTCGGTCCATGTACATCCATCGCCGGTCCATCTACATTATGTTACATCAAGATAACTGTTAGCTCATTTTTCGATAATGAATTGTTGAACCAAAACCTAAATATTAGCTAGATCCACACCTTCAATTCGAGCTAAATAATAATCCAAGCAAAATCTAAACTCACACAACAAGTTTTTGCAACCTACAAAAAGAATTGGTCGATAAGAGTCTGGATTCAAAATTCTGAATAAAATTCACGACAGCTTTGTTTGCAAATTATATTGAAATTGTAACACCCTAAAAATTATAAAATTATAACAACCGCTACAGTCATGTTGAAATTGTAACACCCTAAAAATTTTCAAATTATTATTCAATCATTTATTTTTATTTTTTTCCTAAATCTCTAGAATTTAATTAATGATGTTTTTAAAAATAATTTGCTGATGGAAATTAAAACCAACATTATACTAGAAATAATTTTTCTAAGTTTAAAATATTCCAAAGTATTTTTGAAAACTTTTCTCAAATTTTGAACTCATTTATATTTTCTATAAAGCCATTAATATTTCTGATATTATTTTAATTCGCAAATGAATTTAAATTTCTTCTTGTCCACATAACTATTGCCATTTGAAGATCCCAAACTCCACGATTTTCATGCACCATTCTCCCCCCAACTACGTGCAACCAAACTTCATCCTTCATCGATCGATGGAACTAAAACCTAAATTTAAGCTAGATCCACACATTAAATGCGAGCTACACTATAATCCAAGAAAATTCTAAACTTACACAACAAGTTTTTATATCCTATTTGAAAAGATCAAGTTAGATCTCTACATTCATAATCTTTCATCAATCATGGGAAAAGATCAAAATTTTTTCATAATTCAAGCAAAAAAGAGGCTCCATTTAACACCAAATGAAGTGAGGAATGATGTTACTAACCTTAGTTACCTTGGTTGCAAGTAAAATGACCAAAATTTTGAAATTTGGGCAGCACCTCCTCTCCCTTGAAGCTCTTGGCCGAAGCTCCACTGTTCTTGTCGCGCTATGAAATGATCTTGGTCTGACAGAGAGCGGGAGGAGGAAGAAGTTTAAATTGGGACTCAGTACCGATTGGAGGCACCAACCGGTACCGATGGTCTAACATTAGTACCGGTTCATCTCACGAACCGGTACTAGTGAGCTCCCGCTAAATAGTACCAGTTCGTTACACGAACTGGTACTGATGTTAGACCATCAGTACTGGTTGGTGTCTTGAACTAGTACTGATCTCCCCCCACAGCCCTGTAGCCGTTGAACCGGGACTGTTCTAACTATCAGTCCCAGTTCATACCCAACCGGTACTGATGGGCCGATAGCAAAGGTCAGTTCTGTAGTAGTGCACATTAATCGAAATGAAAAAGATAAGGACCTCTACCAGTTATTTTAGTGGGGCCAGATTATAACGGTACACATCAATCATATATACATATTAGAGTTATATAAGAAATACAACAATATTTTAATTATAGGAAGTAAAGTTGTATATCACAGTGTTGAGACCCTCCCTTCTGGCATGAAATACCAGAGGGTCTCTTGTGTATGCTGTACTAGTCTTATAATCAGTAGCTAGTATGTACATTTACAACATGATAATCACATGATCTATACAAATTTCATAAATACCAATGTTGGTGACACATAGTTCTTGCAATAAGACCTTAAAGGTCAAACAAAGTGCAGCAAAAAAGTAAGCAATATCCTGTCGTATGCCATAGCCCAAAATATCCACTGACAACCAATCGACAAGGTGTAAGTCCTAGAAAAGCTCATCATTGTAGTCCTGTAACATGCGGTAAAGTAGGAATCATCAAGGATTGAGGCAAGCTCAATGTCTGGATATCAGCAACCAAGTGCGAGTACATTTGTATTCAGTAAGTCTTATAGTGTACCACAAATATAAACATATGCATGGCTTATCAAAGGCAAGACTCTATGCATATAGGCCTAAAGAGAGACTATGCCAAAGAATGACTAACCTACAAGGTTCTTTTGCATAAAGCAAAATTTGATCAGTAGTAACTAGTAATAGATTGCAAACGGAATTTATAAAGAGATGTTTGACGAGTATGTAAATAAAAAATATATATGACATATATAAGAGCAACTCACAATCCTCCATGATTGTGTTCATCAAACCATTCCCTACGGTACTTGGCATAACATCAACAATATAGCTACCCACCATTTTCATTTTAAATCTTTTTCTTAAAACACAATGTCTAACTAGTGTCAAAGCACCAGAGCTACCCTTGACTGTAGTTGTAGCTTTTCGAAAAAAATCTACACTCTGTAAAGTTGTACAACTTTACCCAGAAGGCATGACCAACTCTTGTTGCCGCCATTTTCATGCTTCTTTTGGTGTGTGGTAGGGAGATCATGACAACAACCATTACATCTTCTAGACCAAACTTTGCACTAGCATGGTGATGTTTGACCCTTGCTATGGTAGCGGAAATAAAATTCACACACACAGTAACCATGACAGTCCATCCCTATCATACCATTTCCCCCCATAACAAGCATACACCATTGTATCAACAAACATTGTTCCCAACACTATGGTGTGGGCACCCCTCAGGCAATCCATCCTAAAAGTCCCGTACTACTCCTGCCTTCCAATGTGTAAAGATAGTCCCAAATGACTTAAATAGGTTAAGGCCACCCCATAATAGCACTTGTGGTTTTACACTGTCTTGGATTATACAACACTACTTTTGGTCCTTAACCAACCTGGAGAGAACACCTCTACACTCTGTGCAAGTCCATCCCTCACACTTCATAGGTATATAAATAACTCATCCTTGTTAAAACTTTAGTTTTTCTAGTTTTGATTTTATACCAAAATAACAAAGACAACCTTCTCAATATGTCAAAATTTCCATCCTTTAACAAATAGTATAACCGATCATTTGTTCTCCCAATCTAAAGCATGGCTAAGCAATTTTACAAATAATCGAATCTCCCTAAGTTGGCATTACACTAATGCAAGATATCACAGACAGTTTTTAATTAGGACCGTATATGATATAGTAACATTACAGGCGGTTTTTAATTAGAAACCGTCTGTTATATCATAACATCATAGATGGTTTCTAATTAAAAACCGTTTATGCTAAGTTTTCCTACAGACGAACCTTTTTCTGTTTATTCGCTAGCCTCAAGAAATGCTAGCTGTGCCCTCTAAAAAAGAAGATTATAGATTAGCTCAACTCAGATTACAAGCATTACATCAATTTCAGATGACAAGCATTACATCCATTTCAGATGACAAACATTACACCCATTTCAACATTCAACTCAGATTACATCACAACACAAGCATATTACATATAGATTATTGCACAACACATCTATTTTAGAAATAAACTTAGATATGTTAACCAATGGAACTCAATATTATTAACCAATTAATTGAATAAACAACTACAATTCACAAATCCATGGCACACGTTTGACAAATTAACCCAAATGGTAATTAAAAAACACAACTCATGAAGTTAGGCAAAGTGGAACTCGCCTTCTGGATTTAACACATGACTGAGCAAGAAGAAACAAAGTTGTCCTTGAATTCCCATCAGATCAGACTTTTCCAACGTAGTTATTACCTGACTGGTTTTTTTATTATTGACAAGGAGTTGCATGTTGTGGCAAACGTAAAATCCACATAGCTTATTTCCCTTTCCCTTTTGGTGGCAGTGCAAATATAGAATTGGTTAGTTCTGAAGTTATTATTACAATGTTTATATAGGATTATTGTGTATAGTGGAAACTGGAAACTTAAAATCATGGTTCAGCTTTGGACCATCCTTGCCAAAAGGCCCTCCATAAAATTTGTACACTCTGAACGTCCTACGTGATTTCAAAAAGTTAGCCTTAGCCATTCTGGGAGCAACATATAACTTGAACAACCTACATGACCATGTTATCTATGGAAGAAATGTAATTACTTGTTGAGTAATTTTGCAATAGGGTTCAAGTTATGGCTACCACTTTGTAAGGAATCAAGGTGAATAACCTAGTTTGTGGCTGGACAAATTACAATTAGAAACCAGTAAAACATACACAAGTATGTCGCCATGGTAAATTAACAAATTGCGTACACAGTACAAATCAATGCATAGCATGCAATGCAGCACTTACCCTAGGTTGTGGGGTAAAAGTAAGATTGTTTTTTCTCTCTCTCTCTCTCTTCACAGATCATGTATCTATATATACAAAAGCAAGGAATTATATATATATATATATATATATATATATATATATATATATATATGATATTTATTGGAATTACACGAATGTAGACTATGATTGTACATACTTATATTGTCTAGCATCTCAAGAGTGCAGCATCAAGGGTCATGAGTTTGAAGATGTCGAACAGGTCCTTGAAGTCGACTACAAAGAAGCCCCGTGATGACTGGTTGAATATATCCTTAGGCTTGAAGCTGACCGAGATACTGATTATATGGTTTTGCACTGGCTTTTTAGCTTGTTCTATGTACCAATTATGCAATCTAACGCAAGCCATAGAAAAGTTCTTTAGGTGATCTCCCTTTAAAAGGCTGTTCTAGTTGGTAAAACTAGGCCAATGGGGCAATCGGATAGTTCAATGCCTTTGTGATCCACTTCGAATTGCCTTTACCTTGCTTTCTTCTATAGGGACTCTTCAAAGGAGACGAGTGAACACCAATCTACTGAAAATCTTTTGATGCAGTGGCACAAGGGCTGATTTGGTGGTCTACTGTGGTGCAGCAGATGACTCAAGCAGTTGGGATACTTTTGGTGATAGAGGACGTGTGACCAGGGAGATGTCGTTGTTGGGGCACTAGATGAATGTGCGAATGGCATTCCCTAGTTTCATGATCTCGTCGTTTAGGGGCATCGGTAGCATGATGGTCTTAAAACTGTCATTTACATCATTCACATTGACCTTCGTGAAACTCGATGCCACTAGGGTACCGTGCACCAGTACCCCTTTAGTGTATGGATACGCAAACCCCTAAGAAGCTGGAAGAGGATGGAGACATCACTACTACAAAAAGGGTTATATTAGACACATCATCACAGACTGTTTTTTATGAAAACCATCTGTGATGTATTTCAGACATATCACAGACGGTTTGTGGTTAAAACTGTTTGTGATGTCGGATCATCACAGACGGTTCTAGCCAAAAACCATCTGTGCTGAAAGCGAGAACTTCATAGACGGTTTTTGGCTAGACGGTGCTCATCATAGATGGTTCTAGCCAAAAACCATCTGTGAAGTTCTCGCTTTCATCACAGATGGTTTTTGGCTAGAACCGTCTGTGATGTTTACCTCATCACAGACGGTTCTTGCCAAAAATTGTCTATGAAGTTCTCGATTTTATCATAGACGGTTTGTGGATAAAATCGTTTGTGATGTTCACCTCATCATAGACGGTTTTAATTTGAAACCACCACAAATAAAAAAAATAGAAAATTTAAAATATTGCTAATTACCTCTCCTACCTTCTAATTTGAAAGAATTGAAATTAAATAATATCACATTTGAAATAATTGGAACTAATATTATATTTGCAATAATTGAAAAGAACGACTGAAACAGATTCAAAACTTTGGAGGCTGTTTTGAGGCCCTAAACGACCTTTTTTTGGAATTTCGTCGCTGTGCATGCACTCGCGCAAACTATCAGGATCCAATCATCATAGACGGTTATCTTTCAAACGAGCCAAAGAACGCCCCGATCGGAGTTACGAGTCAAAAGTTATGACCATTTTAACAAAAGTGCTCGGATTTCTTATTTGCAAACTAGAATCAGTGTCAAAAAGAATATAATCGGAGAGCTTATCGTGTGATGATTTTGGAAAGCTCAAGAACACCAAAATCGAAGGTACAAGTCAAAAGTTATGGTGTTTTCACAAGTTCCGTGAATAGTAATGGCACATATATTGCAAGCATCATTAATAATTAAAAGTATGGAAAATAAATTTGAAAGTTTTAAATTTTGCTAATTACCTCTATAGTTTGCTAATTTGAAATAATTGGAAATCAGTGTTTGGGTGCTTCACGGGGTTAAAAGGAGGAGGAATGCATTATATGTCAGATGTTATCATACCACTACTAAAATACTGGACCTTATAAGAACTTTAAAGTTAAATGTGCTTGGACGAGAGTAGTAATAGGATGGGTGACCTCCTGGGAAGACCATGTTCTTAGGCGAGACTAGTATTAGTAGTATTAGGATGGGTGATATCCTAGGAAGCCTCCCCTAATTTGGTGTTTTTAAATTACCAGCTAGAATAGTGTGTGATGAGTCCTTATCACAGATGGTTCTAGCCTAGAACCGTCTGTGATGTGAGAGCATCACACAGATGGTTCTAGTCTAGAACCGTTTGTAATGAACCCTCATCACAGATAGTTCTAGGCTAGAACCGTCTATGATGTTAATTTTCACTAACGGTTTAAAAACCGTCTGTGATGACCTATTGTCATAACTGACACTTTGATACAGACGATTCACAAAACCGTCTGTGATGTGGTTTTGGTTTTGTGAACCGTCTATGATGTGGTGTTTTGTAGTAGTGGGCAAGTCTCAATTGGAGAGTGCACTGTGCGACCACCTACATAACGGTACATAATTAGCTAATGCATTCAACAGCTATGTTTATGAAGCATTCAAGAGATATATATTAGTACCTTGATGTCATGGATAGGAAATTTGTCGTGTTCATCTGAGGGAGTGGCGGACATATAGCTACTCTTTATGGTAGTGGGGCTAATTTGTGCACATACATTTAGAACTTGTACAAGTTGTCTCTCCTGATTATTGAACCTTTCCTTGAGATTTCTTATCATATTGTGGAATTCTTTTCTTAGCCTTTTCTCAATCTTTTGTACAAGCTATTCCTCGCACTCGGCTTTGCTTCTCTTCCTACTCCGGTATTTATCAGAGTTGTCTAGGAATTCTATTTTCTAGGTAAAAAACCACTTTACCTCGCATGCAACCATGGTCTTCCTTGTTTGCCAAGGCCGTGGAGAGTATGTCTTTCTCCCTGTCTGGCAAAAAAGTGCCATCGGAAGATTGTGCACTCAACATTACTTGCAAGATCCCAACAAGTTATTTCACTTACAAAGTTATGGACTAATTACGTACAAAATTGGTAGTTCGATATTTTACCAAACATTGGCAAACTTCCTCGTTCGGGGGGTTTGTAAAGCAGATGGTGTCAGAGGACATTGCATTTGACCTCGATCTTAGCCAGTCTCTAGTGCGTTGGACAACAATCAAAGCAAATAGCGTGGAGCCTCCTTGTCCTCCCTCTCCCATTGCGCCCTCTTCCTCGCATACCTAGCTGTGCCAAGTCTGTGGAGGTGGGTGCTCCTTGCCTGCATGGCTTTGTGGGCTTCACTTTGATGGACAAATTCGTCTGTCATCTTTGCCTCGATAAAACTTTGCAATACGTCCTCAATAATGAACCTGTACTTTGAGACGGGAGTCTTGTTCTTGTTGACATATTCCTTAATAAGTGTGCTCTTGAAGTTCTTCCACGTCTCTCCTGCCACTAACAGTGCATACCATTGCACTGAGCGCATGAAGTCTTTTGGGATCTCGAACGAAGACTTAATTTCTGTCACCAAGTCATTGTGGTTCTTGTCAGTCAGCGACTTCTAGCATGGATAGGTGATGGGGATTTGTTCCCATGTGACTATCCCACACAATGTCGTTCACGCTGTCACTGCCTTTCTTGGTTCAATAAGGGCCCCATCCTTTGGCAATCGCCATGATGGTATATCGGTCTATGGGCCTTTTATTTGTTCCTCTTGGACCTCAAGAAGGGTTTCCTTTCGTTGGCCCATCACATCCCTGATACAATGAATGAGGGGATGCCATCTTGCATTCTTGGCTGGTTTTCATTGCTCAACAGGAAAGAAAAGGAATCAAGCAACGAAGGCTACCAAATGATGACTGCTTTTATTTGATGGGTACAAAGGTAGTATATGGATGGCAAAAGAAAAAATGAACTTAGTTCAAATTAGATCTTTTTGTTTTTATACATGAAAGTTATTAATGTTTTAGTTTGTATATATATGGAAAATAAACTTAATTCAAATTATATCTTTTTGCTAATTATATGATCTCAATCTTAGGAATGTTCTTAGAACAACTCTACATGATCGAATATTTGTTTATGTCATCTTATTTATATTTTTTATTTTATATATATTAGACCCTTAAGTATATTTATTATACAAGAGTATATTTTTATAAGCGCATACTATGACCTATAGCATACAAACAAAAATCTTATATGTATAGAGGTATACTTGAGATATGGATTTTATGCCACATACATGCTTAAGAACTTACAAAAATCTCTAACTCAACACTTAGTGCAGATAAATTATTATGCAAACTGAGAAACATTGGTTGATGGATACATTTGATAAACTAAAGGATCGAGATGGCAATCAGAGGGGGGTGAATGATCCCAAATAAAAATTTTCCCCACACAAAAAATCCAAACAAGCCCTAAAGAAAATACTCAAAGAAAGCTAACGAAATGAGCAATCTATTCTGTATGAGCGGTGCTACTGCTACCGCAGGAAGACCGGTAGCACCAGAGGCCGGTAGTACCGCACAATAGGCGGTAGCACTGGGCTCAAGAACAGAGTCTGAAAAAATAGCATGATTCAAAAGCAAATTTTGAGGAATCTTTTGATCGGTTGGACAAAAACTCATGAAACATGGTAGATGTACTCCTAAGGATGTCAAGAACCCATTCTAACCTTCAATCGTAAGGATTGACGTCAAAGTTCCACCTTTTTCACTTTGAAGGAAGAACACATTAAGTTGGAGTAAAACTCAAGAACTTGATCTAAGACTTGCTCATGGTGTTGTGATGATGAAGATTATCTTGGATAGCCTTCCACATGTCACAGCAAGCTAGAACACAAGTTAAAAACTCCACAAACGTGATCTTGAAGAATGATTCACTCAAGAGCACAAAATCGATTTCTTGCAAGAAGAACACATGGATTGCCCCGATGATTGGGACATGATCTAAAAGAAAATTCATCCATCAATCAACATTCTCAGCACAAGAAGCAAAAGCATATAGAAGGAGGGGAGGTAATCCAAATTGCGTAAATGTAAATTGAGAGAATGTAAGTGCGAAATTTAATACATAATGTAAATGCGTGAAGGAAATTAAGCATAAGGAAATGAGTTTTGTATTTCTGGAAGGGAGGTTTACAAAGCATCACAACAAAGTGGGCAAAACTTAAAGTAGCACCAAAAACCAGAAAACCTTCAAGAGGGGGAAGCTATCGCTACCCCTCTATTTATACTACTCTTGGGCCACCTACCACCATTTGATGAGTCCCTCAACCCTAGGACACTCCATCAAGGGCTAAGATTGACCCACTTACACAGTCATGCAAGGGCTAACCCAAAACCCACCAAACAAACCAGGTTTTCTTGTATGGTTTTCAAAGCACACTAACTAGACCTGCTATCCTATCAACTAGACCATGATCCGATGGCCCTCCTTTATGCACGCAACGTCTAGCTAGCATATTTTCCTTTCCTTGTCTTCTAGGCTTGCCACGATTCCATCTCCGATCATCTTTTAGAGATCCTCGACTATCTAGACCTCCAGCGCACCTCGTCTATTTCTGATCATCCTCCGCCTCACCATGATCTAGCACCGTCATCCTCGAACCATCAAAAACAAGGAAACACATTACATAGCAACGTCCAAAAAGATATTCAATCAAATTCATCAAAAATCACAAATTAAAAATTCATCGTCACTCATAAGGGCTGGTGCTATCGCCCCGTGGCCGGTAGCACCGCCCTTCAACCCTAAACCAGAACATCCCTCTCTGGAATTTTTTGGAATTTTGACACTAGGTACTTGGGCGATGCTACCACTCGTACGAGAACAACGACTTGCCTGATCCCCTAAAAACACCCTCTCAGGATTTTTCGGACCGCTCTATGGTCCGGTGCTACCGCCTTCAAGATGGGACCAAGACTACCATGGTTGGTAGCACCGGCTTGCTCGGTCTTCTAAAAGACCTCTTAGGATTTTCCACACCGCTCTGGGGTCCGGTGCTACCACTCGGTAGGTATCACTACGCTACCATGTGTAACATCCCAATTTTAGCCTTTTTAATTAATTAATATTATTTTATTGCCATTTATGAATTTTATGATTTTTCTGGATTTTATTGATTTTTGAGATTTATTTGAATTCTTTTGAATTAAAATACATTATATTTTGTCAAGAAATAATTATAAAAGACATTTGCAAAATAAAGTTTTTAAGAAAATATTTTATTTAAGTCAAGAATGTCTCAAAGTATTTTTGAGAATTTTCTGAGAATTTTTAGAGTATTTTTACTATTTAAAATAAACCAAGTGAATTTCTGGAATTAATTTAATTGGAAAAACCGGAAAAATCCCCATGAACAGTAACAGGCCGTGGCCCATCTACTATGCGGATCGGTAGGGTTTAGCGTGCGCCGTTGGATCTTGATCTTACGGCTGATATCACTCGGTACCGGTTCGGACTCTACGTTATATCCGGACCGTTGGATGATGATCATACGGTCGGTGTTGATCGTCTCCGACTCGAACTCCTCTCCGCCGTGTCCGTTTCAAACTCGCCGCCGCCGTTGAAAATTTCCATAGATACACGCTAGCCGTGGGGTATTTAAGGCCGGGCGACCCACCCCGAGACTCATCTCGAGCCGCCGCTTCCTTTCTCTGTTGCGCCGCCACCGGAGAGTCACCGGGAAGGCCACGGGAGCTCATGGAGTCTGCAACATCCTGCCGAGGTGATTGCGCCGCGATTCCATCGTCGCCAGAGATTCTTCCGCCGAGAGAGATACGGATTCGAGTTCTACGTTTCACGCCGCATCCGAGCCATTGTCTCTTCTTCACGGGGAGCGCCAGAACGCCGTCGCCAAGGTCATCTTCCTCAGCACCGGAAGATTTCGCCGCCGTCTCGCCATCACCGCTCGGGAGATTCTTGATATCGGATCCTCAACGCGTCAAGATTTGATCCACGTCGTTGGTGAGGTGGGTTAATACTTCATTGACACGTGGCGCCACGTGGATTGGCTGCTTATGTGGCGCTGAGGTGGCATCGAGCTGGCATTGCGTGGTTGTACACGTGAGCACATGTGTCAGCTGACGTCGGAAAATCAGAATTTCCTTTATAAAAATAATTCGACAAAATCCGGATTTATTATTTTAGGATATTTTCAGGATTTTCAAACTTCAAAACCTTATAACTTTTGCATACGAACTCCGATTGAGGTGATTCAAATTCCTAAAAATTTGTAAAAATGAGATCTTTCTAATGGTGGCTTTTATTTGAATTTTTGAAATTGTTTGCTCTTTGGTTTTGGTTTTATTTGCTTTTCTCTCTCGATTCGCGTGAGACGTTGAATTGTGCGAGGCTTCGGAAGGATTTCTCAGCTCGTGAATTATTTCCGCACTGGAGCAGGAGCTTAACGAAGGCAAGTTGTGCTTTGATCATATTGCACCCATGAATTAGATTGCATGCTATTTTGATTTACCTTATCACATGTTATTTTATGTGTACAAATGATTTTGACCTAGATTGGGATTTAGATATTATACCCTTTTGAATTACACCTACCTTGTTAAATTGTATGCCATGATCCACTTGTCACCCTAGGTTGGTTAATTATAGTTGGTTAATAGAAAATCAACATGGATGGTTAGAACGGAATAGAATTGCTTAGCCATGCCACGTCATCACATGCTCGTGAAATATTGCTTAATAATCTTGACTAATGGAATATGGAACAATGATGATAACTTGTGGGCCATGTGTGGTCGCACAAAGAGATTGAGTTGTTGTGACGGTAGAGTCATAGCGATGTTGATTTGTGAAAAGCACGTGGTGCTTGGTAACCAACCAGGAGGGTAATCACTTTAGATTGAAGCAAGTGGAAGGGGTGTGCGAGGGTGGGCTCAAGTGGAGCCGAGGGTATGTGTATGTCTTGCTTTAATCAATCCTAAGGACTTAACCTTGCGAGCCTTTGACTGAGTCAAACTTGCACCACATGCGTCTGTTATGGGGCGACCTAGTGACTAATTTGCAAATGCTTAACTTAAGTGCTATCATGGTGGTGTGAGTCCGGGTGCGGGAAACTCACATGGCGCAAGAGGGGGCCTGTTGTGGCGGCGTAGCCTTCAAGTGTTGAAACCTTAGCGGTATGCTTGGGTTAAGAGGATGCATTGTAAAGGCTTTGTTATAATCGTTACTTTGTGTGGTGCATGGTTATATCGTGTGGGTAAAGTGCATAACCTCTGCAGAGTGTACAATCTATTCGGATAGCCGTGCTCACGGTATTGAGCAATGCTCGGGAATTACAATCAAGGGGTAGTTAATTAAAACTTGTCAACTGATGGGATGGCAGGATGCCATGTGGATAATGGAACTTGATTTAGGATGGAAACTTGGTTTACTTGAGAAACACTGAATCTACATACTTATTATTTGTTTTACTGTCTTTCAAATCTACATATTGCTTATGTTTGAAATGCTGCTTTACTGCTTATGAGCCACTTAGCCTTTCCTTTGGAATAAGCCTGCATATAGCTATAGTAAGATTGCATTCTGTGCACAACTTGTTGAGTACGTGTTGGTGTACTCACCCTTGCTTAACAACCAACAACAATGGAGGAGTCATACTTTGTGCTTGAGGAGGACTTTTCGGTGGGCCGCGAGTCACTAGGCCAAGCCTTGTCGATCGCTTTGTGGTGTCTTGATGAGTCACTACGTCTTCTACGATTTTCCGCTGCATTTGTCTTATTTTATCTTAGTCTTGCCCTACGAGGCCGAATAAATGTAAGTGATCATAAGATCATACACTAGTTATATTAAATAAATGAAGTCTTATTGTTATTATCGTTGTGTATGATGTGATGCTTACCGATGTTAAGCCGTGTGCACTAGCGTTGATCCTGGGAATAGTGCGGCATACACGGTGGATCCGAATTGGTGAATTCGGGTCACTACACCATGGCTGGTATCACTAGGAAAACAGATAGAGCTCAACTTGCTACAAATTGAAAATCCAATTCAATTCAAACTCAACCCAAAGCATACTAATCTCAAATTTAGTCAAATACTCATCAACAGCATGGGTAGACCTCCACATGGTCTTTTAGAAACTAAATTTCTCTAAATATTTCTATAAACCTTAGAAAAAGTAAAGTTATTAAGAATTGTTTAGAGAAATATAAAAGACTGAGACTCTTTTATATGTATAGCAGTTAAATATAAAAGCAAGACACTTTTACACTAGCAATCCAATTTTGCTGCCTCAAGAACAAAGTTAAAATAAGGTGAAGAATGAAGTCTCTTGATAGCTGATGTAACACTTTTTTTTGTTCTTTTCTTTAGATAATCCAAAGACCCTTCCACTCGCCAAGTACAATATATTTACTTTCTTTTCATTCTTAGCCACTTTAATGAACAACAAGCTTTTCTAATGTGAGAGACCTTTTTATAGAGCCTATAGCACAGATGGTCTAGAGCCTTGTATTGCATGTCAAGATTACATAGAGTCATCACTAGCTCATCCTGTAGAGCATCTCTTCGGGATTGATGACTTCTTGAGCAATTGTGTTAAAGAAATAACATAGCCAAATTATTGTCTCCTCGACATTGATCGGAAAAATACTTCTAATTGCCACGGGGAGCATTTGTGTCATTAGCACAAGACAATCATGAGACTTTATGCTAATTAATTTCAAATCTTGCATTGAAAAAAGTCTCTTTATGTTGGAGGAGTAACTAGATAGAACTTTCACATCATGCAAGCACTAGCACATTTCAGTTCTCTTAGCCTTAAACAAATTGTAACTAGCATGTTCGCAGTACGTTCGGCCTTTATCAGTCTCTTTCGATACTAACTAAGGTTTTATGCCCATATCGACTAAGTTAAGCCATGCATTGATATTGTCCTTTGTTTTCCCCTTAATATTTAATAAAAGACCAATCAAACCATCATAGACATTCTTCTCTACGTGCATGAAGTCGATACAGTACCGAACTTCTAGGTGCTTCTAATAAGGTAGGTCCCAAAATATTGATCTCTTCTTCCATATGCTCTTCTCGTAGCTCCTCGATTTACATCCCTTTCCAAACACAACATCCAAGTTCTAAACCATATCATAAACATGACTCGGAGGAGGTCTCCCCCTCTGCAGAGAAATCGGGGTCACAGGAGGAGCCATCTTCTTCAGGAGCCATCTGCTCACCGCGGTGCTGCTCCTATGCTTGCGAGTGGTGCAACTTGCCGCGCAAGTCACCACCACGCGCTCGGCGTCGCTCCTCCAAATGAGCCCTAAGATCTTCAAGGGCAGTCCTCTCACACCCGAGAGACGCGCGAGATGGCTCTAGAGCCATCGCACGACCCCCGGCGAGAGCGGGGCCTACGCCCTGAATGCCCTTTCCCTTGCTTCGCCCATCCTGACGTGAGCGTTGATCGCTCGGGTGGCTTGAAGCTTGGGTGCGCTCTACGCATAACATCGACCGTGGGATACCAGAGGTACCCGGCCGTTCTGATGCCTCCACGTGGAGCTGGGCCGCGTCCATGAGGCGGATGATGTCTCGCAGTCATGGCGCTGCCGGGGTGTCGCCCCCAGCTCCACCGGTAGGTGCTCTAGGAGGAGGCGGGCCGCATGCAGGTTTTGGGCCGACGTGGCCTCCTCCATCGTTAGTCACCGTCGGACCGGCTATGCTCCTACCATGGTGGGGGCGGCACCGCCTTCTGCGGAAGGCGTCGGATGGTCCGCCGCATGATGAGAGTGTGAAGCCTCCATCTTCACGATCGGTGCTTGATGATTCGCTGAAGAAAGCAACGGGTGAAACAGCTACTACCACCCCTACCTGGGGCGCCCTATCAGCGTGTTTGTTCCAGACAGTATTGGTTCGAGTGTATAACTGAGTTTCGATAGGGGGGTCTTCGCAGCTGCGCCACTCTCTACTCTCTTCGCGTGATGAGCATGACAGGAGACTCAAGAACACACGAGAGCACACAAGGGACACACAGGATTTACCCAGGTTTGGGCCTACAATGCGAGTAACAGCCCTACGTCCTGCCTAAGCTCGTGTTGCTCTAGTATTCTTCTTGCTCTTTGTTGTGAGTTTTGACTGAGCGAGCTCAGTGATCCAATCCTTAGAGTTTCGACCGACCTCCTTGCCTCATGCACACTAGCGCCCTTATATACTCCCGGGACTAGCTAGGGCAGGTAGAGGGAGTAGTTTTACATTAATTACATTGCATGTATCTAGCCCTGTCGCTACTGTCCCTCAGAGCCTCTTTGTCTACGCCATATCTTGAAACAGCCTCTCTTCGGACCTCCCAAGAGGAGGGGTTCGGACGCTGCGTGATAAACGCCTGGTACACACGTCATCCCGTCTGGCCTAGGGCGGTGCAGATGGAACAGGAGTTGGTGAAGCTAGCTCAGTCAGAGGGACAGATCATCATGGCGTCAGGGAGCCACGCCCATTTAATGGCCTTGAGCGCCTTTGCCACGGCTCCTCACAGCATGAATAGCCCCCATCGCATTTAATGGCTCCCATACGCATTTAATGGCTATGATCGTTGTGATCTGGCGATTGCTTCGGGCGGAAGCCTCCCAACCTGTCTGCGTGGTTTGGTGGTAATGGGTAATTTGTTCGTCGAGGCGACCACGTGGCACAGTCACCCGACCGCTTTCGTCGGGTGGCCACGTGTCCTAGTCTTCAGCGGTTGTGATCTGCTCAGCTGGGCCTAGGACCCGATCGGCTGCCAACCCAGCGACCAGCGTGTCACAGGTCGCCGAAGTTTGGTACACAGATCGACCACCAAGCCTTTCTTCAGTATGTTGAGTCCTTTGCACAGGACCTCCTTCTCTTTGTATCTTGTGTGCGCGGTCCCACCTAGCGGTGGTGGAGAGAGTACCCCGGTGTAGAATATACCGACAAGAAATGTACTTTTAACTCAGTAGAGAATATGCTTTTTCTATTGAGAGGCATAATATCTGAAAATACACTTTCGACCCACCCATCTTATCTTGTTGAGGATTTTCTAGCCCATTAAATTCAAATCCTCATAACTTTTGCATACGAACTCCAAATTGAGCGAAACTAGTTTCTAAACTTTTCTAAAATAATTCTCTTCTGGGATAAATTTTTTTAATTTGGTCTATGTTTGTTTTCAGTTGTTTCTTATTTATTCTTTATGATACTTTGCATGTAGTCATTGACGTTGTAGAAACCCACATCATTGAGCCCGTGCAAATCCAAGAATTCAAGAAGCAAGACATGCACCTTCTTTCACCATATTGATCCTATTATTTCAGTTAATTTATATTGTTTTACAAATTTATGCATGCATACGAGTGCTTTCAATAAATTGGCTATTTTGTGGGTATTGCTAGATAGTCCTACTTGTTACATGGAGCTTCCTTGATAAATATACAAATCTTAGGATTAGAATCCATACGATAGGGGTTAGACAATACCTGATGTCAATCTTGGGTATATCCTATTATACATGTTTATGCTTAACCATGCTTTAGAATTGGAAAGAACAAATGGGTGGGTGAAACATTTGTTTGAAAATGGGAATTTTGACAAAATGAAGAGGGGTTACAGTCAAGACCTGAATATGTAAATTTCGGACCCTCTATACATACTACACTAGTCCAGAATTATGCTAATGCATACAGTGGCAACAAACATGAAATATCACAATCATACACAGTAGAAACATAATAAAAAAAGCTCTATTTATTAAATAAAAGATAGTTGATTGACTTTATGGTTGAATTTACATTATTATGCCACACAAGGCTTAAACTCTAAAAAAAGCAGCAGAATGGAAACTACATAGATAACCTATCAATATGCTACAAGCAACAGACAAGGTTTGCCCCTAGCAACTCGCCTGTTCCTGAAACTCCTTCAAAGTAGATGTAGACTCTTCTTTAGCTGATAATTTTTTTGTGGCAAAGGTGTGTACATAAAGTACTCAAGTTGTACACAGAATACAAATCTATTATAACTATATACAAGAATTATTCCGAAGGAATGGCTATCATATATGATCGTTTTGCAATAAAGCAGTAAGTTTGATTGAATACAATTAATAGATTGAAATGACAGTAAAACAAATAACATTAATAATAACAAGCTTTCAGGTATTTCTCAAAGATAATCTAGCACACAAGCTAAACCAAATTCCATTACTTCTATTGGCACACAGCCTCCTTTCCAATGTTCAATTTTATAAAATCTAACCCTTAACTAAAATTCCCGAGCATTGTCTATAATCAGGAACACGGCTATCCAAATAGATTTATACTCTACAGAGGTTATACACTTTACTCATAAGATATGATCAACCTTATAATGTTAGCCAAAACACGTACCATCAACAAGCGATCTACTACTTGTTTATTGTTAAATAAATCTTGCTTTATCCAATATTTAAGAACATGGAACGATAGCCATTCATTTGACTTAGCCAAAGATATACATAAACATTGTGATATAATATAAGTCTTGATGAATACAAATATACTCACTCTTACTTATTGATATATATTCAGAGGATGAATAAACTACGGTCCCCGATGATTCGTATTTTACCGTAAGATTCGGGGAATATGACGACAATCTTTGGGCTTAATCTAGTCAGTTGCCTTTGTATTTTTGGGTTGAGACATACTGCTCGATTTTGATGTGTAGTTTACTACCTTTCCACTGTGTTTCATTCGGCGCCCTCATATTGTATTAACTATGTACCATCTGTACGTAAGACCCATAATTTGGTACCTATGATATGTTGTGTATGGTTGTAATGGTAATGTTGTGAATGTGTATACTACCCACTAATCGGGGGTCTAGTATAGTATAAATATGAGGCCCTCAGTTGATATTTCACACCTAGATGATGTTCTTGACAAGACTTTATTCGGTGCATTCTTCCTAATGGATGCAAAATTTGGACATGTGAAATTAACAAAGTTTTGTGCTTGTCATTTATTTTTGTGGACATTCTAAGAAGGTTGACGCCATCAAGAGGATCACGAGTTTTGAAGGTGTAGCACACAGTTGTGAGGGTACAGTCATGTGTGACGTACTGACGTGTGCATCCGCCAAGGCCACCTGTCAAGTTCTGAATTGTCGCTTAATTTCTCTGAACTGACTGCTAGCTAGAAAAGGTAATGTTCTGCAAGAAAGCTTTAGAGATCTCTTCATTAGAATAGGTCAAACCTCACGACTTACGTATTCCAACGTACCTTCCCGACGGATTAATTAAATTATTTGGACGTCATTGTTAACTCAAAACTTCCTGCAGGTCAACCATGCATTAGGAGTACATATTTTCTCGATACATTAATTAATTACTGGGTTATTGCATTGTGCGACGTAGTTGTGATTAGTTAGTCAGAACATGTAGGGCCCGTGAAGTAAGGGTCTTGAAGATGATAACATGGCCAATTTGTGGCCAAACTGCTATTTTAGAATGCATTTCAATCATTATAAGATTTAAAAATGGTGGAAATTCCAGAGGAAATGGTAGTGTGGTGAGATCCATAGATTAATTAGCTAGTCCGGTAGTTAAGATTCCGTATGAGCACAGCCATGTTGGGATTGGTTCTCTGATATCTGTTGCTCCTCGATCTGCATCAGCTGGACTTACGTGCCCAAGGCACATGGCTTCTAACAAAGATCAGAGACCAATAACCCTAGTTTTCATTATTTCCATGTGAGGTGAGGAAAAATAGGCTCGAAATAATTAAGCATATTTAATTTGTTATGCGTCCCAAGATACTAGTAATCAGCTTTATGGCCATTTCCTCTCTATCACGTACTATTGGGCACGTCACAAAGGATGATCAGATTAGATCTAACGATCCGCTTCTTGCAAGCAGAAGTAAGACTATTTTGGAAGTACTTGGTTGTTGATCACAAGAACTTCTATGTCTTGGTCTTCGAAGAAATTGTCAGCTTTCGTTTGCCTTGCTTTAGAGCTGCGCTGACCAAATCCCTTCCTATTCGAGGCGAGACAGTAGTTAATAGATCTAAACTCTTCTTCCTTGGCAACAACATGATCATGAATTGTTGTACTAATTAACAATTGATTTTTAGTAAATACCACATATATTATTGAACTACACATATACGCAAGTCAAAAAATGTGTAGCAAGCTGCCAGTTTCAGATCGTGTTCACACTACACCATGACACAAAATTCCCATCAGATCTCTGTAGGTAAAAATCTGCTTTTACCATCTAACCATCTGTCGGTAAATATTTTCAACAGTTAATCCATCGGTAGTACTATAATTACGGACAGACTATGTGTCGCTAAATATATATAGTTTTAGAGACAACATATCTATCGGCAATGATAAATTTTTCTATCAGTCTATCTGTCGGCAAAAGTCTATCTATCGGCAAAAATCTATCTGTCGGCAAAACTTGTGTACAGCAAAAGCGGACCGACCCAGAACTTCAGGCCAATCTGGCCGGCCCATTTCCTCTGAACCCTAACCCTCACTCCACCTAACACTACTACCGAACATGTGATTACTGCCGGATCCACATCGGCATCACTGTCGGATGTGGACCCGACACAACCTAAGTGGTAGTGATAGTCGAGGACTATCACTGTCGGTAGGACTATCACTGCCGGATATAAACCGGAAGTGATAATCACTATCACTGCCGGTTTATACCTACACTACAAGAATCGACACTGTTTTCGTCGGCTCAAAATATTTTCGTCGGCCAAAGTCGGACCGACGAAAATAACAGCATATTTTCGTTGGTCATGAGTAACCGACGAAATTAACTTTATTTTCGTCGGTATAATTGATAAAGCCGACGGAAATACAAAAGCACATCGCGCCCAGGTAATTTGAATTTTTTTTGGAGTTAGTTTCGTCGGTTCTGACCGACGAAAATATGGACCCAACTATTTTCATCGGCCGAAGCCGACGAAAATATGACACGTGGCTTTGTCTACCGATTTTCGTCGGTTCCAGCTGACGAAAATAGCCGGCTTTAGGGTTCCGCCAACTAGGCCCGCGCGTGCGTCCTCCCGACCGATCGAATTACTTCTCCGCTCCACACACCGCGCCACCGCCGCCCTCGCACACGTCGAATCGCCGCCGCCGGTCCCGCCCGCACCACCTTGGCGCCGCCGCCCGTCCCGCCCCTCGCCAAGCCGCGCATAGTGCCACCCGTCCCCACCTCCATCCCCTCCTCCATCCCCGCGGACGCCTGGGAGCCCTTCGAGTCCGCCGCTCACGCTGTCGTCGACCGGATCCAGCCCACCTTCCCCTCCGAGACCCGCCGCGCTGCCATCATAGACTACGTCCAGCGCCTCATCAGGTACACCGTCCGCTGCGAGGTACCTCTCAGTGCTCTCGCTCCGTTTTGCATGCTTCAATTCTTTTCTGGGCGAACTCCACCTTTCATTTGTGCATCAAGGACATGGGCACAGCGCCTAGGTCACTAGATGTGTAGACGAATTTCTATTGCAGCATGACATTCTTCGGATCAAGTCTATGTAGCTGCTTGGGGGTGTTTTTAGGAGGATTCATTAGTGTGCCACAGTTATTCGTCCTTGGTCATGTAAATGCCGTCGGGATAATCTGCTTGGTGTATTCTTCTTTGTTTATTTCACAGTCACCATGCTTGCGGTTTCATTTAGTGCATCTTGTAATAGTGAAGTATGATTTTGTTAACCCAAGTGATGCCGCCAAACTGATATTCAAGTTGGTATATTTGAATTGACCTTGTGTGGCTGGGGGCTAGAGGTGTCCGAGTCAAGTGTTTAGTGGCCATGAAATGCTTTAATGCCTCTTGTCGGACGCGAATTCGAGTTTCCACGTCATATGGTTTGATAATCTATTTATGCGAGCATGAATTGATGGATGGCACGTGTTTTTGTCGAATGCCTCGGCGCCTATTGTTTTTCTTTTACTACTTGTACCAGTACTTCTTGTATGCAGCACACGGTAAAAACTAAGCTAGCATGAGCATTAGCATTACAGAGAATCGATGAGCTGTGCATAGATCAGTGCATGCGCTTTAGGAGCTGCTCTAAACATGAGTTCACCTCAAATGATCTCATAACATGGAAGTGTGCATGCACCAGTTAAAATTTTTTTGGATGCGTCCCTCAAGAGGCAATAGCATGGTTCGGCTACAATAGAAAATTGCATACCGACCACTGATTGCTAGATCGATATACATGTATGTGTAGTACTCCTAGCTAGCTACCAACTATACATAGTTTACGTGAACTACAAGGCTATTCTTTGAGATGTGAGATGCATCTACGATTAGTTTTGCAGTCCCAACTGTCATTTAGTTGAGAGATTTGTTTGGTGGATAAATTACTATAAACCAAAGCAAGTAAAGTAGTAAGCGGTAACAGCTTACTTTCTTTGTTATACCCTGACGTTTTGCTTAACTAACTAAAGTGATGCTTCCTTCGCTCCAATATTTGAGAAAATGCATACGGTTAGTAACAAATTGGTACAAATTAGTCCCTCAACTTTCTCAATTATTTGTTCGGGAATGACAAGTTCACGTTTACAGGAACATATATGAGTATTTTTAGTATTATTTTGAGTATTTTTAGTATTATTTAGAGAGTTGCATTTAATGATTCAAATTTGCAGTTGATGCAATTTAGATGAAACTGTAGTCTAACTCGATTATAGCATGTATAGAAGTTTATCCGAGCACTTTTGATTGTTTGGATGAGTCTCTGTGTGTGTATGTGTGTTACATATTTTTTTTTTGGAATACAATTTGTATCTGCTACGTAACTCGCACTACATGAATCTATACTATTTTAGTCAGCCCACATTATTTTCGTCGGCCCAAAAAGAATAGTAACGTCTCAAGTAGTTTGTCCATACATGAAAGTTCTCACTTGCACAACACTTGTAGTGGTGACATCCTGGCGCAAGCCATTCCGTTGGTTATATATATTCTCATTCGGTGACAACATTCTAACGTACAGTGATATTCCATGAGCTGCCCGATCGAGCCTAGCTAGAGTTGTGAATAATTTATAACTAGGAATATTGTGCATGATATATGGATCAGGAGTTAGCTAGCTATGCGTTCGTGGGAATGTCAATCTGTTCTCACTAGAGTTTCAAAATTGTGAATTCTCTCTCTTTTTTTACTGTCCACATTTTTTGACAGCATGAAAATGGGAGATGATCGTGCGTGGATGTACAGTGGTTGGAGAAGTAATGGGATGCCCACGAAAGAGTGGAGGGTGAATACACAAGCTTTCGTGGATCTTGTGTACTCCTCATCTCCAGGTGGCGGTTTGGCAAAGTGTCCATGCTCTAGGTGTCGAAATTTTGCTCGACATGTCAAGTCTGATATGGAGCGTCACCTCTGTAAATATGGTTTCATGCCGGATTTTCAGACATGGTATGAGCATGGTGAGGCCCCACAAGGATATATGTCCAATCCGGTCGATGCTTTCGATGACCGGAGGATCGGATGGATGAAATGATGGGTGATTTTGTTCGGCGGTTTGAGGATCAACCGGGCGGAGATTAAGGAATTCTTTAGCCTTCTTTCGACCGGAAGAACCTTTGCATGAGTACACAAGTGTTACGCAACTTGCTGCCATGACACGACTAATGGCTATCAGATCAAAGTACAATTTCTCTATAGGTTGTTACAATGATCTGATCGATTTGATATCTGAAATTCTACCAAAGCCTCATAAGATGCCCAAAGACTTCTATAACTCCAAAAAACTTCTGTCCGGCCTTGGAATGCCTTACCAGAAGATTGATGTGTGCATCAATAATTGTATGTTGTTCTGGAAAGAAAATGCAAATGCAAATCACTATACATCTTGCAAGAAATCTAGATATGTGGAGCTAGTGAACGAAGAGGGAATTGTGCTGCCAACAAGAGTACCAGTCAAGGTGTTACGATACCTGCCTCTCACACCAAGGCTCCAACGGTCGTACTTATCAAAATCAACTGCTCAGCATATGAGGTGGCATATGGAAGGCGTACGTGTCAACAAGGGTTCTATGGGTCATCCATCGGATGGAGAGGCGTGGAAGGTATTAGATAGATATGACCCAGATTTAGCCAAAGAACCTCGGAACATGCGGATTGGGTTGGCCACTGACGGTTTCACACCTTTCAACACAAGTGCTACCTCATACTCTTGCTGGCCTGTCTTTGCAATTCCATACAATCTTCCTCCCTCGCTATGCATGAAGGATGAGTTTGTATTTCTAACCCTTGTCATACCAGGGCCTGATCATCCTGGAAAGCATTTAGATATATTCATGCAGCCTTTGGTTGATGAGCTGAAGCAGTTGTGGAATGGGGTGAGGACATATGACAATAGTAGAAAAGAGTATTTTACCATGCGTGCCGCGTATCTTTGGTCCATACATGATTTTCCTGCATACGGCATGTTCTCAGGATGGAGTACACACGGTCGGTTATGTTGTCCAATATGCATGGATGATAATGATGCATTTCATTTGAAAAATGGTGGCAAGTTCTGCTTCTTTGATTGCCATAGGCGTTTCACGCCTCGTGATCACCCATTTAGAACGCAGAGAAATGCATTTCGTAAAGACACAATCATTACGAAGGGTCCACCGAAGCGTCGTACCGGTCATGAGATCATTGCTTGGCATAATCGGCTGGTCCGAACAGATGATGGGTTTGAAGGGGTTAAAGAAACACACAATTGGACTCACATATCTTCCATTTGGAATCTTCCATATGCTAAATCTCTAATTCTCTTGCATAATATTGATGTTATGCACCAAGAACAAAATGTTGCGGAGAGCATCGTCAGCATTTGTTTTGACTTCAAAGATAAGACAAAAGATAATATGAAGGCACGTAAAGATAGGGGTGAAAACGGATCGGATACGGACGGATAATAGCTCTACCATATTTGTTTTCATATTTTTTCTTGGATGCGGATACGGATACGGATAGTTTGGATACGAATACGGATACGGATAGTATCGAATACGGATACGGATCGAATACGAATCGAATCGGATACGATTTCGAATATTTATCGGAACATGATAACCCCTTAAATTGTACATAAAAAATCAACAGAAACACATAACTAATTGATTTGATCAAAATATTATTGAAAATTGAATAAATGTAAACATTTTCATCCACTTAGATAATAGTTAGATACCATGTCGCAAACAAAATTATATAAGGTTTAGTTTATCACACACATACGATTAGTTCATCATACATATAGATTAAAACACAAAATAAAGGTAATCCTTAGTCGGAGATACAAATAGAAGCAAACACATAACGACACACTAAAAGTTTGATAATACTTAGATATTATATCTCTAAGAAAAGTATATAACACTTACATGTAATGACTCAAGATTTATATTCTTAGTTGAATTATGTTTAAAATAATAAATTATGTATTTATGAGTTTTTATGCATTTTAGCTACTTATTTAATATATTTTCCTATCAAGAATAAGAGTTTTTGAATTTTTGAGAAAACTAAAAATTTGATAAAATCTTGAAAATAATTTTTAAAATGTTATATTGTTACTGGAACTTTGTCAAAAAAATTTCATAATTTTTGGAGTTGGTTTGCTAAATTTAATAATTGAAACTTGCTTTAGAGATTAATTAAATTAGAAAACAATTCTGAAATTAAGAAACCCTTTTGGGCCAAAATAGTAGTCTTGGCCCAGCCCATATGTCTATCCGGATATCCGACCCACCATTATCCGGATTATCCGAATCCGTATCCGTATCCGACGGATATTGAGCTACCGAATCCGTATCCGATAAAAAAATATCCGTATCCGTATCCGATCCGATACTATACGACAATTATCCGATCCGACAGAATCCCTATCCGAAAATATCCGGATCGGTCGGAAAATATCCGAACCGTTTTCAACCCTACGTAAAGATATGGCCGAGATATGTGACCGCCCAACCCTAGAGGTGAGAGAAGATAAAGAAGGACGTAGAGGGAAACCACGAGCTCCATATTGCCTTAAACCGGCAGAAAAGAAAGAGATACTTGTGTGGTTGAAGAATATCAAATTTCCTGATAGTTACGCATCAAACTTGAGGCGTGCGGTAAGCATTGTAACTGGGAAGTTAAATGGCTTGAAGAGTCATGATTACCATATTATGATAGAAAGTGTAACATCCCAAAATTTGGGTTTTCAAATTTTTTTTATTAAATTAGCTTTCCAAAAATTTTACATCAATCTTATTTGATTAAAGAAGCTTAATTTAGAATTTTCTAAATCTAAAACAATTTAATGTGCCTTCTATGTGCATCAAGTAATTTAAAATTTAGTTTTTACAGTGTTCTTTGTATCTCAGGGAATTTCTCAAATTTGAGATTTGCTAAAAATTAATTAAAAATTACTAATTTAAACATTTGGATGTTAATTGGATTCTCATTGGATTTTTAATTTGAATTATTAATTGTTCGGGCAATTCTATATCCAAATTCCAATTCAAATCTTTCCTTTGAAATTCCATTTAAATCCAAAATTTGGATTTCCCTCGGTGTTCTATTTAACCTGGCCTCCATATCCTTTCGAAATTGGAGTTCAATCTTTTTCCGTCCGCAAAGTCAGAATTTTCAACTCCGGTCCTTATTCGAAATTTCACCCGAGTTCCAAAATACTCAAAAAATCTCAAAATTCATATAATTAGGTTCCAAATATTCTAAAATGATTTTGGGAATTTTTCCAAGATTTATAGAATCCCTTTGTTATTTTATCTCTCGCGGTCTTTCGTTAAATCCAGTATATTCGTCCCGGAATTGTCTAAATTCCAAAACTCATCTAAATTCAGTGAAACCAATTTTATTGGGTTCCAAATAATCTCTAGTATTTTTATGAATTTTTCTATGATTTTTAGATCATTTTTGCTATTTTATTCCTCGCGCTTTGTCCCTCCATTCTTCCGACCAATGACAAAGCGACACGTGGCCTTCCACTGTTCGTCTTCAACCTCCAGCAGCTGGCACTGTTCACGCGTAGAGTCCCCATGCTGGCTCAATTTTCAAAACCCCATATCTCTTAGCATACTGCACCAAATCGGGTGAAATCTGAAGCATTGCGACCGCATCATGATGGGGAACAAGTTCCAAGTCGTTGCCCGTCCTGAATTCGCGCGTAGCAGCGGCAATTACGCGTTAAAGGCAATTCATTGCTCGGCCCATATCTCGGGCTTCTCTCCACTTCCCGACGCGTGCGAGTACTCAAAATGAGCGTCTTGATGCCCTCTATCCCGTGCTCACCTTGCCCAGTTGACGCAACATTGTTTCCTCTTCCAAAACTCGAGAAAACCCGACGCCGACGTCCTCCAAAGACACCGGCGAGCCATCTTTTGCTCCGGTGAGTTTTCGGGTAATCCGACCGCGTCACTTTGTGCCTTTTGCTTCCGTGATCACAACCATCCGGTCGGATTTGATTTTCGTTGCAGTTTGACCCCGAATTTCAAGTTTGTTCGTCGTCGGTCGTCGCTCCGTTCGTCGTCGATTTCTCCCAAACCGGTAAGTCCCAATCAAATTCCTTTTAGATGTAGCCTAGTATGATCCTTCTCTACGCCGTGCTCTCGCTAGTTTTGAGAAATTCCGCGTTCTATCGTGTTTTTGGCCGCCATGCCATTCGGGCTGTTTTTGGTCACTCCGTTCGTCCATGGCGCCGCTGCCCTAGGCCTCCCCGTGGTCGGCCGTCGTGTCCACGAGCATCCCCTCACCTTGCCGCCCCCACCCCACCCCTTGGCCGCCCTTCCCGCCGCCGAGCCGCGCCGCCGCCGTGAGTTTCCCGAGCCGCCGCCAAGCCGTCGTGGCGCCGCCTCTCCGGTGCTCCTCCGGCCAAGCCGCGTCCTCCCCTGCGTTCCCCAGCCCCGGGCGCACTCCATGCGCATGCCGCCTTGTCCCAGCTGCTGCCCCCTCGCCGGAGCACCGCGCAGCCACACCGTTTGCCGCCCCGAGCGCCGCCGGTGCCGCTTCCGTCCTCCGTTCGCCGTTCCGTCACATGCTCCGGCACCGCGTCGTCGTCCTCGTTCTATATTGTCACTTCCCTTGCGCTGCCATGCCCTCTAGCTCCGGTATTGTGTGTGCAAGAAACCTCTAATGGAGCTCTGAAAAACAGCCAGGAAACAGAAGAACGAAGCACTGTAGCGATGCTACAGTGCAATTTCTGAATTTCGGGATTTTCTTTCTAGTCAAACTTCGTTTGATCCGTTCTCCTCCATCCGAACTCGGAATCGAGTGATTCAAATTCCTAAATTCATCTAAATTCAATACCTTCCTGCCAGTATTATTTCTGTAATTTTTAGAATTTATTTGTATTTCAGCTAATTAATTGTTGCTCCGTTTTGCGTGTAAACCGCCTTGTCATCGCCAAATCCGGCAATATCGTTGAGTTCGTCTCGTCGCGTTCTACGCGATGGACACTTCCCCTTTGCTGTTGCATCTACCGAAATTCTTTTTATTCGTCGGCCGCCGCCTTTTGCCGCCGCCGCGCGTCGTCTTGTGCCGCCAACCATTTTGGTTCGTTGTGACCGTGTCATGACCTCGCTGCCCTATTTTTCAATCGATGGTTGCCACCTTGTAATCTCATATGCGTTCCGTCATCGCTTCACCTTCATCGTTAACGTTTCGCCGTTAACGCTCCATCGTTAACGTTCCATCGTTAACATTCCGCCGTTAACGTTTCACCGTTAACGTTCCATCGTTAACATTCCATCGTTAACGTTTTGCCGTTAACGTTCCATCGTTAACGTTCCGCCGTTAACGTTTAATCGTTAACCTCCGCCGTTAACGCCTTACTCTCATCGCAGCGTGCATTCAAGTAAAGGCCCTAGTGCGATGTCATCATCTTTTCTATCGCCTTGATGTGATCTAGCCCTATCACCTTGAGTTTAGCCCGTCCTCTTATCATCGCCGTCTTGTCATCATCGAGCCTTTTCATCGATGTATGGTGAACTCTTATCAAATCGCAGTGGATGTTGACCCCACTTGTTCTTGTCTTATCTTTGAAAATCTAATCTGCCATTGATTGGGAAATCATTCATGGACTTGGTCAATAGACCATTGGCCCATATGTTAGTATCTGTCTAGTCGAGATAATTAATCTCGAAGGATATTCCCTGGAATATACTCCGTTCTTTCATGATTATCAGTCGTAACCTTCTCGATAAATCTTCTGAAAGCCTGTTCTCTTTCATTCAATCTTCGATCAAATTCAATCCCTTTCGTTCAGTACCAATCTAATCTTAATTTGGAGTTTATTTGAACTGCCTTTTGAGAATTGTTGTATTTGTGCTTCTTTGTCGTTAGACGCGTCGCCCAAAAGTTACCCGAAGTAGCTGAAGGACGAGGAAGTCGAAGCATTCGATTGAAGAGCCAAAGATTGAGGAAGCCGAAGATCAATTATAAAGAGTAAAGAGCAGTTTATAGCAAGTGCTAGGCAAGTTGTGCTTTGATCATATTGCTCCCAGTTTTACAAATTTACTTTGATTCAAATTATTGCATGCTAGTTCAAGATTAAAATGAATTAAATTAATTTGGGAATTAGTTATTCAACCCAATTGCTAAATATCACCTTGCCATGATTATTTGTATGCCATAATTCATTTGTCACCCTAAGATGGTTGATTATTAGTTGGTTGTTATTACTTGCCAAGCGTGGGTTGGTTAGACCATGTATAATTGCTTAGCCATGCCACGCAACTCATTTCTTTTGAAAATAAAAGGATAATCTTGATTAATGGATTATGAAATGTGTTTGTGAAATGGTGTGACGTGTTGCCACACGATGATGTTGATATGTGGAACCAGTGTGGTTCTACGTGGATGTTGAGTTGTTGTTGGCATTGTGTTGCGCAATAATCAACTGGGGTGGTAAAATGTTTTAGACCGAGGCAAGTGGCAAGAGTGGCATTGGATATGTCACTTTGGTATTTGGTGGTGTTGTTGGTAAATTATGAGATGGTCTTGTTGGTGAACTATGTGATGGTTTTGTTGGTGAATTGTTTGGGGTAGTCTTGCCTTGGTCACCCTAAGGACTTCACCTTGCAAGCCTTTGAACTGAGTCACTCGTACAACCACATGTCTGTTATGGGACGGACCTAGTTTAGTAGGATTACGATATCTCACCTTTGATACCTCGGGTGGCGATCACCCGAGGGGTGATCAGATGGGGAGCGTACTGCTACGACTTGGTACCCATCCAACGGGTTCGTCGGTCCTATACTTCTGCTCGAGTGAGGGAAGTGATAGTGAAGGCAACCCGAGAGGTTCCTAGGTTGAGCTAGAAGTTTCAAAGGCTTTGTTATGATCACTCATTCGCATCTTGTTGTATGGCGATTCACGGTGACGTGGTGAGTTGATTGTATCTTGTGGGTAAAGTGTACAATCTCTGCAGAGTGTAAAAACTATTGAATAGCCGTGTCGCGGTATTGGACATTGCTCGGGATTACAGTCAAGGGTAGAGTTTTGAAAATGAAATGAGGTTGGGAATGTGGACATTGTGATATGGAAATTGGTTAATGATGAGAAATGCTTTACTTGAGAATGATTACGAAATTTATTATGGATATTACTTGTTTCTTGCTTTTCAATCTATTTATGATATTCATTTGGAAATCTTTGCTTTATTGCAAAAGAACCATTCACCAATCCTTTGGAATAAGCCATGCATGTAGTAATAGAAGCGCATTTCATGCATGACTTGTTGAGTACGGTTGTGTACTCACCCTTGCTATAACAAAACATCACCAGTTGAGGAGAAGTCTTTGTCTTGAAGAAGGAGAAGTTCGCAAGAAGGCGAATATCTAGGAGTTGAACCTTGTCAAATGCCTGTGGTATTTTGATGGGATTCACCGACGTTCTTCGTTCCGCTGCTGTTCATTTTACTCTGAGATTGAAGCCATCTAGGCTTCGCAATTGTAAGTTGACCTTAAGGTTGTTCAACAAGTTATATTAGAAGATGAATACTTTATTTATTATTCCGCTGTGTATGTTTGTGATATTCATCTTTGTTAACTGTGGGCACTAGCGACTGATCCTGGGACTAGTGCTGAAAACACAGAGGGTTTCCGGATTGCGAATTCGGGTCCCGACAGAAAGGCTACTCCCTATAATGTTCTGTGGTTACTTTAAAGAAGTTTGGACAATATTAGCATAACTTAGTTTTTTCTATAGACAGTTATGTGCTAAGGAAGTATCCACTACAATGATGAGAAAATTGAAGAAGGATATTATGGTGCTTCTATGCAAGATGGAGAAGGTATTCCCACCGGGCTTTATGAATGCAATGCAACATCTGTTGGTGTATTTGCCATATGAAGTGGAGGTTGGCGATCCTGTGCAATACCGATGGATGTACCCAATAGAACGAAATCTTAAACAAATTCGGGCAACCGTCCGTAACAAGGCCCGAGTTGAAGGATGTATCGCGGAAGCATTTTATCTCAAGGAGATATCGTACTACACAAGCACATATTTCGTTGATGAACACAACATTAATATTCATATACCACGATATCACAACTCTCAAGACATTCCTGCCAGTAATCTGAAAATATTCCAGTGGAAAGGCAAGGTTGTTGGTGGAAGTTCGAATCACGCTCTACCTTCGGAGGAATGGAATGCCACGTTGTTGTATATGTATGTGAACATTGAGGAAATGGACAAGTATTTCGAGTAAGTATTAGCATTTCATTTGACTACTTTCTTTCTTGACCAATATTCTAACTTCAATAAATTTTTGATAGGTTGTTTGATCAACAATATTGGAGATCAACCCAACAACCTACGTCCAAACAACTAGACAAATTACGACGTGAAGGTTTACGAGGAGGCCCTAATTTTGTCACATAGTTTCGACAACATGTAAATTTCTTTCAACACATACAAATAATTCATTAAGTTAAATATCTAGTTGAACGAACGCTCTACCTCTTGCAATGTATGAGTGACAACACCGTTCATGAAGACCTAGCACAGCTGTCCCACGGAAGCATTACAGCGAAGAGCTTTGGACGCTATGATGTAAATGGATTTTGCTTTCGCTCTGCAAAATTTGAAGCAACACATCCGCAATTAGCGACAACAAATATAGGAATTGTCACTAAAGCCTATGATGTAAATGGATGCGAAACAGAGTACTACGGCGTGATTCAAAACATAGTAGAATTCAAGTTCGGGGGATCTGAAGACTTGAGAGTAGTCTTCTTTTATTGTGACTGGTTTAGTATAGTACCAGGGGTAGGGATAAAGCGTAACAACAAAGTTGGTCTGGTCAAAGTTAATCATCAATCACGTCTCACTGGCTATGATCCATTTGTGATCGCTCATCAAGTTGAACAGGTGTATTATTTGTCATATCCATGTACCTTGCAAAACTTGTCATCTTGGTGGGTTGTTCAAAAGGTTAATCCCCCTGGTCGTTTGCCAACTCCTTAAGGCGACGATTATGGTGAAACTCATGTTGACAACACCGTTCACGAAGCATATTAAGCAGATGGTTTACCAAGCTCTTTTCAGGTTGATCTTGGGTTGGGAATTGATGAAATAGTTGGCGATACAACAGATGTTATTGTTGAAAATGTTCGAAGCAAGAAATGCTCTCGTCGTGGCTCAAATGGCTCGCAAAATGGTCATAGGTCCATGCCTCATCATGGTAGTGCACAAAATATTTCCCTTGAACCTCCTCAAGATGAGGACTTCTAATAAGTATGCCTACATATCTTGTATTATTTTTGCTAATAATATCTTGTTTTATTTATTAGTTATCCTTTTTTTGCTAATAATATCTTGTTTTATTTATTACTTATCCTTCTTTTGCTAACTATATGTTGTATTATTTTTTTCATGTAAGATGAGGTCGTTTACTCATATCGGCAGCAAATTTCTCTCAAAAGGAAAGAAGAAAGATGGCTCTTCATCTTCGAAGGGCCAAGGTTCATCAGAAGGTTCTCTGTTTAGAGGCTGCAGCTCTCAGCAAAATCGACGAAGAGTACTTGAGAGATGCCTTGAGGAGGCTCAAAACGAGGTTGCTCCACCAGTTGAGGCTCGAACAAAGGAGGTAACGTTATATTTTTCCAAATATTATGCTCGTATATAACATTAAACTCACATCTTATTTCTTTGCTATGTAGCAGGAGGCATGGGATGGTGGGGATGGAGCTGGCTAGGAGGCAGGGGATGATGGGGATGGAGCTGGCCAGGAGGCTGGGGATGATAGGGATGGAGCTATAGCCAGGAGACTGGGGATGATGGGGATGGAGCTGGCCAGGAGACAAGGGACGATGGGGATGGGGAAGATGAAGGGGATGGTGATGGTGCTGCACCTGTGTTTAGGTTTAGAGGGTCTAACCTGATCAGTGAGGTTCCAACGGACCCTCGTGCACGGAGACAGATTGTGCCACATGGTGAATGGTGAGTAAATGATGCAAATTTTGTTATCATTTTATAATTACTTATTTTGTAACAAAAAACTTGTAATTTGCAGGCAATGGGTTGATCTTATGTGGGAAGAAAGAAACCGGTTGCGACCTGTTAATGCTAACTTGGGAGGTCTTTGTCGGTAGCACTATCCAAGGTTGGTCTTGGTGGGCGGTGTTTCTCAACCGGCGGTGAAGTGGGAGCACTACAAGTTGGCTACAGATGGCCAGCACGGCACTGTTGCCATGCGGGTGTGGGCAGATTTCTGGATAATATTCATAATTCTCACTTTACTTGTATATTGTTAGTTTTATAATAAAGATGTCTAACAATATTGTGTTTCCACAATTAGTTGAGGTATCGTTTGCCTGAAGGACAAGAGGAGGCATTGGCAGCTAAGGTGAAATATGTCTTTGAGAATGCTGCAAAAAAGGTGGTGAAGGACATGATGTCCAATGCTCGTATCCAAGCAGTACGCATTTACTACAAAATGTTTAAACACCAGGATATGAGCAAGAAGTTAGGCGCTTCTAAAATCTACCTTCGAGAAGATGAGTACCTACAGGTGGACTTGCCTTGGCTGAGGAAGTGTCCTGATGCTTGGCGAGCACTCTGTGCCCTCTTGGGCCTCGCTTTGCGTGGGCGATCTAGGATGAAGAGGGCAATCGTCAGCAGGCCCTAGGGTAACACAGCGATATGGCGCCGATGGACATCTTCGTCTCGCTAAGCGAATGGTATGTTTGTTATATCGTACTAGTTTTAGATTATATCTTACAACTGTACTCACTAATACAAGTGAACATTGAATTACAAGAGGCTCAAAGTGGCGTTACACCAAGCTCTATTGACACGTATCTTCGGGGCCACCACGGAGCTGATCCTACACAGCCAGATCAGCTTTGTAGTGCTACAGCTTCACAAAACTTGGTCTGTACAATTTCCAAAATACCAACTCATTGCATTTTTAAGATTTCTCCTAAATTGCATATATTGTAGGCTCGGTATGGAGAAATAATGGTGGAATGTCACGGAGAAGACTTTGATTGGAGGAAAGAGCAGATCGATAATGTTGCTTTATACTCAAGTGGTGGTGGGAAGAAACATGGCAGATTTCCCATGTTCAACGGGATCATCGATTCCAGTGAAGCCTTAGTTGAGGCGAGGTCGTCTTCTTCTTAAAGTAGTTCACGAAGTTCTTGTGATGCTAGGCGGGACGAAGAGATGTTCAGGCGACAGCAAGCAGCAATAAGGCAACAAGAAGAATTATTGAGACAAGCAGAGGAAAGGATGAAACAACGTGAGCAATACATGATTGAATGGCAGAGATCACAACAACAACACATTCAAGTAAGTACATTTGATCTTTTATGAATTCAAATGCTTTAAGTTAAAAGAAATACCTTGAATTGTGCTCCATGAACCGTATAGTTGTTAGCTAGTCGTGAAGTTTAAAATTTGTAAATGAAATTGATGTTTTTTACTTTTCAGGACCTTTTATCTGCTCACTTGGGATCGGCTATCTCACTCCCACCATTTCAACCTCCTTCACCTCCTGCATTTTTCTTCGCACCTACAAATATGGTATATTTCATTCCAATTGTTTGGTTATTCACATTAATAGTGGTAATTTTTGCAAACTTTTGGATACATCATACAGGGGCCGCCACCACCTCCTGAAGCTAGAGGCGATATTGGTAGTAATTCAGGGTCACCAGCAGTGGGTGAATATTTCAACTCAGGCGGCGATGCGAGTAGCGGCCACGACTTCCACACTTCACCAAATTAAATTTGAATTTGTGAAGTAAACAGATGATGTGTGTGCGATTGTAATATGATGAACATGTTTGGTTGTAATGTGGATTTTGTGAATTTGTGATGGAGACTATGATTGTGTCATGTGGATTTGTGATGGATACTATATATATATATGTGGTTGTGTGATGTGGATTATGGTGAATTTATAACATGAATGTCTGTAATGAACTTGTGATGGAGACTCTATGGTTAGGGGTGGAAACGAGCCGAGCCGAGCCCGGCTCGCTTGGGCTCGGTAAGGGAGCGAGCCGAGCTGAGCTCGGCTCGGTTATTCGGCGAGCTGAAGAGCGGCTCGGCTAGCTCGTTGGCTCGCCGAGCGAGATTCAATGATGATAAAAATTTGCAATTCTGCTATCTCCTGTGGAACTTCCTCAGTCAAGTTGTTATTGCTTAAATCTAGTATCTCCAACATTGCAAGGCCACTCATTTCCTTAGGCATTGGTTCATTTTTGTTATTAAGGATTGAAATCAATAATTGTCGGTTGGTTAGATATACACACTTTAGATGTCGTAACTAATAATGGTAATGACATTAGACAAATCATCAACCACATAGAATCATCTACTTATCTAGTACTATTTAGCACATTGCAAGAAAATCAATTATCAAACTACCAATATAATGTTGTGCATGCATCATCAAGGGTTCAAGAATTTAAAATTCAGAAGGTATTACTTAAGGTTTTGCTCATATGGGCTAATTGGGCCGAACCAGCTGGCTCATGAGCCGAGGCGAGCCGAGCGAGCCGGCTCGCTAAAAACCGAGCCACAAAATCGGCTCGGCTCGGGTCGCTCGAGCCATGAGCCCGACCGAGCCGAGCCGAGCCTGGCCGAGCCCGAGCCAGCTATGAGCATGAGCCAAATTTCCAGCCCTATCTATGGTTGTTAGAATTTTCTACAATTTTTGTGGAATTAGCCAACCACTCAAGGTAATATTGCTCTAAACTATTTTACTTCCATTAAAAATGTTTCTGCATTTGATACATAAAGCCACTTGTAATCCTTGGTATTTTTTGAACATAAATGCAGGATCAAATTCATCTGGATGAGGTCAAGGACCCTCTTGAAAGTTTTAAGGTATGAATAATAATTCACTGAATTTTTATTAGTAATCTGATGCTCGACATTTATATGTATGTATGGTTGCTACCTTGGTTAGCAACACATAGAAACTGCTAAGGCGGTAATGTTCTTACTTGTTCCCTTTACATCTAGGTCATATTTTTGTTGTTGTAGTGAAGCCCTGTGAAGTCATTGATCTGTGTCATTTGATTATATGTTTTTAGGAAGCGAAGAAGTTATCCAAACCTTATATTGATCAAGTTGCTAAGGCCAGTAAACCACATGTTGAGAAAATTAGAACTGCCCTTAAGCCTTACACTAAAAGAGCTCGCCATGCATATGAAAAATTTCTTGAGATTGCAATTTCATATCATCAGCAGGTATTTCTTCTTCTTCTTCTTCTTCTTCTTATTCTTCTTCCCTTTCCCCTTCTATCTTTTCTAAGTATTCCAGTATGTGGCAAATATCCAGCAATGTCCACCTGAATGATATTGTGAAAGTTTGTTCTCTGTTGTCTGTGCTCTTTCTTGGACACAGGAGGTTGGGAAACTTAATATAATTGCAACTCTGGAGCTACTGCAGATAGGATAAAATGCTTTTAAATTGTAATTTTGGATTATTTATATCATGATGTAGTTGATGCTGAAGCTATGGATTGACTGGCTGCCAAAATGCTTCTAGTTGGCAACTGATGCTGCAGACCTACTAGTTTTCTGTTTACCTTGCAACCTAAAGTTTTCATTTCTGTCCAGATTATCATATTCTCATCCTTTTAAAATGTATTGCAGGAAGAAAGGCATTCTGTTTGTTGCTGTTGATAAAAAACGCCCACTGTCAGATCAAGGCCCTTTTGACGTTGTTCTACATAAGGTTATATATATGGAGTATATTTAATACTTTCATGTAATATATGTCTGGCATGTCAATATTTGCATACTCTGTTGTTGTCTCAGTTTTTAATTATTTCATTGACAACAAAATGATGTCACTGTATTTTCTACAGTTGACTGGAATGGAGTGGCAACGATTATTGGAGGTCAGTTATGTTAAACCTCTTGTGACAGATGTTCAATGAAAACCTTGTGCTACAAATGTTTCAATGAATTTTCATTCAGTTACTACGTTTCTGAAGATTGATATGGGTTAGAGCCTGTTAGAGACTCAGCACTGTAACATCCCAAAATTTGGGTTTTCAAAAATCTTTTGTGAAGATTAGCTTTCCAAAAATCCCCGCTGTTTTTCTCGCTTAAATGAAGCTTAAACTGGAAATTTCTAAAGTCAAAACAATTTAATTTGACTAATATAAACTTCAATTAAAATAAATTCAGTTTTATTTGGGTTCCTTGTGCTTTTAGGATTTTTTTTATTTTGTTTTAGAATTTTTGGAATATATTTGGAATTATTCGGAATTAATTTAAACTAAGCCTTTTACTTAAAGAATTAAATATTTCAAAAAAGAAAATAAATTTATTCTGAAAATATTTTATTTGAGTTCCAAAATGTCCCAAAATATTTTCTAGAATTTTTCTAGAATTTTTCTGGTATTTTTATTGCCTCAAAAGAATTAATTTGAATTAAGTCCTTTATGGAATTAATTAAAATTTGGAAAAACTTATATAAAGTTTTATTGAAAATATTTTATTTGAGTTCAAAATGTCTCAAAATATTTTACATAATTTTTCTGGAATTTTCCTGATAATGTTTCTATTTTTCTTGAATTAAATGAATTTCTAGAACTAATTCAATTCGGATTCTGTTTTCCACGTGTCTCCTTCTCGCGCTGCCACGTGTCGACTCCTCGTTCGACCACGTCGCCGAGCCGCCACAGCCCTCCGATTCCGATCAGACGCACCAGAATGCGCCACGTCACCCCGAATTGCGCAGCGCACGCCAACTGCTCGTATAAATGCCTGTGAGGCCGGTTTTTGCGTTTTTCTTGGTTCTTCTTGACCTAGCCGCCACCCCAAACCCTAGTAGACCACCCATGACCTCTCCCACACGTCCTCACCTCAGATCAACTTACCCAAACTCTAGAAATCCATCTCTCATCCTCCGAAACGCCGCCGCACGTCGGCTGAACTTTGAGGCGCATTCCCCATCAACTCGTCGACTCTTTTCAAGATCCGTCTTTGCCATGGCGTGATCTATGGTACCCTCTGTCTCCCATCCAAATTTGGTGCAATTTCATCCACGGGATCAAAAGTTACGGCCGCCCAAAAATCAAATCTTGCCGGAGCCCGTTCTCCCTCGTTTTTGTGAGTTTGACCGTGAAATTTTTATGGTAGACTCCTCTTGATGTCCCCTACACGGTGCTCACCCTAACTCATGGTTTTGCCAGAAGGATTTGCACAGAAAAATCAATCTTCCCAGATCAGACTGCGTTGCGGACGGCTGAAACTTCGTCGCGCGTTCCCCGTTGATCCAGAAGGTAAAACTCAGATCCGTTTGTGTCATATTGTGCCAAATAATCCCAGATAGCTCTCTGTAAAATTTGGTTAGGTTTCATGCAGTACTTTAATAGTTATAACCGTTTGATCTATTAGCTCCGAGAGCGGTTCATCGGCAGTTTGTGATCAATCTGGTGGGTCGCCGCCAAATCCGCCTATATTGTTGAGTTCGTCTCGTCGCGTTCTACGTGATGGACACTTCCCCTTTGCTGTTGCATCCTCCGAAAAATTTTTTATTCGTTCGGCCGCCGCCTTTCGCCGTCGCCGCGCGTCGTCTTTTGTCGCCAACCATCTTGGATTGTCGTGACCATGTCACCTAGTCCGGTAGGTCCATACCCTACTGTTTTGGCCATCCTTGGAGTTCATTTGATCTCCGGTTGCCGTCAAAGCCATAATCTAGTATCTACCCGTCGTCTTTCGGTTTAGTCCTTTGCATCGGTTCGCGTTTCGGTTTGCCATCCTTGGTAATCTCTAATCGCAGAGCCAACCCTACCATCCTACCCTATGCCAAGTGTATCCATCCTTGAATCGTTTCGCTCAAACCCGGACTTAACCTTTGGTCCAATTTGTCATTGCGTCACGACATGTGAACCCCCGATCGCAAATCAAACATGAGCCATGTCATGACCTCGTTGCCCTACCGTTGTACCGATGGTCGCCACCTTGTAATCTCATAAGTGTTCTGTTAACGCTTCATATTCATCGTTAACGTTCCACCGTTAACGCTTTGCTCTCATCGTATCGCTGTCATCGCATGGGTGCATGTAAGTGAAAGCCCTAATGTGATGTCCTTACCTTTTCTATCGCCTTATTGTGATCTAGCCCATCACGTTGAGTTCAGCCTCGTATTCCTGTCATAACCGCCTCATCGTTGTCGAGTTCCGTCCCCGATGTAAGACTAACCTCCGGATCGAACCATAGTGGATGTCGACCCCATCCGTCCTTGTCTTATCCTTGAAATCTAATCTGCCATTAACCTAGAATTCATTCGTGGTCCTGGTCGATAGACCATTAGCCATATGACATATTCTTGTGCCAGACCTAGTCTATCAGTCTATCTTCCTCTTGGTTGACTGTGCCGTTCGGTCAACGAAAGTCAACCTTGAGCATCTGCTTAGTTCATGGCGAACTAACATAACTTCGTGGACCCCGTCTATAGATCGAGAATCCATATGACATCGGCTATCCAATCAAGATAATAACTTCGGAAGAAATATTCTTCAGGATATTATTCCTTCTTTCATAGTTATTAATCTTTCTCTTCGGTGTATTTTCCGAAAGCCGTTCTCTTTTGTCTAATCATCGACCTAATCCATTCAAGTTCCTAATTTCGTCTAAGCCGTTGTGCCCAATGCTATTCGTTCTTAATTTGGAGTTTATTTGATTTGCCTTTTGAGTTTTGTTGTATTTGTGTTTGTTTATCGTTAGACGCTGTTTTAAGTCGCTCGAAGGAGCCGAGAATCAAGCAAGCGGAGATTGAAGATCGAGGATCAAGGATCGAAGATAAAGAGTAAAGAATAATAAAAATTGCAAGGGCCAGGCAAGTTGTGCTTTGACCATATTGATCCCATTTTTAAAATTATTTTGTTTGAAATTATTGCCTGCTAGTTTGAAATAAACTGATTTCAATTAATCTGGGATTAGATAATCAAACTACTTGTTATTGCCACTTTGTCTCTATTATTTGTATGCCATGATTCATTTGTCACCCTAGATTGTGGGTTAATAGTTGGACATTAATAATTTGCCAACATGGGTTAATTAGACCGTATGTAATGTGCTTAGCCCTGCCACGTAGATTTGTCATGATTTTAGAAAATTAAAGTTAATATTGACTTAATGAGATATGGAACGTGTTTTTGGGAATGTGACATGTGTTATTGAGTTGATGATGGCACGTGGTGCATGGTAAAGAAATGGAGTGGGAAAATGATTTAGACTGGGGCAAGTGGCAAGATTGTTTTCGGTGGGCCAAGAGTGGCAATTGGGCGGCCGCTTTTTGTTTTAGATTGTTTCCGGTGGGCCAAGAGTGGCAATTGGGTGGTCGCATTTGGTATTATGACATGTTGATGTGATGAACTTTTGGTTAGTCTTGCCTCGGTCAACTAAGGACTTAACCTTGCAAGCCTTTGACTGAGTCTTTCATACAACCACAAGTTAGGAATGGGACGGACCTAGCTGAGTAAACTGTGAAATCTATTCTTTGGTACTTGTCGTGGTGGTGTGGGCCCGGAGGAGCGGGTGAGAACTCACATGGCGCAAGAGGGGGCCCAGGTGTGGTAACCATCCCTCCAATCTTTGAAACCTTAGCGACAAGATCGCGTTTAGACGGATCTTTGGAAAGGCTTTGTTATGATCACTCATTCGCATACTCTTGTATGGCGTTTTACGGCTGACGTGGTGAGTTGATTATATCTTGTGGGTAAAGTGTATAACCTCTGCAGAGTGTACAACCTATTCGAATAGCCGTGCTCACGGTATTGAGCATTGCTCGGGGATTACAGTCAAGGGTTAGATTTTGATAAAAATGAGGCTGGGAATGTGGATAATGTAATATGAAACTTGGTTAAGGATGAGAAATACTTCACTTGAGAATGATTGTGAAAGTTATTATTGGTATTACTTGTTTTACTGCTTTTCTATCTACTATGATTATTTGTGAAAGCTGCTTTATTGCAAAAGAACCATTCAGCCATTCCTTTGGAATAAGCCATGCATGTAGTATTAGAACTGCATTCTGTGCATGACTTGTTGAGTACGGTTGTGTACTCACCCTTGCTTTAACAAAACATCACCAGTTGAGGAGAAGTCTTTGTCTTCAAAAAGGAGAAGTTACGCAAGAAGGCGATTATCTAGAGTCGAACCTGTCGGATGCTCGTGGTATATTGAAGGGGTTCACCGACGTTCTTCATTCATTGCTACTTATTTGAAGTTGAAGCCGTCAAGGCCTCACATGTGTAAGGTTGACCTTAAGGTCGTTCAATAGTTTATATTTTATAATTGTGTTACTTTTATTATTCCGCTGTGTATGATTGTGATATTCATCTATGTTGAGACTGTGTGCACTAGCGTGATCCTGGACTAGTGCAGAAAACACAGAGGGTCCGGATTTGCATATTCGGGTCCCGACAAGCACCTTCAAGACCTACAGAGCTTTTATCTCTGTCAAGTATTGAAGAGCACTCATGTATTACTTTTCTTTTCAAATTGCATACGTGTCGAAACTTTTCTTTTAAGGAGGTGTATCTGCACTGTGATCGATCCAATCTGTTTTCATTCTATTGCCTATCACAATTGTTCTTCTAACAAGGTAAATTGGTTTAACTTTGGGCAAATCAGACCAACAAGGTGAATCTGTGTATTTATGTTTGATTTGTGAAATGCATTGATGTCCTTTCTGTTCCTAGGTATCTCTCTTAACACAACGAGCACCGATAAGTACCTGTGTACCCAAAAGATTGTTCATTTTGTCGTTTACTTTGTTCATATGGTTCATGGTTTGATGTTGGACCTTTGAAAAGAGTGAATTAGATGTGATGATACGTGATAATGTGGGTGTATATACCACTCGAAGGAAATGCTTGGTGGAAAATAAAGCAAGTTCTCCACAAATTATCTCCAACGTGAGATTTGCTAATTTATTCTTGAACAAAGTAAAAACTCTTGCAAAGCTCAATCAACTGTACATCTTATTACGATAGAGTATACTTGTGCAATGTGCGATTACAAAATAATCGGTAGGCACCATTTTGCGATTCAACGAGTGTTTGAACTTCTATCGGTTGTTGGTGTAATAATAATACTTTTGGGGTTTTTTTGTACATGTTGTTACTTTGCTTGGGTTGGTTCGGTTTCTTTAGTTCTCGGTATGTAGGTTTATATTTCTATTTGTGCAATCGTTTAGCTTACGAAGGGAATATATAGCCTATGGTGACATTTTAGTTGCATTCAATGTAGATCCGGCCTATCGAAGCTCTGAGCTAGATGGCAGGAGACTAAAGGTGTCTTTCGAGATAGAACTTGGAAAATGTGCTGCATTTCATTATCACAAATCAGCATAAGCATACACGCCACATATGCCTTCAATTTTATGTCATTTTCCTAGTGATTTTTGGTCTTTTCCATAATAGCCTAAACTTTGATGGATGATTAGCTAACTCATTCCTTGATACATCGTTTTCGGGAAAGAAGTTTTACTAACCGAAGGACAAGGGGCTTGGAATATGTCTCCTGCTCAATCCCTTGCTTCCTCTGTCACTTAGGTGAAAACTGAAATGTTCCAAATGCAGTAGTAGAGATTAGAGAACCCCTATATGCCCAAAGTCTTCTGTGATGTTCTGATATTCAGGTTTAGCACTTAGTAGTGTGTTATATGCCTTACAATGTGTTATCCTAAGTTTTGGAGCGGTGCATGTTCTGTTATGTGTGTGAAATCACCTGGTAAGATCTGTTAATTTGTTTTCTCAGTGGTGAGGTGAATTAGGTAAGTGCTAAAATCTTAAGGACATGGTTCTAATCTGGATTTGCTAACATCATTTTTCTATGGCATCTAGGCAAGCTGCATATGGCAAGCTAACATCATTTTTTTTGTAATTTTTTTAAATTTAAAATAGTATTTTCGTCGGCCAAAACTGATGAAAATAGAACATAAAAACCGATTTTCTGAATTTTTTTTAATTTTCCTACGTATTTTCGTCGGTTGAGGCCGACGAAATTAACTGTCAGCCTGGTTGACGTGGCATGCGCGCTGACGTGGCACGTTTATTTTTGTTTGCCCAGGCCGACGAAAATACACGTGCCACGTTAGCGCGGAGGTCGACACCTAGTCCACGGATTGTATTTTCGTCGGCTCTGTGGGCCGTCGAAAATACACGTAATTTCGTCGGTTGCCGTCAAAAATAGCACTGTTTTCGTCAGATCATTTTCGTCGGTTTGCCGACGAAAATAAATGTTTTCATCGGTTTTTGAGCTATTTTCGTCTATTTCTGGCCGGCGAAAATGATAGTGTTTCCTGTAGTGTTAACAACCGGCAGTGATAATAACTATCACTGTCGGTTCATCTTCCAACCCAAGAAGTGATAATAATTATCACCGGTTATTATTTACAACCAAAGAAGTGATAAGTAACTATCAACGCCCAATTGTTATCAATATCGTGATGATAACTACTATCACTTCCTTTTTTCTTGTTAACCGCGAGTGATAACTCGTGTCCTATTTTGATATCCAAATCTGGCGTTGATGGGTTTTTAAACCTTTTGCATATATATTTTTGCAGTATATGTTGTAGCATGTATATATATTGTACAGTAGATGTATTCTGTACAGTATACGTTGTTCACAATAGTACTGAAGCATCACTAAAGTGTAATTGAAATACATTGAAGCATCATAATATTTAATTATTACATTGTTCATTCACTTTTGAAGCATTACATTGTTCATTCACAATTGTTGGCATGTCACTTAATCTACAAATGCTCGTGAAACTCACCCTTCGAGTGGATAATTTCTCGAATGGTGAACCCAGCTATCTGCTCTTGAAGGGCACCAATTTCGTGGTCGAGTAGGCTGTTGGTGCCCTGTTTGACGTGCTGTCATGGGAGAAATTGAAGCATTAATTAGTGTCATCATCTTTATAAAGAAAAGTACGGGTCAACATGTAATGATCGATATACCAGCTGGCCGTTGTAGTCCGAATTGTCAGTGATGAACGCGTGAATATGTATTATTGCGTAGTATCCACATAAATTGTTCCCTTGGGGTTGTTTCTGAAATGTTGCGTGTATGGACGATACCGTTGGCTCTTCTTGCGGTATTTTTTGTACACCCTGTTCATGGTATCGAGTAGTGATTAAAATTAATTAGGTGCAATGGGATGGAAGATTACTGGAACAATAATGCAACGACTGAGTTTACCTGTCCAGCAAGTCTATTAATTCTTTGTAATAAACATCGGTTTCTCGATGAGTCTAAGACGGTGATGTTGCTTTCATTTAACATGATGACGAGGACGATCCAGTGAAAATTGCAGAAGCCAATTAGTCATCACATAGTGTTGCGCATCAAATATACGAGACTAGTAGGCAGGGAAACACGTACTGAAAGTTGTAGGGTAAAAGTTGTGAGATCATGTGATGAAAAATTGGTTGAATGATGAAATTGGCATTGTAAAGTGACTTTGATTATAGCATGGGTAGTACTTGTGCATGTGCCATGTTGAGATAATTATTATGCTGGTGATAGCATGATGGATTCTGCTTGATGCGAAGCACTCGTGTGAGTGGTTGCATGGATTGACTTTGAGTCAAGTCGTGGACTTGTACTCGTGCACGGTTTCTGTGTTTATTTATGTGCAGGTGTTGCTCGAGGGCGAACGTGATCGATGACGGGACCAGAACTAGGTTTATGGAGGAACTGAGATTCAGGACTAGGTTCAGGGAGGAATCGAGGTCTTGGTAGTCAAGGATGTCATGCGGAAAGTTCGGGCTAGAGAACATGCACATGGAGGCTGGTTAGTCACGTAATTACAGCAGGTGGGCTGTACATACGTGCAAGAGTTGTTTTTGGCCACGTTGGGCCAAGTTGAGATGTATACAGACTCTTTCCATGTTCGAAGTTGAGCTGTATTCTATCTCGTTAGGATTGCTCTGTATAAATAAGGGGAGGTGTCCCTTGTTTATTCTTGAGCAAGATTTTAGGGTTTGTACTCTTGTGTTGGAGTACTTTAGACAATGAAATAAAAAATAATCTTCCAGAGAGCTACTTCTTGCGGCCGTGATTTGCTCTTGGCTTCGACATAGTTGATCGATCGCTTGAAGTGTTGTTCATCACAGCAGTCACAAAGTTCATCACGGAGTTCGGTTCTTTGCAAAGGTATCATCTTGCGAAGGTAATATCTTTTGATCTGTAGATCCGATCGGATTGATTCTTATTGGGTTTGATTTGTAATTGAATCTAGTTTTTATAGTTAAAATTTCACATCAATCCAACGGTTAGATCTTTGGTAATTTGTGGTCGCCCAGATTGATGTTCTGCTCGCCCGACTGCTCGCGTGGTCGCCTGGATTTGGTCATCTTGCGAAGGTCATACCTTTAGATCCGTAGATCCGATCGACCTGATTCTTTTTTTATTAGCTTCATAATTGAGTCTACTTTCTACAGTTAAAATTTACATCAATCCAACGGTTAGATCTTCTGTAATTTGTGGTCACCCAGATTAATGTCCTGCTCGCCCGACTGTTCGCGTGGTCGCCCGGATTCAGTCATGTTGCGAAGGATATAACTTTAGATCCATAGATCTGATTGACCTAATTCTTTTTGTGTTAGCTGTAGAATTGAGTTTAGTTTCTGCAGTTAAAAGTTTACATCAATCCAACGGTTGGATATCTAGGAATTTTAGTTTTTCTGAACTGGTCACCCGATTGATAACGTGGTCGCCCAACCTGCTCGCCCAAGTGCTTTTCTAGTCGCCCAAATGCCCTACCTGCTCGCCCAAGTGTCCTACTGGTCGCCCAAGTGCCCAACCTGCTCGCCCAAGTGCTTTTCTGATCGCCCAAGTGCCCTACCTGCTCGCCCAAGTGTCCTACTGGTCGCCCAGGTGCCCAAACTGGTCGCCCAAGTGCTCTACTAGTCGTCCAGACTTCTAAACTGGTTTCCCAACTTCGTGAACCGGTCTTCAAGCAATTTGTGTTTGAATTGAGGTGTTTCAAAAAGTTTAAGAATAAGATTTTAGCTTCCGCGCAATCATTCACCCCCCTCTGATTGACGCCATTCGATCCTACAAGTGGTATCAGAGCAAGGTTGAGGTATGGCGTCAGATAAGTATGTTAATCGTCCTCCTATGCTTAATGATTCAAATTTTTCTTACTGGAAAAGTCGCATGCAATCCTATATTGAAACTCAAGGTAATGATGTTTGGCGCAAAGTCTCTACTGCATATGATGTTCCTGATATAGTCACTAACGATAATATAGCAGACGTTGATTTAAATGCTAAAGCTAAAAACTTGATTTTTCAAGGAATCTCTGAAAAAGAATTTGATCGAGTTTCACATTTATGTTCTGCACATTCAGTTTGGAAGACATTATGTGACTATCATGAAGGTTCAACTAAGATTAAGAAAGTGCGCAAAAATATTTACCAAAAGGACTTTTTCGATTTTGTTATGAGACCGGTGAATCAATTGATAATCTTTACTCTCGATTTGAGAAAATTTTGTGCAATTTTGTGGTGTTGGAGTTAACAATCCAAGAGAGGAGAATGCTAGTAAGATTTTGAGATCTCGACTCTGAATGGCGCATGGTTATTCTGCAATCAATCAAACTGTTGATTTGGATACGTTGACCATGGATGATCTGTATTCTAGGTTGAAAACTTATGAGATGGATTCTTTATCACCTAGAGTGATAAAACCTCTACACATGCACTTGTTGCTAACCCCCAAGATGTCTTCTGGATTACCATCTTCTGTCTTCATGTCTACATTAGCTTCTTTTTCAGATGAACAGTTTGAGATGCTCCCTGAAGAAGATCTTGTGCTCATTTCTTCACACTCTGTCAAAGCACTCAACAATGTGAGGATGAGGAGGCGTGGAGGCACTACTTGAGGCCTTTCAACTGCTTTGAGTGTGGTCTTCCGGGCATATCAAAGCAAATTGTCCCAAGTTGAAAAAGAAGGAAGAAAGGAACCAAAGACAACGCAGCTCAAGACGTACTACTCCTAGGCGTTCCAATTTTCGAAAAGTCGCTAAGAAAGTCTTAGTTGTCTTGGAGGAGTGTGATCTTAGTGATGTGGACTTTGAGAGTGACAATGAACCACGGGACAAGAAGGGAGATACTGATGATGACTTCACTGGCATGTGCTTTATGGCTAAAAGGGATAGTGACAGTGATTCTGATTTTGATGAGGTAGGACCTTCTTATGATGAACTTGAGTATGCTATGGTTAAATTAGCTTCTGAACTTAAAAAATCTAAAAAGGCTCTTAAAGAAAAAGATCTAGAAATTGATAGTTCTAATTCTGAAATTACAAGACTTAGATTTTTTATTCCTGATGATGATACCTGTAAGTCATGTGACTTAATTCACAATGAGCTTGTTTCACTTAGGAAAGAACATGCTTCTCTGTTAAAGCAAGATAGAGAAAATGAGAAACAAATGAAAAATGCTAGTTGTTCAACCATTGATCTGTATGATTCAGCTTCTTATTCAAAATGCTCCATACTGGAATTGAAGTTGCATGATGCAAATGCTAGAGTTTCTCAAATGACAGACGCCTTGCTCACTCATGAAGTTCTTTCCTGCTCAAATTGTCGAAAACAGAAAGGAATAGTGGACGTTCCCTGTAACAATTGTTTAACTCTGTCTAGAAAGGTTGATTACATGAAAAAATCGTTAGAACGTTTCACTAAAGGAAAGAAAAACCTAAACATGATTTTGGATCAATCAAAAGTCAGCACTCATAACAAAGGTTTAGGTTTTGATTCTTATACTCATCATAAAACACATGTTCCCACTGTTGTCAAAGTTCTTGAAAGTGGAAAGTTTGAAATTGCAAATGAGCCTAAGAAAATTATCTTTAAATCTGTTGGAATTTTATCTTCTACTGTGATGAATGCAAATGTTGCTTCTACTTCTAAAGTTAAACATTCATTAAATACACTTGCACTCATTGTGGTAGAGATGGACATCTAGTAGATTTTTGCTTTAGGCTAGCCAAACAACGAAGCAAGAAAAAGCTAAGGCTAGGTCTAATTTCGAGACAAGCACGCTTGACTCCTCATTATGTGCCTAAGGTGATCACGAACACCTTTTGTTGTAAGAAACACGAGAAAGAGCAAAACTGATTTTGTATACAAGTATACTCGTCTTTGTGCCTACTCGTGTGTCTCGAGTCTTTGGATTCCTAAATGTCTTTTATCTAACTTGATCTTGAGACATCGACATCCTCTTTGTGTAGATTGTAGAAGAGAGGAAGGAGAACATATGGTTCATAGATTACGGATGTTCAAGACATATATTTGGTGATTCAAAATGGTTCTCCTCCCTCACACAAAGTTTCAGTGATGAGGTCATCACTTTTGGCGACAATTCAAAGGGAAGAATTCTTGGAAGAGGAATTGTGCGAGTTAATGAAAACTTCATTCTCAAGGATGTAGCTTTGGTAAGCAAGCTCAAATATAATTTGCTCTCAGTTTCTCAGTTGCTTGATGAAGATCTTGAGGTAAGATTTCAGAAAAACTCTTGTCGTATATTAGATGTTTCTGAAAATCTAGTATGCAACATCACTCACATTGGTCGCTTATTTAAAGGTGATTTTTCATGTCCAACATCTAAAATGACATGTCTTGTATCTCATGTTTCAAAAGATCTAACTTTTTGGCATCGTAGACTTGGTCATATTGGTTTTGATCACCTTTCACGCATTAGTAAATCAAATTTGCTCAGAGGTTTGCCTGAATTAAAGTATGACAAATCAAGTAATTTGACTTGCTCTCCCTGTCAACATGGAAAAATGACTGCACCTAAACATTTTCCTATCATTGCTGTTATGACTAATGCTCCAGGTCAGCTTCTACACATGGATACTGTGGGACCAGCAAGCGTAAAATCTGCAGGAGGTAAGTGGTATGTTCTTGTGATTGTAAATGATTACTCTAGGTACTCTTGGGTATATTTCATGACTACCAAAAATTAAGCTTTTGAATTGTTTCAAGAGTTTGCATTAAGGTTGCTCAAGGAATTGCCTGAAGCACTTAAAGTAATTTGGAGTGATAATGGAGGAGAATTCAAGAACAATCTTTTTGCTTTTTTCTGTTCTAAACATAGAATTGAGCATCAATTTTCTTCTGATCGAGTTCCTCAACAAAATGGTGTTGTTGAGAGGAAAAATCGCACACTAGTTGAGATGGCTAGGACAATGCTTGATGAATATTCTACTCCTAGGAAGTTTTTAATGAAGCTATTTCTCTTGCTTGCTACATTTCAAATAGAGTATTTTTGGGAGCAAAGCTTCATAGAACTTCTTATGAACTTCGGTTTGGACGTACTCCTAGCATCTCCCATATGCGTGTTTTTGGTTGCAAATGTTTCATTCTCAAACATGGAAATCTTGATAAGTTTGAATCTAGATGCTCTGATGGATTGTTTCTTGGTTATGCTCTCCATACTCGTGGTTACCGTGTGCTGAATTTAGAAACTAACAAAATTTTTGAGACTTGTGAAGTCACTTTTGATGAGGCTAGTCCTGGTACTAGACCCGAATTTTCAGAGACACAAGTTACTTGCAACTCTGAAAGTATCTTTTTGGAAGAAAGTGATGATGAAGATGAAAGTGGTAATCAAGTTGGCAACTCGGCTCAGCCAATTCAGCCACAGGAAGAAAATCAGCAAGCATCTTCAGAAATTCTTCCAGCAAACACACATGGTACTGGACCTCAGGCATCTTCAAAAATTTCAACACCATTGCATATTCAACGAAGACATCCTCCTGAATAGATGATTGGTGAGTTAAATGTGTGTGTTCTTCGAAACAGGTATAATACTAATGCCTTATATGCTCATACTGCTTTTGTTGCATCTTTTGAACTCCAAGATGTAAGTCACGCGTTATCTGATGAGTCTTGGATTAATGCCATGCATGAGGAACTTGAGAATTTTGAGTGCAATAAGGTTTGGGTTTTAGTTCCACCTCCTTTAGGTTAGAATATCATTGGAACTAAATGGGTTTTTAAGAATAAACAAAGTCAAGATGGGATTGTTGTTAGAAACAAAGCTAGATTGGTTGCTCAAGGTTTTACTCAAATTGAAGGACTTGATTTTGATGAAACTTTTGCACTGTTGCTAGACTTGAAGCCATTAGAATTTTGTTTGGCCTTTGCTGCATCTAAAGGTTTTAGATTGTATCAAATGGACGTCAAAAGTGCTTTTCTAAATGGTTTTATTTCTGAAGAAGTTTATGTCAAACAACCTCCTGGATTTGAAAATCTGAAATACCCAGACCATGTTTTTAAGTTGTCCAAAGCTTTATATGGTTTAAAACAAGCTCCTCGGGCTTGGTATGATAGGCTTGAATCATATTTACTGGAAAATGATTTTGAAATGGGTAAAGTTGATAAAACCTTGTTTTCTCTCAAGCATGGCAATGATTTGTTACTTGTTCAAATTTATGTGGATGATATCATTTTTGGTGGTACTTCTCATGCTCTTGTTGCCAAGTTTTCAGACACTATGAGCAGGGAATTTGAGATGAGTATGATGGGTGAGCTCACATACTTTCTGGGTTTACAAGTCAAGCAAACAAGACAAGGTATCTTTATTCACCAAACGAAGTACACAAAAGATCTCCTTCGACGTTTTGAGATGGAAACATGCAAACCAATTTCCACACCTATTGGCACAACAACTACTTTGGATCCGGATGAAGAAGGAGAACCGGTTAATCAAAAGGAGTATCGAAGCATGATTGGATCGCTTCTTTATCTCACTGCTTCAAGGCCGGATATACACTTTGCGGTGTGTTTGTGTGCTCGTTTTCAAGCTTCCCCACGTGCTTCTCATCGACAAGCGGTAAAACGAATTCTTCGCTATTTACAATCCACTTTAGAGTTTGGCTTATGGTACTCCTCATCATCATGTTTATCACTTAGAGCCTACTCTGATGCTGATTTTGCCGGTTGTAGAATTAACAGGAAAAGTACCTCTGGAACATGTCATTTTATTGGTACATCTTTAGTAGCTTGGTCATCTAGAAAATAAGTTTCTGTTGCTCTCTCAACTGCTGAATCTGAATATGTTGCTGCTGCCGCATGTTGTGCTCAAGTGCTTTGGATGATATCAACTTTAAAGGATTTTGGATTAAACTTAGATAGTGTTCCCCTTTTCTGTGATAACACTAGTGCTATTAATATTGCTAAAAATCCAGTGCAACATTCTCGAACCAATCATATTGACATTTGCTATCATTTCCTTCGAGATCATGTGGAAAAGGGGGATGTCGTGTTGCATTTTGTTGATTCTGAATTGCAAATTGCTGATATTTTCACAAAACTACTTGATGCTTCTCGATTTGCCTTTTTGAGAGGAGAGCTGGGCGTTATGCATTCCATGAGCTTGTTTTGAGGGGGAGTTTTATGCCAAGTCTGTTACTTAATGAACTTACTTTATCATATTTCTTTATATATTATGTAATTGAGCTTATATATGATAATCTAAATTGCTTTACTTGAACTAAAAGTGACATTGTGGAATTCCTTGGTTTGATTGTCTATAGCTAATACCTTGTGATATCTTGCTTCTGTAGGCTTGATAATGAATCGTCTTAACAAATTTGGGCTATGAAGCATGTGTATTTTTAGCTTTACTCTTTCATAGACCATTTAATCACTTTGCATGTTTACAATAAAAGAAAAGGGAATAAAAAAAAGGGGGCTCAAATCTGCAAGAAGCTTGTCAAAATTATCAAAATGTGCAAAAGCTTCAAGATGTATGCTTCAAGCATGCCATTCCCTAAAAGATAAGATGTATGCTACAAGCATGTCATTCCCTAAAAGATAAGATGTATGCTTCAAGCATGCCATTCATTGAAAATAAAAGAAGTATGCTTCAAGCATGCCACATGCAGTTTCCTGTTATCAAGATTAATTTGGTCTACTAGACTGGAGTTGAAACTACTTGCTTGCCCTGAGTTGTTAGTTGCTTCATTTTTTGGCCTAGTGTTTTCTGTCAAGATTTTGCTTAGTACTTAGCTATAGTTGATTAAATTGAGGTTGAGATGCATGTCACTCCCTAACTTGTTAAATAATATTAAGTTCATGTATTATGCTTATTATGTGATCTATAAGGTTATATGATCAAGGAAGCTCATTGGTTCTTGTTTTGGCACTCATTTGTTTTTTCTTGCTGAAATCATTGTCAAAGGGGGAGAAGAAAGCTTACATTCAGAGGGAGAAGTAAAATGTTTTATTGTCAAAAGGGAGAAATTTTGGAGTTCACACACATTTTGGTTTCCTTTTAGGGGGAGATTTTTCACTTTGCTTTTTGATCACCTTGCTTTCTGTTTTAAAATGAAATTTCTTAAAATCTTTTCTCGTGAGGTTAATGCCAATGTTCAGGTCCAAAGGGTGTTGCCAATGTTTTCATCAAGGGGGAGATTGTGAGATCATGTGATGAAAAATTGGTTGAATGGTGAAATTGGCATTGTAAAGTGACTTTGATTATAGAATGTGTGGTACTTGTGCATGTGCCATGTTGAGATAATTATTATGCTAGTGATAGCATGATGGATTCTGCTTGATGCGATGCACTCGTGTGAGTGGTTGCATGGATTGACTTTGAGTCAAGTCGTGGACTTGTGCTCGTGCACGGTTTCTGTGTTTATTCATGTGCAGGTGTTGCTTGAGGGCGAACGTGGTCGATGACGGGACCGAAACTAGGTTCATGGAGGAACTGAGGTTCGGGACTAGGTTCAAGGAGGAATCGAGGTCTTGGTGGTCAAGGATGTCATGCGGGATGTTCGGGCTAGAGAACATGCACATGGAGGTCGGTTAGTCACGTAATTACGGCGGGTGAAATGTACATACGTGCAAGAGTTGTTTTGGCCACGTTGGGCCAAGTTGAGATATATCTGGACTCTTTCCATGTTGGAAGTGGAGTTGTATTCTATCTTGTTAGGATTGCTCTGTATAAAAAGGGAGGTGTCCTTGTTTATTCTTGAGCAAGATTTTAGGGTTTGTACTCTTGTGTTGGAGTACTTTAGACAATGAAATAAAAACAATCTTCAGAGAGCTACTTCTTGCGGCCGTGATTTGCTTTTGGCCGACATAGTTGATCGATCGCTTGAAGTTTTGTTCATCACAATGACCACGAAGTTCATCACGGAGTTCGGTTCTTTGCAAAGGTATCATCTTGCGAAGCTAATATCTTTTGATCCGTAGATCTGATAGGATTGATTCTTATTGGGTTTGATTCATAATTGAATCTAGTTTCTACATTAAAATTTCACATCAATCCAATAGTTATATCTTTGGTAATTTGTGGTCACCAGTTAATGTCACCTTTCGCCCGATCGCGTGGTCACCCGGATTCAGTCATCTTGCGAAGGTCATAACTTTAGATCCGCAGATTCGATTGACTTGATTCTTTTTTTATTAGCTTCATAATTGAGTTCAATTTCTACAATTAAAATTTCACATCAATCCAACAGTTAGATCTTTTGTAATTTGTGGTCGTCCAGATTGATGTCCTGCTCGCCCGACTGTTCGCGTGGTCGCCCGGATTTAGTCATCTTGCAAAGGATATAACTTTAGATCCGTAGGTTCAATTGACCTGATTCTTTTTGTGTTAGCTATGGAATTGAGTTTCATTTCAACAGTTAAAATTTTACGTCAATCCAACGGTTGGATCTCTAGAAATTTTAGTTTTTCTGAACTGGTCGCCCGATTGATAACGTGGCCGCCCAACCTGGTCGCCCGCTTGCCCAACCTGGTCGCCCAAGTGCTTTTATGATCGCCCAAGTGCCCTACCTGCTCGCCCAAGTGTCCTACTGGTCGCCCAGGTGCCCAACCTCCGCGCCCAAGTGCTTTTCTGGTCGCCCAAGTGCCCTACCTGCTCGCCCAAGTGTCCTACTGGTCGCCCAAGTGCTCTACTGGTCGTCCAGACTTCTAAACTGGTCTCCCAACTTCGTAAACCGGTATTCAAGCAATTTGAGTTTGAATTGAGGTGTTTCAAAAAGTTTAAGAATAAGATTTTAGCTTCCACGCAATCATTCACCCCCCTCTGATTGACGCCATCCGATCCTACAAAAGTATGTAGTCCTTGTGTTGTAGCTTTAGCAGCGCCTTGAGTACGTACACCTCAACATCATTTATTGTTCTTGGATCTATAATAAGTTTGCAGTTGACAAGACCCGTGTCCAGGAATCCTATCTTTTCATTTTTGTCCGCTCTAAGTGTCATTGTCTCCATTCTACATAAAAAAAGAAGTCAGACCATAAGTTTAAGAGTACGTGAATATACAACAAGAATTATACAAGAGACTTACAGAGTCCATATTCTTAATATAGACATGTCCAGAGCGTCTCGTTGGTACATCTGATATAGTTCTATGTGTTCAACCCAGAAAGAGCCGTCATTGTTGTGAAAGTCCATATCTTTGTATTTGACGGGGAAAGCAACGTTTTGTGTCTCTTGGACATACTGCAGGTACCATTGATGTAGACGGTATAATTGTGTGGTCAGTTTGAGCTCCTTATTTGGATGCAGCAAAGGTTCCCCGTCAGCGAATGGCCACTTTACAGGTGGCTCTTGCCCTTCAGCACCACTTTGGCTTCCAGCAACAACTGCTTTACCACCATCTCCTTTAGATTTCTTCTTAGAGATGCGATCGTGGTCTGATAGTTGGCTAGGTTGAGGAGCTTCAGTTATTCATCCTGTTTGTTTAACCTTCACTAAGTCCAGGAAGAAATCCCGTTTGGCAGGTTCGATTTCAATCTTAGCAGGTGGTGGCGTCTTCTTGAAGTGCTCTACTACAGTGGCGCTTACTTCTTTTATTGTTTCTTCGTCGGTCATTTCAAATGGTCATTTCTTGCTAAGAGTTTTGGCTAGCTTCATAGATGATGAACTTTTCCCCCCTGACCGTGTAGAATGTTCAGATCGCGGTGCTCTTTGGCTATCTTGTGGCGCTGGAGCAGGAGGAGTTTTCTTGGGTGACAACGGAGGAGGAGGACTTTTCCTAGGTGGGCTGGAGCGGGAGAAGGAGCTTTCTTGATGGCCGGAGGAGGAGGAGGATCGTTCCTAGATGGAGACTCGCCTCGTCATCGTCGTTAAGATCATCGTCGTTGTCATCTTCGAGGCAAACTTTATATAGCGCTTGCGCCACGCGATGAATGTGCCCATGCTTTGTCCAAGACTTTGCCCTCCTCTTGGGATCTCAACCTCCACTTTGCGATATCATCAACCATTTGTCAATGAAACTCTGGCGTATCCCCAGGAATTGGGCGGTTATGCAACATCGCCCCTCGTTGCATGGCCAAGCCATCCTTCAACCACCTTGATGGTAATGTTACGCTACGAGGCGGTGCATCGCGGCGTGTCGGCTCTATGATTTTGTCCACGGAAAACTACACGCGAGTCCTCTTGAGAGGGTTAGCGGACGCTTGGCGCTTTGTGAACCTGGCGGGACTTTCGTCTTGGTGACCTCGTCATGTGGTGACGTTCGCTAAGGACCTTTGCTACCATTTCTCGCATCATTTTCATCTGTTCTTCAAATTCGACTTCCCTTACATGCAGTAGGTCTTCTATTTCTCGTACCGTTCATCGAATGTTGTTGTCTGGATTTCTTTGGTCGCTTGTACATATAGGCATCCTCTGGGGATCTTTGCTTTCAGGCACCAAGCCAACCCCTCTGGTGCGACTGGGTGCTCCTTATTACCCAAAGCGCGTGTTAGCTTGTCGTCCTCCCTTCATGGCAGAAAGGAGCCCTCAATAGCTTCAGAGTGGGCATCTGCGATCTTCCTCGAGATTTCCTCATCTTTTTAAACCTCGAAGCTTAAGCGCATCATCCGACAGAGTAGCTCCTCTATAGCGGCCGATGCCGATCTTGGGGCCATCTGAGACGTCGCAGTAACAACTCCACTAAGTATTAGCTGTTCTTCCCATGCATCCCACTTGGGTACTTTCCTCACGTAGCCACCGGTGCCTAGCACATGGGGGTAAATGTTCTTGTCCGAATTTGCCTTGTTCTCTTTGGTCGATAGCACAGGCTTCATCAGATTTCTTATATTGCTCGAATTCATCCCGAAATTGCTGTAACCTCGGGTATCTATTAAAATCCAGCGTTCGATCCTTCTTGACATACTCCTTATTCAGCTTTGTCTTCCAGTTCTTCCATGCAGATCCCATAACGCTTAGTGCACGTTTCCTGGCAAGCTCCATCTGATCTTCGGGAAACTGAAACTTCGCTGTCAACTCTGTCCACAATGTTTGCTTGATGTCATCGGGAACATACAATGGGGAATCGCGCTGACGTGTCCATGATTTATAGATGATGGGCACATTATATCTAGCCAGGACCCCGCATGCTGTCCGATATGGGCCAAGCAATGACGTGGGTATAGCTGGTTCTCCGACTACATTAAGCTCAACTATCACCTGTCGTTCACCTGTGCGCATCTTGCTGGGACCTCGTCCACGACGCTGGCTCGGTGCACTAGATGTTTGACCCTGCATTTTGATTGTTTCATTAGTCATTTGGCTATGCTCTAATTTCATCGGGAAGCATATCCTACGAAAGAATCCTAATAAAGACTTACCTCATGTACATTTGTTGCCTTGACTTGTTCCAGGTTGAGGAACCCTATCGGGCTTTGCTCTGGGCTTTGGTCCATGGGCTCAGCGCCATCCGGCACTTGTCCATTGTGAGAGGCCATGTGTGGCAAGTTTTCTAGAATTTTAAATTAACAAAATCATGAGATAAATCTTCGCATATATATCAATGTTGTGCATATATAAGGCGTAATCACCATTTTGTCATCGTTAGATAATCTTTATGCGTACATATATATTAATGGTCTAAATTTCAAAATCTTAATCGCATGGATCGATCCTACGGCAACCTACTTTCGTGGACAGAGGGAGCAGGTAACAAAGAACATATACAATTTCACATATACTTATACATTTCACATATACTTACACATGATCATATACAATTGACAATTCACATATACTTATATATTTCACATATACTTACACATGATACATATACAATTGACAATTCACATATACTTATTTGCTCAATAAAAAATAATGAATCATTCTTATTCCACACTAATATGATTTTCAAAAAATAAAATAAGGTTATAAATCTACAACTAGAATGTTAGTAGTCTATTACACTAAAAGAAAGCAAAGCGATCATTCCATGTCAACCAAGCACGTCACCTCGTGGCTTTGTCTCTCAGTGTATCGTATGCTCTCCTGGCAGCCATGCTTTTGGAACTTGCAGGTGCTGGTCAAGCCAGTTAGGACCTTCTCAACGGCCGGCACCTTATGTCGCCGATGGGCTCACCACGGCCGGCAGCGCAGCGCATCGAATGACATAACGATGCCCCTTCTCAGCAGGGGCAGGCGGCCAAGATACATATGGCAACAGATCACATAAAGGCAACATTATGTCATTCATATAATGAATCATGACTACTATGGCAATATGGAGGTAATTATGTATAATTGCTCTCAGATTATGGGATTTGAATGAAGTTTAGAGCATGCTGATCCAATAGAAAAATCTGAAAGTTAACAATAGTCTCAAGAAAACTATTTGACAGTTCTTTTGTGAGCATTCAAGACATGAAGAAAACTCACCTAGTTTCTATCAGTTTGTTATTTGTCCATATTTACAGCAAGATTGTCACTTTGTCAGGACCTCTAGGAGATTTTAGACAAGACCAAATCCATGAGCAGTAAAGCAAGATTGTCATTTTCCCCTGGTTTGAGTATTTTATACTCATTACAACTGATTCCATCTGAAGGAAAGAAAAAGCAGTAAAGCATAACAAACTCGGTAACAAGAACTGCAGTCAAAAGAAGATTACAACCACTTTTGTTGGTGTTCACTGTTAAAGGTAATTAGCTAACAACCAGCCATCGCTAAGATGATATTCTCAGGTGATGTAACTTTGGTCAAGCCAACAAAGTTTTAGATCAACAGGACATCCAAACAGATGCCCCAGTTCCATTACTGAAACCAAGTATGTCATTTCAACCTCACACAAAACTCAACAATACGCATCTCAGAACAACCAGCCATATCACACAACTAAAACAAAAAGCTTAACTCAAGCTACTGGTATCAATGCCAACCAAGCCTGGAACATCACCAACCATTCACCCGCAAAGAACCTGGAACCTCAACAGAGCCGCCATCACGAACAACAAGCCAAGACCTCATACACAGCCGAAACCCAAAATATAACCAACCACTGATACCACACCTACATATTTCACTCTAGCAGACTGCTAATGAAGCTAGACCGAGCCTTCAGAACTACAAAATCACCTCCAACCTGAGCTTTATTTTTCCTCCATTCCTCTATAGCCAAGCCAACAAAGTAACAAACTAGCCTGGTCATCTATTGCCACTCCAGGGAAAACTCCATCATAACTTTGAACAATCCATGCTATTAGGGCTTAGACAAAAATCATCATAGAACAATTATCAATATCATCGACAACCCTAGGCATCGGCATCGGCAAAGCAAAAAGATAGCACATATCACGAGCTTACCGGCGCAAGGAGGGGTCACCGCAGGGAGGGTCGGCGCGGGGAGGGGTCACCGTAGGGAGGGCCGACGCGTGGAGGGGTCGCCGCAGGGAGGGCCGGCGTGGGAGGGTCGCCCTTGAGGAGGGCCGACCACGGGAGGTCGCCCGAGGAGGAGGCATCGCGGGGAGGGCCGGCGTGGGGAGAGTCGACATCGGGGGGAGGCGCCGCAGGGGGCGACGGCGGGGAGGGGTCGCTACACGGAGGGCTAGCGCGGGGAGTCGACGGTGGCTAGGGCGCCAGAAGAACTCCAAACGAATTGTGAAATGGCTAAGTGCAGGAAAGAAATCGTATATATAGGGAGGATTATTACTGCCGGTTCAAAGAAGTGAATCAACAGTGATATATTATCTTTGCCGGCTTGTTATAGATCCAGCACTAATAGTACAACATCACTGCTGGTTCATAAATGCCCGGCACTAAAAATACATCATCACTACCGGTTCATTAAATGAACCGGTAGTGATGATGTATTTTTAGTGCCGGGCATTTATGACCCGGCAGTGATATATAACTATTACTGCCGGGTCATTTATGAACCGGCAGTGATGTTCTGCCCGTGATGTTCCATAGTAGTGCCCGTGATATATATCTATTACTGCCGGGTGGAGACTATGACGTGGCACTGATGTGTTTTATTAGTGTCTGTTCTTGTTTGTCAACCGGCACTAATGTTCCCTGCCACCCAAGTGTTGTTGTGGCAGAAGTGGCGTGGTGGCAAATGCTGCCACGGCAAGGACTTTCTACCGCGGTAAGGAAAATTGGCACACCTGTTTTATTTATTTGTAAAAAAAACCCCAAATAGAAACATTGGAATTTTATTTCAAATTTCAGCTAATCCAAGATTTTGCTTTGGACTTCATACAAAAACCAAATTATATGGATGAACTTTGGAAGTCATATGGAAATGAAATTGGTAATTTTCCTTTTTTGTTTTATTTAAAATTTCAGTTAATTAGGAATAATCAATAAAAACTTGCTCTTACTATCTCATCTTCATCCATTGGACATTTACTATTTCTGAATGATTATAATAATCAATACTCCATACATTTCAAATTGAAGCATGTCCTTCGTACAAAATGTTTATATCACAAATCGAAGCTTGACCTTCATACAAAATAAAGCATATCCTTAATTACACAACTAAGTTACAATCCGACCTTCATTATGATCGCAGCGTATGTATGTAGCTTCCTCTATGTCTTCCATGAGACCTAGGTCGATGTTCTCACCGAAAGGAGGAAGCTCATCAAACTGGTTATAGTCTTCCTTGTCGACTACATTCTCATCTCCCACAGTCCTTCTTTTTGATTGAAGAACCACGTGGCGTTCCTTATCAGCTGGATCCCTTACAAAGAAAATTTGTGTAACGGCATTAGCAAGTACAAATGGTTCTTCTCTGTATCTGACGTATTTGAAGTCCACGGTAGTGATACCGTACTTGTCGATGTTCACGCCCCTAGGTAGCCTGACCCACTGGCACCGAAAGAGGGGGACCTTCAAAGGCCCATAGTCAAGCTCCCATATCTCTTCTATGAATCTGTAGTACGTCTGCATATTGCCATTGCTGTCATAGGCATCTATACGGACCCCGCTGTTCTGGTTGGTGCTCTTGTTATCTTGTGCTCTCGTATAAAATGTATATCCATTGATGTCGTATCCTTCAAATGTCAAAATTGTATATGATGGTCCCTTAGCCAGCGCTCTCAATTGAGCGCACTCTGTATGCATCATGTATCTAAGCAACCAATCTCCAAAGTTATCTCTATGCTCTCTCGCGATCCAAACCTCAGACTTACATGGATTTTCTCTTTGTAGCATGTTCTTGTGCATGTCGACATATGGGGCCACTACAACTGATTGGTGCAGAACTGTAAAATGTGCTTGCGTGAATGAAGCACGATCATTTGTACGGATCGATTTCTGACCTAGTGTCCCTTTCCCTTGTAGCCTCCCTTCATGGCGAGATATGGGCACACCAATCGGGTTGAGATCCATGTAATCGATGCAGAACTTGATGACCTCCTCGATTCCCCAACCTTCGGTAATGCACCCTTCCGGCCAATGTCGATTATGAACATATTTCTTCACAACCCCCATGAACCTCTCAAAAGGGTACATCTGATGTAGAAACACAGGGCCAAGAAACTGTATCTCCTTCATAATATGAACAATGAGATGGACCATAATATCGAAAAAGGATGGAGGGAAGCACATCTCAAGCCGACATAGAGTGTGGATCACGTCTTGCTGCAGCTTATCCAGTTTCAACGGGTCGATGACCTTTTGTGAAATCGCGTTGAAGAATGAACACAACTTTATAATTGGGTCTCGCACTTTCTCTGGCAGAACACTCCTAATTGCTACAGGAAGTATCTGTGTCATCATCACGTGGCAATCATGAGACTTCATACCAACTAATTTCAAGTCTTTCATTGAGACTAGCCTCTTTATGTTGGCAGAATAACCGGACGGAACTTTGACTCCGTGCAAGCACTCACACATGCTAATTTTCTCAATCTTGCTTAAAGTGTAGCAAGCTGCGGGAAGGTACTTTTTTCCTTGACCCAGGTCTTCATGATGCAGCTCCTTCCTGAGTTTTATATCTTTTAGGTCCATCCGTGCCTTGAGTGTATCTTTTGTTTTGCCAGATATGTCTAGTAAAATACCAAGCAAGCTGTCACACACGTTCTTCTCTATATGCATGACATCGATAGCATGTCGAACATCCAGGTGCTGCCAATAAGGTAGATCCATAAATACTAATCTCTTTTTCTACAAAGGAGCTGTATCATCGGAACTCGGGACTGATGTACTTCCGGCTCCCTTTCCATGGATAATTTTAATATCCTTTATGGCCGCAAATATCTCTTTGCCGTTGCGATGTTTCAGAGCTGAAGCAGTCTCCTTTGTACCATCAAAAGCTCTCTTGTTGTTGCGATATGGGTGGTCCTTGCGAAGGAACCTACGATGCCGCACGTAACACATTTTTCGACAGTATTTCAGCCACCGGCTCCCTGTATCACCCATGCAATGCACGCATCCATTGAATCCTTTTATAGTCTGGCCCGAAAGATTGCCAAGAGCAGGGTAATCATTGATGATTATGAACAACAACGCCTGTAGCATGAAGTTCTCTCTTTTGTACTCATCCCATACCCGTACACCGTCATTCCACAATACCAGAAGATCTTCAACCAGTGGTTTGAGGAACACATCAATATCGTTGCCAGGTTGCCTCGACCCTTGGATCAGTAACGGCATCATAATGTACTTTCGCTTCATGCAAAGCCAAGGAGGAAGGTTGTACATACATAAAGTCACTAGCCAAGTGCTATGACGACTACTCATGTTGCCGAAAGGATTCATCCCATCTGTACTGAGTCCGAACCTTATATTCCTCATATCATATGCAAAGTGTTTCTTGTATTTCTATCGATATTCCTCCACTGCGAGGAGTCAGTAGGGTGTCTAAGCATTCCATCCTTTTTACGCTCCTCGACGTGCCATCGCAGCAATTGAGCATGCCTTTTGTTCGCAAACAGACGCTTCAGACGGGGGATTATAGGGAAATACCACACCATCTTGGTCGGAGGTCTTTTCTTCTTACACTGCCCCTCGATATCGTCATCGCTGCGCTTATACTGAGATGCCTTGCAAATGGGACATGCATCCAAATTTGCAAACTCATTACGATACAATATACAATCGTTTGGACATACGTGTATTTTCTGCACTTCCAGTCCCAATGGGCAAACAACCTACTTGGCCTGGTACGTGGTTGCTGGCAACACGTTACCCTCTGGAAGGACATCTCTGAAGAAACCTAATAGCTCTGTAAAACTCTTATCGGACCAACCATTGCTTGCCTTCAACTGCAGCAACGTAAGCACAACATGCAGCTTTTTGAACTCCTCTTTGCAGCCTGGGTACAAGGGTGTTGTAGAATCCTCTACCATACGTTGAAACTCCTGAAAATCCCTTTCGCTCGTGAGGTCCTCCTCCCCATCATGCAACATCCGTTCTAGATCATCTTCATGGTTATCGTTGAATGTCTCTTCATGGGTGTCGATTTAACGTATTTTCCACCGCTGATCGAAGTCGTTGTCTTCATCATCATCGATCAGATGCCCTTCACGCACAATCTCATCTTCACCATGCTCGGTCCAACAGGTATAGGCAGGCTTGAAACCCCTTCGAAGTAAGTGTGCATGGATCGCCTCAAGGTTCGAAAATTGCTTCTCATTCTTGCAATCGATGCATGGGCAACAAATATAGTCCATCAGCTAATTTGACTTGTACGTCGCAGCCGCGCTCAAAAAACTAGTCACACCGTTAAAGTACTCTCTATCGCGACGGTTCGCTTCATACATCCATCTTCGATCCATCTACAAATATTTACAACAAATAAAATCTCAGTAAATCTGTAACACCCCGGCGCCCAACGCACCGTGAATGCTACCAAAAGACTCTAAATGACGCTTACAACACTCCGGAACCACTCTTGCCCAGAGTGTTCCCAACAAGATCCAAGAAATAAAGACGCGACAAGAAGTTCAAATGACCTAAGGACTCAACGAACGAGTCACTAAACCTTTTACCTCTAATGAAAGGTTGAAACTGACCTTGAAACTCTCTAATCTAGCTTAAAACTAAGTCACCGAAATTTGGAAAATTTCGGCATGACCTCTCTAGACAGTAGGACATCCACTCAGCAGACAGAAAACAATTGTAGTCATGATATCATTCTAGCAGGTCCTTAGTTAATCAATCACACATCCAACAGAACTTAATAACTACACCACGATGAATGACATATTACAACCATAATCAATACAACCAGACTTTACAAATGGAATTAAATGGTTTGATGCAACGTGATTGTGCGACTACTCCCCCCATGCATGCTGGTTTCAATGTACCTGCAACAACACAACCAACAAGCGTGAGTCGATGACTCAGCAAAGTACATGAGAGTAAAAATTCCAAATTTAACATAAGTAAAACAAGAACTTAACCATAAGAGCAAGTAAGACAAATGAAGCAACATCCGGACAATACACATTCATACCCATTTAAAGCAATGACTTGACCATACCAAAAGGAAAAATTATTGCAAACAAGCCATCAACTTGATAATAAAACCAATCAACACCCAAGAACCATTACTTAACGCTAAATCACGACGTATCCCGACTCAACCACTCCGTTGTTGCAACTCAAATCATTTTCACCTATTGCATTTGAGTTTATAACTCGACTTCACTCCACGATATTCATACAACATAATTCACAGGGCAAAGAAAATGCGCTAATTCATCAAATTCAATTCAATCTCCCCTTTTTGGGTTGAGTCATGACTCAACCTTCCATTGTCATAATCACCATCCATATGACACACCATTTACCACAACACTCATTATTAAAGATGCAATGCACATGAATGCTCATTTCCATGCATGTACCGGTACTGCCGAGTGCCCACCCGTCGGTGTGCACCCTCCTCACGTCCCTTCCATCCCGTGGAAGGTGCCTACTCTTACTGTCTCGCTCCCATTCACCTCGATGAATGGGACTACGAGGTAGGACTTTCGTGTTCACTACGTGTGACCACAGAGGCCCGCATCAGAATGGGTCACCTCTTCCATTATGAATGCACAAATGCAATTTACATGAAAAAGTGCAACCCTTCATTCATCGCCAACACTAACATAATCATAACCACACACATACATAAATATAGCCCAAAGTCTCACATTCATAACCATAACCACACACACATACATAAACATAGCCCAAATTCTCACATTCATAACCATAACCACACACACATACATAAACATAGCCCAAATTCTCACATTCATAACCATAACCACACACACATACATAAACATAGCCCAAATTCTCACATTCATAACCATAACCACACACACATACATAAATATAGCCCAAAGTCTCACATTCATAACCATAACTACACACACATACATAAACATAGCCCAAATTCTCACATTCATAACCATAACCACACACATACATAAATATAGCCCAAAGTCTCACATTCATAACCATCTAATCTATTCACACACACTCAATTCTTTTTCCCAGATGGTGCATAATTAAGTACGAGTATCCACGTACCCCATACTCGCTACTCACAGCAATGTTAACAAAGGTACAGTAAACTTACCGAGATTAAGGCTTACTAATGACCAGTCGAATCCAATAGCTAATCACGTCCGCGAAGGGACAATCACCAATATAACTCATACTTGCCACTATCAATGGAAATTAGCTATGAACAGATAAATAACAATGAACAACTCCATTAAACACACAGCTCGGTGTACTTGCCTTTACCGACGCGTGAGGCAACGCGGGGTCGAGACCACCCCCCCCCCCCCCGAAGACACTCTCCTTGAGCTTGCACTGCCTAGGCTGCCATCCAATGAAGTCAAAGAGAAGGGCAGATTAGATAAGGGAGCAAGAAGACCACCACCTTCTGCTCTTAATCTTCTCCTATTACACCTTTTATTACCAATCACTAGAGATAAATACTAACCATTCATACTAATGGAAGCTTGTTTATGTATATATATATATATATATATATATATATATATATATATATATATATATATATATAATCAACATTTCAAACAACTTGAGAATCTAATACTGGTATACATAAGTAGTTGGTATGCATCAGTAACAACTCCACATATACAATACATATACAACTACTGTTTATTAACCAAGACTTCGAAATCAATACTTCATGAACACTTATCGCAGTCTCTATACACCGAAGCAAAAATAACACAACAACAAGCTTACTCATAATAAATAATGGAGCAAAAAGAAAAAATAAAAAAAACAAGACAAATCACTAACATTTCTGGACATTCATCTCAATTCCATTGCAGCTTGAACCAGAGTTAACTAACTATGAGTCTATGACAGTAACATGATAAGCAATGCAGTGATCTTGCAATGAAACTCATTGGGAGAAAATTATTTGAATGAGTTAACTAGCTATGAGCCTAACTTTATTTGCTGCAATAGAACAATGTACCATTTCAAAATCAAGCATGATTATGGGAGCACATTACTTGCAAATGGTACCATTTCAGTTTTGCTAAATTACTAGCAGAAGGTATCACTATGGGAATCCAAGCACTCAATCCTCCATCCTAATAATCCCAAACATGTGCTACATGAGCAAATGAATAGCAATCCATTTCACTCTCATGAAAACCTAGCTAGGCATTTCATCAAGCACTTGGCATGCACAAGGAAACTAAACACCACAAATTCAATTTGCTTGAACTCTCACCACAAGGAGGCAAGGGGAAAAGGGCCATCTTTGGTTAATTGCAGTTGCTTAGGGTTGCCGATCTTTCTGCCCACTTGCTCTTGCTTTCAAAAGGGAAGAGAAGAGGACGCCGCCAGAAGGGGAGGGCAGGAAGGAGATCGGCGGAGAGGTCTGGGGAGGCTAGATTGGCTGGAGGAGCTGCTGACCTGGGAGACGCCGGCGCCAGAGGAGGGAAGAGCTGCCGCCGGTTGCTGCCCTTGCTACGCCGAGCCAGGGAGGGAAGGCCATCAGCTGCTGCTGCGTCGTTGCTGCTGGAGGGGGCACCAGCAGGGAGTGCAGGAAGAAGTGGCGCCGGCCAGGGAGGAAATCACCAGGGAGCAAGGCGCCAGGGGGGATGCCGACCGGTTGGGGAGGCGGCGCAGGGAGACAGCTCGGGTGGAGAAGGGAGCAGGGAGAGTGGCGGCTGGGAAAAAAATATCTAGCCACCAAAATGAATAGCAGCCACACACACATAAAAGAAGTAGATGAGGTTAGGTGGAAAATGGTTTGCGGTATTACAAAATCAATAAGTGCTCACAAATTGTTTTATACATTTAATTTGTTATGTAGTGCTAATTAATGTAGAAATTTTCGTTAATTATAAATCTATATCCAAATCTCGATTGTAAAACCGATTAAATAATTGCTATTAGTTATATATAATGGTCCATCCAACAAATTTTAGTACTATTGTCTCCTCTTCTCTCATTTCAGTACTATTTTATCAAGGAGTATTGGATAAGGAACATAATTCTTTTATGCATGGCCTTTTTACATCAATTATATACCTTTTCATCCATTGGACATTTACTTTTTCTGGATGATTATAATAATCAATACTCCATACATTACAAATTGAAGCATGTCCTTCGTATAAAATGTTTATATTACAATGAAGCTTGACCTTCATACAAAATAAAGCATATCCTTAATTATACAACTAAGTTACGATCCGACCTTCATGGCTATCGATGAACGTTTGGCCTGGTACGTGGTTGCTATTAGTTATATATAAATCTATATCCAAATCTCAATTGTAAAATCAATTAAATAATTGCTATTAGTTATATATAATGGTCCATCAAACAAATTTACATTACTTACAAAAGTATTAAATTAACATACGAAATAAAGAAACAATTTTAAGTATTTAGATTAAACAATAGTTAATTATGAAGTGCTACCACATTTAAATTCAATCAACGTATTAAATGCAATCACTGTACATATAAAAGTTGGTAATTTCAAATCTAAACTCTAGATTAGAAATCTAATTGTGTTGACAAGGCAATCAATAATTCTCACAACCTACAACAATATATATAGAATGTAATATCCAACTAAACAATATACGAACCTTAGATCACAAGTTAGAAACGACAAAGTACACCAAATTTGAGAGCAAAAATTCGCCCCCTCTCCACCCCAATTGAGCAAGAACAGAGCTCCTCTATGTTCTGGACAGCTTGGGGAAGGGAGCCAGGGTATATATAGTGCCATATTATCACTGCCAGTTTACTCTCTTGAACCGGCAGTAATATATCACTGCCGGTTCTATCTCAAAAACCAGCAGTGATATCGCTGCCGTTTCCCACGCAATTCACTTTATCACTGCCGGTTACACTGTTGAACCGACATTAACACATTCACTGTCGGTTCTCGATCTAAACCCGGCAGTGATATTGAGTCATTTCCCGCGCAAAATGATATTGTCTTCCATTCGAGCGTACACTGTTCTTATCACTGCCGGTTTAATTTAAAACCGGCAGTGATAATATTATCACTCCCGGGTGAATTTATAACCGACAGTGATAATATTATCACTGCCGGTTCAACTTAGAACCGGCAGTGATAATATGAACCTTCAACTCCCGCCGCCAACGACCGTCGCTCTTCCCCATTCCTCTGCCAATTGTTGCGCTTCCCCATTTCGGCAACTGTTGCGCTTTCCATTCCTCCTCTATATAATCCTAACTCCTCAATCTGTAGCCTTCTCACAATCCACCAGTGCTGCAAGAATGGCCCCCCCAAGAAGCGGGTACGTACTGGGCAAAGCCCCGATCTGCTGCTAGAGAAGAAGGAGGAGGAGGCGCCAGAGGAGGCGAAGGAGGAGGCAAAGGAGGAGGAGGAGGAGGGCGACGACGACAGCGGTTGCGGTGAGCTCCTTCGGCGTTGGGGCAAGACCAACTTCGCCACCGAATCGGATTCAGAGGAGGAGGAGGAGCACCGCCGCAACTCCGATCGGTCATCCGGCAGTAGCTCTGGCGACGAGGAGGAGGAGGAGGACGACGACGATGACTTTTCGATATAAAATTAGGACTAAATATGTAATTATGGACTAAAAATGTTCGGTGCGAGATAAATTACAAGTGTTTAATATGTTCTATTTTTTAACTAATTATGCTTTGATATGTTTTGTATGTTAGCTAATTTTGGGGAACAGTAATATCATTGCCGGTTCTGGGGTAAAACTGGCAGTGAAAATGGTCTTATCACTACCGGTTAAAAACAAAAACCGGCAATGATAAATCACTACCAATTTTTTGTGTAAACCAGCACTGATATTTTCTTATCACTACCGGTTCTCTCTAAACCCGGCAATGATATTGCCTCCATTCGTGCGAGAAAATTATACTATTCCTATCACTGCCGGTTGAAATTAGAACCAGCAGTGATAATATTATCACTGCCGGGTCGGGCCTACCCGACAGTGATGGGGCGTCGCGGATGAAGCAGTCTGTAGTAGTGTAATCCTCACCTCTCTCCCTCACAGCGCCGCACCTCACTCCTCTCCTCTCCTTTTCTCATTTTGGCCGCCGTCTGCTTCTCTTCCAAGCGCCCAGCCTGAGCTCCCTTCTCTGCTCCCGAGTGCCACACCTAGCTCCTCTTCCCTGCTGCCGCCGCTGCCTGGCCTAGCTCCTCCCTCCTACTTCTCACGCGCCTGCTCTTCTCTCTAGCACACTGGCGCCCTGTGCCACCAGATCCGCCGTGCGCTGCTGCCTCCTGGACATCGCCGCCTCTTCTTCTACTCCGGTTGAACGCACCTCTGCAGGCTTCGGGTGCCCCACCTCTTTTCCCCACGGCGCCGCCTCTCTGCGCCGAGCTACCCCGAGCCCCGTGGTCGCCCGGATTCGCCAGATCTGGCGGCAACCGACGCCGTGGAGCTCCTCTCTGGTCCTGATCTTCGCCTGGCACCGCGCCAACTCCTCTATCGCCACCCCTCGAGGTCTCCCCGTTCTCTTTTTCCTCTCCCCTGCTCACCCTCTCTACTCATCTTCTTCTCATTCCGCTTTGCCCATGGTCACCGGGGTTCGACCCTAGTGCCGACGCCCAAAACCACCGGCTTCCTTGGCTCCGGCGGTGCAGCGGCCATCTCGGCACTCACCACGGCACCGACAACCTCATCTACAGCTCAACTACTACTAGGGTTCATCCCCTTACCAAGCTAAGTTTTTTATTCCTCATTACTTCTTGTTTTCACCCGAACCTTCATTAGATTGATTTCCTGTCTATATGTGATTTAGCGTATTTATTACCAAGAGTCGTACATTGGTCGACATTTTAGTTGAAATGCTTGTCTTGTGATCCTTGCTCAATTTGATTGTGAGTATGGGTTAGAACCCAATCGAGTAATGCATGTTAATTCTTGGAGGGTTAAATTGGAGGTGGTTATTTTTCATTTTCGAGTTGGATGACATTGTGCATTGTTTCTTATGATCCTGCTCATGATTGTTAGCAAGTTACACTTTTACATCCATTTATCGATGGTCCTTGATTCAATGACCTTGTTGTTCTCATATAGCTCTATGATAGTTTATTTTTTTCGATAAAGGAAGCTTTTATTAATCTTAGTAAATTACATCAAGGTGATACAATTATACTAAGAAGACTCGACCTCTACGACTAGGGTGTACACGACCAAACACACACACACAAGAAAAGACAAAGGAACCATCTCGGCAAACTATATCACGCAATATTGTCTTCAAGACTATCCACCATCATAGCAACACTTGGACCGCGATAAAAGCTCTCCAATGACAACGCCTCCAAGAAGGACTCGATACGCACACGCACCGCCATTGCCATGATCCAACCAGTGAAGGCCAGACCAAAGGTTTTCACCTCGAAGAGTAAATCCTCAAACTACAAAACAATGCCTTCAACAAGGCCATTGCCAGGCACAACCAACAAAGGTCAGACCTAGGGATTTCTCCTCAAGTCGAAATCTGGGAGATCCCAAATGATGCAACCACCCTCATTCCGAGCTAATGCCGCCATACCACTTAATCTTAGCCAATCGCAACGGCCACCTTCTCAAGGCCAGACAAACAATTTTTAGATGTTCGACTCACGATGACAGATTCGCGAGCTAGCCAATAGGCACACGATCATCAAGTCCATAGAGTGCATCTAAAAATGAGTTGTATCGCCTAAGAAAGCGAATCCATGAATCGATGCTAAGATGACATAGGTCAAAAGAAATGTATGAACAACGCTAGCAAGAGATGAAGACGCTGGCGAAAAGTAGTCACCTAGAGAGTAGTCCTCATCTCGACAGAAGCGACCTCACAGGTATGATGGCGGCGCCCGATGCCATGCCCTCTCCGCCGGTGTGCTTGACCCAAGAACACGGCGATGGCGCAGCTTCCTCTCGGCACATCCACTCGGCCGGTGGCGTGGCCACTCGACGCGCAAGCATCGCATCCTTCCGGTGTGGTCGCTTGGCCGAAGGCGCGGCCTCTCGGCGTGGAGGCCAGCCCAACCGGTGAGGCGGCGCGGCTCCGATCCACGGCGGCGTGGCCTGAAGGCGTAGATCCGAGTGGCGACGATCTAGTCAGGAGGCGACGGTGGATGAGGGGCCTAGGGTTCCAGCAGAAGGTGCTCGCCCGGTCGCCATCCACGGATGCCTTCATCGCGTCCCCGAGGTGGCCGCTCTTGGCGAGCAGGTCGACCATGCCGCTGTAGACGTAGGCGTTTATTTGATCCTAGTGATTTGGCTCTAGCATATTTCTGAAATCAAGTGATACAAGTTTTAGTGATTCTATTTATATGTCTGCATCGATGTCTTGTATTCTCAGATTAGTGAGTAATGCGTGATTGCTGCCTATATTCTCATGATGAAACAGATAGTGGTTTACGCATTCGATGCTTATGATGAAAGACATAGAAATGGGATTAGGTTGATTTAAGTTATAATCATTCTGTTAGGTGGGTATCATCCTAGATTTAGTAGGATGTTATTTTTCCCCTATTTTATTAATAATTCTTTCAAGCTGAAATGTATGCGTTGATTTCTTACTGCTGCATTACCAGAGATATCAAATGCCATTGATTTCAATTTAGAACTAGCGACTCTGTAAACTAAAGCGAGAAATGGGTTTTTGGTATTTAGGTTGGTACCTTCCAGATTCTTTACTTTTGCATGGAGAATGCTTCTCTCTCTCACACCCATAGATGTGACTCATGTGAGGGGCATTAACAGAGAATCATGTTGTATATATGCATGTATATATGTAAGTGTGGCTTAAAACTATTCCAACATAGTGCATTTGGCAAATAGATGGGGAATGCTTTGATTGTGCATTTAAAAAGTTTGTCGTCTTGAATTCTTGATTGTCAAATTGATTTTCTTTTTACAAACATTTACATGAATACGCCTATATTGAGATTTTACATATTGTAATTGATGCATGCATACTTTCTCATGTTTCTCATTGTTTTTGCACTGAACAGTCCATTATCTATTAAAAGTGAGCTACGGTGCTAATATATTGGTATGATCACATTGAATACTATATGCTGACATGTGAAGTCCTTGGACTGAAATAAGCAATTGCTTCTCCTAAATCCAAGTGTTTGAATAGCAAGCCACTAAAATAAGCAATTGCTTCTCCTAAATGGCCAACAGAAATTTACTTCAACTTGACATTCTTTGTGGTCTAACATAAATTCTTACAGGTGACATTTGATCATATGGATATTGCCTTGTCAAAGGCATTCAAGTCAGCAGTAGTAGATAGCATACTGTGTCTTCCCCAACAACAACAGGTAAAGCCAGATTTATCATCCCTGTTCCATTAATACTAATTTTATACATTACCTAAAATCTCATTCTCACATACGACATGTTGGCCAAATGGTGTTGTGTGCATTGGCAAATACTTTTCAGCATTGCAAGAAAAACGCTACTACTCTAAGGGAGGTAATGTTTACTATGTCATTCTAAAAGAAGCAAAGAACACACTTGATACCCTTATCTTGTAGAATTCTAAATTTTAATGTATCTATATGAATGCTTTCTTGCAGCTCAACAAGTCATACATGGAAATTCTGAGATCAACCCAAGTCCCAAAGCAGATTCGATTTTTAGTGGCTTGAAAGCGTCAAAGTTCTCTGCTATGCAGAGAACTGTACTACTTCTATTCTACTCTAAGAACATAGTCCGAGGCAAGAGGATGGCTGCTAGAATCTTCTCCAAAACACAGGTTAAACAATCTTGCATCTGTTTTCTTTTACAAAAACATCTGCTTACATTGTATTGCTATGAGCCTATTTACTCATTATTTGTATTTTAATTACATAGAATGAACACCAAATATCTGAAAACTAAAAGCTTTCCATGTGAGGAGACAGAGTTAAGTAGAATGAACGACCAAATAATACTTGATTCCACTTACTTTTATGCTTTCCTTATCGTGTTATAGCCAAAAAACTATAGACAACAAATAATGAGTACAATTATATTGGTGCGCTGACTTTGAATAATGTAGCTTCAGATGGTATTTCGAGCATAAAATCTAAATAGATCCATGTATTTCTCTCTATTTTCTGGGTATAACAGCAACTGCTCACTGCAATTGTGTAAGTTTCCATTTTTTCAACTCATTTTGTGATTCTTCAATGTTTGCTCAACTGTAGATTATACAGCTCACATGTATGATGTAGACGAAAATGGTGTTCTCATCCTTTTATTATACTCTTTCATCTAATTGATTCATTGGCTACTCTAAACATCTAAGTATTGTCGTAATATAATTTAGTTTTGTCTGTTCAACACATCTCATTTATAGAAGATCTTTCTCATATTTATTCAGAGTTTCATAATAGAGATACTATACAAGTGTTTGTCCTTTTACAAAAACATGTGCTGTACATCTTATTTAGATATCTGGATAAAGTTTATGCATAGACTTGATGTGCCGTGCTAGAATGTGCTCGACTGAAATATATTCATGAATAATAAGCTATCTAGGTTCTGCTATAACCAGTATAGGTTTTCTCTGCTTTATTTATACATATATATGCTAACCATCTATCAGCTGCTTCTCATTACAGCTTAGCATAAAATACATATAGTATCGTATCAAAAGTTGCCGCAGAAATATCAGTATTGCTTCTATGAAACAAACATGTGATTTAGCAATGCAAAAAAAGTTTTTCTTCCTGATATTTATTTTGATTAGTATCATATTGTAAATGCCTTGCACAAGCAGATTACAGTTTTGAACATTCTATGTTACCTTTCCTTTTCACTTTTTCCCATTCCTAGGTTCTTCAAGTGCTACTACAAAGCTGCGGTCTTCAAAAAATGGAGAACGATAGTTAGGGTACCGAAGATCCAAGCAATCAATCAAAACAACAAATCCAAAAAACAGAGCATTATCCTTCCCCCATTATCGTTTGTACAGCCTCGCCTTACGGAATCATAGTTGGTGCTAAAAGAATGGTTCACCTTTCTGAGTAAACAAAATTGTGCAACTAGGCAGGTGTGTGTGGTACACTTGGATTGCAATTTTTGTTCTCACTATGCGATTCAGTAATCAGCACCATTTGCTTTCCTTATGTGTTGAGTTTGTTGGAGGCATGTTTGATTAACTGTCTTCATTTTTTTTTGCAGGCAGAGTTGGAAGGACCTAGGAAGTTAGTGTTACCATCATGCCAATCTATATATAGATGCTTTTGTTCAAAACTACTAGCTAGTCGTATGAATACAAAGTGATCATTTTGTATACTGAACACCTCATGTGGGTGGAAGATAGTTGACCCTAGCTTTGAAGATCCAGCAGGGTTCTCTTTTGTAAATGATAGATGGTTAACTGTACGAACCATGATGTTTTTGGACAAATTTGTATATTACTCTATTTGAATGAATTTGAACTGTGTTGAATGGATGTATTACTTGATGGATAAAATTTGTGTGTTCTAGTTGAATGAAGTTGAATCATGTTGAATGGATGCATTAATTCAATCATTTTCTACTGTAATGTGGTGCACATATGAATTAATTATTAGTTAGATCTATAATATTCTATACAAAAGTCTTACCCTCATACTATCTGTCGGCAAAAGTCTTACCTTCAGACTATCTGTCGGCAAAAGTCTTACAATTAGACTGTCTGTCGACAAAAGTCTGTCTGTCGGAAAAAGTATATCTGTCGACAAAAGTCTTATAACATGGTCAGATAATCTGTCGGCAAAAAAATTTCTGTCGGTAAATGTTTTTCCCAACAGGACTTCTTCCAACTGTTGTTTTCTGTCGGAAAAACTTTTACCAACAGATAATGCGTCGCACTACGTGGCTTTTGTCGACAGATAGACTGTTGATGAAATTGTGTCATGGTGTAGTGTCACGCACGGTTTTAAGGGCCTGTTTGGTAGAGTTTCAGATTCCAGCTTCTCCTAAAATCTGAAACTTGTAGGCTAAAATAAAATGAATTAAGTTTATATTTTTTTGTCTAAAATGTAAACAAGATGATCTATCTAAACACTCATGGTCTGTTTGGTAGAGCTCCAGATTCCAGCTTCTCCTAAAATCTGAAACTTGTGGACTAAAATAAAGTGAATTAAGTTTATATTTTTAGTCTAAAATGTAAACAAGATGATCTATCTAAACACTCTTAATGTATTCACTGCTTCAGCTTCATGAATCTGGTGAAGCTAGAATTTTCAGCTTCATCAGATTCACGAATCTAGAGAAGTTGAATCCCTGCCAAACACACCCTTAATGTACTCATAGCTTCAGCTTCACGAATCTGGTGAAGCTAAAATTTTCAGCTTTACCAGATTCACGAATTTGGAGAAGCTGAATCCGTGCCAAACACACCCTAACATTCAACTACTATAGGTTTGGGCCTTTCAGTTCTAGTACAAAAAATTGGTGTTCACAATTAGCATTTATCAATAACCAGGTACTCTTCCTCCTTATCCTTATGGAATATAGCATGGTGTATAAAATGAAACATGGATCATTTGCATAATAGACAAAGCTTATAAAATGAAAAATCAAGTCTATATGTAATGCATGAGACATATTCTTAAACTCCCCCTCAACATGTGATTCAACTTTAAGCACAAATCTGGTTTAAGTTGAGTTATTAGCAAGATTAAACTCAAGAAAGATATCAATTGAATGAACCAGAGGTAACTCAATGAAAAGACCAGAAACTCTGAACAAGGAGGAGAAGATAAGAAACTGATGCCTGGGTAGCGAAAGAGCAAAGGAAAAAGCACTCAAGATAACGCAAGATAAACCCATAAGCACCCAGAAGAAGGAAAGACTGAAATAAAATATAATACACAGCATACAAATCAGCTCCCCCTCAGAAAAGGCCGTAAGTGCATAAGACTCCAACCTCACTCCTCAAGGCAACAAATTTGGACCTATCCAAAGGCTTGGTAAAGATGTCGGCCAATTGGCGGTCACTCTCCACAAACTGAAGGACTATGTCTCCCTTCTCCACATGGTCTCTAAGGAAGTGAAATCTAACATCTATGTGCTTGGTCCGAATCTTTGCACGGGGTTCTTTGCAATGAGATAGCGTATGTTGTCACAAAAAGTGGAACACTCCTACTTCTAACCCAAAGTCCATAAGGTCGATCTCATCGAGCACTTGGTCGCAACAAGCGGCTGTGACTACGTACTCAACCTCGTGATGGTATGCGACACCATCGCTTCCTAGATGACCAAGAAACAAGATAAGTGCCAATGAATTGGCAAGAGCCAGAAGTGCTCTTCCTATCTATCCTACAGCCAGCAAAATCTGCATCAGAAAAGGCTCTAAGAGATAGGCACGAAGTGGAAGAGTACCAAATACCATAATCAATAATAGCTCGAAGATACCTGAAGATACGCTTCACCGCCTGGCAATGAGAGGCACGAGGAGATTCCTGAAACTGAGCGCACATACACATGGCAAAGTGTATGTCCGGCCGAGAAGCAGTCAGATATAAGGGAGAGCCAATCATACTCCGATACTCCTTTTAATCAAGAGGCTCACCATCCTCATCGGGCTCGAGGACAGTAGTGGTGGCCATAGGAGTCATCACAGGCTTTCCATCAGACAAATCAAACCATTTTAGAAGGTCCCAAGTGTACTTCCCTTGGTAAAAAAAGTACCCTCCAGAGTCTACTTGATTTGGAAGCCAAGAAAGTAGCTCAACTCACCCATCATACTCATTTCAAATTCTATGCTCATTACTTCAGAAAAATGAGACACAAGAAATTGAGACGAGCCACCAAAGATAATATCGTCCACATAAATCTGAACGAGAAGGAAATGAGAATCTTGGTGCCTGATGAATAGAGTTTTGTCTACTAAACCCTTTTTGAAACCATGACTAAGAAGATAGGACTTAAGCCTTTCATACTATGTTCTAGGGGTCTGCTTAAGTCTATACAAGGCTTTGGAAAGCTTGTAGACAAGGTTTGGGTTTTTGGGGTTCTTAAATCCTAGAGGTTGCTTGACATAGACCTCTTCCTCAATGAAGCTATTGACAAAAGCACTCTTGACATCCATTTGATAGAGCTTGAAGCCCTGAGATGCAGAGAATGCAAGTAGGATCCTAATTGCTTCTAGTCTAGCCATAGGGGCAAAGGTCTCCTCAAAGTCAAGACCCTCAATCTGAGTGAAGCCCTATGCAACTAGTCTAGCCTTGTTGCAAATGACAACCCCATCCTCACTCTACTTGTTTTTGAACACCCACTTGGTCCTAATGACATTATGACCAGATGGAGGCTCTACAAGATGTCGGACTTTGTTCCTCTCAAAGTTTTCAAGTTCCTCATACATAGCATTAATCCATGATTCATCGGATAAGGCATGAGCAACAAAGGCAGAGTGAAGGCAAAAAGAAGATAAACCTAATTTTAAACGAGTCACTCATTCAAATAGATCACCAATGATCTGATCAGGTGGATGACTGCGCTGAATGTGACGGGAAGGACAAGGATTAGAAGTGGCCTCTACCTCTTGAGCAGAGGAGGTAGGAGTAGAGCCACTTGCAGAGGAGCAGTCGGATGGCAAGGGCAGGTCTCCCTGAGGTGTAGAGATGGAAACAGGAGGCACCTCAGGTGTAGAGGGGACTAGAACAGGTGGAACACCATCATCTCCATCATCCTCATCCTCTACAAAGATGATCTCGGAGGGATAAGAAGAGCTTGAAATATTAGGTCTAGCTCCTGGGCTAGCCCATCAAAGGTTACGTCACAGGTCTCTATAATCCTATTCGTATTACAACTCCAGATCCTATAGCTATGAGAAGAAGAAGAGTAACCCAGAAAAATACCATCCAATGAACAAGATTCAAACTTATCTAGGTTACCAGACTTCAAAATAAAGCACTTGCAGCCAAAAACACGAAAGTGAGAAACACTGGACACTCTTCCATATCTCAACTCATAAAATGTGCGATGCAAATGTGTTCTCAAGAAAACGAGATTGGAAACATGACAAGCAGTAGCTATAGCTTCAGCCCAAAACTTCCTAGGAGTATTGTAGTCATCTAGCATCGTCCTAGCCATTTCAACCAGAGTCCTGTTCTTTCTTTCCACAACGCCATTTTGCTGTGGGGCGTAAGGAGAAGAGAACTGATGCTCTAGACCATACTCTACACAAAATATCTCAAAATAGGAATTCTTGAACTCTATGTCGTTATCACTGCGTATATCTCGTAATGCACCTAGTAGTTCAAAAGACAACCTACTAACAAATCCTTTGAAGTGAGAAAAAGTCTCATCTTTCGAGGCCAAGAAAAACACCCACGAAAACCTCAAAAAATCATCAATAATGACAAGAACATACCACTTCTCACCTGCCGACTGCACTCTAGCCAGACCAACAGTGTCCATATGCAAAAGCTATCCTGGTGCATTAGTCATCACTAGGTGACTGGAGGATGGGAAGTAGTAACCATCTTGCCATGTTGGCAGGGTGAGCAGACTAAGTTTTTGACCATTTTGAGTTTAGGCAAACCACGAATGAGATCACGACCGCTAATTCTAGTCAAATGATCAAAACCAATGTGACCAAGTCTCCTATGCCAGAAAGAAAGATCACGGGATTCGGAAGCAAACAAACAATGAAGAGATTCTCTAGAAGAAGAGAAATTATCACGAAAGACTCTCAAATCTAGAAATCCCGCAAACTAACTTTCCTGAAGAATCAAGGATTTTGCAGGCATTACTTTTGAAGCTTACCTCGAAAGAGTCATCAATAAGCTGAGAGATTGAAAGCAAGTTATAACACAGCTTACTAACCATGGCTACATCTTTAAGAATAAAATTCTCATTAATGCAAACAGTACCTTGGGCAATGACTCTACCTGAAGAAGCATCGTCAAAAGTGATCAACTCATCACCGGGGACTCAGACTAGGGAAGAGAACTACCGAGAGTCTCCAGTCATATGGCGAGAACAACTGGAGTCGACAATCCATACATTTCCCTTCACCATCCGACAAACCTGATCAAGTCAGGAGAGCAAGAAAAAATTCAGTATTGGGATAAAGTAAAGACTTGGGAACCCAATACTGAATCATACGACATCTCAAGGTACTAGTCACGGAAGACGACTAGATTCTAGTGTTTCTCTGTCGCTAAACTCTCACAGAATCAGGATAAACAAGTCAGATAGAAGTTCTAGGAGCCCTCATTGGTCTGATCCGCAGAGATGCAAAAGCTGAACCATCCAAACGAGGCTGCCTAAACCTTCTTCCTTTAAACCCTTCACGTCGCTGATATCCACCTTGATGGGAAAAATGAGTAGTATCAAGAAAACGGCGGAAAGACTAAACCTGAGCATCTCCAAGACCAAAATCCGAACGAACAGCATGAAAACCAAGTCTTGGATGGTGCCCACAAATAGGCAATTCTCTAATTTGTTTAGTAGTAGTGTGTGCTTTAGAAGCACTCGGGATGTGGGGATGACCCTAAATACTCCTAAGAGCAACAATACGCTTATCTCTCGTGGTCTTGGCATGCTTGAAATAGAAATTTACCAAGTGACCATCCTTCTTACAGAAGGTGTATGAATACTTCGTCTTACCAGAGACAAAAGTAACAAGAGAAGCACTCTTCTGCTCAGAAGTCTCATGGACAACCCCAGCAGACCGAAAAATAGTGGTACTCACCCTAGGAGCTACCACAATCTCTCCACTCTTGGATCCACACACAATGGTAGGAGAATAAGTCCTAGCGTGCTCCAAGTAGTCAAATCTTAGACCCTGATTAATCTACTGATTTTTGACTGGTCTAGAATGAGATTAAGCTTCTTCTTACCTCCTAAAAATTTTTAAGAGTGCTCATGAGGTACTCACACTCCCGAAAAAGAGAGGCACATGAAGAATAGGGGTGAGAGGAAGAAGAAGAATCGAAAAGAGAAGTAGAGACACCAGCATGTGCATTTTTCTCCCTTAGCACGGCTACCTCAATCTTGAGGGCCTTACAAGAAACGCAAGGAGCTTCTCTAAACCTATGGGCTTGATCTTCTAACTTCTTCCTAAACTCGACTTGGATTTTATCCAAATCCCCCTCAATCACAGAACAATGCAAGCAACTCTTAAGTGACTTATCTAGTAAGTCCTTGTCAAGTTTAGCACACTTGATATTTAAAGGTTCATTGCAAAGTTTTAGTTGCTTACAGCCCTCATATGAGCTGACAGGGTCCTTAGAAGCATGCATTTCAAGTTCATAATTTCTAAAAGATAGCTTCTTAAGGTGAACACTCATGGCATCTATTTCAGCAAGTAACTTAGGGCAATTATCACTTGAAGGAGTAGCATGAGCATGAAGAAAACTAGCATCTAGAGAGGAAGCATCAACAGTCCAAGTGCTAGCATTCTTCGACCTAAGACTTCCAATTTCAATTTGCACACTATCATACAAACTCCTTAGGTCGCCCCGGGCGTGGACCCCAAGAGGGCCCGTACCGGGGGCCAAACTTCTGCGGCCACCGACTCCGCCATTTCACCAAGCACGCCCAGAGTGGTGGGATCTTCATCCGGGGCAACAACGTCCGTCGCCCCTGCTTCGTCACCGGTCGCACCGATGCCGACTCCTGCGGCGTCAACTTCAACGGCGCTGACTTTCTCGGCACCACCTCCAGCGGCGCCAACTCCATTGCCGCCACCTTCATTGGCGCCCGGCTCAAGCTGCTTGCCGCCCGCGGGCTCGCCTCCGGTGGCCTCCTTGACTTCAGTGCGCCCCAAGGCGGCCTATCAAGGTGCCCTGGCCGCGCAGACATCCGCAGCGCCAATAGACGCGGCGGGGATTTCTGCTCAAGGGCAACCTGGTGGCTCCAAAGAGGCCAGAATTGACGTCACCGGTGCCAGTACTTCTGCCCAACCTGCTTCGGTTGCCCTCGCCGCCCACACCACCGGCCTGAGTGCACTGCTTGCCGAACATGGCGAAGCACTCACAGCCGCGAACGCCCTCCTCACAGCAGCCACCCAGCGCGAAGCCCAGATGTCGCAGCAGAAGGTGGCACTGCGTGAGGAGCTGGAGAAGAGGGAGGCGCTGCTAGCCCAGGTGAGGGCAACCAGGGCAGCCATGCTCGCCCGGGCGCAGGAGGCCGAGGCAGCGCAGAGGCAGGCGGTGGAGGAGCAGCGTCGCGTGCTGCACAACCTCGCGGTCATGCTCCGGCCAGCTTACCGGCGTATGGCGAGGGCCTTGGAGCCACTGGGAGTGGATCTTCGTGAACCACTCGAGCCCACAGTGATGCAGTATGCACACTGCATCACTCGGGTTGCCGCGGCGCTCTCCGGCCTACCAGCTGCCATGGCCGCCCGCTCCATCCAGGAAGGGCGGCAAGTCGCCGTGGCCACCGCGGCCTTGTGCATGCGCGCTTGCGTCTGGGTGCCCATGTCGGCGTATTTCGTCGAACAGGACCCCGACGCGGCGGTAGCGGAGCCGGAGGCCGAGGAGGATGATGGGCACATCCAAGTCGTCAACAACAGCTGATGGCTCGGGCTGCTTGTTTTGTTTTCTTTGTTTCTGCTTTGCCTTCTTGTATGCCAAAACTATCTTAGTAATTATAATGAAATTATCGTCTTCTGATTTTACCTGCATGTTTATTTGTTTGCGTTCTGATTGTATTTGCTCAACTCAACCATTGGACGACCAGCCCCAAGCCTTGCCATGATGTGAACCTAAACACTTAAGTTAGGTCGATACTTTGGCGTTCCTTGAGTGATTGCAAGCGGCTGCTATAACGCGAACAATGGTTACGTAAAACATGCAAGATGTAGACAAATAAAGTCCTAAGTCTTTGCGCAAGGTTGTCATTGACTCCTACCCTTTCGGAACTTATATCCTCATGATCTCTCAGAACCTGACCGCAGCGTCGTGCGACGAGGCAGCAGGCTCCCAGGAGCGGTATTGGGCCAGTGGTGCTCGCGGTGACATCCAGCGGTGCTTTGTAGAGCCAACCCGAGGTGTGCGAGCCGTGTTCGAGCACCGTGCCACACTCGCACTCCTGGTCGCCCGTCCTTGCGATGTAGACGCTGGGTATTTCCCTTTACCAACAAGGAGCCATCAGGTTATCAGCGCTAGTGACAACCACGCACAGCTTGACCCAACAGGGCGCAGATGTAAAGGATAAGTCGATAGTGCTAAGGCAAGCAACTTACCTTGGTCATAGGTCGCCGGGCGACCAGCCCTCAAGCTTGTCACAGGGCTGTCATGAAGGTTTATATTGGGTCAGTACTTCGGCACTTCATCTGCGATGCATGTAGTTACTGAAAACACAATGTTACGCGAGGCATGTAGGAAATATATTAGGGAATGTAAACCCCCGCACACTTGATATTTAAAACTTCATTGTCAAGTTTTAGTTGCTTACAGCCCTCACATGAGCTGACATGGTCCTTAGAAGCATGCATTTCAAGTTCATCATTTCTAAAAGACAGCTTCTTAAGGTGAACACTCATGGCATCTATTTCAGCAAGTAACTTAGGGCAATTATCACTTGAAGGAGTAGCATGAGCAAGAAGAAAACTAGCATCTAGAGAGGAAGCATCAATAGTCCGAGTGCTAGCATTCTTCGACCTAAGACTTCCAATTTCAATTTGCACACTATCATACAAACTCCTTAGGTTCTCAAGCTCTACAAGCAAAGCATCACACAAAGAGCAGTCATGTGTCGGCGTATTTCGCCGGACAGGACCCTGTCAATGGACAGGGTTGACTACTCCTAGGATGGAGGATAGGGTTCGGTAGAGGGCGTCTTCGCAGTTGGAAACCCTAATGACTCTCGCGCGAGGGATTCCGAGGATCAACAGATCAAGGAACACAGCAATGTATCGAGGTTCGGGCCCCCAAGCTGGGTAATAGCCCTACGTCCTACAAGATCTTCGTTGATGAAGTGTGGAGGCGATTACAATGGTTCTTCTAGTCTTGGGCTTGGATGAGTCCTCCTCTTTCCCATGCACCAGAGCTCCCTTATATAGAGTGGGCTGGCTCGGGCAGGTAGAAAGGTGACCTCATACTGATCTATGACCCACTAATTGCACCCATCATTGTGGTCTTATCATACTTAACCACGACTCATTTATTACACCCATCACTGTAGCCTTGTCCTTCAAACCCCATTTAATGTCGCTGCGTGGCTTTGCCCGGTCCGCCCGGGATGTGATGCTCCCACGACGAGTTTGGTGTGAGGCGTTAGAGGGATGGGCAGTCGTCGTGTCGATAGCAGAATTCCTTGCAATCAATGACCCTAACACAGCGTGTTACGGGAAGGAGACTTCGAGGCGAAGCATTCTCCTCATTCTTTTAGTTGCCTTTGTGGCCCGGCGAGCAGGGCGTGATCGCCCACCTGCTCGCTAGGGCGCCACGCGGGTCGCTCACCCAGCAAGTAGGGTGTGACCGCCCACCTGCTCGCCTGGGCGCCACACAGGCCGCTCGCCCGGTAAGCAGGGCGTGACCGCCCACCTGCTCGCCAGGCTGCCATTTGGGCCAACTGATCTGCGGCGGAGAGGGTACTTCGGTGCAAAGTACAACGACAGTAGCCCCCGGGTTTGTCCTAGAATGCACGCCAGTTCCTTTTTAGCCCTCATTTAATATCGGTGCGTTCCTGGAGGCGATTACAATGGTTCTTCTAGTGTTGAGCTTGGATGAATCCTCCTCTTTCCCATGCACCAGAGCTCCTTATATAAAGTGGGCTGGCTCGGGCAGGTAGGAAGGTGACCTCATACTAATCTATGACCCACTAATTGCACCCATCATTGTGGTCTTATCATACTGAACCACGACTCATTTATTACACCCATCACTGTAGCCTTGTCCTTCAAACCCCATTTAATGCCGCTGCGTTGCTTCGCCCAGTCCACCCGGGATGTGATGCTCTTGCGACTGGTTTGGTATGAGGCGTCAGAGGGATGGGCCGTCGTTGTGTCGATAGGAGAATTTCTTGCAATCAATGGCCCTGACACCAAAATGGAGAAGAGACACTATCTGAAATTTTCACTCTGGCCAGAGCGTCATACTACCGTCCATGGTAGACTGGTGCTACCACCCGGAGGCCAGTAGCATTGCCCTACTGCCAATCTAGAAAACGCCTCTCTCTAGAATTTTCACACCGCCCATAGGTCCGGTGCTACCCCCTGTGCTAGATCGGTAGGATCACCCTTGCTGGGCATCACTCCAAAATGCTTCAAATTTTGAATTAAACTTCAAATCTCCCTCAAACTCAAACACTACTAGCTTAAACAATGTCAATAACTCATTACAAACATAGGCAGACCACCACATAGTCTTTCAATCTACCTCTTGATGAGTATATTAACAAACACCCAAAAGGCATAAAAATTTTGAGTTTGTGAAGAGAAGAGAATGAAGTAATTAGGATGAAAAGCCAAACTTGGTCCAGAGAGAAGAAGAAAATAGGGACATGACCAAGTTGACAAGAAGGATTTTTGAGCAAAACCAAAGAAAGAGCAAGTTTTCCACAAAAGCTCTAAAAGTCCAATAAAAATTCACAAGAACTCACATACACTTATGATTTAAGATAGTTATTAAGTTTTCAACAAAATCATAAGATTCAAAATACAATTCCACTTTGTTAATGTTGCCTTCTCTACACCGTCTCCCCTTTTTGGCAATATAGGCATCAAGATTTCTATGTTTTCTGCCCTTTGGCTCGCATGGATCTATGAAATGCATCTAAAGAGCTTTGTAGATTATTTAAGTGATCATAATGACAAGATATGACATAAAGCTAGACAATTGTGGATTATGCTAAACTAAGATATGTCCAAGTGCAAATAATAAATTTTGCTAATAAGCTTAGTTTTGAATGTGTCATTTTTAGAAAGATTTAACAAGTATAGTACTTAGCATTAGTTTCAAAACTAGAAGCAAAGCCGCTCAAAAGATCAATAGAAAACCTAGAGTTCAATCTACTCAACACTTTGGGGAATCTAGAAGTGCATACAAGGTCCTTCGAGCGCATTTTTCATTTGATGGAAATTTTTCTTTATGATCTCAAAAGACATAGCAGGGTGCAATTGTTTGACATTATTTGCATTCTTGACCCACATATGTGTTTTTTTATTTGTATTTTCAAGTGTAATTGACTCAAACCATTGTCAACCATCTCAAGAAGAACTCTTAAGAGTATGGTCTTGGTCATACACGATACATTCCAAGTTTATTCCATGTGCAACGGGAGGCAATCTCATGAATGCAAGGTGTTAAGATCAAATTTCACAAAAGTAGTCAATTTTTTATTTTAGCACATTGAGCGTGTGAAGGGCTTAGGTATGGATCAAATTAGTTTCACCCAAGTTGCCATAGGGACTCCAAAGAACTCAAAAATTTCACAAATAGTGCCATATACACCTAGAGATGAAACATAGCAAGTAAAAGCAACATGTTTCATCAAGTTTTCATGTAAAGCATTACTTTTCAAGTATTGACATGCTTAGCAAGATGAAGCAAAATGAACTTAGACATACCGAAGCTAGCAGTTTTCTTCATAAAGGTAGCAAGGTGCATAGCATGAAAGATAAATCATTTGCATAATAGACAAAGCTCATAAAACAGAAAATAAAGTCTATATGTAATGCATGAAGTAGATTCATAAAACTCCCCCTCAACAAGTGAATTAATTTTAAGCACAAATTTGGTTCAAATTGAGTTATTAGTGAAATCAAGCTGAAGGAAGGTCCAAAAGAACTCAATTAAAACCAGAAACACAGAATGAAGAGAATAAGTTGAGAAACTACAAACTAGGTGTCTATAGAGCAAAGAAAAGATAGTAGAGAATACTACGACTCAGACTCGCTCTCATCTTCCCCAATAGTTAACATAGGGAAGCTGACTCTAGATCCCAAGCTAAGGAGTGCACATAGACTCTATCTACCTAGGGGCCCAACACCTACTAGACTTATAAAACTGTGAGGGAACTCAACCTATAGAGAAGAGAGAACAACAATTATGCATGATACAACCTATAGCACAAGATGAGAGGTCCGCGCAAAGCATACTAGAAGTCTAAGTGATGTGAACTCAAAACAGGAAAATAAGCCCTTAAACACCTAGAATAAGCAAAAGAAAGGAAATACTAGAAGAAAATAAATAATACATAATGTACAGACCAGCTCCCCCTCATGATAAGCCGTAAGGGCACACAACTCCAAGCTCTTCTCTCAAAGACACAAACCTAGAGCTATGCAAAGGATTGGTAAAGATATCAGCAATTTGGTGGTCACTCTCTACAAACTAAAGCACTATATCTCCCTTCTCCATATGGTCTCTAAGGAAGTGATATCTAACATCAATGTGCTTGGTCCGGGAGTGCTACACTGGGTTTTTGGCAATGCAAATAGCAGAAGTGTAGTCATAGAAAAGTGAAACACTCTCTATCTCTAATCTAAAATCCCACAAGGTCGATCTCATCCAAAGAACCTGACTATGTCAACTAGTTGCAGCGACATACTCGACCTCAGTAGTAGACTGTGCAACTCCGGATTACTTCCTAGATGACCTAGAAACAAGAGAATTACCAATGTATTGAAAAGTGCTAGAAGTGCTCTTCCCATCTATCCTATAGCCAACAAAGTCTGCATCGAAAAAAGCTCTAAGAGATAGACAAGAAGAGGAAGAGTACAAAATACCAAAATCAATGGTAGCTTGAAGGTACCTGAAGATGCGCTTCACCGCCTGACTTTGAGAGGCTTGAGAAGAAGACTGAAATCGAGTGCACAAATGTACAGCAAAATGTATGTCCAACCTCGTGGCAGTGAGATATAGGAAGGAATTGATCATGCTCCGAAACACCTTATAATCAGCAGGCTCACCATCCTCATCAGGCTCAAGAATAGCAGTGGTGGCTATAGGAGTTATCACTGGCTTCCCATCAGACATATCAAAGCGTCTCAGGAGGTCTCGAGTGTACTTGCCTTGATGCAAGAAGGTACCCTCCGAGTCTTCTTGATTTGGAAGCCAAGGAAGTAGCTCAACTCATCCATCATACTCATCTTAAACCAATAAAGATAATATTGTCCACATAAATATAGATGAGGAGAAAATAAGAATCATTGTATCTAATGAATAGAGTCTTGTCTACTATACCCATCTTAAAACCATGACTATGGATAAAGGACTTAAGCCTCTCATACCAAGCTCTATATAAAGCTTTGGAAAGCTTGAAGACTTGGTTTGGGTATTTGGGGTTCTCAAATCATGGAGGTTGCAAGACATACACCTCTTCCTCAATGTATCTGTTGAGGAATGCACTCTTGACATCCATTTGATAAAGCTTAAAGCCCTTAAATGCCGAGAATGCAAGCAAAATCCTAATAGCCTCAACTCTAACTACAGGGGTAAAGGTCTCCTCAAAGTCAAGACACTCAACCTCAGTAAAGCCTTATGCAACTAGTTTAGCCTTGTTTCTAATGATAACCCCATCCTCACTCTACTTGTTCTTGAATACCCAAATAGTCCCAATGACATTATGACTAGATGGGAGCTTGACAAGCTGCCATACCTTGTTTGTCTTGATGTTCTTAAGTTCCTCATGCATCGCATTAATCCATGACTCATCGGTTAATACATGAGAAACATCCTTCAGCTCAAAAGAGGCAACAAAGGCTTAGTGGAGGCAGAAGCTGAACAAACTTGATTTTGAGCGAGTGATACGCTCAAATAGATCGTCAATAATCTGATCAGGTGGATGATCTTTTTTAATATGGTGGGGAGGTCTAGAAGTTGAAATGGCATGTACCGCTTCAACAAAAGAGGCAGGAACAGAGCCACTCGCTGAAGGAGAGTCTGAAGGTAAGGGTTGGTCTCCTTGAGGTACAGAAATAGAAACCGGAGGCACCTCAGGTGTAGAGGGGATTAGATTAGATGGAATACCATCATCTCCATCATCCTCATCCTCTACAAAGATGGTCTCCGAGAGAGAAGAAGAGCCTTATATATTAGGTCTAGTTTCTGGGCTAGCCTCATCAAAGGTCACATTACAGGTCTCTATGATCCTATTCATATCACAACTCCAGACCCTATAGGTACGAGAAGAAGTCGAGTAATCTTGAAAAATACCATTGGAAGAACGAGACTCAAACTTATCTAGATTACCATACTTTAAGATGAAACACTTGCAATCAAACATACGAAAATAAAAAACACTGGGCTTTCACCTATACCTCAACTCGTAAGACATGTGATGCAAACGTGCTCTCAAGAAAACTCGATTAGACACATGGCAAACAGTACCTATAGCCTCAGCCCAAAACTTCCTAGGAGTACTGTACTCGTCTAGCATCGTCCTAGCCATGTAGCATCGTCCTAGCCATGTAACTTCCTTGGAGTACTGTACTCGTCTAGCGCCGCATCTGTTGCCCCGCTCCTCACCGACCGAGTCACCGCCGTCATCCCTCGCGAGCTCGCCAAAGTTTCTTGCTGCCCGAGCACCTTCCGCCGCCTTGATCATCGTCTCTGATGGGTCTCCGCCATCGCCGTTGGCACGGTTGAACTCCCCGCATCGTTCTCTTCTGGATCCACCCCGAGCCATGCTCGATCCGGTGATGTTTCGCCGCGTTGTGGTTCGCCTTCCTCGTTGTCGGCGGAATAGCGCCGCCCCTCGCCGTCGACCTTAGCCGTGAGTTCTCGGCTGTCCGATTGTCCGCCAAGGCCCTAGATCGTGCCGCATCGCTCGCACCGCATCCTCACCACCCCAACCGTTCGATCTGCACCACGCGGCCGATGTGCGACGCGCGTCCCGCCGTGTGAGCTGCCGCGTGGTGCCACATGCTAGCCACGTCTGTGCCACCGCAGACCTCGAGCCCGCGCGGCAGCCGATCTGGCCATGCTGCGTCAACGCGCTGTAGCCGTCGCGTCACCAGCCACGTGGCTGCCAAGCCGGTGCCACCTTAGCCTTAGCTACCGCGTCAACTGCCACCTTAGCTGGTCCGCTGCGTCACCCTGTCGTCTCCTCGGTGGTCTCGGTTCACCGTGAACCGTGTCACTGACACATGGGCCCCATGTGTCAGAGACAATTCTTTTCCTATTTATTTAATTTCCAGAAAACCCAAAAATTCCAGCCAATCTCGTGTTGCCACGTGTCACCCTTTGATTTTTCTCTGAATTTAATCTTCCAGGAGCTCGTTATCCTTCATCCGAACTCCGATTGGAGTGATTCAAATTTTTAAATTTTTGTAAAATTGAGCTCTACCTTTCAGAGCTATTTATTTTCAATTTTGAGCTTGTTTGTGTCTCTGTTTTGTGTTTATTTGGTTTCGTTGCTTTTTTTTCCGTAGACACGAATCCCGAAGGAGTGAACGGAGACTTTGAAGACCAAGATTCAGTGTTTGATTAGCAAGGCAAGTCGTAAACTTTGACCATATTGAACCTATGCTTGCAAAGTTGTTTTGTACAATTGCATGCTATTTGTGTATCACTACTAGCTTATGGGAGTAGCTATTCACCTGATTGACATTATGCCACCTTGATTATTGAAATGCCATATCCCATTGTTAACCTTAGGTTGGGACATTATTAGTTGGACATAATCATAGTACCAACATGGGGTTATCGTAGCTATGCTTAGCCATGCTTAGTTGTCCGATGGGATTTATATCACCTGTGAACTAATGTTAATCTTGACTTAATAAGATATTGAATTGTGGCTGTTGACCACTGTTGTAAAACTTGTTGTACCATGGCAGGGGATGCCATTGGTCTTGGTTGAACCAAATGTTTTTCCCTCAGGCAAGTGATCATGCAGTAAAGGGGGTGCTGTCTAGCACATTGGGATGTGGCTGTCTTGCCTGAGACAACTTAAGGACTTAATCTTGTGCGCCATTGAACTGGGCCTAACCGTGCAACCACAAATCTAGTATGGGACAGACCTAGCTGATTAATTTGCAATGTCTAGTCTTGAGTACTGCCAGGTGTTGGTGTGGGTTCCGAGATGGACGGGTAGACTCACATGGCTCAAGAGGGGGCCCCGAGGGACGAAACCTTAGAGGGCAGTACCGAGTTTAGACATGCATTGTAAAGGCTTTGTAGTGATCTCTCTGCCGACACACCAAAGGAAGTGTGTTCGTAGCGCTTGGCACTAAGGGATGATCATGTCTTGTTGGTAAAGCTGTACAACCTCTGCAGAGTGTAAAACTATTTGAATAGCCATGTCCGCGGTCATGGACAAGCCCGAGGATTTCACACGGGGTATAGAGTGTTTATTGAAATGTGGAATTGTTGGGAAGTGAACGGGGAGTTCACTGTTGTTTTGTTGTCTCAAGCTATACTGTTGAATTTGGTGGTTGATACTTGTTTCGAATGATGTAGGGTGATGCCTCGCCATTCTATTCATGTTGTCTACCAGTGATTTACCAGTTATTTATTATTGTTTTTATCAATTTGCCTTCAATCTATTTATTGTATTTAAATTCAAGTTATTGCTTTCTGCAAATGAACCATATGACTATCCTTTGTCAAGCCGTGCATGAATATATTGCAGCATTTCCCTACGGCTTGCTGAGTACGTTTGTACTCAAGGCTTTATGCCCTTGTTGTTCAGTTGCTGAGGAAGGACCATGTAGTGAATATCAAGAGGAGGAAAGCTATGAAGACTACGTCGACTAGGAAGGTGTTTCCCCAAACGATTGCCTGTAGCATGTCGAATGGCTCAAGTTATCTTATTTCCGCTGTAACAGTTTTATTTGTTTCTTAAGCCATGAGGCATTGGTGTATGAACCTTGACCATAAGGTCATTTGCTTTATTCAATAATAATTTGCTTCTTCTTATTTATTTCGATGTATGGAATGATATGTCATCTATGTTTCCACTGTGCGCACTAGCGTGATCCTGGACTAGTGCAGTATACACAGAGGGTTTCGGATTTGCATATCCGGGTCCCGACAAGCCATCTCAACCAAGATCCTGTTCTTCCTTTCTACTATGTCATTTTGCTGAGGGACATATGGAGAGGATAATTGATGCTCTATGCCTAACTCCTCACAGAAAGTCTCAAGGTAGGAATTATTGAACTCCGTGCCATTTTAACTGCAAATAGCCTGTAAAGCACTAGGAAGCTCAACAGACAACCTACAGACTAAACATTCAAAATAGGTAAAATACTCATCCTTCAAGGCCATGGAAAACACCCAGGAATACCTAAAAAAATCATCAACTATGACAAGAACATACAGTTCCCACCTACTGACTACACTCTAGTTGGACCAATAGTGTCCATATGTAACAGCTATCCTGGTGCATCAGTCATCACAACAGTGACTAGGGGATGAGAAGTAGCAACCATCATGCCATGTCGGTTAGGAGAGCAAACTAAGTTTTTGATAATATTGAGTTTAGGCAAACCATGAATGAGATCATGGTTGCTAACTTTGGTCAAATGATCGAAGTCAATGTGACCAAGTGAACGATCGAGATGGCGATCAGAGGAGGGTGAATGATTGTAAAATAAAATTTACCCACTCAAAACAATCCAGCCAATATCTTCACATCAAAAAGATGAAGCGAAGAAAGCGAAAATCCAAAAATTCTTAGCAGTGGTCGGCACTACCATAAACCTGGCACTACCGGGGTACTGTAACGGTAGTGCTGGGTCACTATAGCTGCAGTAAAATAAGCCCGATGAACAGTAATTTTAGCCTAAGTTCAAAAGGAAAAATCTTGAAATCTTTTAATCGGCTGGTTCAAACTCAATAAAAATTTGTGGACACCTTCCTAAGGATTCAGAAACATATTCCATCATTCAATTACATGAATCGACGTCAAAGTTCTGACCTTTTTCAAATTTACGGAAAGGGTGCACAAAACGGATTCAAAAACAAAAACTTGGCTCTCATCTAGCTCGTGGGTTCTTGATGATCAAGATGATCCAAGATGCCTTCCCACATGTCATAGCAAGCTACAACACAAGATAACAACACCCAAAACCCAATCTTTCAAGAATCATCCTCTCAAGAACAAAATATCGGTTTCTTGCAAGAAAAACACACGACATGCCTAGATGATTGGGATATGGTCTAAAGAAGACTCATCCATCAATCATTCATCCTCAGCAAAAGATCCAAAAGCATTTAGAAGGAGGGAAGTTAAATCCAACTCGCATGAATGTAAATTGCATAAATGTAAATTGCAGAATCTAAAGAAATAATGTAAATGCAATAAGTAAATTCAGAATTTAGAGGAAGTTAGACTTTCATTTCTGGAAGGGAGGTTTACAAAGCCTCACAAACAAGTGGGCAAAGCTCAAAGGATCACAAAAACCTCAAAACCTTCTTCTAAGGAAAGAAGGCAACCCCTTCACCCCTATTTATACTACTCTTGGGCCACCTACCATCCTTGGATGAGCCCCTCAACCCTAGAGTACTCATTAAAGGCTAGGATCAATCCACTCACACAGCCATGCAAGGGCTAACCCAAAACCCACACGCATAATGGGTTTTCTTGCATGGTTTTCAAAACATACTACCTAGACCCGCTAACCTATCAACTAGACTGCGATCCAACAGCCCTCATTGATCCACATGGCGTCTAGTTAGCATCAGCTCCTTTCCTTGTCTTCTAGGCTTGCCCCAAACTTCGTCTCTGAGCATCTTCCAGCGATCCTCGACCGTTAGGACCTCTGACACTCCTCGCCTACTTCCAGTTATCCTTCGCCTCACCATGACCTAGCACCGTCATCCTACAAACATCAAAGACATGGAAAATCCATCACGTAGCAATGTCCAAGTAAATCTTACTCAAATTAATAATTTAAATTTTTGATTTTGCTCAAGGGTCGGCACTACCGCTTCCTTGGGCTGGTCTTGCTTTTCAAGACACTCTCTTTCCCACGAGGCCGGTAGTGCCGCTCCAATGAAAAACCTCGGGAAACTCCACTCTGGAAAATAAGTACCACTCCAACAAGCCGGTACTACCACTTTGGCCGACACTATCGCCCCCATGGCTAGTAGTGCCGCTCTAGACAGATTTAGCCCAAATTGATTCAAATTGCAAAACCAATTCAAATAAAAAACAAGCTCAAGCACTTTGTACTTTAAACACAGTCAATAATTCATCACCATCAAGGTTAGACATCCACATGGTCTTTCTCCAAGGCTCCTATGCCAAAAGGAGAGATCACGGGACTCAAAAGCAATCAAACAACGATGAGAGTCTCCCAAAGAAGCAGAAAAATTAGCATGAAAGACTCTCTGAAGTCTAGAAATCCTGCAAACTAACTCTCCTCATGAATCAAGGATTCTACAGGCACTACTCTTAAAGCTTACGTTGAAAGAGTCATCGATAAGTTGAGGAACAGAGAGCAAATTGTATTGAGGCTTACTCACTAAGGCTACATTCTTAAGAATGAAATTCTCATTAATGCAAATAGTACCTTTGGCAATGACTCTACCTGAAGAACACTACTACAGAACTAACATTCGGTACCGGTTAAAAACAGCCTTTAGTACCGATTTTTGAGTGGGTACAAGCCATCCGGGATCGATCTTTGAAGGACATCGCCCCAGTTCCTCACCGTCTTGATAGAGTATCGAGACGGTTGGAAATCTGCGTGGCGCGCATCGTGAGCCCCTGAGGCCCTTATTAGTACCGGTTGGTGTCTCCAACCGGTACTGATGAGACCCTCATCAGTACCGGTTGGTTTCTCCAACCGGTACTGATGTGTTGTGTATATATAATTAATATATATATGTGTGTGTGTCCACTAGCTATTATATATGTGTGTGTGTTAAATCACAACTAATTAAAGCACATAAAATCAATCATGCACATCTGACTGATAATTAAATCACTGAACATTCATTAACAAATTTAATTACAACTAATGTATTACAATATGTACACATATTAGTTCTTCTGTTCATCGATCGGGATCACAGAATATTCATTAACAACTTTAATTACAATTTTAGTCTTTCTTTTCCTTCTGTTCATTGGGATCTTTTGCGTGCATCGCTATTGCTAGCCATCGACCCTGACAGTTCACCGGTCCTTATCAAAGGGCCCAACCTATTTACATTTGGTTCATGAAACTCGCCATTCGGATTTATGACCTCATTGTAAATGAAGCCGACGAGTTGTTCTTGGATTGCTCTCACTCGCGTCGGCGAGAGTTCCGATCCTTGTTCTGCCAAATATTGAGGCACCTGTCATTAAGTCATTAACTAATCAATCCTTGAATTTGTACAAGATATAAGGAGTACCTAGACATCATTAAAGCTAGTAATTATATTTACTCACCCCCTTGTCGCCTTTTAGCATGCAGTTAGCGGCTCCGGTTTGGGTGTTCATAAACTCACATACATAGTAGCCGCATAAATTGTTGTCAGGCGGCTGTCTCAAGATCTGTAGTGAAAAAAGTTGAAAGCGTGAAATAGATGCAAGGAAATTAAATTAACTAACTAAAAAGCTAACATTATGATATACGTACTTGAGATGCAATTGTAATATCAAATTTCTCCTTGAATACGCCCTTGTTTTTAGCACGGAACCGTGCGAATGCACTACACGTGTGATTACGAATTGTACATGATTAGAATTTGTTTCAAATGGAAGGAAATAGAACTAGTACAAAATGGAAGGAACAAGAATTAATACCGGTTGAGCATATCGATAAAGTTTTGAAACTTTTTAACTAGTTTCCTTTTCGAGTCCATAACTGTGATCAGGCTACGATCTAGCTCGATCATAAGAAGAATCCAGTAAAAACTGTACATATATATGTCAACGTAGATAACTAATTAGTTCTAACATTGTGTTATGAAAAAGGAGTAGAACGAGGCGGTTCGAAAACACGTACTCAAATGCATAGGGTACATATATCTTTGACTTATATTTTTGTCCCATTAGCGCATTGTATATGTTAATCTCTGTTTTGCTTGGGTAGTCTATAATAGTTGTCGTTGATAATTACTGGGTCCATGAAGCCTATGTCAAAAATACGATCCCTTCGGCATCTTTGTATATCCATTCTACATAAGAAGAAATTAGTTAGACTTGCAAGTTAGTATAATACAAGGGCGCGCATGATGGTTTTTTGTAAATAAGACACTTACAGAGTCCAGCAACTCAGCATGGTCGCGGTGAGGGAGTCTATCTGGTATAGATCATACATGACGTTCCATTCGACATAAAATTCACCATCCCCATGGAAAAAATCTTATTCCTTGTACTTGACAGTGAACAAATCTAGACCATGCTTGGTCGCGATCAAGTACCATTCATGGAATTGCCGCATCTTTGTTGATAGCTGGAGAAGCTCCTCCCGCCTGACCAATGATGCGCCCAGTGTAAATGGCTATCTTACTTTGCCGTGCCTAATACTTGATCTGCATCAAGTCCAGTTTCATCGAGGAATTTTAGCATATCCTTGGCCTTCTCCTCAGCTGACATCCTCTGCTCTGATTTTTTCTTCTTGTGGCATTCCTTAGTCAATGTGCACTTGTAGTTTGATAGGTGAGGCATTTCTTTTTGATCCTTCAAATTTTTAATAGTCCTTAAGCCTTTGTGAAATTCTTCCTGCTAGGTTGAACCTTCTTCTCTGGTGACTTGGGTTTAAAAAATTTAGTTACCTTGCCTTGTACTATCTTCTTGGTCTCCTCGTTGGTCATATCATACGCCCGCTTCGGAAGTGGAGCCAGCTTCTTGGATTGGGTGGAGTACCCCGTCTTCTTGGGAGCTACTGGCCGAGCTGGCTTGTTTGTCTTGGTCAGCGCCTTCTTAGGAGGGGACGGGCTTCTTCTAGGGCTTATGTATGCGGGAGGTGGTGTAGGAGTTGGGCTTCTTCGCGGAGAGGACATGTTCATGTTATCTCGAAAAATTATGTACCGTTTGCGCCATAGGATGAAATCGTGTATCGCCTCTCCTAGCTTCATAGTCCCATCACCTCCGGGAATTTCGAGGTCAAGGTCCTCGTACCCTAGGCAAACATCCTACACCGAGACTTTGGAGTAGCCTGACAATATCTGTTGGCCATGGATGAGCTGCTTCGGCTCCACTGGGTGAGCCATGCTGTGGGTCGCCTTGAAGGAGAGGTTCCGCGCTTGGAAATGCAGCTCATAAGGTGCTCGCTGCCTGATGTCGTCTACAGGATAGTGGTCCAAGTCCGCTTTGAGTAGCCCACCAGAAGCATAGCTGCTCCGCTGCACGGAGGGGCTGATGATATTAGGATTACTTGGAAGTTCCTGGCCTGTCTCCCGCTGTTGGCTTAAGGCTAACTGCACCTCTCTTCGGATCTCTTCTTGCATTCCCTACTGTGTTTGATTCAGGTGTTCTTCAAGTTTACTGAGCTGTTGTGTTTGTCGAGCTTTGATTCTCACCCGACTCCTATAGGTCTCGGCGTCTTGAGAGAAACCAACCTTCCACGGAACTACGCTAACGCCTCGTGTACGTCCAGAGTGTTCTGCATTTTGTTGGGCCCTTATTAGCTCATCGTTCTCTCTATTTGGCACAAAGGTGCCCTAAGAAGACTCCTCGATCGACTGTACACGCCTTCTGGCCACATCTCGCAGCACCTCTCCAAACACCGCTTTGCCTTTATCGTCAAGGGCACCGCCGTGAGCATAGAACCAATGCCTTGCTCTGTCGGGCCATTCCATTGTTGCGGGTGTGACACCCTTCACTAGCAGGTCCTGTTCCCTCTTCTCCCATTTGGGTATTGCTTGGTGGAAACCACCAGGGCCAAGTCGGTGGTGGTAATTCTTCTTCTGTGCATTCAGTTTGTTCTTCTCACTCAAACTTTGACCTTCATCCGAAGTCTTGTAGTTCACGAACGCATCCCAATGATTCTACAACTTTGGGTACTTGTTGAAGTCGGGCGTTCGATTCTTCTTGATATACACCGTGTTCAACTTCTTTTTATAAGTCTGGAATGCGATGGCCATCTTCTTCAGAGTGTAACTCTTTACCTTCTCTTCGGTCCCCTGGGGGAAGGTGAATGTCTCCTTCATATCGTTCCAAAGCATGTTCTTCGTATTTGCAGGGACCTGATCCCATTTCGCTATACTAATAGTCACGTGGTCCCTAACGTGGACGTCACATGCCGAACTGAATGGCCTAAGTGCCCCCAAGGGTGCAAGAGGTTGGCCATTCTCGCTGACTTCGGTGATAACGTGTCTTGCCTTCAACTTCTTGCTTGGACCTCACTGACGTGATTGCCTACTTGGTTGACCGATCTGAAAGCATGGTACAATCATGAATGGGTCAGAATGTTGGCTTAGCATGATAGTGGAACCAACAATCATGAACCGGACTTATTGTTACCTCGCCAGCCTCATTGTGCTCTGCGGCCTTGTCGGCCTCGATGGCCTCGGCGGCCACGGGTTGATCCACGAGGGCAGGTTCAGGCTCCCCCGCCTCATGACCATCATCTCCCGCAATCAAACTTCTCATAAATTCTTCTTGATCAAATCCTTCGCCTGCCATCGTTGTTTCTTAGGCTAGAAGAAGGCACTAAAAATTAACAAAAATAGATCAACGAAAGGTCAAATACTATCGACAAGTAAAGATCACGTTTCATGTAAAGCTGATGGTGGGGAAGAAGAGGTAAAGAGGACAAGGTTCCTAATTCAAGGGAAAATCATCAATTGTTGGGTCAAGTCAATACGATTAGGGTTCTATTCTAGTAGATGTATGGACCACACCAACCTCTTTTTCTAGCCGTAATCGATAAGAAGGAAATATCAAGCGGCCCAAAATGGTAAGGTTTTCTTTTCAAAGAAAAAGGAATGGGATGGGGTATGAATCCTTAACTACAAAAGTAAGCACCTCTCCTAACTAATTAGTTAGTATCACCACTTTTCTTCAAATGGTTTTATCTTTGCGGTATGTGCTTACATTAAGATCCATCAGAGGGATGCACATATAGCTATGTTATTAGTAAACAAATTCTCTGAAAAAACACCTAATATTCCACAAAAGGCGACGCCGAAGATGTTCTTAAGTTAAGTCGGCCAAATACTATCGACAAGTATATATTTGACATTTCATATATACTTATACATTTCACATGATACATATTCATTTGACATTTCACATATACTTACACATTTCACATGATACATCCATATTAGCAAAAAGACTAACTTACTTTTTTATTCGCAAATACATCCATATTAACAAACTCACTCATTTACTCACAAAAAATACATCCATATTCGCAAATACATCCATATTAACAAAAATACATCCATATTCGCAAATACATCCATATTAACAAAAAATACATCCTTACTTTTTTATTCGCAAATACATCCATATTAACAAACTCACTCATTTACTCACAAAAAATAGATCCATGTTCACAAATACATCCATATTAACAAAAAATACATCCTTACTTTTTTATTCGCAAATACATCCATATTAACAAACTCACTCATTTACTCACAAAAAATACATCCATATTCGCAAATACATCCATATTAATAAAAAATACATCCATATTAACAAAAAATACATGATGTTACATAAAAAAGTTTAGTGACTGAATAGTATTAATGAGACTTCATTAACCCTCCTTCCAATTAATTCAGTTTGATGACCATAGCGGCAATTTGGAAGGACGATCAACAAAGCAGTATCGCCACAAGATGTCAAAATTTTATATAACTACGCACATAACATAAGTACTTGAATATGAGTTGACATTTGATTAATGATAGCTAATAAAAAAACTATATGACCAGAATGCTATACATTAGTGAAGAAAATAAAAGAAAAATAAGCAGTTCATGTAGCTAGTCATTTCTCTATTATTTCATTTTAGTGGATCAACAGTTCAACACATTAGTTTGCATAAAATGGACCTTAATTGTTCTTTTTATGTAATCAGTCATAACCTTTATCTTGCAAATAGGATCAGCTATTTGTTCCTAAATGCATCCAATCCATTGTGATCTGTACTATCAGGTCATATTTTGCTAATAACGTGTTCAGGCCAATGAGATAGAAAAGAGATAACAATTATGTGGAACACCTACTTTTCACAATCTAGCACTGCACAAATATCATCATTCATCAATAAGGCACTAGAACAGATGCTCTTCTTCTATTAAGGAAACATGCTAACATATTAGACAGGTTATCACATTTCTCATCCTAAATACAACCAACAACAAAGTGATGCAACCGAAATCAAATATGCAGACTATACACATTGCAGTTCAACGACACCAGCTTCAAAGCACCGTTAGGGAGAACATGACAGAACTAGCTTCTTGTTCTTAACAGATTGCACGATGAAAAAGAACTCACTGTTCGGGAGAACTTGACATGCTTGAATTAATATCATTCATGCCATTCAGTTTTCTACAATATTACTTCGAAACCCTATTCCATATATCAATATTTACGCATACACCTACATACCCAATTCTCAGCAATGTATATCAATATTTACGCACTAATTTTGCAAGACTTGAAGCTTCAGTTAGACATCGGAACAAGGGGGCACCACCAAACCCTATCCATGATCGGCTGATCCCATGCTCGGTGATTACACATAGGCGCAAGAGGAGCAACTGACTACTATAAAGCAATCTCACGAGCAACCACGATACCCCACCGATTATACCATGGAGAAGGGCACAGTGGGGGGCGTCGCCGTGGAGAGGTTACAGAGGGAGAAGAGCACTGAATGTGGGTCACGCTGGTGGGAGGAGGACTGCTGGTGGGGGCGGTGGCGTCGGTGGGAGCGGACTGCTGGTGGGGGCAGCGGCGCCGGTGGGAGCGGACTGCTGTGCGAACGAGCGGGAGGAGTGAAATTGGGGAAGATTTGAGAGCGGGTGCAGGAAATTGGGGAAGAGGAGGCGGCGGGAGAGATTTATATGTGCTCCATCAGTCCTGTTTGGTATCTTCAACCGGGACTGATGTCTCACATCAGTACCGGTTGGATATACCAACTGGGACTGATGACTCACATCAGTCCCTGTTGGATACACCAACCGAGACTGAATCCCTAGCTTATGCGGAAGCCCTAGGCACCATTAGTACCGGTTGGTGTATCCAACCGGTACTGATGTGAAGAATCAGTCCCGGTTGAATACATCAACCGGTACTGATTAAAATTATTTTCTAGCAATCTAATATAAATTAAAATTCATATAGTCTTTACAATATTATTTTCCAACCATCTAATATAAATTAAAATTATAGAAAATTATAAGAAATAAAGTAATTTTTGCACTCTTATAATTCCATTGAAAATTTTCACCTTGTTATATAAATTCAATTATTGCTTCTTTGCTTAATAACAAATAATTAATAAATCATACTTATTCCACACTAAAATGATTTTAAAAAATAAAATAAGATTACTAGTCATTTATAAATTCCTTTTATAGTTTCTACAATTCAACAATAATATTAAAATTTATATATTCTTTAGAATATTATTTTCTAAACATCTAATATAAATTAACATTTACTACCATTTCATAGAAGACGAAATGCGAAGTATAATTGTTGTGTTTTTACTTGACTCGACTCCAGTTCCAAATGTAAATAGTCCTATAATACGTGTGCCAAATATTATTGCTTCTTTGCTTAATAAAAATAGTAAATCATTCTTATTCCACACTAAAATAATTTTCAAAAAATAAAATAAGGTTATTAATCCACAACTAGTATGTTAGTAGTCTATTATACCAAAAGAAAGCAAAGCGATCCATCCACGGACACAGGGCATCAATTTAGACCTTCCATGAGCTACCCATAAATTGGCATTCATATATATATATATATATATATATGATGCATGCAAATTGTACAGGTAATACTCAATAATGAATTGTTGTTGTCACTGTAGAATTTGAACAGAAAATACGGAGCAACAGGAGAACCACTAGAGGGATGAGAAACTAGTATGTTAGTAGTCTATTACACCAAAAGAAAGCAAAGCAATCCATCCACAGACACAAGGCATCAATTTAGACCTTCCATGTGAACCAAGCACGTCGCCTCGTGGCTCTGCCTCTCAGTGTACCGGACGCTCTCCTGGCAGCCATGCTTCTTGAACTTACAGGGGCTGGTCAAGCCAGCCAGGACCTTCTCCAATGGCCGGCACCTGATGTCGCTGATGGGCTCGCCACAGCTGAAGCATGTCTAGTTCCTACACTGATCATTAAGACAAGAGATAATGCTAATTAGCAGAGTGATTAATTGTGCTGGTGTATGAACAAAGTGTAAGTACCTCCATGCTTGTATGTTGCAGCAATCAAGACACTACAGTTTATGATGAAGAAATCTCGAGCTAGATACTTGCCATGAACACTTGAGCTTCGTATAGCATGGAGCAAATCACACACTCCACTGTCTCCTCTTCATCATGTCGTGTGGTTGGCTTGGTTGCTCTACATGAGACGAATGAAGGGAAAAAAAACCTACACGTTTGGATCCTTATTTGCTAACATACTTTGTTTTTACAAGTGATCTTTCATTATGATCGTGGCGTACGTAGGGTGATTCCTCTGTATCATTCAGGACACTATTGTCTACGTCCATCGTGAAAGGAGGCAGCTCGTCGAACTGATTATACTCTTCTTCGTCCGTGACGCCCTCAACTCCGACAATCCTTCTTTTACCTGGAAGAACCTTGTGGCGCCTTGGCTGATCGCTACTGCTAGTGTTCTCCTTCTGCTTTTTGTCCTTCTACTTTTTCGGTTTGCTATCCATGTCCATCACATAGAATACCTGTGTCACATCATTAGCGAGCACGAACGGTTCGTCCCTATAGGCCACTTGCTTGAGGTCCACGGTTGTCATACCATACTCGTCGATCTCCACGGCTGTCAGTTTAACCCATTGGCACCGAAACAGAGGGTCTTTTAAAGGTCCATACTCGAGCTCCCAGATCTCCTCTATGAAACCATAGTAGGTGTCCATTTTTCTATTTTTGTCCAAGGCATCTATACGGACGCCGCTGTTTTGGTTGGTGCTCTTGCTATCTTGGGCTGTCGTGTAAAATGTGTACCCATTTATCTCATACCCTTGGAATGATACAATTGTCATAGACAGTCCTCGAGCCAAGAGTTTCAACTATTCATCGTCTGTCTGGTTGCCCAACAGTTGCTTTTGTAACCAACCGCCGAAATGATCCATTTGCTCGACTGCGATCCACTTATCTGACTTATGTGGGTATTGGTCGCGTAGATTCATCTCATGATAATAGATATACGGAGCCACTCCAGTTGCTTGCTTCAATACCGTGAAATGTGCTTGTTTAAATGAAAGTAGATCGTTGCTATAGGATTCTTTTCTCCCTAGAGTCCCTTTCCCCGTAGCCTCCCCTCATAGCGTGATACAGGGACGCCAATCAGATTCAAATCATCAATGTAATTAACACAAAACTCAATCACCTCCTCTGTGCCAACACCCTGCGCAATGCAACCTTCTGGGCGAGACCGGTTACGAACATACTTCTTTAGGACACTCATGTACCTCTCGAAAGGGAACATATCATGGAGGAACACGCACTACAGGATGGTCCATTGGCGCAAGCGGTATTACTGCTTAGAAAAATAATAATTAAAAGCTAACATACTGCTTGGAAAAAGAATTTTAATTAAAAGCTGTAGTGCCGCTTTTAAAATAAGCTATCTAAGCTGTCTGACCGCTTGGAAAAATAATTTAAATTAAAAGCACTTGGATCGCTTGGGAAATATTTTGGACCGCTTGCAATAGTTTCTTGGCGGGCATAGCGCAGATGAAAAAAGTTCAGCGGGGGAAGAAACCCTAAACCTCCCCTCCCCGTTCACTCCCCACCTACCGAAACCTCCCGGCTCCTGCGGTTCCGCCGCCGCCACCCGCAGCTCCCGCCTGCCGCAGATCTCGCCGACCCCCGCCGCAGCTCCCGCCTCCATTCCTCCCTGGCCGGCGCCCTCCATTCCTCCCTGGCGCCTGCCCATCCTCTCTCGGCCGGCTCCCCCAAGACCTGGCGTCGCCCTGCCTACCCCGGCTAGAGCCCATCTCCTCCCCACGCTGATGGCGTCGTCGCCCCTCTGCTTCCCTTCCCTGGGTAGGCGCTGCCCTGGCCGCCCTTCCCCGAGCTAGCGCCGCCTCCCGGGCGGCTCCCCCGGCCCTCCCTCGTACCCAGTCCGGTAGAATACCTCGCACCGCCATTGGGAGCAACTGTGTCATCAACACATGATAATCATGAGATTTTAGGTGTATGATTTTATTCTCTTTCGTGTTTATGAGTCTCCTTATGTTCGAAGAATATCCATAAGGGATCTTCACACTGTTCAAGAACATAATTATATTTTTTCTCTTCCTTGCTCAGAGTGTAGCTCGTGGGGTGAAGGTAATGCTGTCCTTTCTCTCTCTTTTCCAGATGTAGGTTGTTCCTGAGTCCCAATAGCTGTAGGTCCTTTCGTGCTTGAAGTGTATCTTTTGATTTGCCGTACATATCTAGGAAGCCTAGCAGGTTCACACAGACATTCTTCGTGATATGCATGAAGTCCAGAAAGTGGCGAACCCTAAGTCTTTCCAGTAAGGTAAGTCCCAAAATATTAACTTCTTCCAAATGAGCTTCGTGTGACCTTATTCAGTCGGGACAGGTTTGCTACCATGACCTTTTCCAAATACTACTTTCAGATCCTTTACCAAAGAAAATACAAGCGTCCCACTGCGATGCAGGGGCTTCTTACATTTCCCTTCTATCCCATCAAAATTCTCACCCTTCCTCCGTAACGGGTCCTTCACATGGAGGAACCTATGGTGGCCTATGCACACAACCTTTCAAGAGTTTTTTAGGTACTTGCTATCCGTATCCTCTAAGCAGTGAATGCAGACTTTATATCCTTTGATAGAAAGGCCCGATAGGTTACCAAGTGCAGGCCAGTCGTTGATAGTTACGAATAGCAATGCATGTAGAGTGAAGTGCTCTCTTTTGTACTCATCCCATACACGTACACCATCGTTTCACAGTGTTAGCAGATCTTCAACCAACGGTTTGAGGTACACATCGATGTCGTTTCTAGGTTGCTTCGTGCCTTGGATAAGCAATGGTATCATAATGTACTTACGCTTCATACACAGCCAAGGAGGAAGATTGTAGATACATAGAGTGACGGGTCAAGTGCTGTAACTGCTGCTCATCTCACCGAATGGGTTCATCCCATCTGTACTCAACCCAAACCTTATGTTCCTAGCATCCTCAGCAAAGTCAGGATATGTTCTATCAACTTTCCTCCACTAGGAGCCATCAGCAGGGTGCCTTAGCCTTCCGTCGTCCTTACGGTTTTCTTTGTGCCAGCGCATCATCTGGGCATGCGCTTTGTTCGCAAATAAACGCTTCAACCTGGGGATTACAGGGAAATACCACACCACCTTAGCAGGGGGTCTCTTCTTCTTACACTACCCCTCTACCTTACCTGGGTCATCACGCTTGGTCTTATACCGCGAAGTTTTGCACACCATACAAGCTTCTAAATCCTCGTACTCATTGCGATAAAGGATACAATCATTACGACATGCATGTATCTTCTGTACCTCCAACCCCAAAGGGCAGACAAACTTGTTTGGCATCGTACGTAGTTTCGGGCAGTGTGTTCCCCTCTGGAAGTAACTTCTTTATGAGGCATAACAACTCGTCGAATCCCTTATCAGACAATCCATTGGTCGCCTTTCATTGCATCAGTTCTAGTGTGGTACGCAACTTTTTATGGCCCTATCGGTAGTTTGGGTACAACAGTGTTCCATGGTCCTCCCATAGGCGCTGGAACTTTTCGTAATGTCTTTCATTGATGTGTTCTCCCTCTACATCAAGAAGCATCTGGTCTAGGTCATCATCACCAAACTCCCCCAATGTATCTTCAAAAGAACTGTGTTGGCTAGCGTCCGGGATATTGTTGTCCGCCTCTTCTTCATCATTGTCTTCCTGTATAATGTCTTCTTCACTGTGCTTGGTCCAACAGGTATAGTTTGACATGAAACCTCTTGTGAGAAAATGGAAGTGAAGGTGGCTGGATTTTGGCCACTCCTCATTCTTGTAGTCTATGCATGGACAACATATGTAGCCTGACATCGTGTATGCATCGGCTGCACGAAGAAAATATTGCAAACCCTGCAAGAACTCCAGCGAGTATCGGTCCATGTACATCTATCGCCGGTCCATCTACATTATGTTACATCAAGGTAACTATTAGCTCATTTTCTGATAATGAATTGTTGGATATTTCCCAAAATCCAAATTAAACTAATATTTTCTTCATTTAAAAATTGTTTAAAATTTTAGGTTGATAAATTTAATTTTAGGTGAAATTTCTTTAAAAAAGGTAATATTTTTAAAATGACAATATTTCATCACATATTTTTCTATAGAAATTGTTATTTTTAAGATGACTATATTTTTAAGACGACTTTATTTCATTACATGTTTTTAAAAGGACTATATTTCATTACATATTTTTCTATAAAATGATTATTTGCTCCAGTATTCATACTCGACAAGTTTTTGCAACCTACTAAAAGAATTGGTCAATCAAAATCTAGATTCAAAATTCTTCATCGATCAATGGAACCAAAACCTAAATATTAGCCAGATCCACACCTTCAATTCGAGCTACATCATAATCCAAGTAGAATCTAAACTTACACAACATGTTTTTGCAACCTACAAAAAGAATTGGTCCATCAGAGTCTAGATTCAAAATTTTTCATCGATCGATGGATCCAAAACATAAATTTGAGCTAGATCCACACCTTCAATGCGAACTACATTATAATCGAAGCAAATTCCAAGCTTACACAACAAGTTTTTGCAACCTACTTAAAAAGATCGAGCTAGTTCTCTACATTCATAATCTTTCATCGATCATGGGAAAAGATCAAATTTTCTTCATATTTCAAGCAAAAAAGAGGCTCCATTTAACACCAAATGTAGTGAGGAATGATGTTACTAACCTTAGTTACCTTGGTTTCGAGTAAAATGACCAAAATTTGGAAATTTGGGCAGCACCTCCCCTCCCTTGATGCTCTTGGCTGAAGTTCCACTGTTCTTGTCGCGCACTGAACTGTTCTTGGTCAGGTAGAGAGCGGGATGACGAAGGAGTTTAAATTGGAACCTAGTAGACATAGTAGCGGTTGGAAGCAATGACCGGTACTGATGATCTAACATCAGTACCGGTTCGTGTCACGAACCGATACTATTGAGCCCCCGCTAAATATTACCGGTTCGTGTCACGAACTGGTACTAATGTTGAATCATCAGTACCGGTTGGTGCTTTGAACCGGTACTGAGCACCCCCCGCAGTCCTGTTGCTATTGAACCGGAACTATTGTAACTATCAATCCCGGGTTGTGCCCAACCGGCACTGATGGGTCGGTATCAAAGGTCAGTTCTGTAGTAGTGGAAGCATCCCCAAAAGTGATCAACTCATCACCGAGTGCTCAGACTAGGGAAGAGAACCAACGAGAGTCTCTGGTCATATGGCGAGAACAACTGGAGTCAATAATACAAACCTTTCCCTTCCCAATCCGATGAACCTAATCAAGACACAAGGGAAAGAGAAGAATCAGTACTGGGATAAAGTGAAGACCTTGGAACCCAATACTGAACCACACGACGCCTCAGAGTACTAGCCACAGAAGAAAAAGACTTGACTCTAGTGTCTTTCTAACGCACAACTCCCACAAGATCAGAGACAACATTAGTACAATATCTAGGAGCCGAGACTGGATTGGCCCGCCGAGGTGCATTGGCTGGATCATCCTAGTTAGACTGCCTGAATCTCCTACCAAAATACACTTCTCGCAGCTGATATCTACATCGAAGGAAAAATAAGGAATATCAAGAGGACAGTGAATAGACGGACCACATGCAACTCCAGGACTGAAACTCGACTGAACAATCTAAACATCGAGTCTTGGATGCTGCTTAAAAATAGGCAACTCTCTAACCTGTCTAGCAGTAGTGTGTGCCTTAGAAGCACTCAGAGTTTGGAGATGACCCTGAATACCATTAAGAGCCACAACACCCTCACGCCTTGTGGTCTTGGTGCACCTGAAGCAAAAATCTACCAAATTGTAACATCCGAAAATTTGACCAATTTTAATTTTTGGAGTTATTTAAATTTTTGTGAATTAATTAAAAATTTATTTGCATTTAATTGAATTTATCTGAATTTTTGGGATTTAATTGGATTTAATTAAAATTAATTTGGGATATTCTTCTCTTGAATAATTAAATATCAGAAAAGGTAATTATCAAAAATAAATAAAAATATTTTATTTAAGCTCTGAATGCCATAAAACATTTTCTGGAATTTTTCTAGCATTTTTCGGGTATTTTTAGAGCTCCAAATAAATACTTTAATTTTCTAGAATTATTTTTATTGAGAAAAGCTGGAAAATCGCTAGCTACAGTGTCGGGCCGAGCCCAACACTGTGCCCGCGCTGGGAAAACCCTAACGCCGCGGATTTCGAGCCGTGCGATTCCGATCGAGCAGTCGTGGATGAGCCACGTCGCTCTTGACGCGTGGGTCGTTGGATCCCGGTAAGTAACGGTCAGGATATCGCCACGTGGCACCATATCGCCGAACCGTTATTCAATCAGCGCCGTTGGATGGCGATCGGACGGTGGGATGTGACCGAAGCGTCTCGGGAGGGCGCGACTGTGCACCACCGTCGCTGGTAGGCCGCCGCGGATCTTGTCAGGGATTTTGCGCGCATGTCGAGGCATGTCCGAGCCGGTGATAAAGCCCATGACACGCAGCACTTCCTTCCGTTCGCTTTGCCCCCTCGCTCGAGCTCTGCCATCCACCGTAGACCTCGTCCGAGCTCGCCGTAGTAGCTACTGTCCTCTCCTCGATTCTACCTTGAGTTTTGCCATCATCTGTCACTCTCCGCCGCCGCCGAGACTTGCTCCGAGACCGCCGTGCCAAGACGCGTCCAGCGGGCCACTTCTTCACGCCGGAGAAGCTCCGTAGCGCCGCCGAGCTGGTCGTCTTCCTCGTCTCCGGTCTTCGGGAGCCACTACACCACCGTCATCCACCCCGAGCTTCAGTCACCGCCGGATCTCCATCGCTCGGCTCAGGTAACGCCTCGTCTCCTTCTCTGTAGCGCTAGACCGGATCGACTCCAGTTGAAAATGGTCGTCGGATTCTCATCCAACGAACGAGGTAGCGCCATGTCTCTCCCCGTAGAGTTAAGTTAAATAAGCATCGGTAGATCTCGGCCGTTGGATGGTAATCGTGCGGCTCTGGTCAGGCCGCGTAGGCTTGTGAATAGGAAACCGCTCGCTATTGCTCCGCCGTTGGATCGTCATCCGACCACTCCGGTGCATCCACGTAGTGGCAATTGCAGCGTTTGATAAAGGCCGTTAGATGATCATCGTACCGATCCTGTAAGCCCACGTATCCGTAGGTAGATGCATTTGTTATTGGCCGTTGGATCTCCGATGTATGGTTGAGATCTTGCCACGTATCCGTCCGGTAGCCCAGCCGCGTGGAATCATAGCCATCGATGCTTCGATGATCGGTCCGGATGATGCCACGTAGTTCTGGTGAATAGTGTTGATTGGGTAACCGCATCCGTTAGATCTTCGATCTAGGGCTGTGATCTTGCCACGTGGTCGCATGGAAGTCCAGCTGTTACCGTAGATTGACCGTTGGATTGAATCAATGGCGGAAATCGTCCGGTCGCGTGAAATTTGTTGCAGCGTGTGCCGTGTGTCGACCTCTGTTGGTCCGCAGACTTTGTTCATGGGGCCGACTGTCGATGGGGTGACCCGGGTGTCTTGACGTCAAGATAGCGTCACCGAGGGCCCACATGTCGGTGACCGAGAGCGACATGGTTAATTCTGGTGCCGACACGTGTCGCCAAGAGGATTAACCGGATTTTCAATAGGAAAATAGTAAGATTAATTCGGTTTTTCTTTTATTAAATTTTCCAAAACTTGTAAAGGCTATAACTTTTGCGTCTTAACTCGAAATTGAGTGATTCCAGTGCCTAAAAATTTGTAAAAATATAAGCTATTTATTGGGGAATTTTATTTTATTTTTAGAGTTGATCACACTATCTATATTGTGTATTTATTGTGTATTTACTTGATACGAGTAGACTCCGAGTTGCCGGAAGTTGCCGGGGAAAGATTTGAAGACCCGTCGCAGGTTTTAGATCAGGGTCAGCTACTATTCGAAGGCAAGTTATGCTTTGACCATATTGCCGCTAGAATTTTCAAATGTATCTTAATTTAAATTATGCATGCTATGTTAACTAAACGTGTTATTGAAGAATTTGGGATGAATAGATAATGTACCTACCTTGTTTATGTCGCCTTGTTAATATTAATGATATGCCCTGAAAACCTTGTCACCCTAAGATGTAATTAGCGTTGGTTGCTATATTAATGCCAACACGGGAGGCTAGACCGTGACTAGCTGCTTAGTATGCTTGTATGCATGAAATGACTTTCAAATTTGCAAAAGAATATTGACTAAATAATTATGAAACACATTTTGGAATAATGCGATGATGTCATGAGATGGAATTGGGGGTAGCGACCTGTGTGGTTCTACTCGTGCAATGACGTGGGCATTGGCATGTGTTGCATAAATGCAAACCCGGGGTGGGAAATGATTTGGACCGGGGCAAGTGGCAAGAAGGCTTTGTGCCAGGTGGGCCTGTGTGGCAACGGAATGTATTAAAGATTGTATAGGTTGTGTGCCGAGAATTGTAAAATGGAGGTCTTGCCCGGGACAGTTAAGGACTTCACCTTGCGAGCCTTTGAACTGAGTTTCTCGTACAACCACTTGTCCGGAATGGGACGGACCTAGTTTAGTAGGTTTCTAATATCTTTCCTTCGACACCTCGGGGCGACAGTTACACCAAAATGTAACCGTATGGGGGAGCATACCTGTGCTGCGGCTTGGTACCCATCCAACTGTATTTGCCTGTTCTAAACTTTGGCTCTGTGTGAGGGAAGTGTTAGAAAGGCAATACTGGAGAGGTTCACTGGTTAAGTGTTAGTCTCCGAAAGACTTTGTTGCAATCAATCACATGTGTGGTGAGCGACTGTATCCTGTGGGTAAAGTGTACAACCTTTGCAGAGTGTGTGTTAAATCTATTCGAATAGCCGCATCCGTGGTATTGGGCAATGCTCGAGGATTACAGTCAAGGGTTAGATTTTAAAAATAAAAGGTGTGGAATGGGTGGCTGTGTGCCAAAGACTGATGAATCAAACTTAGGGCTGTGTGCCAAACTCTTGGAAAAGAATTGAGAAATTAATTATTATTAATATTGGTTTACCTCCTTTGATCTAATAGGATTACCTGTTAAAAAGAAATGCTGCTTTATGCAAAATAACCATTTAAGCCTTTTCTTTGGACTAAGCCATGAATGTAGTAATAGAACTGCATTGTGCATGACTTGCTGAGTATGTTGTATACTCACCCTTGCTTCAACAACAACCTCAGAAGAAGAAGCTATGCCAGCTTGGGAAGAGGAGTTCAACGAAGGCTAGGAGGATTAGGGATTAAGCCTCGTCGGTTGCCTGTGGCTACGAGGGGTTCCATTACCGTACTTTTGCTTCCGCTATTGAACCTGTGCTACTTGATATTTATCGCCCTGCGTGGCGAATTATTGTAAGGTGACCATAAAGTCTTGTAACTCGGTTATAATTATGCTTGAAATGCGTTATTATTAATTCAGGTGTATGCGATTGTGGTACTTCAACTTTGGTTATCTCTGTGTACTAAGCGTGATCTGGACTAATCTGAGAATACCGAGAGGGTCGGATTTGCAAATTCGGGTCTCGGCAGTGGTTGGTATTAGAGCTATCTTGTTGTAGGACTTAACCCTAGTTAGGCGGCGTCTTGGAGGAATAGAAAAATTAATTTCTAAAGAATAAAATTTGGGCAAGAATAATCAATGAAATCTCGACTCATCTCTTCATTCTTACTTCATACCTATCTTTGTATTTTGCTATTACTTTTGCATTCTTTTAAAATTTTAGTCTTGACGCGTTGCTTTGGCGAGATGTGGATGGTTCACTCCTTCGGCGTCACGGTGGCTCGCAGCAGAGCTTTGGAGGATGCTCAGTCTTTGGGAGGCCGACCGCCCTCTCTACCGGTCCCTTTGGGTGGTCAGCAGGATCAACCACGGGAGAGGCGACCCTCACCTTGTACACGCGAGAGCACTGCGTGCCAGCCGTCCGCTCCACCTCGCGGTGAAGCGAGCTACTCTGGAGGCATCTGAGAGTGTGCCCGGGTAGCGCTGCGATCGGGTTAGCGGGGACTCGGCTACGAGTGTGGGACCTTTGCTTTCGTGTGCAAGACGCTGGAGGACCCCTTCGAGCACGCTTAGGCCGGAGGACAACGCTGCCGTCGTTCACTTGGGCCGGTTCACCGCGGCTCAGGAGGAGGTCATGGATGCTACGACTACAGAGCTGCAGGCTGTGTACCGTACCTTGGAGGAGACCGAGGTGGCCCTGTGAGAGACCAGGATGCACGCCGTTCAGAGGATCACCGAGCTGGAGGAGGCACTCTACGGTCACGGGGAGCCAGAGGCCGTCATGGAGCTTGACGACAAGGACGAGGATGAGGAGGAGCAGGAGCAGGAGCCAGTGCCCGCGCTAGAGGATCAGCAGCCGGTGGTGCCCCCAGCAGCACCAGTGGGAGGGCATGGGGATCGGTTGCCCGATGCGGCTCACACTTTGTGTCACGTGATCGGCGAGCCGCAGCCCAGATGGTTGGAGGAGTGAGTTCCTTCAGAGTCGTGGTAGTCAGCTTTTGCGTTGAGACTCACCTGTTTTGAGTCGTGTCTTAAATTTCGAACTTAGATGTGTGATGTTATAATGAACTATTTGATGTGATGTTTGTGACTGTTATTATGGTTGCATAGTCCCTAGACTATGTAAGAAACCATACCTATCTATTATCTGTGCTTTGATGTTTAAGGGTTTTAAGTTACACCTGTTTCCCCATATAAGTTCTTCTACTTGCCTATTCCTTCCCTCTCATCTCTAAAACCGTCGAGGCAATCAGCAGATGGAGAATACTACTTAACACTTGGAGCGGAGGCGGTGGTTCATGTCCGGAGGCGATCGAGAGCGAGACACCACCACCACAAGCAGCACCGCCAGTTGACATGCAGAATCTGGGAGCTTTTCTTGCAGCTCAAACTCAATTGATGCAGACAATGATGGCCACTGTACAACAAATTAACACCTAAGCAGTCGCCAACAATCAAGCTGTTAACAATGGTCCCCATCCTTACTCGAGATTGTCCAAATTTATGAGGACACGTCCGCCTACTTTTTCAGGCAATGCTAGCCCGTTAGAGGCAGATGATTGGTTAAGGACCATCGAGAGGAAACTACATATAACACAGTGCGATGGAAATGAGAGGGTGCTTTATGCCTCTCATCAGCTTGAAGGAACAGTCGCTGAATGGTGGGAAAACTACTGCGCATCGCAGGAGAACCCACAGGAAATTACTTGGGAAGAATTCACCATAGCTTTTCATCAATACCATGTGCCGGAGGGTATCATGGAGTTGAAAAAAGAAGAATTCGGAGCGCTGAAGTAAGGAGGCCAGACAGTGGCTGATTATCTGAATAAATTCACTCAACTTGCACGCTACGCTCCAGAAGGCGTAGCGGCCGATAAACGAGCAATCCCGTTTATGAAGGGCCTTAACATCGTCTGCGGTGGGATTGATCACCCACACCTTCTGGATTTTCAAGAGTTAGTAAACAAAGGCGCTTATCTTTGGAAGATAAGCGCAAGGAGCTTGATGATAACATAGCGTCGCATGGCACAACAAGGAGGGCGCCATGGTCGCGAAAACAAGAATGATACCCGATGGTTCACGATTTCAGCCGGAAGCGATTGTCGGGACACCGTCACCGATGCGAGGCGATGGGACAAACTCCCGGACCCGATCAAGATTATTAATCAGAATGGAGGGAATCAGCAGATGTCAGGAAGACGCTGCTACAATTGCAATGAAACCGGGCATTTCGCCAACATGTGTCCAAAGAAGGGAGGAGTGACACCAGTGCGCTTCAATTTAGGGAACACGCTTGCTAAAACTCCTGCTCAGGGAGGAAGCCGAGGACCTGCCCAAGCTGGAGCCACACCGCAAGCATTCACGCGAGGCAGGATTAATCATATCTCCGCAGACGAAGTCCAGAATGTCACGGACGTCGTGCTCAGTAAGTTCCTTGTCAACTCAGTGCCAGCTACAATATTATTCGATTCCGGAGCTTCACATTCGTTCATTTCCCGAGATTTTGCTGTGACAAATGATCTGGACATGGTTAACCTTAAAAGTACACTTCTAGTCCAATCCCCTGGATCAGAACTCCGCTCTAAGGTCGGATGTTCTGGGGTTAAGCTATTAATAAAAGGGGTAGAGTTCCTAGCGAACCTTATTATATTAGATACCCAAACCCTGGATGTTATCCTGGGAATGGATTGGTTGACCAAGCATAAGGCTGTATTAGACTGCGGGTGAAGAGTTGTGTCTATTGAGAGCCTTGATGGTAGAAAAGTGGAATTTCAAGCAATGGCAGTTCGAGAAGGACAGATGTTAGTAAACAGTTTGGAGACAAGCAATATAAGAGATGTACCAGTGGTCAGTGAATACTCGGATGTTTTTCCTGAGGAATTACCAGGAATGCCACCAGACCGAGACATAGAGTTTGTAATCGATTTAGTACGAGGAACAGCACCAATAGTGAAGAGACCATATCGGTTGTCCGCTGAAGAACTGGTTGAAATGAAGAAGCAGATCGAGGAATTATTGGAAAAAGGATTCATCAGACCGAGCTCGTCACCTTGGGGAGCACCGGTTCTGTTCGTTAAGAAGAAAGATGGGAGTTTCCGGATGTGTGTAGATTATCGTGCGCTTAACAAAGTGGCGATAAAGAATAAATATCCGTTACCCCAGATAGATGATCTTTTTGATCAATTAAGAGGAGCAGGAGTATTCTCCAAGATCGACCTTAGGTCAGGATACCACCAGTTGAAAATCAAGGCGAGAGGACATACCCAAGGCGCATTTTCTTCAAGATATGGACACTATGAGTTCACAGTTATGTCGTTTGGATTAACGAATGCTTGACATACTTTATGAACCTAATGAATAAAGTATTTATGGAATACTTAGATAAATTTGTGGTCGTATTCATAGATGATATTACGGTTTATTCAGGGCGGATGAAGAAACGCCCAACATTTGAGATTAGTCTTTGGAGAAGCTAAGAAACAATGACTTTATGCAAAATTGATAAGTCACGATTTCTAGAAGAGTAAGGTAGATTTCCTAGGGCATGTAATGACCATGCGGAGAAATGCGATGGACCCAAGTAAGGTTGAGGCGATATTACATTGGGAATCACCAAAGGCGATTCTGTGATTCGAAGTTTCCTTGGGATGGTGGTTATTACCGCCGGTTTATAGAAGGGTTTTCGACAATTGCGAGCCAATTACGCAATTGCTTAAGAAAGAAGAAGTTTGTTTGGACACGGTGTGAGAAAAGTTTTCAAGAATTGAAGAAACGTCGACATCAGCACCAGTGTTAGTTCAACCAGATGTGCACCAAAGTTTTGATATTTACTGCGATGCATCACACCAAGGGTTTGGATGTGTATTAATGCAAAACGGAAAGGTAGTAGCCTATGCATCAAGGCAATTAAGGCCACATGAAGGGAATTACCTGACGCATGATCTAGAATTAGCAGCCGTAGTGCATGCCCTGAAGATATGGCGTCACTATCTTATTGGCAACAGGTGTGAGGTGTATACAGACCATAAAAGCCTTAAATACATTTTCACCCAATCTGACCTAAACATGAGGCAAAGAAGGTGGTTAGAACTGATTAAAGACTATAATATGGGGATTCATTATCACCCCGGTAAAGCCAACGTTGTGGCTGATGCCTTGAGTTGGAAAAGTCATAGTCTAAATATGAAAGTGGGAGAAAGCCAGGGAGAATTGTGCAAGGATCTTCAGAGGTTAAAATTGGAAGTCGTTCCGGAAGGATTCGTAGCCGCTTTAGAGGTAAAGCCCATCTTGGAAGACCAGATTAGAGAAGGTCAGAAGAATGACGAGAAGATCGAGCGAATCAAAGCCAAGATGGAGGAAGGGCAAGCAAAAGAATTCAAACTGGACGAACGAGTCACGTTGTGGATGAAAGAGCGCATTTGCGTACCTAACAAAAAGGAGTTAAAACAGTTAATACTGGAGGAAGCTCACGACTCCAAGTATTCGATTCACCCAAGAAGTGCAAAAATGTACCGAGATTTAAAAGAGATGTTCTAGTGGCCAAATATGAAGAGAGAGGTTGCTGAACACGTAGCACTATGCGATGTATGCCAGCGAGTCAAAGCTATGCACCAGAGACCGGCAGGATTGCTGCAACCATTAAAAATACCAGAGTGGAAATGGGAAGAAATCGGAATAGATTTCATTACCGGTTTGCCAAGGACGCAAGGAGGTTATGACTCCATATGGGTCATAGTGGATCGCTTAACCAAGGTCGCGCATTTCATACCGGTAAAGACGACCTATTCGGGAGATAAGTTGGCAGAGCTATACATGGAAAGAATCGTCTGCTTGCATGGAGTGCCAAAGAAAATAGTATCGGATAGAGGTACCCAATTTACCTCAAGATTTTGGGATAAATTGCATACTGACAATGGGCACCGCTTGAACGATTACAACATATCATCCATGAGCGGATGGGCGGTGAAAGGGTCAATCAAATATTAAAAGATATGTTAAGAACACTGCGGCGTTGGCATATACATCGACTTGGGATAAATGTTTGCGTATCACGGAGTTTAGTTACAACAACGATTATCGAGCTAGTCTTGAGATGTCACCTTTCGAAGCATTGTATGGTCGACCTTGTAGGACGCCGTTAAATTGGAATGAGACTGGTGAGCGTCGTTTCTTCGGACCAGACATACTCCAAGAAGCCGAAAAGCAAATAGCACTGATAAGGGAAAGGTTGAAAAATCGCTTGATCAAAGCGCGAAGGATTCTGCGGACAATCGCCGCAAAGATTTGCGCTTTGAACCTGAAGATTATGTGTATCTCAGAGTTACGCCTCTTAAGGGAGTCCAAAGGTTTCACAAAAAGGGTAAACTTGCGCCAAGATATGTAGGACCGTTTAAGATCATAAACCGTAAGGGCGAAGTCGCGTATCAACTGGAGTTACCGTAGTCATTAGCAGGAGTACACAATGTCTTTCATGTATCGCAACTCAAGAAGTGTCTCCGAGTGCTTGAAGAACAAACATCACTGGAAGAAGTGGAGCTACAGGAAGACTTGACCTACAAGGAACAACCGATAAAAATTCTGGATATAGTGGATCGGAAAACCAGGAGCAAGACAACTCGTTTCTGCAGAGTTCAGTGGAGCAACCACACAAAAAGCGAGGCCACATGGGAACGAGAGGAAGATTTGAAAAAGGAGTTCCCAAACCTATTCTCTAGTTAGGCTTCGAATCTCGGGGACGAGATTCTGTTAAGGGGGGTAGGTTTGTAACGTCCCGAAATTTGACCAATTTTAATTTTTGGAGTTATTTAAATTTTTGTGAATTAATTAAAAATTTATTTGCATTTAATTGAATTTATCTGAATTTTTGGGATTTAATTGGATTTAATTAAAATTAATTTGGGATATTCTTCTCTTGAATAATTAAATATCAGAAAAGGTAATTATCAAAAATAAATAAAAATATTTTATTTAAGCTCTAAATGCCTTAAAATATTTTCTGGAATTTTTCTAGCATTTTTCGGGTATTTTTAGAGCTCCAAATAAATACTTTGATTTTCTAGAATTATTTTTATTGAGAAAAGCCAGAAAATCGCTAGCTACAGTGTCGGGCCGAGCCCAACACTGTGCCCGCGCCGGGAAAACCCTAACTCCGTGGATTCCGATCGAGCGGTCGTGGATGAGCCGCGTCGCTCTTGATTCGTGGGTCGTTGGATCCCGATAAGTGACCGTCAGGATCTCGCCACGTGGCACCATATCGCCGAACCGTTATTCAATCAGTGCCGTTGGATGGCAATCGGACGGTGGGATGTGACCGAAGCGTCTCGGGAGGGCGCGATTGTGCACCGCCGTCGCCGGTAGGCCGCCGCGGATCTTGTCAGGGATTTTGCGCGCATGTCGAGGCATGTCCGAGTCGGTGATAAAGCCCATGATACGCAGCACTTCCTTCCGTTCGCTTTGCCCCCTCGCTCGAGGTCTGCCATCCACCGTAGACACCGCCCGAGCTCGCCGTTGTAGCTACTCTCCTCTCCTCGGTTCTACCTTGAGTTTCGCCGGCATCCATCACTCTCCGCCGCCGCCGAGACTTGCTCCGAGACCGCCGTGCCAAGACGCATCCAGCGGGCCACTTCTTCACGCTAGAGAAGCTCCGTAGCGCCGCCGAGCTGGTCGTCTTCCTCGTCTCCGGTCTTCGGGAGCCACTGCACCACCGTCATCCACCCCGAGCTTCAGCCACCGCAGGATCTCCATCGCTCGGCTCAGGTAACGCCACGTCTTCTTCTCTGTAGCGCTAGACCTGATCGACTCCAATTGAAAATGGCCGTCGGATTCTCATCCAACGAACGAGGTAGCGCCACGTCTCTCCCCGTAGAGTTAAGTTAAATAAGCATCGGTAGATCTCGGCCGTTGGATGGTAATCGTGCGGCTCCGGTCAGGCCGCATAGGCTTGTGAATAGGAAACCGCTCGGTATTGCTCTGCCGTTGGATCGTCATCCGACCGCTCCGGTGCATCCACGTAGTGGCAGTTGCAGCGTTTGATAAAGGCCGTTAGATGATCATCATACCGATCCTGTAAGCCCACGTATCTATAGGTAGATGCATTTGTTATTGGCCGTTGGATCTCTGATCTATGGTCGAGATCTTGCCACGTATCCGTCCGGTAGCCCAGCCGCGTGGAATCATAGTCGTCGATGCTTGGATGATCAGTCCGGATGATGCCACGTAGTTCTGGTGAATAGTATTCTGCTCGGGTAACCGCATCCATTAGATCTTCGATCTAGGGCTGTGATCTTGCCACGTGGTCACATGGAAGTCCAGCTGTTGCCGTAGATTGACCGTTGGATTTGAATCCAACGGGCGGAAATCGTCTGGTCGCGTGGGCTGTTGTGCGTGTGCCGTGTGTCAGCCTCTTGTTGGTCCGTGCACTGTTCATGCGGCCCACCTGTCAGTGGGGTGACCCCCAGGTGTGCTGACGTCAGCATGACGTCACCCGAGGGCCCACATGTCAGTGACCGAGAGCGACGTAGTTAATTCTGGTGCCGACATGTGTCGTCAAGAGGATTAACTGGATTTTCAATAGGAAAATAATAAGATTAATTCGGTTTTTCTTTTATTAAATTTTCCAAAACTTGTAAAGGCTATAACTTTTGCGTCTTAACTCAGAATTGAGTGATTCCAGTGCCTAAAAATTTGTAAAAATATAAACTATTTATTGGTGAATTTTATTTTATTTTTAGAGTTGATCTTACTGTTTGTATTGTGTATTTATTGTGTATTTGCTTGATACGAGTAGACTCCGAGTTGCCGGAAGTTGCCGGGGAAGGATTTGAAGACCCGTTGTAGCTTTCAGATCAGGGTCAGCTACTATTCGAAGGCAAGTTATGCTTTGACCATATTGCCCCTAGAATTTTCAAATGTATTTTAATTTAAATTATGCATGCTATGTTAACTAAACGTGTTATTGAAGAATTTGGGATGAATAGATAATGTACCTACCTTGTTTATGTCGCCTTGTTAATATTAATGATATGCCCTGAAAACCTTGTCACCCTAAGATGTAATTAGCGTTGGTTGCTATATTAATGCCAACACGGGAGGCTAGACCGCGACTAGCTGCTTAGTATGCTTGTATGCGTGAAATGACTTTCAAATTTGCAAAAGAATATTGACTAAATAATTATGAAATGCATTTTGGAATAATGCGATGATGTCATGAGATGGAATTGGGGGTAGCGACCTGTGTGGTTCTACTCGTGCAATGACGTGGGCATTGGCATGTGTTGCATAAATGCAAACCCGGGGTGGGAAATGATTTGGACCGGGGCAAGTGGCAAGAAGGCTTTGTGCGGTGGGCTGTGTGCAGCGGAATGTATTAAAGATTGTATAGGTTGTGTGCGAGAATTGTAAAATGGAGGTCTTGCAGGGGACGATTAAGGACTTCACCTTGCGAGCCTTTGAACTGAGTTTCTCGTACAACCACTTGTCCGGAATAGGACGGACCTAGTTTAGTAGGTTTCTAATATCTTTCCTTCGACACCTCGGGGCGACAGTTACACCAAAATGTAACCGTATGGGGGAGCGTACCTGTGCTGCGGCTTGGTACCCATCCAACTGTATTTGCCTTTTCTAAACTTTGGCTCTGTGTGAGGGAAGTGTTAGAAAGGCAATACTGGAGAGGTTCACTGGTTAAGTGTTAGTCTCCAAAAGACTTTGTTGCAATCAATCACGTGTGGTGGCTTGTTGTATCTGTGGGTAAAGTGTACAACCTCTGCAGAGTGTGTGTTAAATCTATTCGAATAGCCGCATCCGCGGTATTGGACAATGCTCGGGGATTATAGTCAAGGGTTAGATTTTAAAAATAAAAGGTGTGGAATGGGTGGCTGTGTGCCAAAGACTGATGAATCAAACTTAGGGCTGTGTGCCAAACTCTTGGAAAAGAATTGAGAAATTAATTATTATTAATATTGGTTTACCGCCTTTGATCTAATAGGATTACCTGTTGTCGTGCCCCGAATTCCCACGGATTCGGACACTCTGTGTATTCTGTACTAGTCCAGGATCACGCTAGTACACACAGGATAAACAGGTTGAAGTACCACAATCATACAGTGAAATAAATAATAAGTACTTCAAGCATTAATAGTAACGAGTTACATGGCCTTATGGCCACCTTACAATACTTCGCCGCGCAGGGCGATAAATATCATCAGTATCAAGTTCATTCGGCGGAAGCAAAATACGATAGCAGGACCCTTCTTAACCACAGGCTACTGAGTGCAGCACAACCCTTAATCCTCCTGGCCTTCGACGAACTCTTCATTCCAAGCTGGCACGGCTTCTTCTTCTTCTGAGGTTTTTGTCGATGCAAGGGTGAGTATACAACATACTCAACAAGTCATGCACAATGCAGACTATTACTATATGCAAGGCTTATTCAAGGAAAGGCTTAATTGGTTATTTTGCATAAGCGACATTTCTTTTGATAGGTAATCCTATTAGATTAAAAGCGATAAGATCAATAATATTTAATAATTAATTTCTCAATTCTTTTCCAAGAGTTTTGGCACACACCCTAATTTCATTCACACTGACTTTTTGGCACACGACCACCCAATCCACATTTTCATTTTGAAAATCTAACCCTTATTTGTAATCACCGAGCAATGTCCAATACATGACACGGCTATTGAATAGATTCACACACACACTCTGCGGAGGTCAGACACTTTACCCATAGGATCTGATCGTTCACCACCAAAGCGATTGATTGTAACAAAGTCTTTCAGAGACTAACACTTAGCGATGATCCTCTCGATGTGCCTTCCTAACACTCCTCACACAGAGCCGAGTTTAGAACGAGGCACATACCGTTAGATGGGTACCAAGCCGCAAAGTCAGTACGCCTCCCCGTCACGGTTACATTTTTGGTGTAGCTTGTCACCCCGAGGTATCAAAGGAAAGATATTAGAAACCTACTTAACTAGGTCCGTCCCATTCGGACAAGTGGTTGTACACGAACTCAGCTCAAAGGCTCGCAAGGTTAAGTCCTTAATTGTCCCTGCAAGACAACCATTTTATACATCTCGCACACAGCCTTCACAATCTTTTCATACATCCCATTGCCACACAGCCCACGCACGAAGCCTTCTTGCCACTTGCCCTGTTCAAATCATTTTCCCACCCACTTTATACTTAAGCAACACATGCCATTTTCCACATCGGTTCATGAATAGCACCACACGTGTCGCTATCGGTTCAATTCATGACATCATCGCATTCTCCAAAATCGTTCCATAATTGTTTAGTCAATATTCATTTGATATTTGAAAGTCATTCCACGATACAAGCAAAGCTAAGCTGACTAATCACGGTCTAGCCTCCGTGTTGGCATCATATTAGCATCCAACATATTTAAGCATCTTAGGGTGAGCAAGGTTTCAGGGCATATAAACATTTATAATCAAGGTGGCATAACAAGTTTGGCTTTTAACTACCATTTCCCAATTTAATCAATAGTGGTTGTACTTAACATAGCATGCAATATGGAAATCAAAATATACTTTTAAATCTAGGCGCAACATGGTCAAAGCACGACTTGCCTTCGAAGAGGAGTTGGTTCTGGTCGAGGTTCTGCGACGGGTCTTCAAATTCTCCCTCGGCGAAACCCGGCGACTCGGAGTCTACTCGGTACAAGCAAGCACACAATAAACACACTATACAGACAGCAAGATAAATTCTAAAAATAAAATAAAAATCACCATTAAATAGTTCACATTTTTACAAATTTTTGGGCACTGGAATCACCCAAATCCGAGTTAAAACGCAAAAGTTATAGCATTTTTAAGTTTGCTGAAATTCAAATAAATAATAACCGAATTATTCTATTTAATTTCCTACTGAAAATCGGATTAATTCTCATGGCGACACGTGTCAACACGGAGTTAACCACGTCGCCTTGGTCCGTCATCGAAGCGGGCCTCGGGTGACGTCGGCCGACGTCAGCAACCTGAGTCACACGCAAACAAGCGAGCCCATGAACGGCGCCCGGCCCCACATGTCACGCGGACCGCGTCGTCATGAAGCATCGGCCACGTCTCGCGCGTTTCCGATCGTGAGATTGAATCTAACGGCGCAAGACTAGCAAAGCGGTTCATCGTTAACGGGCCTCGTGGCGTTACCTTGGGCGTCCGATGGAATCCGGCGGTGAGGTGAGTCGCAAGCTCGAAGAAGAGGCGGCGGCGTTGGTCACCGGACTTGGAGAAGATGACACGGCGACGCGGCGTTTCGTGTGTCTCCGGTCGGAAGAAGTGGCGCGAAGATGCGGCTCGTCACGAGAACTCGAGGAAGGTCTCGGTGCGGCGGGAACGGCGAACACTGGCGGGAACAAATAAAGCAGAGCGGGAAGAGGGTGAACTACGGCGAGCTCGAGAGGGCTACGGTGGGCGAGCTAACGGCGAGAGAAATGGCGGGGTGAAGTCTGCACGCGCCGCCTATTTCACTCGCTCGGACGACCTCGAGACAGCGAAGAAATCCCGACACGATCTGCGGCGGCCAATGGCGGCAATGGCGTGTGATCGCCTCGATCCGAGGCCGTCGGTCCCATCGCGCCGTCCGTCGCGATCAATGGTGACGATTAATCCTCAATTCGTAAACGGTATTTAATCGCGTCCGTCGATCAAGATCAACACGGCAGCAACGGCGATTAGGGTTTGGCGCCCGACCGCGGTGTTGGGCTCGGCCCGACATCATGGTAGGAATTACTCGGATTTTCTCAATAAAAATAATTCGAGAAAATAAAAGTAATTATTTAGGGCTCTAAAATACCGAAAAATTCTAGAAAAAATTCGAGAAAATATTTTAAGATATTTAGAGCTTGAATAAAATATTTTCATTTATTTTTGATAAATACTTTTTCGATATTGAATAATTAAGAGAAGGGTAGTTTAAATAAATGTTAATTAAATCAATAAATCCCCAAAAATTCAGATAAATTCAATAAAATGCAATTAAATGAAAATAAAGGTTGGGTAATTCATAAAAATTGAATAACTCCAAAATTTAAAATTAGACCAAATTTTGGGGCGTTACAAACCTACCCCTTAATGAATCTCGTCCCCGAGATTCGAGGCTTAACTATAGAATAGGTTTGGGAATTCCTTTTCAGATCTTCCTCTCGTTCCCAGGTGGCTTCACTTTCTGTGTGGTTGCTCCACTGAACTCTGCAGAAACGAGTTGTCTTGCTTACGGTTCTTGATCTATTATGTCGAATTTTTATCGGTTTGCTCTTTGTAAGTCAAGTCTTCTGTAGTTCAACTTCTCCTAATAGCGTTTGCTCTTGAGAATTGAAGACACTTCTTGAGTTGCGATACATGAAAAACATTGTGCACTCGCTAGCGATCGTGGTAACTCCAATTGATATGCGACTTCACCTTTACGGCTTATGATCTTGAACGGTCCTACATATCTTGGCGCAAGTTTACCCTTTTTGTGAAATCTCTGGACTCCTTTCAGGGGCGTAACTCTGAGATACACATAATCTTCCGGTTCAAAACTCAAATCTCTACGGCGATTGTCTGCATAACTCTTCTGTCTTGACTGCGCAATCTTTAATCTTTCTCTGATCAGTGCTATTTGCTCTTCGGCTTCTTGAAGTATGTCGGGTCCGAAGACGCGACGCTCACCAGTCTCATTCCAATTTAACGGTGTCCTACAAGGTCGACCATACAAGGCTTCAAAAGGTGACATCTGAAGACTTGCTTGATAGCTATTGTTGTAACTAAACTCTGCATATGGCAAACATTTGTCCCAAGTCGACGTATATGCTAACGCACAAGCTCTCAACATATCTTCCAATATCTGGTTGACTCTTTCTGTCTGTCCATCCGTCTGCGGGTGATAAGCTGTACTGAAATTCAAGCGGGTGCCCATTGCTGTATGCAATTTATCCCAAAATCTTGAGGTAAATTGGGTACCTCTGTCCGATACTATTTTCTTCGGCACTCCATGTAAGCAAACGATCCTTGCCATGTATAGCTCAGCTAACTTATCTCCTGAATAGGTTGTCTTTACTGGTATGAAATGCGCGACCTTAGTCAATCGATCCACGATGACCCATATGGAGTCATAACCTCCTTGCGTCCTTGGTAATCCGGTAATGAAATCCATTCCGATTTCTTCCCATTTCCACTCTGGTATTTTCAGTGGCTGCAGCAGTCCTGCTGGTCTCTGATGCATAGCTTTGACTCGCTGGCATACATCACACAGTGCTACGTGTTCAGCAACCTCTCTCTTCATATTCGGCCACCAGAACCGTTCTTTTAAATCTTGATACATTTTTGCACTCCCTGGGTGAATCGAATACTTGGAGTCATGAGCTTCCTCCAATATTAACTGCTTTAATTCCTTTTTGTTGGGTACACAAATACGTTCCTTCATCCATAATGTGCCTTGTTCGTCTAGCTTAAAATCTTTTGCTTGGCCTTCCTCCATCTTGGCCTTGATCCGCTTGACCTTCTCATCATCCTTCTGACCTTCTCTAATCTGATCTTCCAAGATAGGCTTTACTTCTAATGCGGCTACGAATCCTTCCGGAACAACTTCCAATTTCAATCTCTGAAGATCCTTGCACAGTTCTCCCTGGCTTTCTTCCACTTTCGAACTGAGACCATGACCTTTCCGACTCAGGGCATCAGCCACTACATTAGCCTTGCCTGGATGATAATGAATACCCATGTTGTAATCCTTGATCAGCTCTAACCACCTCCTTTGTCTCATGTTTAGGTCAGATTGGGTGAAAATGTATTTAAGACTTTTATGGTCTGTATACACCTCACACCTATTACCAATAAGATAGTGACGCCATATCTTCAGGGCATGCACTACAGTTGCTAACTCTAAATCGTGCGTCGGGTAATTCCCTTCATGTGGCCTTAATTGCCTTGATGCATAGGCTACTACCTTTCCATTTTGCATTAACACACATCCGAAGTCCTTGGCGTGATGCATCACAGTAAATATCGAAACTCTGATGCACATCCGGTTGCACTAACACTGGTGCTGATGTCAGTCTTTTCTTCAATTCTTGGAAACTCTTCTCACAATCCGGTGTCCAAACAAATTTCTTCTCTTTCTTTAACAATTGCGTAATTGGCCTAGCAATTGTCGAGAATCCTTCTATAAATCGGCGGTAATAACCAGCCATTCCAAGGAAACTCGAACTTTGAAAGCCGTCTGGCGACTCCCAATGTAGCAATCGTCTCAACCTTGCTTGGGTCCACTTGCAACTCCTTGGCAATCATGACATGCCCTAAGAAATCTACCTTACTCTTCGAAATCGCATTTACTAAACTTTGCATACAACGTTTGCTCCTTAGCTTTTCAACACTAATCTCAAATGTTGGGCGTGCTCTTCATCCGTCCTTGAATAAACCAATATATCATCTATGAACACGACCACAAATTTATCCAGGTATTCCATAAATACTTTATTCATCAAGTTCATGAAGTATGCGGGCGCATTTGTCAATCCAAATGACATAACGGTGAACTCATAATGTCCATATCTTGAGGAAAATGCGGTCTTGGGTATGTCTCTGTCTTGATTCTCAATCGGTGATATCGACCTAAGGTCGATCTTGGAGAATACTCTGCTCCTCTTAATTGATCGAAAAGATCATCGATTCGGGCAATGGGTATTTATTCTTTATCGTCACTTCGTTAAGTCTTGCGATAGTCTATACACATCCAGGAAACTTCGTCTTTCTTCTTAACGAATAGAACCGGTGCTCCCCATGGTGACGAGCTCGATCCGATGAATCCTTTTTCCAACAACTCCTCAATTTGCTTCTTCATTTCTACCAACTCTTGGTAGACATCCGATATAGCCTCTTTGCTATCGGTCTTTGTTCAGTACTAAGTCAATTCTGAACTCTATGTCTCGTGCGGTGGCATTCTGGTAATTCCTCGGGAAAAACATCCGGTATTCATCGACCATCGGTACATCTCTTATCTTGACATCTCCAAATTGTTCACTAGCATCTGTCCTCCTCGGCGCCTTTGCTTGAAATTCCACCTTTCTACCTTCGGGGCTCTCAATAGACACAACTCTCCGTCCACGTCTAATCTGACCTTATGCTTAGTCAACAATCCATTCCCAGGATAACATCCAGGGTTTGGGTATCTAGTATAATAAGGTTAGCTAGGAACTCTACTCCTTTTATTAATAACTTAACTCCGGAACATCCGACCTTAGAACGGAGTTCGGATCCGTGGGATTGAACTAGGAGTGTACTTTTAAGATTAACCACATCGAGATCATTTGTCATGGCAAAATCTCGAAAGCGAGCGAATCTGAAGCTCTGAATCAAATAATATCAGAGCGGCATCGAGTTGACTAAGAACTTACCAAGCACGACGTCAGTAGCGTTCTAGACTTCGTCTCATGAAATGTGATTGATCCGCCTCGAGTGAATGCTGCGGTGTAGCTCGGTGGTGCAGGTCCTCGGCTTCCTCCTTGGTTAGGGTCTTGGCCGGGTGCTCCTAGATTGAAGCGTCTTGGTGTCACGCCTCCTTTCTTTGGGCACGCATTGGCGAAATGCCCCATCTCGTTCAGATTGTGGCGCCTCCACGCCATTTCTTGATTTCCACTATTACGATTAACAACCTTGATCGGGTGCGAGGGGTTTGTCCGTGGTCTTAGCATTGGTGGCGGCGTCGACCTTTGTTCCTCGGCTGGAATCGGTGAATTTTGGGTATCATTCTCATTTTCTGATGACCCTGACGTCCTCCCTGTTGTGCCATGCGGCGTTTACGGTTATCGTCGAGTTCTTTGCGCTTGTCTTCCAGTATGAGCGCCTTGTTTACCAGTTCTTGGAAATCCGGGAAAGTGTGGTAATCACCCCACCAGAAACCGATGTTAAGTCCCTTGAAGCGGATCGCCTTGCCTTGTCTGTTACTCGTCTTCGAGCGTAGCGTGTAAGTGAGTGAATTTATTCAAATAATCGCCTTCGCTCGCCTCCTTGCTTCAGCGCGAGGAATTCCTCCTTTTTCAGCTCCATAATACCCTCCGGCACATGGTATTGACGGAAAGCTAGGGTGAATTCTTCCCAAGTAATTTCCTGCGGGTTCTCCTGTGACGTGCAATAGTTCTCCCACCATTCAGCTGCTGTTCCCTCAAGCTGGTGAGAGGCATAAAGCACCCTCTCATGTCCTTCACACTGGGTTATGTGCAATTTCCTTTCGATGGTTCTTAACCAATCATCTGCCTCTAGCGGGCTGGCATTACGAGAAAGTCGTGATCGTGTCCTCATAAATTCAGACAATCTTGAGTAGGGACGGGTCCATTGTTCATAGCTTTGATTATTAGCGGCGGCTTTGAGTCTTTGTTGTTAATCGTTGTCATCATTGTTTGCATTAAGCGTATGCTGGCTGCAAGGAATGCTCGAGATTCTGCATATCTCTTGGCGGTCTTTGCTGGGGTGGCGGCGTACCATTCGACTACCTCCGTATGCGTGAACCATCGCCTCGGCTCCATTGTTGCGAGTATTCACCATCTGTTGATTCTTCGGGTTTTAGAGATAAGAGGGAAAAGAATAGGCAAGTATAGGAACTTATACGGGGAAACAGGTGTAACTTAAAAAAAAACTTAAGCAAACAATTACTAACTTGGTATGGTTGCTTATCCAAGCCTAAAAGCTCTGCAACACATACTGCACACTCAGCAAACAAGAAAACCAAATTAACCTAAACACACAATAATCTACCGTCTAAGAGGGTAACACTGCTATCTTAGACAGACGCGACTCTCACACATGAGTCTCAACTGGCTACGAAAGCATTGGTCCTTCTAGCTTCTGGAACACTTCATCGATCCACTTTTCTTGAGTTCGACGATTCCTGTCTTCACGATCTTCAGGATTGGCAACGACACCCAGTGCTTTCTCCTTAAGTGTGAACAACGATAACTATTTGGAACAACTCAGATAAGATCTTCATTTAAAACAAGGAAAAAGATAGAAATTTTCAACAAGGAGAAAAGAATGGAAGAATAAGACAAGTCAAGAACATATCATTCTTTCAAGTTAAAATTTTCTTTTGGAAAATAATTTTGAAGTTCCTAAAGAACGGCCAGTCTATCAAGGGTCAAGTCCTACAGTCAGTATGGCTCTGATACCATCCCTGTCGTGCCCCGAATTCCCACGGATTCGGACACTCAGGTATTCATCAGACTAGTCGAGGATCACGCTAGTACACACAGGATAAACAGGTTGAAGTACCACAATCATACACAGCGGAAATAAATAATAAGTACTTCAAGCATTAATAGTAACGAGTTACACGGCCTTATGGCCACCTTACAATACTTCGCCGCGCAGGGCGATAAATATCATCAGTATCAAGTTCATTCGGCGGAAGCAAAATACGATAGCGGGACCCTTCTTAACCACAGGCTACTGAGTGTGGCACAACCCTTAATCCTCCTGGCCTTCGACGAACTCTTCATTCCAAGCTGGCACGGCTTCTTCTTCTTCTGAGGTTTTTGTCGATGCAAGGGTGAGTATACAACATACTCAACAAGTCATGCACAATGCAGACTATTACTATATGCAAGGCTTATTCCAAGGAAAGGCTTAATTGGTTATTTTGCATAAAGCAGCATTTCTTTTGATAGGTAATCCTATTAGATTAAAAGCAGTAAGATCAATAATATTTAATAATTAATTTCTCAATTCTTTTCCAAGAGTTTTGGCACTGACCCTAATTTCATTCACACTGACTTTTTGGCACACAACCACCCAATCCACATTTTCATTTTGAAAATCTAACCCTTATTTGTAATCACCGAGCAATGTCCAATACACGGACACGGCTATTGAATAGATTCACACACACACTCTGCAGTTTGTACACTTTACCCATAGGATACTGATCGTTCACCACCAAAGCGATTGATTGTAACAAAGTCTTTCAGAGACTAACACTTAGCCGATGATCCTCTCGATTGCCTTCCTAACACTCCCCTCACACAGAGAGCGAGTTTAGAACAGGCACATACCGTTAGATGGGTACCAAGCCGCAGCACAGGTACGCTCCCCCGTACGGTTACATTTTTGGTGTAACTGTCACCCCGAGGTATCAAAGGAAAGATATTAGAAACCTACTTAACTAGGTCCGTCCCATTCCAGACAAGTGGTTGTACGGAACTCAGCTCAAAGGCTCGCAAGGTTAAGTCCTTAATTGTCCCGGCAAGACAACCATTTTATACATCTCGGCACACAGCCTTCACAATCTTTTCATACATCCCATTGCCACACAGGCCCACCTGGCACGAAGCCTTCTTGCCACTTGCCCCGGTTCAAATCATTTTCCCACCCCACTTTATACTTAAGCAACACATGCCATTTTCCACATCGGTTCATGAATAGCACCACACAGTCGCTATCCGGTTCAATTCATGACATCATCGCATTCTCCAAAATCGTTCCATAATTGTTTAGTCAATATTCATTTGATATTTGAAAGTCATTCCACGATACAAGCGGGCTAAGCGACTAATCACGGTCTAGCCTCCGTGTTGGCATCATATTAGCATCCAACATATTTAAGCATCTTAGGGTGAGCAAGGTTTGGGGCATATAAACATTTATAATCAAGGTGGCATAACAAGTTTGGCTTTTAACTACCATTTCCCAATTTAATCAATAGTGGTTGTACTTAACATAGCATGCAATATGGAAATCAAAATATACTTTTAAATCTAGGCGCAACATGGTCAAAGCACGACTTGCCTTCAAGAGGAGTTGGTTCAGTCGAGGTTCTGCGACGGGTCTTCAAATTCTCCTCGGCGAAACCCGCGACTCTGAGTCTACTCGGTACAAGCAAGCACACAATAAACACACTATACAGACAGCAAGATAAATTCTAAAAATAAAATAAAAATCACCATTAAATAGTTCACATTTTTACAAATTTTGGGCACTGGAATCACCCAAATCCGAGTTAAAACGCAAAAGTTATAGCATTTTAAGTTTGCTGAAATTCAAATAAATAATAACCGAATTATTCTATTTAATTTCCTACTGAAAATCCGGATTAATTCTCATGGCGACACGTGTCAACACCGGAGTTAACCACGCCGCCGGTCATCGACGAAGCGGGCCCTCGGGTGACGTCTGGCCGACGTCGCGAACCTGTGGTCACACGCCGACAAGCGAGCCCATGAACGGCGCCCGGCCCCACATGTCAGCGACGGACACGCGTCGCGGAAGCATCCAGCCACGTCTACGCGCGTTTCCCGATCGTAGGATTCGAATCTAACGGCGCAAGACTAACCGAGCGGTTCACTGTTAACGGGCCTACGTGGCGTTACCTTGGGCGTCCGATGGAGATCCGACGGCTGAGGTGAGTCGCGAAGCTCCGAAGAAGAGGCGGCGGCGTTGGTCACCGGACTTGGAGAAGATGACACGGGCGACGGCGTTTCCGTGTGTCTCCGGTCGGAAGAAGTGGCGCAGAAGATGCGGCTCGTCACGAGGAACTCGGGGAAGGTCTCGGCTGCGGCGGGGAACGGCGGAGCACGGCGGGGCACAGCGAAAACCGAAACGGGGAAGAGGGTGAACTACGGCGAGCTCCCGAGAGGGCTACGGTGGACGAGAGCTAACGGCGAGAGAAATGGCGGGGTGAAGTCTGCACGCACGCGGCCTATTTCACTCGCTCGGACAGACCTCGAGACGCGAAGAAATCCCGACACGATCTGCGGCGGCCAATGGCGGCGGCGGCGTGATGATCGCCTCGTCCGAGGCCGATCGGTCCCATCGCGCCGTCCGATCGCGATCAATGGTGACGATTAATCCTCAATTAATGAACGGTATTTAATCGCGCCCGTCCGATCAAGATCCAACGCGCAAAACGGCGGCGATTAGGGTTTGGCGCCCGACCAAGTGTTGGGCTCTACCGACATCAGAGCTAGGAATTACTCGGATTTTCTCAATAAAAATAATTCGAGAAAATAAAAGTAATTATTTAGGGCTCTAAAATACCGAAAAATTCTAGAAAAAATTCCAGAAAATATTTTAAGATATTTAGAGCTTGAATAAAATATTTTCATTTATTTTTGATAAATACTTTTTCGATATTGAATAATTAAGAGAAGGGTAGTTTAAATAAATGTTAATTAAATCCAATAAATCCCCAAAAATTCAGATAAATTCAATAAAATGCAATTAAATGAAAATAAAGGTTGGGTAATTCATAAAAATTCGAATAACTCCAAAATTTAAAATTCGACCAAATTTTGGGACGTTACACCTGTTAAAAAGAAATGCTGCTTTATGCAAAATAACCATTTAAGCCTTTCCTTTGGACTAAGCCATGCATGTAGTAATAGAACTGCATTGTGCACGACTTGCTGAGTATGTTGTATACTCACCCTTGCTTCAACAACAACCTCAGAAGAAGAAGCTATGCCAGCTTGGGAAGAGGAGTTCAACGAAGGCCAGGAAGATTAGGGATTAAGCCTCGTCGGTTGCCTGTGGCTACGAGGGGTTCCATTACCGTACTTTTGCTTCTGCTATTGAACCTGTGCTACTTGATATTTATCACCCTGCGTGGCGAATTATTGTAAGGTGACCATATGGTCTTGTAACTCGGTTATAATTATGCTTGAAGTACGTTATTATTAATTCCGCTGTGTATGATTGTGGTACTTCAACCTGGTTATCCTGTGTGTACTAGCGTGATCCTGGACTAGTACAGAATACACAGAGGGTCCAGATTTGTAGATTCGGGTCCCGACACAAATGTCCAACCTTCTGATAGAAGGTGCATGTATAATTTGCCTTACTAGAGGTAGAAGTAGCAGGATGAGCAACCTTCTGACCAGAGATCCCATGGACAACCCCAATAGATCTAAACACACTGGTACTCTCCCTGAGAGCTACCACAATCTCACCACTCTTGGAACCACACACAATGATGGGACGATACGCCCGAGCATGCTCCAAGTCATCAAATCCTAGAGCCTGATTAAATTGGGTAATCTTGGATTGGTCTAGAATGAGATTGAGCTTCTTCTTGCTTCCTACAAATTTCTCGAGAGTGCTCATGAGATACTCACTCCTGAAAGAAAGAGGCACATGAGAAACAAGGAAAAGAAAAGGAAGAAGAATAAAAAAGAGAAGAACTTCCAGTACGTGCATTTTTCTCCCTCAGCAAGGCTGTCTCAACTTTGAGGGCCTCATATGAAACACAAGGGGTATTTCTAATCCTAATAGTCTGGGCCTCAAGTTTCTTCCTAAGTTCTACTTCGATTTTATCCAAGCCCCCCTCAATCTCAGCACATCACAAGCAACTTTCTTGTGACTTATCTAGTATATCCTTAGCAAGTTTAGCACACTTAACATTTAAAGATTTATGATCAAGTTTTAGTTGCCTACAACCCTCACATGAGCTGACTGAGTCCTTGGAAGTATGCATTACAAGTTCATCATTTCTAGTAGAGAGCTTCCTATGGTGAGTGCTCATGGCATCAATCTCAGTAAGTAATTTAGGGCAATTTTTGCGTGAAGGAGTAGAGTGTGTATGAAGAAAACTAGCATCTAAAGGCATAACATTAATAGATTTATTGCTAGCATTCTTCAATCTAAGACCATTAAGTTTAGCAAGCACACTATCATGCATGGTCCTTAGGTTCTCTAGCTCAACAAGTAGGGCATCAGTCAAGGTACCTACTTCCTTCTCAAGCTTTGTACACCTAGCTCTTGCTGTAGCATGAAATTTTCCTAATTTGCAAAAGGTTTCATTGAGCTGGTCATAGAAGGGTACCTCATTCGAGTCATTGTAGAGCTCAGAGTCACTAATGTTGTTGGCGTCTACCAAGAAGCACATGCCGGTGAAGTCATCGCCGCCTTTCTTTTCTTGCAGATCATCCTCACCATCATTGCTGCAGGTTTATGTGTAGGATAGGCTAATGTTGTCGAGGGCGGTGAGAACATAGTGAAAGAGCTTCTTGTTTTTCGAGAAGTTGTGGTATATCTTCTCATGCACCGCTCACGAACTGGAGGCTTCTTGTTGCGGTTCTTATCAGTGTAGTCATTCTTTCCCAAATCACCGGAGTTGTTCTTGCCCTTCTCTAGCTTGGGGCAGTTCGTTCGATTGTGGTTGGGGCCACCACACTCGAAGCAGGTGATCATGCCACCTCTCTTCCACTTTGTGACCCTTTTGTAGGCATGAGGAAATTTACGAGCTGAAAAAATAAGCTCATTTTCTAGAAATTTATCAAGTTATTCACCGCTTAGCTCTCAAAGGGCGGAAAGAGAGAAACCAATAGAAGTTTCAGAAAGGGAACCATTGGGATCAGTGACCAAGGCCATGGATTGTGGCTTTGTCTTGCGTGAGACAAGGTCGTTCTCTTGAGTCTTGAGCTGGGAGTAAAACCCATCAAGTGTCAAGGTCGATAAGTCTGTGGTGTCCTCGATGGTGGTCACGTTCATCTTCCAAACTTGAAGATCGAGTGTGGTCAAGAAATATTGAGCATTATCCGAGTCAAGGTATATGCAATCGATTGCTCGGAGGTCACTCAGAATCTTCATGAACTGACCAAAACACTCGTTAAGACTCTCAGCAGTGTGTTATTCAAATTTGTTGTAACCACGCTTGAATTGGTCCTATCTCACCGTCTTGATTTGGGTGGTGCCTTGATGGTAAGCATCGATGGTCACCCAGATCTGGTGAGTAGAAAAAAGGTGAGAAATACTATCGTACTCACTGTGGCTTAGACCCTGTGTGAGGATGTTCCTTGTCTTAGCATTCGCCTCAACGTCAGCCATATTGCCGGTCATGACATTTTCATCGACAGGAACCTCATATGGGAGTTTCACCTTTTGCCATTTCAGAAAGCTCTGGGTAGTGATGTATGACTCCATTCGAGACTTCCAAGAAGAAAATCAATTCCAGAAAATATAGGAGGCTAGGTGGAATATTTTTCCATCACCATGACTCTCGAGATTGGTCAAGATCTATGAAAGAGCAAAACTGATTCTGATACCAATTGAAAGATTGAGATGGCCGGCGATCAATGGAATGGGTGAATGATCCCAAATAAATTTTCCCCCACTCAAATAATACAAACAAGCCCTCAACCAAAACCCACAAAAGAAGCAAATGAAATGGAGGAAGTTCCTGCAAAGATGGTTTGATCGGGGTTATGCTAGTAGCAATGGAGTCCGGTAGTACTGCGGTGAGGCCAGTAGCACGGGGCTCAAGAACAGCACGAACATCAAAAGTAAATTTTAAGGAATCTTTTGATTGGCTGGACAAAAGCTCACGAAACTTGGTAGATGCCTTTCTAAGGATATCAGGAACTTATTCCAACATTCAATCTCAAGGATTGACATCAAAGTTCCAACCTTTTTCACTTTGAAGGAAGAACACACCAAGTTTGAGCAAAACTCAAGAATTTGATCTAAGACTTGCTACTGGGGTTTTGATGATCAAGATGACCTTGGATAACCTCGCACACATCACAGCAAGCAAGAACACAAGCCTAAAACCCCTCAAACGTGACCGACATAAGAGCGGTTTCTTGTAAGGAAGATGCATGGATTGCCTAAATAATTGGGATATTATATGAAGAAGATTCATCCATCAATCATACATCCTTGGCACAAAAACCAAAAGCATGTAGGAGGAGGGGAGGCAAATTCAAATTGCGTAAATGTAAATTGTAAGAATGTAAGTGCAGAATTTAAATGCTGAATTTAAGACATAATGTAAATGCGTAAAGTAAATTCAAGCATAAGGAAATGTGTTTTTGATTTCTGGTAGAGAGGTTTACAAAGCCTCACAACAAGGTTGGCAAAGCTCAAAGGAGCACCAAAAACCTTAAAACCATCAAGACAGGTAAGGCTACCCCTCCCCCTCTATTTATACTACTCTTGAGTCACCCTCTGCCCTTGGATGAGTTCCTTCTACCCTAAGGACCACTATCAAGGGTTAGGATTGACTCACTCATTCATACATGGGCTAACTCGAAACCCACACACATGATGGGTTTTTTACACGCTTTCAAAGCATACTAACTAGACCCACTACTCTATCTTCTAGACCATGATCCAATGGCCCTCCTTGATCCGAGCAGCTCCTAGCTGGCATCTCATCCATTCCTTGTCTTCTAGGTTTGCACTGACACCATCTCCGATCATCTTCTAGCGACCATCGACCGTCTAGAACTTCGCCTCTCCTCGCCTAGTCCCGATCATCCTCTACCTCACCATGATCAAAACCCGACATCCGGTAACCATCAAAGATAAGAAAAACCTATCACATAGCAATATCAAAAAAGATATGCAATAATCATGACAAAATCAACAAATATATGCAATTCCGCTCATAAGAGAAGAGATGCTCTCTGGAATTTTCACACCGGCTAGAGCCCAATGCTACTGCCCATGGTAGACTGGTGCGACCACCTAAGGCCGGAAGCACTGCTCTACTACCAAACCAGAAAACGCCTCTCCTTGGAATTTTTAGACCAGCCATAGGCCCGGTGCTACCGCCCTGCCTGGTGCTCCCGCACCCGAGCCGATAGCACCACAAGCCGGTGCTACCGCCTGTGCTAGACCGGTAGCACTGTCCTTACTAGAGAGCACTCCCATATGCTTCAAATTTGAAATTAAACTTCAAATCCCCTCAAACTCAAACACTACTAGTTTAAACATTGTCAATAACTTATCACAAATATGGGCAGTCCACCACATGGTCTTTCATATTTTATCTGCCCAAAACTAATTAAATGAATATTTGGATTTATTTTTTAAAAAATATGGTTAAAAATCATTAAACAGTATTGGGCCAGAGCCCAACACTTTTGTGCACATGGCCTAGAACTGTGTGGCTTCGATTGAGATGACTCAATTTTTTAAAAAAATTTGTAAAATTGACATCTATTCAGTGGTGAATTTTATTTTTGGAGTTAATTTGCTCTCTATTTTTGTGCTTATTTGGTCTTCTCTCTCGTTTCGTGTAAACATTGAGTTGTGCAACACATCGGGGGAGGATCCATCAACCCAAGAGCATGTTCCAAAGCAAGATTAGAACCTTTACCAAGGCAAGTTGTGTTTTGATCATGTTGAACCCTTGTTTATAAAATCGCTATATTGATTTTAACTTGTTCCATATTATTTCACGAGTACAATTGTTTAAATTAAATTGGGACGTAGTTAACCTACCTATTGGTCTATGCCCTAACTTGTAATTTGTATGCCATAATCTATTGTCACTCTAGATGGTTCACTATAGTTGGTTAATATTAAAATCAACATGAGATTATTAGACTACATTAGTTGCTTAGCCATGCCATGTCATCACATGGACTTGGATCATCAAAGTTTAATCTCGACTAATAGAATATGGAACATGATTATGAACTTGTGTGTTAGGTGTTGTCACACGATGAGATTGAGTTATTACGGCGATGGATATCACACAATGATGTTGAATTGTTGATGGCACATGGTGCTTGGTAATCATCTAGAGTGGTAATCATTTAGATTGGGGCAATTACCAAGGGACAATGTGCCAAGGTGGGCCGAAGGGCAGAGGGTATGTGGAAGTCTTGCCCTAGTTACTTTATGGACTTAACCTTGCATGCCTTTGACCTGAACCCATCATGCAAACCACATGTCTGGTATGGGACAACCTATATGATTAATTTGTAATGTCTTAGCTTTAGTTCTACTAGTGGTGGTGTGAGTCCTGGGTTGTGGTAACTAGTCCTTGCACAGGTAAACTCACATGGCGCAAAAGGGGGCTCTTTGTGGTAACCAGCCTATTCATTGTTGAAACTTCAACAGATAGTACTGGGTTAAGGCAGGGCATTATAAAGGCTTTGTTATAATCACACGCCACTTTGGTGAATTAATTGTATCATGTGGATAAAGTGCATAACCTCTGCAGAGTTTGGATCTATTTATGATAGCCATGCTCGTAGTATTGAGCATAGTTCGGGAATTACAATCAAAGGTTAGATTTTTGCAAAATAAAACTTGGGATGGCTGGTAGGCTTCCACGAGATGTTGAAACTAGACTTAGGATTGGAAACTTGGTTTACTTGAGAAATGTTGAAATTATTATTATTTATCATTTCTTTTACTATCTTTACAATCTATTTATCATACTTGTTCATAAATGCTGCTTTACATCAAAATAGCCATGATAGCCTTTTCCTTTGGAATAAGTCTTACATATAGTTATATAGAATTGCATTCTATGCACAACTTGTTGAATGCTTTCAAGTACTCACCCTTGTCAACAACCACAATCAATAGTTGAGGAGTCTACATCTTTGTTGGAGGAGTTCTAAGAGGACACGAGTAATTAGGGTTCAAGCCTTGTCAGTTGCCAATGGTAAACTGAGGGGTCACTATGCTTTTTATATTTTTTCTACTGCATTTGCCTTAGTCATTATTTCAAGTTTAGCCCTACGTGGCTTAATCATATAAGTTGGTCATAATATCATACACTTAGTTATAATCAATAAATGGAGTTTTTAATTTATTATCGTTGTGTAAGATGTGATATTTACTAATGTTGTGCTTTGTGCACTAGCATGATCTGGGACTAGTGAGGTAAACACAGAGGTTCTAAATTGGTAAATTTGGGTCCCGACAAAGGTGGTATTAGAGCATATTGATTGTAGGTCTTGGCCCTAATTAGCATGGTGGTGCCCTAGTTAAATTTGACTAACAAGATACTATTGACTCTTCTTATTCTTTACTTCTCGCTCTTGCTGAATTTTTCATTTTCTCGCTATTGTTTTGAGTTGTGGACTTATCTATTTCTCTTTCAAATAGATGAGGATGCTACAGTGTACGGGGAGCATGAGGGTGGATATACTGCAGAGCTTTGGATGGTTCTTCAAGTCTTGGGAGGCTTCATGAGACTGCTGTACAAAGGCAACTGCTGGGTCGTGAATGGAGTTGAAAGAGGAATCATCTACAAAATTCTTATTTATGCAAGAGAAGATGAAAAGGCAAGCAAACTAATTATATCACTGTGAGGAGAGCTACCTTTGAGATTGGCATCCAGAGGCTTCATGGCTAGCTTTGAGGAGGATCTGCCATGACTACTTGCACGAGCTCAAAGACACAGTGTTCTGACTTCACCCTACAGGACGAGCGTCACAACAGTAGGCGGTTGAGAAGGAGGAGGATGCCACAGTTGGCAGCCGCACAAGACACACACATGAGAGATACTGTTGAAGAGTTGAAGATGGCGTACAAGGCCCTAAGAGTCACCGAGGAAGAGCTACAAGACACTCGTGTTGCTTTCACAGAGTGGACATGGAGCTAAAGGAGGTACTACAGGAGGGTGGCTAGGCTCCACCAGCTCAGCAGGGTGACAAGGACGAGGAGGACCTAGAGGAGGTTGAGTTTGAGCCGAAGGAGCACGATGTGAATGTGGACGTAGAGGTTCCAGCTATGGGTCACCAGGTGGTTCGCACCCATGCCTGCCCACCCACCAGTGTATGCACCGTGTCAGCCCTAGCCAGGGTAGCTTTATGAGTGAGAGTCTTAGTGTTGAGTTGAGACTTAAGTGTTGAGTCGCCTCTTTAAGTAAGTCTTTACCCTTTTCAGTAGTCATTAATGTTGTCTATTTAGTTTGGTTATTTATGTTGCTGAGTGTGTAGTATGTGTTGCATAGTCTTTAGGCTTTTGTAAGAAACCATATCAAGTATTAATAAAGTTGTTTTAGTTCTTGTGTTTAACCTGTCTCCCCTGCCTTAGAAATTTTTCGATAGGGATGCGTTTCACCTTAGCAGGAGGTCCTTTCTTCACCTTGATGCCCTCGTCATCATCATTTGATTTATCTTTATGTCAGTACAGGAATGCGTTTCACACCAGACATACATGCAAGTTTGCATACTCTTTGTGGTAGAGGATACAATCGTTCGAATAGGCATGTATTCTTTCTACTTCCATTCCCAAGGGACAAAGAACCTTCTTCGATTTGTAGGTGGCTGTCGGCAACTCATTTCCCTTCAAAAGCATGTTCTCTAGTAGATCTAATAGTTCTGTGAAACTATTATGAGACCAACCATTGCTTACCTTCAATTTCAACATTTCAAGCACAGATGACAACCATGTGTATTTGAACTTGCTGCCCAGGAACAAAGTTTTCTCTAAGTCATCCATCAAGCCCTGAAATTTTACATACTCCTACTCATCACAGTTCCTTTCTGCATCACGCAGCATCTGATATAGATTATCATTGTGAAACCTATCCTCCTCCAAAGCGCAGTGATATCATATGGCATATTGTTGACTTCATCAACGATGTTAATACAACTTGCTTCCTATATAATTTGCTCTTCACCATGATTAGTCCAACATATGTACCCCCTTTTGAAACCCCTTAGAATAAAGTATGCTTCAATCTATGCTAGATTTTGAAACATCCTTAGATTCTCATAGTCAATGTATGGACAAGGAATAAATTTTACCCTCGTGTTCAACATATTCTCCTTTCCAACTCTTCAAAAAGTGGAGATGCCATTAATGTACTCTGCGCTCGCACATTTCTAAGTGTACATCTAGCTTCGGTCCATCTATGCTACGTATATAACAATAAGTGTTAAATAATGAATTAAATACACTAGGATTGCACATGCACATATTGTTAAATTGGAGCATAGGTTAACTAGCTAAAACCTCACCCTAAATCGTAAACATGCTAGATCTAAAGAACAAACGGATCTACAATATTCATACATAAGCTACATTTAAACTTGCCAATTAACCTATATATCATAAAGAACAAATGGTATATATATATATATATATATATATAAGAGACATTTAAACTTAGCATCTTCAATTCTCTCTTTACATAGCTAGCAACATCTTGAGTATAATGCAATTAGAACCAATTACAACTTTAGAGCCTGTTTGTTTTTGCTTTGGATTCTCTAAAAACTAATTCTATATTATGGCTGTAGAGAAGCTGATTCTCCAAAAGCATATATGAAGTGGATTGTGGATTCTATTGTATATGGCTAGGTTGGATTGTGAGAATCAATTCCTAGAATCAAGCTATTTGCTTTTTATTCTGCATTTGGGGTCAAAATCCACAATCAAAATAAAAAAACAAATAGGCCAAGCTCATCACAGACAATTTTTGGATCATCTGTGATGAGGCTCACATCAAAGACAGTTTTAGGCTAAAACTGTCTATGATGAGCACAGGGTCATCATAGATGATTTTTGGTTACAATCATGTGTGATGAGGCCCATATCACAGACAGGTTTAGCCAAAAAATATGTGATGAAAACCGTCTATGATGAGGGGTCTAATATGAGCCCTTTTGTAGTAGTGGGTAAAGAAATATTATAAACTTTTGTGATCGGTGTATATTTCACATCGGTTGCCGATAAGATAATGCCGCCATATCTTGAGAGCATGAATGATGACTGCCAACTCTAAGTCATGAGTGGATAATTATCTTAATGAGGCTTCAACTGGTGGGAAGTGTAGTCTACAACCTTGCCCTCTTGCATCAACACACATCCAAGGCCTTGATAGGAAGCATCGCAATATATGTCGAAGCCCTTGTGTATGTTGGGCAATGTGAGTACTAGAGTTGTTGTATGTCTTTGCTTTAGCTCCTGGAAACTTTCTTCACAAGATGATGTCCACTCAAATTTCTTCTCCTTCTTGATTAGTTTGGTCATTTTCTTAGCAATTTTGGAGTTCTCGATAAATCAACGATAATATCTGGTCAAACAAATGGAGCTTTGGATCATTGAAATAGTTTGGTGCTACTCCTAAGCAAGCATATCTTATACCTTACTCGGATCAATAGTGACGCTTCCTTCAGAAAGCACATGGCCTAGGAAGCCAACTTCCTTTAGCCAAAACTTGCACATGCTAAATTTCGCATAAAATTGATGCTCATGAAGCTTCTCGAGCACCATGCACAAGTTTAGCTCATGCACTTGTTCGCTCTTATAGTAGATGAGGACGTCATCGATGAACACCACCACAAATTTGTCTAAGTACTCTATGAACACCTTATTCATAAGGTTCATAAAAGTGGCAGTTGTATTAGCAAGTCCAAAGGAAACCACGACGTATTCATACAAATCGTAGTGAGTGGAAAAGGCGGTCTTTGGGATGTCCTCTGGTCGCATTTTCCGTTGGATGTAACAAAGTCTCAAGTCAATTTTTGAAAAGTCCTAAGCCCTGCTCATTTGATCAAATAAGTCATCAATTCGCGAGTGTGAGTACTTATTCTTGTTGGTGACTTCATTCAATGATCAATAGTCGACACACATCTAGAGACTATTGTCTTTCTTCTTGACAAATAGTATAGAAATTCACCATGGTGATGTAGGGCGGATGAAACACTTGTCTAGCAGCTGCTCCTTGTGTTGTTTCTTTGATTCAACCAACTCTCTAAGGGCATACGATAAGGACGTTTGGAGGTAGGTGCTTACATTGGTAGGAGATCGATAACGAATTCCATGTCCCAGTCCGGTGGCATACTCGGCAGCTCCTCAAGAAAGACATCAGGGTAATCACACACAATGGGCACTTGATGTAGCTTCGAAGTTGAGAGAGTGTGGAGGGATGGCTGATACAATGTAGAGGCTTGATCGGAGAAGTAGGTGACATGAACACCAACAGAATTGACCAAAGAGATAGCTCAGTTAGTGTAATATCATAAATAATTTTTTGTGCCATTTTGGGCTGCTGTGTAGTGTGTGTGGGCTGATTTGGTCTTGAGGAGCTGCTGTGTAGTGTGTGTGGGTTGATTTGGTCTTGAGGGGCTGTTGTGGGCCATCCGTTGCTAGTTTTGGCCCAAGTAGAGAGGGAAAACTTAGTCAAACCCTAGCCCACTTCTCCCACCCCCAGCTGCACCTAATCCTCCCCTAGCCACCTCCCTGCATAGCAACTCCCTCACTCCTATGCCTCAATCTCTCCAGCTACCCCCTGCTTCTCCTCCATAGGCGTCCCCTCCTCCTCTCCCTTGGTGCACCCCTCCTCTATTGGTTTCTTCCCCCTGGAGCCTACTTTTGTGCCCTGGATACTGCCCCTTCCAATATCATGTGCCTTGGTAGGATTTGGTGCGAGGAAAGGCGAAGAACATGTGTTCCGAGAGGAGAGATTCACGTCCATCTTGGATCTAGTGGTTCTTCAGGAAGGTGTATTTCTTGTAGATCCCTGAGGGTTGGTTTGGTCCTAGAATTTTAGAAAGGGCTTGGTAGGGTTCTTGGTTTGGGTGCTGCGATTAGATGGAGATTAGGGGTAATTTATGTCCGAGATGGTTCTGGACTCGTGCAGCGCTGTTTGCAATTTTAGATCTGAGTTTCGAAATAGTTTTGGTCATTTTCAGAGGTGTTAGCTGTCATGAAAGTTGTAGATAGTTGTCTTAAGTTTTAATAGAGACTAAGAACATGAATTTTGATTAAGTAGTTTAAAAGTTATGGCCTTTTGAAGCACTGCTGTCCAGAATATGTGCCTGTTAGCAGTAGCCGCAGAAATTAGCAAATTAGGGCTATTTAGAGGCCGAATCAAATTATTTAAAAAACTAGAGAAAGTTAGGGCATTTCTTATAGATTTCAAAAATATCCTAGTTTGGTTTTTAGGGCTAGAAACAATTGGCTAGATGGTTTAATTGTGAAGGTTGGTTATCAAAACATTTGTTGGCAATTATTGGTAGTTTTCATAAAGTTCTTGGTTCCCTTTGTTTGGGCTTTTGGGGTATGACTTATAGCCTTAAGACCAATAGGATAGCAAAGGTGTGGTTTTGTCCATCGTTTGTGAGAGTTAAAAATTGGGATTATGGTAGGTTTGACATCGCTATGTTTGTTATCTACGATGTGATTGCATTGTTTTGAGATATATGCAATTTATTTTAGGAAGTGTGACTTCGGGAGTGGCCTCAACCTCATGCCACTCTGGCAAGTGCATAGAATATATTGATGGTTGTAGTTGGATCAAAGTTTGAATGAGGATTGCTACCTAGCAGGCCTACATATTTGATATGCCTCATTACCATTGTTTTTATGTACGATTATGTTTGGGACAATGATATTTTTTATGTTTATGGTTTTGCTATTATTGGAAAAGATGAACCTGCAAATTATTCATGGCAGTTGCATATGTGCATACATGATGGAAGAGGTGACTTGTTTGGGCCTCTATGACCTACTTGTGGTGGCCACAAAGTCCTACTATAGTAGGCCACTCCACGGGATGTGAATGGGAACAAGACCTACCTCATAGACCCCTCCACTCGGATGGAAAGGAGAGTGTGACACCGACGGGTGTGCACTCAGCTATACCAGTATAAGTAAAGAGAAAAAGAGAAACATTTGAGCATAAAGCATGATGCTTGCATGAATGAAGTGAATGAAGATATTTAAATTGATGAGTTATCCTTTATGTATGGATAACATGACATGATGTATTTTATTCAATGGTTATTTACATGTGTTCATATTGTTGTATGATGCACTTTGCTGAGTCTTGGACTTACACTTGTTTGCTTAATGTTTTAAGTACTTTGAAGCCCACATGATGGGAATAGGACTAGCACAGACATGTCACATGTCAATTACTCCACTGTCAACATAATGTCTAGCATTCTGGAACATGCTTAGTTAATGAATAAATAAACAAACTCATTCTTGGAAATCATTAGTAGGTGCAACCTGTAAAGATTTATTATTCTATTTGTTAAAGCTATGGTTGTGGCTTGTTTAAATAATTTGGGTTGTGCCTTTTTATTGTCCATTGTCTATACCTTGTAATTGAAATATCTTGCCTAGATGTTAATATTAGTGGTTGCTAAAATGTGGTGAAATATGGTTAATTGTTTTGTTGATGGTATGTTTAATATCAATACTTGTTGGAAATACTTAGTAGACATTGCTTTTTGTCTAGAAGCATATGTATGATGTTATTGAAATTTTTAGTTTACGTGGGTTAAATAGTAGTGTAAAGACCAAGTAAGGTGACATTAAGGACACATGGGTTACGGGGTGTTACATTTAGCAAAATCAATATGCCCATTGTTCTTGGATAGCCAATCCATGCCAAGGATGACATCAAGCCCTGGTGAAATGATGTTGATTAAATCTTCTTGAATTCTACCCCATTGATCACAATTCTGACTCCCAAGCTTGTAAGTTTTTCTCTCATGACAGACCTGGTGGATAGATTAACATGTTGTCTAAATAGTTGACTTTAATCTTTTGTTGCTCAACAAATTTCATAGATGTGAATGACTAAGGTGCTTCGAAATCAAATAAAACCAAGGTGGGAGCTGAGTGCACAAGAAACATACCTAGCACCATATCAGGTGCGTTGTTTGCTTCTTCAATGGTCACATGTTTGAGACGGCCATGCCCATAGCCTTGTGCTGGCTTAGAGGCTGGCTGGCATCCTTAGGGGCCTCCACATCCACTTGCTTGACCTTGAGGATGAGGTGGAGCTTTCTAGGGCTGAGGATGAGTCACCGATGGCTTCTTTTGTGAGCAATTACTTGCATAATGCCCCTTCTCATTACAAGCGAAACATGTGATGGTAACATCCCAGTTTTGGCCTCTGGATGGCTGCCTTCTGTGGTTATATGGTTAAGACACTAGTGGAGGGGACAAGGATCATGCCCTTGAGGTCTTGGAGATGGCGAGGCAGAGGAACAAGCACTGGAGGACTGCCTTGTATGCGGTTTTGGCGAACCACTACTATTAGATTTTTGTGCCATCCATTTGTGCTTTCGGCTCTTGTTCATGGCCTTTGCGCTGTCCTCAACCTGAAAAGTCTTGTTGGCCAACACTTGCATGTTGGGAATATCAAGAGTAGCGAGGGAGTGTCGCACCTCTTCGTTGAGGTTCTCCCGAAAAAGAGCAACCCTCCTTGCCTCACTCGATATTTCATCAGTGACATACTGGGCAAGGTAATTGAAATAGTCGATTAAATCAAATAATGGACATGGCGCCTTGCTTGAGATTATAAAACCCCCTCTTCTTGACCTCCATAAGGCTTGATGGAATATGTGTGGTGTGGAAGGCATCCTTGAAGGCCTTCCATGAGGTTACTTGCCCTGGTGGGTGAATAGCCTTGTAGCTATCCCACCATGCCATGGTGGCTCCTTGGAGGTCGTACACAATGTATTATACTTTCACCTCATCACTGCACCATGCAATGTCGAGCTTGCATTCGATGTTGTGAAGCCAATCATTAGCGTCCAATGGATCAGCTGAGATGGAGAAGCATGGCAGGCGAGTTCGCTGTAACTTGGCCAAGTGTGATTGAGGCGGCATGGCTACCATTCCTCCGTATGCTACGGCAACGTTAAGGTTCTTGATATTTTGCAGCATCCTCTCCATGAGGCGGGTTTGCATCACAAGAATTTATGCCATTGATGGTGGAGGGGGTAGCTCCTAGCTTTGAGCTTCTTAATGGTTATGACCGATTTCTTGCTCCCTTACAAGCATGTCGAAATGTTGCGCCTCATGGGTATGAAACCCCGGGTGCAGTAGGTTAGGATGTGTCGGATTGGGCACCTCACCCTCCAAAGTGCGGTTTTTGCAAGTAGCACCATTGCCCATGAGCGCATGCATGGATCGGGTGATCAGCATCCTGTCATACATATGAATGTCATGCAACATATGCTTGGTGGATAAGGTGTCAACTTGAGATAGAAGTATAATGAAAGAATGATGTTAAATATATAAATTCGAGTTTGGAAACAAATTTTCATGCTCAAATAAAATTGCAGACAGCAAGTGTATATTGCACAGATTTTGATAATTTTTGACGACATTACATGGTTCGGTCACCATACATTGGTGAGATAGGTCATTGCCAACTAACACAGGCCATCCCATTAGTATCTGTTACAAGTTTGTGCAACAAAAGTACAACACAAGTCTACTCATACTACAACCCAAAAGTGAGCTCTGACGGCTAAGTCACCTAGCCTCAACCTAGGCATTGCCACAATCATTGGTGGCTTTGGGAGCATCGTGGGCAGCGGGTGGTGATGGAGGTACAACTGGCATCATCAGCTCGTATTCACACCCATTGAAGAAGAGACTCTGACCTTGTACCGCATTCGCAGGACCATTGAAACGAGCAACTGAGACACAGCGTCCATTGCCTCCAACCAACATGAGAGCAATGCATATAACGCGACAGTAGGAGCCAATGAATGTGGAAGATCCTTTATGGGCTCATACGCCTCATTATCCCAGTGCATGATCTCCGTGGTGAAGAAACTGCGGTGGAGCAACGGGGCCATGTGGGTCTCTAGCTCAGCGATACAATCACTTGCAAGGATCAAGTCGTCACAGAGGCAAAGCAGGTACCCATGAAGGGACCTCACTAGCCCCACATGCCATGCAAGCGCCACCATCACAGTGTCTCCCATCATGTAGACATTTTGCAAGCTATCCCTCGCATGTGAGGGATAGTAGGGGAACATCTGTGCCATGTCGGGGAGGTCATAATGGAGACAAACAATGGCAACGTATGCCTCATCGTGCAATGCCAAAGTGGGTTCGGCACTATCGCATGGAAACGTTGGGCTATCTCCCCTTCATGATGCCCATGGATGGTCACCTTCATGATAAACATCTCGAAGGAAAGGCTAATGGCCGAGCTGGAGATGAGATATTCCGGCTACTCGGTAAAAACGATGCAGCGCATCATCTCCCAAAGAGTTTGTTGCAAGGAGCCCTCACTACTACAGAAAAGTTAATCAAAGACGGTTCGAAAACCTCATCACAGACGGTTTTCTGAACCGTCTGTAAGCAAGTGTCAGTGATGACAAACAATCATTGCAGACAGTTTTCCAACCGTCTGGAAAAAATAACATCTCAGACGGTTTCAGTTACAAACCGTCTATGATGATTGACATATCTCAGACGGTTTTAAGTACGAACCGTCTGTAAAGTGTAAAATATCACAGACGGTTTTAAGTACGAACCGTCTATGATGATTGGAATATCTCAGACGGTTTCAAATAATAACCATCTATGAAGTACATTATATCCCAGATGGTTCCAATTTTAAACCGTCTGTGATTTTTCCTCATCACAGACGGTGCCACAGTTAGAACCATCTGTGATGCTTTTTTTTCTATTGTATGCTAAATTTAATATATTGGCTAGCCTCAGGAATTGCTAGCCATGCCCTCTGAAACAAAAGACAGTATACAGAGTATGACTAGCATATTATTATGACATTTAAAAATTGTACTCCAACCACATGTTACAGAACATACAGCGCATCCATTTCAAGATTCAACTAACATATGCACATTACACATCGCACATTTCATGATTCAACATCACACATTACAACATATGCACAGCGCATCAATCCATTTCAGAAATACAACAAATGTAATTATAACAAATTGGATTCAGAAGTATAAATGACAAATTCACTTCAGAAGGTTTAGATCGAAATTAATATTAATGTATGGTAAACTCATTAATTGTTGAGCCCTGAGTAGCATCTGCCTGTTGGATCTAAGACCTCACGCATCAAGAAGGCACAGAGCTGTCCTCGAATACTTCGAAGGTCAGCCTGTTCCAATGCAGTTTCAGCGCATTGCTAGGCCTGTCAATGAGTAAAGTAAAGTCTCGCGTGTATATAAATTAATAAGTGGAGACATTTGTTGGAAGATTGACAGACCTGCATGACATTGGTTTGCTTGGAACCAATGAGGAGTGACATGTTGAGGCAAACATAGAATCCACATAGGTCAGTGGCCTTGGGCTGCTGGTGGCACTGCCAAAATAAAATAGTTTAATTAGTTCTGAAGGTATTATAATGGAGTGTGAAGGATTATTGCATACTATCGGATACCGGAAAGTTAAAAATATGCTTTAGAGTGGCCGGGCCCTTCTTGTGTGGCCCTCCCGTCATTTTGTAGACACCGAACGACGTGTCGAGAAAATCTCTGATAGGCTTCAAATCGTGGGTGCCGCCCTTCTTGGAATCAAGATAAATGACCCGGTTCTGTCTCGGTATAATTACGATTAGAACCCAATGATACCTACAAAGGTATGTCGTCGTGGTCATTGAACCTAACTTCGAGGTGAGATATATAGTAGAATAAACGAGTATAGCATCTGGACGAAGCACTTACTGCGGGTTGAAGGGTAAAAGTATGAATTTTTTGTCCGAATGAGCCCACATGACTGTTTGCATGTAGTCATAGACGAATTGTTTATCTTCGTCCATGGTTTGTTGGGACAAAATGTGTGGGTCGACGAAACCCACCGGTTCTTTCCTTGTTATTGCTTCGTGGATCATGATTCTACATATACAAAATGAAGGATGATATATATATGACATTTATCGGTGCGTCAGAAATGTAGACGGTGCACTTACATTGACCAGCATCTTATGAGTGAGGCGTCGAGCGCTCTGAGGTTGTACAGATCGAACAAGTCGTTGAAGCCGACCACAAAGATGCCATCTAAAGCCCGGTGTAAGAAATACTCCTCCGAGAAGGTCACGGAGATACTGCTTGCCGCTCGCCATCGCCTTGTTGGCTTGTTGCATGCACCATTGTTGCAATCTAAAGCAGGATAATGAAAGCGTTTCGTTGCGGTCAGCCAGTACGAATGGTTGCCCCAGCTCGAATTTTCGCGCCAATGGGGCAAACGGAAAATCATGGGCTGACGTTGTATATTTCGATTTGCCCTTGTCTCCGCGTGCCCTACTACCAAGCTTCGTCTTCTCAGGAAATGATTGGGCCCTTACTGCAGGAACGGTCTGCGCGGGATGAGACGCTGTAGCCGATTTGGCTGGCTCATTCCGTGCATGGCATGGCTTTGGTAGTGTTGGTAGCTCCGGCGCATGATGTGGTGCATCTGGGACTGTTTGTACCTTCGGTGCTCCTAGGTGGGCATCGAAGGAGATGTCCTTCTTGGGGCACTGGATGAATGTGCCGATGGCATCCCCTAGTGTGACGATCTCGTCGTTTGGGGGGAAGTCCAGCGTGACGGCCTTGAAAATTTCATGTACACCATCGACATTGACCTTTGCGTAGCTCGGCTGTAACGAATGATCGTGCAGTAATGACCCTTCTCCGGATGCATACGCTTGTCCCCAAGCAGCCTGCAGGGGCATAGAGCCGTTGGCAAGCCTCACTTGCAGATTGCACGGTGTGCCCCCCTACATAAGGGTACACAAGTAATTAGCTAACAAGTTCAACATTAAAATTGTAGGTAAGGATCATTGCAGACATGTTACCAGTGTGTTGTCGTCGGGGAGGAAATTTGCCTTCATGCACAGAGGTGGACGCGCAGACTGCTTTCGGAAGGTTGGTTGGGGTGACTCGCACATGTGCTTCTTGGGCTAGCACGCTCAGGCCTCGCCTCCTCACCACCCTTTGCTCCGGCCTTTCCTCGAGGCTTCAGAGTCGATCATTGAACTGCGCTCTAAGCCTTTCCTCAACCCTTTCCTCAATGAGGGCTACGAGCTGTTCCTCACGCTTAGGCTTTGCTTCTCTTCCTACTCCCAGACGTGGTCGAGTCCTGTGGGAATCCCATTTTCGAGGAACGAAAACACCTAGGCCTCAGTGCGACCCGGTGCTCCTTGTTTCCCAAGGCCGTGGAGAGCATGTCTTTCTCTCTGCTCAAGTGAAAGAGTATCGAAGATTCGTGCTCAACGATATGAGGCGTTGGGACACTTCCTCATCACGGGTTTGCAAAGGACACGCCGCCCGCAGAAGTGTGACGTGACCTCGCTCTTACCCAGTTTCGGGCACGCGGGTCCACAATCGAGGCAAATGGCGGCGCGACCTCATTCTAGACTGCCTCGTCGTCCTCCTTCGTCCATTGCGCCATCTTACCCGCGTACCCAGTTGAGCCGAGTCTGTGTGGGTGTGTATTTTTTGACTTGACGGTCTTGTGAGCTGTGCTTTGAAGCATGAACTCTTCCGTCATCTTCAACGCAACAAATTGCCTCCAAACATCTTCAGAGATGAACCCGTATTTCTGGAACGGAGTTACTTCCTTACTAACGTAATTAGTAACAAGGACGCTCTTGAAGTTCTTCCACGCCTTTCCTGCCACTAGCAACGCGTATCGTCGCAGTGCAGGCCTGGCGTCTTGTGGAAGCTCGAATGACGCGAATATTTCTATCACCAGGTTATTGCGCTCCTCATCTGTCAGCGTCTTCCATGATGGACAGGTGATGGGGACCCGTTCACGCCCAAAGATCCCGCACATGGTCCGAAAAGCTGCCACAGCCTTTGGAGGCACGGTAGGGGCCCCATCATGCGGATCGACCGCCGTGATGGTGTATCGGCTTTGAGGCCTTTTACTAAGCCCTCTTGCACTGCGTCTGTTTGTTTGTACATTGGGCACGTCATTAGATCCCTTTGGCGCGGAGGATTGAGGAGATGCCATCTTGTATGATGTAAGGTTAAGAGTAGGTAAGTTAAGAGAAGCAAATTTAAGAGAAATTTTTTTTGGACTGTTGGACAAGATGCGAGTGTAAGAGGAAGATTTTATTCATTATTACTTCTAAGTATACGAGAATACATAAACAAGATGATATTAAACAAGTTAAGGAATCCATCAAACTTTATCTCAAATAGAGGAATTAATTTTGTTGTGCTCTCAAAGTTAGCTTGACAGAGTATTATATATGCAGAATTTGCAGTAGGAACTCCCCCCTTAATGGATGCATGATCAGAACTTTAACAATCATGACATATTTGGACTATATTAGATCCTTAATATTTATTATTATCAATTTATCTTATTCACAGCTGAAGATCAGTTTAATTTGTGTTCAAAAAATATCAAGGACCATTCAATTCATTCAGTTCATAATATGCTAGTTTGTTTTATTCCCTGCGTCAAATCGCTTCGTCTTCCTAAGCAATGCAGTCATATCGCTTCCCAATGCACTTACAACACCACTTGATCGTCTCTGCCTTTTAAGAACCGCTCTGCCTCCACTAGTCCACTACCTCCTCCGACCCAAAAGCACGAGCAACACCATGAGCAACACACCAAACTCCTCGAGATGCTTCCACCCCACCGACGCCGCCGCCACCTCCAACCATACCCGCCGGCATGACCATGCGCGAATGGCTGCGGCGCTACGCTGGTGCCATCTCCACGGCTGCTCCGCTTCCTTCGGCCGCCTCCGCCTCCACCCGCGCCCCTCCGCCGGACGCGTCCGCCTCCACCCGCGCCCCTCCGCCGGATGCCTCCGCCTCCACCCGCGCCGGGCAGAAGCGTCCGGCGCCAGCCTCCTCCGCCTCCCCCAGCGCCCGCGGGAAGAAGCGTCTTGCGCCCGCGGCTTCCTCCTCCTCCTCCAATGTAAGCTACGACTCATCGGAGGATATCGCACTACCGAGCCGGAGGATGACCTGCATCGAGCCGGCTCGAGTGAGGACCCGGACGGCCGCAGCGAGGACTCCGCAGCCTCCTCCTCTTCCTCCTCTGACGATGATGAGTAGCTAGTGATCTGTTTTAGTTAAAGTAGTAGTCGATCTTTTGTAATGCTTTTGTAATGATCTTATAACGCTTTTGTAATGATCTTATATATATAATGCAATCTATAATATGCAGTAATTCTTACTTATAATGCAATCTATAATGTTCTCCATCCAGTACGATCTTATTTTGTATGGCGCGCAGTTGCTGAGATTTCAATTTATGATCACAGACTGTTCGTGGATAAAAACGTCTGTGATGACGTAAATATCACTGCATCGATTTATCCACCAACCGTCTATGAAGTTGTACCTAACATTTCAGCCGGTTTGTACCTAAATCCGTCTGTGATTCTTGAAGTATCACAGACGGGTTTAGCCACAAACCGTCTGTGATGTGCCGAAACACATCACAGACGGTCTGTATTCCAAACCATCTGTGATAATTAGATATCGTAGATGGTTTTATCCACAAACCGTCTCTGATGTGCCCGAAACACATCACAGACGGTTTTCTCTTAAAACCGTCTATGATGATGTGTCTAATATAGCCCCTTTTGTACTAGTACCTCGACTATAGCCTGTGTGTAGTAGCATGGTTCCCAGCGGCATGCCACCTAAGAAGAGGAAAAGTTTTGGGTTAGCATGATCTTATATGGAATGAAACAAGCTAGGTAAAAAAGGGGTGATAAAACAAGAAATCAACTATACTAACGGTTCTGTCCAACTAGATTCTAGAATTTTCAGGTACTGCTACAAGGCTAATAAAAATATGAAAAATTTTGTATAGCTATCAGGGGAAGTGATGTACCTATGATAAAATTTTCATACTGCAAATTGTCTTACAAAATTGGACATGTGAGTCACTATCCAGAATTCCTATCTTATGCCTACTAACCTTTTTCTCGAATTTCTAACCCCCATTTCCCAAGATCAAAAGTCTATAAAATTTTATGGGTTTGGTTCAGACTTAGTATGGTCCCTTCCAGAATTTTGGTAGTATTTTTTATGTCTTTAGGTCAGCCATACCACATCCTAAATTTCCTTAGTCATTCATCTATTCTTTGTGTGACTAGCTTTTGAAACAAGCTATGAACATAAAAGTTTTTGTCTTTAAAAAAGATGGTGTAGAGTAAGATGAGATTAGGAAAGCCCCATGCTAATTGTACTAGATATTTACGTGTCAATACTTAGTTTTTATGACTTTGAAAATGTAGGTTTTGTTAATTTCAATGGCATAAGGAGTAGGATAAAGATTCACTCTTTTTTAAATTGTGTCATTTTCGCGGGAGACAAGTTTTGAAATTGAGATGAGCACAAAACCATTTAAAGGGTAGGATGAGAAAGAAATTACGATAGAGGCGATAAGAATAGCATTCTACATTTTCATAAATAAGCTTTTCTAACTGAAAATAATCTTTTTGAGGGACAATTTAGCCCTTAACTCTATTGTCCACACTAACTAAGGCTATTCATGTAGTCGTATGGGCTCTAATACCACCTCTTGTGGGTAGCTAGAAATATGAATCAAACCTCACTCGTATGTTGGACTAGAGGTGACACCCATACTCCACATACGTTTATGCTCACTGCCACCAATAGTCCCGTGCACAGAGTATTAACTAGATGACCCTCACTCAAACAAATATGAGCCACCCTGTTGCACTATACACACTTACGCAACCTAAACAATCTCGATTCGTTTCCGAATAACCATATCGGGATTGAAACCAACCCTTCTGTCGTGGCACACGTTGGCCACCTCAGAACCTTAGAATCGGCCACACCCACCGAGGGGTGTGCATTGCAATAGATAAGGAAAGATGGTCACATTTGTACACGCGTTAGACAGTTGAGGACAATTCTGGGTATTAAATATGTGGCCGGTGCTAGTTCCCAGGATCAAAGCCTAGCACATACATATCCCGCATTCGAGATGTACAATTACACATACACACATGTGTAAACATTTGACATAGCATAAACATAGACTAGAAAGCTATTACAACTACTTAATCGAGCGGTATCGAAATTTGAAATGAGCACTTGATATGAAAGTAATAAAAGTAAGTAAATTTCAATTCCATCATTTCATAGCCCTCCATGTCCATGAATAGTGACAAAATCACATCCAACCTTGGTTTACAAAAATACCAACTCGTCACATCACATTTTTCAAAACCTTCACAAAACCAAAGCTATACTTGGCATTACTTCCTTGAGTTACTCCTAACTTTGAGCATGGCTAATTAATTAGATTTAAATCTCTGCAGAGAGTGTACACTTTACCCACATGACACCTTCTAGCAATTATGTCAACCAAGCCTCGTGATACTTACAGTACCCAATTTGCTAGATTGTGACAAAACTGTTCAACTAGCTAAAGCCTAACCTTGTACCATCCTTGTGATGACAAACCCTTGCTATGGCACTTCAAATCCAAACCCGTACACATAGTACTAATGATGGTTTATGCCCCATCACGTCCTTCCCCCATAGTAAGGCATACACCATTATATTGGAATGCATTAACCCCAACACCTTGGTGAAGGAAGCACCTACGAGTGACACCATACCCCGACATGCCCTTAAGACTTTGGCCTATCAAAATGCAAGGCCAAACCCTAGCTAATCTACTAAGCTAATGCTATCCTATACTAGCGCATGAGGTTGCACCCAAATACTTACTTGGTAGCACCAAGTTTTGTCCATAATTGACCCAGGCTAGAATCGTCACCCACTATCTACACGCGAGGTCGCTCGTCACGCCTCAAGTTTAAATAGTAACTCACCTGTATTTAAACCATAAGTTTTTAGGTTGGATTTTTAGGAAGGTAACTGGAGACCATAACTTAGCCTCGTGTCTTTCAAATTTGCTCAAGTCTGAATAAGAGTGTTACTCAACATTTAAAAGACATTCTAAGTAAGCTTGACTAAGCTACATGATATATTTTGCTAGCAACGCCCATAGTTACATTATCTAAAGTCTAAACCATAAGCTAAGGTCACAATAGTGGGTAAACAAGTGTCAAGGTAATGGTGATGCATACAAATAGAAAGTATCTACCGGTACCCACAATATAGCAAGTTTTATGTAAACATACATGCATGCATATATCATTTGATGAAACAACATAAATTTCGTAAAATAGTGCGATCAACAAGATCGAAGGATGGTGCTTGCCTTGCTAATCATTGTTTAGTATGTAATCTAGATCGTAGGTATTTTCGTCGTCAACAAGCACTGAACCGTTAGTGGCGGTGGGGCAAGACCACAGCGAGCTAGTGGCATTAAGGAGTAGCACTCAGCAGAGATGGCTACCAGAGAGGAAGAAGAAGAGGAGCTTGAGATTGACCGAGATGAAGGAAAGCTTAAGGGGGTGAAGATACGTCGATTCTACCACCCTAGTGCAGTGAAGGGTGGTTGAAGTGGCCTGCCACCATGCGGCCAAAGGTGGAGAAGAAGGCAGAGTTGCGGTGATGTCACAGTCATCAGGAGCTACAAATAGGGTGTGTACATGTTTAGTGTAACCGAGACATGCTGTATTACATTTTACTATCTATGTGTAAATTTCATTGGTCTGATCCACTCAAATCTCAAGATTTCGCAGAATTCTTTTTAAGTCGCCCTACGGCCAGTATTACCATGCCCACAAGCGGTAGTATTGCCCATGTCCGGTGCTACCGGCCCCTGTGCGGTATGACCGGATCTGGTCGGCTCAAAATTGTTTCTTTGCAAACTCTCACCACATTATTGCTTTAAACTATATTAGGGCATTCAAATTGTTATCCTCATATCATCTACTCCTTGTCATCTCAGTCATCATGCCGAGGACCAAGAACGCTCCTCCTCGTGGCGGCAGAATGATCCGTAAATCAACTCGAGGAAGGGGTATTCCCACTTCTTATGACAGCGACAGCGAAGATTCCCAAATCCGAATGGCAAGGGACCAAGAAATCCGAAAGAAAGTTAGGGAAGAACTTGGTGGATCCTCTCATGGATGCAAAGGGAAATGGAAAGTAGCCTCGAAGTCAAGCGAAGAAGATGACAGCATGGATGTAGACTTCGAGGGTGGAAACGACAGTGAGAATGAAGAGTCTGAGCATGAAGAAGAGAGCTTTGGTGACTTCCAACCCACAATGGACTTGAGGAAGATCAAGGCAGAAAAGTATTTCTCCTTTCACCAAGCAAACCAATATATGCTTCCTCGGACTGCAACTCTTGACAAGTTTAGAACCATTTTCCAACAAAAGGTATATCATGAGATTTATTTGAACAAGGATTTTGCCGAGCATAAGTGGGTGAGTTGGGACCACATAAGGAAGATCCCATTATTTGTTGGAGTGCCTGAGCTATTCCATGGGGCAGATTTGGCATCTTTTGTGAGCATGAAATGTGATACAATGAAGGCATGATTCGTCAATTCTATGCCACAGTCCATATATCCGATGCCTTTGATGAGATCATGTGGATGACTGACTCGGTAGTATACACGGTGACCAAAGTGGAGATTGAGCAAGCTTGGGCCGTCTATCACAGTGGTCAGCCCAGAATTCACAGTGCCTCCACTTTATCTCTATCTGAGTAGCTCTCCTTCTATGATCCCACTGCCCGCATCAGGAGGCTCGATAAGATTGAGAATCTCCTTCCCACAGCTAGCCTCATAAACAAAATTGTGAGAGTCACCATTCATCCCAAGAGTGGTAATTTTGACATGATTAGAGGCTATGCTTGGAATATCATAGACAAAATTATGAAGAAAGAAAGATTTGATTGGTGGACTTTATTCTTCGTGAGATTCATTCTTCTGCTGGAGATCGAGCCAAGAGGATCTACTTCGCACCATACATCATGATGATTATCAAGAGGGTGATGGGGTATCAAGGTGGCTGTGGTAGTGCCCACAAGCCTTATAAGCCAAGGGAGTTTGGACCAACTGGTTCGCGAGGCCAGTCTTCCCAGCAGCAGCCTCCATTAGCAATTGGAGAAGGTCAGGAAGAGGCTCTCACTCAGTATGCACATCATTACTCAAGCATGGCCCATGATAGTTTTGAAGTTCTGCACAACGCCATGATGAGCAGATTTGCCAGTTTAAGAGCCGATATGATGGGACACTTTGCTAGAGTAGATGAGTATCAGTCTAAGACTTGTTAGGCAGTCGAGAAAGTTTGAGGTCGCTTGGACTCTATTGATTCTTTCATCGCTGAGCTCCGCTCATCCTTTAAGGAGTATCACTCTCAGCAGGCTCCTATGTCTTTCCATTGCTATGGGACTCGTCGTACTCCACTGCCTCCACCACCTCCTTCGTCGTGAGCATCGAAGACTTCTCCTTTTTGGTACTTGATGCCAAAGGGGGAGAAGTGGTAGCAGTTATGAAGACTAGCTTTTGTGCATCTGCGAGGATTAGCTTTTGTGCTTTATAGTTTAATTTCTTGTAAGATAATAACCTTGTTTTGGTTGACTGTTTTTGGATGATTTTTGATGATTACTTGTTTGGTTATGTTGCACTTTGCCTATAAATGCTTGCTTGTTGGTTATCTTTTGTTGAATTCTATGGGCATCTTAGTTGATTATTGCTTAACATGGTTATCCTCATATTTCAATTTATGCTTACTATGTATATCCTGGATTTCAACACTCTAAGGGAAACTTTGCCAAAATTTTCAAAGATTCCATTTGTGCAAATTGACAATTCCTTACTCTTATGCACATATGTAGGGGGAGTTTCTTAGTTAAAAGTCGTTGTTTTAATGATATTATGTCCTTATATTCCTTTCTTATATAAAGGCAAAATATCGTTAAAACAAATTCTTTTGAGTTTACGACTTGTTTCCTTAAGTTGCAAACTCAAAACTTCAAACTTAACCCAATTATCACAAAGGATTGTCATCAATTACCAAAAAGGGGGAGATTGAAAGCATCTAGGCCCCCAAATTTCGGTTGAGTTTTGGTAATTGATAACAATAAAATTTTAAAGGGCTAACATTTTTCAATTAAGTGTTTTTGAGTATAGGTTGATTCAAGACACGTTGACAAAGGAGCATCGACTCGATAAATAGAAAATCAACGCAACAAGGCAAGATGACCAAGGTATAAAAGATAAGAACCTTTTTCATAGCTTTTACCAATATCGGCGTTTGAAGAGAAAAAGATCGGATTGCTAGAATAGGTGTCGTACTATTAAGAGGTATCATTGTCGTAAGTTTGATATTGAGAATAGTGTCGAGGCTCAAAACATACTCAATTAGACATCTCAGGAATAAATGGTCTTAAAAATGAAATCAAATAGAATTAAAATTTGCATTTTGATGCATATGGGCGGTATGACCGTAGGGCCTGTGGTAGTATCGGCCGCCGGTGCTACCGCACCCCTCCCGGTACATTTTTTTTTGGAGAAGATGTTTTTGTACCTGGGAGGGTAGTATTACCGCAAGGCATGCGGTAATACCGGTGAGCGGTACTACCGCACCTCCTCCAGTAGTACCGGCCAAGTGACCAACAGTCACTGACCAGGCATTAATTGCTCCACAGTGGCCGTTGGGTACTGAGGAGCGGTAGTACCGGCCAAGGGGTGGTAGTACCGGCCTCTCAACACGATTTTGAGTAACTTTTGAGCAATGGTTACATTTGGTTGGTGGGGGTTATAAATACCTCCTCACCTGCATTCAAGGTAATACTTTGGTCCTCATTGAATACATTTGAGCTCTTGTTAGTCTCCCAAACTCTTGGAGCATTAAAATTCATACATTGAGAGAATTAGGAGCAAATTGAGTGGAGCATTTAGTGTTGAGCCTTAGATACTCAATTTCGACTTCAAGCAAGCGTCGATACTCATTACTCTTGGAGGTTGCCGCCTCCTAGACGGCTTGGAGGCGAGAAATCGGTGATCTTTACAAAGAAGATTATGTGAAGGCCCGATCGTTGTGAAGGCAAGGAGCTCGCCTACCCAGAGTGGGGAAGAGCTACCACGAGTGATCGACGAAGGCTCAAGCGGGTTGAGCTGGCTTGAAGAAGCTCAAGCCACCTCAACGTGGAGTAGGGGAGACCGGCAAGTCTCCGAGACCACGGGATAAAAATTCTTGTGTTCATCCATTGTGGTTTGCATTTCTTATTCCTTAGGGTTACTTTTCAATTATGGCAAATTGAATATCTTGCTTAGAGTTATTTAGTGGTTGGCGTACTTGATTATAAGAGATAACTTAGTGATCATTAAAATTGCTTGACATTAAAAGTGATAAAATTACAAATAGTGTTTAGTGGACTTTAAAATTGAAATAAGAGTAGAAAAATTTAGAAACCTCCTATTCACCCCCTCTAGTCGGTTATCCTTGATCCTACAAAGGGTTCTATTGGGCAACTGCCCTTTAGGATATTTGATAAGCTCAAGGATTACTCAACCCAGTGGGCAAAAGAACTACCCTTGGTGCTGTGGGCCGTTCGTACATCGACTAGTTGAGCCACTAGTGAACCACCATTTTTCTTAGTCTACGAAGCAGAAGTGGTGCTTTCGATCGAGTTAACATTCAGATCATCTCGAGTGGAGAATTACTTAGAAAAGGAACAAGAGAAGATGTGAACGATGATGTAAATATACTCGAAGAGTACAGAGATCAAGCATTTGGCAGGAGCTGAACCCAATGCTTGCTTATAGTCTCGAGTTGGCTCGTCATCCCGGCCAATAACTCCCTCGAATTGCCTTTTATCATTATTGAACTTGGCCTCCTAAAGACAAACTTGGGTCAAAAAAGACAAATGCGCGAATGAGGTAGGATTAGTCATTATTCAGTACATACCTCCGGTCGACGATTGGCCAGTGAATATGTCTCGGTGCTACAAGGGCTAGATTCTGAGCCTTAGAACATCTTGCTTAGCCTGGAGGAGATGTTCGCATCTGATAGGAGTAGCAGTTAGCAAGTTAGTTCGTCAAACATCAGCTACAGCAGAAGAATAACAGGCAGTATTACTATTGCTTACCTTCATGACTAACCCTAGTTGCATCATCAACTCCAGAGTAGTCCCAGGCCAGGTAGTCCCGGCACTTCAGTGAACTCGATCGTCTTGTCAGAAAATCATGGGCAACATGCCACCCGGTTAATCCTCTCTTCCTCTTCTCCTCAATCTTCTGAGCATAATGCGCATTATGCACAGTTGACGGAGGGACTTTCGTCCAAAGGTCGGTAGGATTCAAGAAGAGTGGCTGATAGGCCAATGGGAAGTTCACCATGTCTGAGAAGGTGATGTAAAACCACCACTTCTTCCAGTTCGACTGCCAAGAAGAAGTGATTAGAACCGAGTGTATGAACCTACTGCGCCGCTGCGGAGGTGAAATCCAGCACCCCTGACAACTTCCTTTTTAGTCGCCCTCTTTAGACTATAAAAATGGTGAAACAAATTGAGGCTGGGTTTGATACCTAGGAAGGCCTCACAGAGGTGAACAAACACATTGAGCATCGTGATCGAATTAGGGCTTAGGTAGAAAAGTTGAACTTGATAGAAGTCCAAAATATCGAGCAGTAATTTGGAAGGGTGAAGCTAAGACCACAAAGAAAAACTCAAAAAATACAGTTTCGTCCTCATCCTTAGGGGTGGGATAAACCTCACCAACAGATGACCTCCAGTGGAAGAATTCCCAAGGAGGGATGAAGCTACCTTCCTCCAATTCCGCGAGACGTTTCTCCTTCATCATGGATTTTTGCCACACTTTTTGGAAAGTCTCATCGCTGAAAACTGCCTCGGCCGTCTCACGTTCCTTCTTCGGTGGCAAATTGACTTTAGGGCTGGCAAAAGGACCAGACGCCATTGGAGACAGGTGTAAGGAGGATCTCTCAAAGAATGGAGGCACAAAGGCTCAAAGAGGCAAGACGGAGGGCTCAAGAATAAAGCTGGAGGTGAAAAGCAGAAATGGCTACAGTTCCAAGTCTAGGAATTTATAAGCAAAAAGTTCCTTCGCACAACGGTTCATTTCCCATCGTACAGCATCTTGATCAGAGAGAAAAGTGGAATGCTGACATCGCACCTATCGTGGCACTGTAGACGAGAGCAATAAATGCTCAGTTGTCCAACATTTAGAATTTCTGACTATTGTTCTAACTCTGCTTAGAGTCGAGTCGGTGAGTCGATATCAAGTAACATGTGGTCACCCTAAGACTCAAGTTGGATTCGCAGTAGGGCACTCGACCTGACACATTTCAGTCGATACTTAGTGATTCCCAACCTACTCGAATCATTCGACTACAGGACCCTGGGCCACGACCTGTGAAGCTACAGGGTTTGGCAAACAAGCTGGATGCCTCTATGATGGGCGTGGAGAGATGCCCTCGCTCCCTAAGGAGGGGGAGCAACCCGACAGGGTGAATACCAGAGCAGAATAGGCCAACCTCGACCTGGAATTTCAGCAGGGTGATCGCCGGATCGACGTCATCTTCAGCGGCTCATCGGCGTACCAGTCCTGACACGAGATCAAGGATGCTGCATGCATTGTTTATCAGTCTATCGCCGGGAAGCCCACTAACCAGCCTTGCAAGTGGGCTAGGGCCACGATAACCTTCACATGGGAGGATGCTCCCCAAGGTATGTCCAGAGACTTGAAAACTGCCCTGGCTGTGACCCCAACCATCAGCAACACCATGGTCGGGCGCGTCATGATCGATGGGGGCAGTTCCCTCAACTTAATCTTGGCCAGCGCGCTCGACCGGATGTAGATTCTCTGGTCGAAGATCAAAAACATCGCGGTTCCATTCTTTGGGATCGTTCTTGGAAGCTCAACCACCCATCATGGGCAAGTGGTTCTACACATCACCTTCGGCGCCTCGGATAACTTCCGCACCGAGCTGATCACCTTCGAGGTGGTCGAAGGAGATCTACCCTACAACGCCATCCTCGGGTGTCCGGCTTTAGTCAGGTTCATGGCGGCAAACCACTATGGCCACTGCTGCATGAAGTTTCCAGGGCCCAACGGCATCATAATGGTGCGGGCGATCTCAAGGCGGTGCACAGATGCAAGACCCAGGCCTTGGCTCTCGCCGGCATGCTGCCTCAGCGAGGCCCCAAGGCGACCACGAAGGTTGCTCGCCAGAAGGCGGTCATCCAGCCTAACGGCGCGACGAAGGCTGTGCCGCTCGAAGAAGGCGACTCGACCAGGTGTATTCACGTCTTAGCTGAGCTGAGTTCCAAATAGGAAGTCAAGCTCACCACCTTCCTCCGTGCTAACAAGAACATATTCGCTTGGGAACTAGCAGACATGGCGGGTGTCCCGAGGGAGGTGGTCGAGCACGATCGCAAGTGCGGCTCGACCGTCGCCCGCACGCCGGTTACGCTGCTTTCCGAGAGAAGGTTGCTATAATTAGGGAGAACCTCGATAAACTTCTGAAGGTCGGCTTCATTCGCGAGATCGATTACTCCGAATGGTTGGCCAACCCGGTCATCGTGCAGAAGAAAGGCGGAAAGTGGCGGATGTGCATCGACCACACGGGCTTAAATTCGGTGTGCCCGAAGGACAATTTTCACCTTCCACGCATCGACCAGATCATCGATTCCTCTACGAATGCCAAGATGTTAAGCTTCCTGGACGCCTACTCCGGGTATCATCAAATCAAGCTGGCGGTCGGCGACGAGAGCAAGACTCCATTTATCACACCATTCGGCACATACTGTTACATGACTATGTCATTTGGTCTATGAAACACCGGCGCAACATTCCAGCACCTGATGACCAAGACGTTTGACCCTCAGATCGGCCGCAACCTCGAGGTCTATGTGGACGATATCATCGTCAAGAGCTATTCTGAAGACAATCACATTCAAGACCTCGAGGAGACCTTTGCCAACCTGAACAGGCATAGGATTAAGCTTAATCCTGAGAAATGTATGTTTGGCGCTGCTTCAGGAAAAGTGCTCCGCTATATGATCGGGGGCTTGGGGTTGACCAAAACCCGGAGAAGATCAAGGTGATCGAGAAGATGGCTCCCCCAAATTCAGTAAGGCAGGTGCAATGCCTCACCGGCCGCATGGCCACCCTCAGCCGGTTCATCTCGAGACTCGGCGAGCGTGGGTTACCGTTCTTCAAGGCCTTGTGTAGACAAGGGAATTTCAAGTGGACACCTGAGGCACAACAATCCTTCGACGAGCTAAAGGTATACCTTTCAAGTCCACCTTTGCTTACGACTCCGCAGCCAGGTGAGAAATTGTTGCTCTACCTTGCGGCCACCACCCAAGCCGTCAGCGCCGTCTTGGTGGCCGAGCGGGATGAATGGCAGCAACCGATCTACTACGTCAGTGAAGTTCTTCATGGTCCAAAGGAGCGCTACCCTCAGGTCCAGAAACTGCTGTACGCCCTCCTCATGGCTTCGCCAAGCTCCGGCACTACTTCTAGGCTCACTCTGTGGTCGTCCTAAGCAACTTCCCACTCAGAGAGATCCTAAGGAACCCAGAGGCTGGAGGTCAAATCGCCAAATGGGCCATGGAGCTGGCTGTGTTCGATGTCCAGTTTGTGGCACGCACGTCCATCAAGTCGCAGGTACTTGCCAATTTTGGGGTTGAGCAAACATCACAGCCGGCGCCCGAGATCAAGGTCGAGGAGGAGAAACCCTGGGTCATGTACTTTGACGGCTCGAGATCCTTCAAGCGCTCGGGGGCTGGAATCCTTATTCTCACCCCGCGAGGAGACAAACTGAGGTATGTGGTTCATTTCAGATTTTCGGCAACCAATAATGCAGCGGAATACGAAGCTCTCTTGGTGGGACTTCGAGCATGCAAGGCATTGGGTGTGTGACGGTTGATCATCAAGGGAGACTCCCAGCTCGTCATCAACCAGTTTAACAAAGGTTATCAGTGCTCGGAAGACTCGATGCCCAAATACCTCGCAGAGGCGCGTAAGATGGAAAAATGGTTCCAAAACATGGAAATCAACATGTTCCCAGGAAGGACAACTCCAGCGCCGATTTCCTCTCCAAGCTCAGGTCGTCTGACGATGAACTTCCTCTGGATGTCATCTTGGAGACCTTGGTGACGCCTTCAATTTCCGACCAAGAGGTCTCGGTCACCCTCATTGAAGGTATTCCCTCAAGGGCTGAATCAATTCACAATTTTCTAGCACAGGGCGAACTTCCGCCTGACCTCGTTGAGAAGAGTAGGATCAAGAGCCGGGCGAGTTTATACAAGCTTGTAGACGGTAAACTTTATCGTCGGAATGTTTCTGGAGTCCTGACAAAATGCATCACCACGGACGAGGGTATGTACCTGTTAAACGACATCCACTCAAGTCTCTGTGGAGCACATTCTTCTTTCAGGACAATGGTCGGAAAGGTCTTCCGCATGGGATTCTATTGGCCAACGGTGCTTCAGGATGCTCGTGACATCATCCACGCCTGTCGAGCCTACCAATTCCATGCTCAAAAGTTGCATCAACTCGCTTATGCACCTGCACCATCCCGCCGCTTGGCCCTTCTCGACTGGGAAATTTGGACATCTCGCCCCTTCCTCGGTGTGTCGGGCGGAAGTAGCTCTTGTTCGTCACCATCGACACCTTCACCAAGTGGATCGAGGCCGAACCCGTTTCGACCATTACAGCTCGTGTGGCTGTCAAGTTCTTCCGCTTGTTCATGGTTACCAGGTATGGGGTTCTGTCGTGCCCCGAATTTACAAATTCGGACACTCTGTGTATTCTGCACTAGTCCAGGATCGCGCTAGTGCACACAGACTAAACAGGGTATAATATCAAATCATACACAGCGGAATATCAAATATGTATTTCAAACATGTATATAAACGAGTGTACGACCTTATGGTCATCCTTACAATAGTCTGCCACACAGGGCTTTCAATATTCAGAGTAACATAGTTCAACAGTGGAACAAAATAAATCTTCGTGGTGCTCCATCTTCTCCACAGACGCACTGACTGAGGCTTGATTCCCTAGTTCTCTGGCCCTTCAACGAACTCCTCTTCATATGCAGGCGTAGTTTCTTCTTCTGGTAAGTTTGTCCGCAAGGGTGAGTACACACCGTATTCAACAAGTCATGCGCAATGCAGATCTATTTACTACATGCATGCCTTATTATGAAGGTATGGCTTTTCTGGTTATTTTGCTTTTGCAACCATATTTTAAATTATTATCTATTTAGATTAAAAGCATCAAAACTACATAATCATTATATTCCTCAATCTGTTTTCCACATTGTTTTAAACACACAGTCCCTACTCATTTTTCTTTGACACACAGTCTTCCCTCCCATTTTAGTTTCAAACACTACCCCTTGACTGTAATCCCCAAGCATTGTCTAGTACCGTGGACTCGGCTATTCGAACAGTTTTGACACTCTGCAGAGGTTGTACACTTTACCCACAAGATACAGTCGCACACCACAAAGGCGATTAACCGTAACAAAGCTTTTCAGAGACTTCTATCTTAGCCTAAGAACCTCTCCGTGTTCTCTTCACTATCACTTCCCTCACTCGAGTCAAGTATAGGATGAGACAAACACCGCTGGATCGGTACCAAGCCAAGCACAGTGCACACTCCCCCAGCTGATTACCCCGTAATCGCCACCCCGAGGTATCAAAGGTAAGCCATCGGAACCCTACTAAGCTAGGTCTTCCCATTCAGACATGTTGTTGTACGAGAGACTCAGGTCAAAGGCTTGCAAGGTAAGGTCCCATCGACCAAGGCAAGACATCCTTCTCTCAATTTGGCACACAGCCCTCACCACACTCAACCCAACCCCAGGTTGCCACACAGCCCACTGCACAAAGCCTCGGTCCACTTGCCCCACCCAAATCAATTCCACCCTGTGTTATTTAATCTGCAACACATGCCCGTAATCATCTTTCATGTAGAACCATACAGGTCTGTACATTCCAACATCATTACCAACAGCATTCCACTTTTATCAAAAAGCATTCACCATTCTTTAATCAAGTTGCTTTTGTATTCAAAAGATTAATCACGTAGTATGCATGACTAAGCAACTATTCACGGTCTAGCCTCCCGTGTTGGCACATCATTAACCAACTATCATTACCAAACTTAGGTTATCAAGGAATCATGGCATACAAATAATATCAAGGTGGCATAAACAATTTGGTTGGTTAGCTAGTTCACCCAAAATAATTAAATCAATTTTTAGTGGAATTAGCATGCATAGCTTAAAACAAAATTCATTTCAAAACATAGGATCAAAATGGTCAAAGCATAACTTGCCTTCAAAAAGTTGCTGATCTTGGCTCAAGCTTGGTCTTGCTCTAGAAATTTCTCAGAAGCCTCCAGGCAAATCAACGCCTAATTAAAAGCAACGTACACACAATAAATTCATTTTTCCAGAGAGCAACTCAACTCTAAAAATTCTAAAAAATTCACCAATAAATAGATCTTGATTTTAGAAATTTTTAGAAATTGGAATCACTTGAATCGGGGTTAAAATGCAAAAGTTATAAGCATTTGAAGTTTTAAAATAAATCAAAAAGAATAAACCGAATTTCTTTATTTATTTTTATACGGAAAATCCATAATTATGACGTTAGCATCACTATTTATGACGTCAGCACCGAAAACATTTTCTACCGAATATATTTATTTACGAAAAATCGAAATTATGACGTCAGCATGACGTCAGCATCAACCCGTGCCGGGTCTGACATGTGGGCCCCACTGCAGACGTCAGCATGCCACGTGGCACAATCTGGCCACGACACGTGTCAGCACATTATCACCCGAGTGCTGAAGTCAATATCAACCGTCCGATTTCAAACGAACGACTACGATCAAACGTCGGTTCGGCTCGGTTACTGCAGAGTCAACACGTGGCACAACTCAGCCCTCGGATCTGATTGTACCCCGATTAGGCATCCAAGAAGCTTAGCATCTTGGCGTTTGCGGTGGAGTCTACGATCTGGTCGATGCGCGGGAGTGGGAAATTGTCCTTCGGGCAGGCCGAGTTCAATCCCATGTGATCCACGCACATTCTCCACTTTCCGCCCTTCTTCTGGACGATGACCGGGTTGGCCAGCCACTCGGAGTAGTCGATCTCGCGGATGAAGCCGGCCTTCAAGAGCTTGTCAAGGTTGTCCTTGATGACCGCGACCTTTTCGGGAGAAACGACGAAGCGTTCGGGCGCGCAGTCGAGAGTCGGGTCTCACTCGCACTTGTGCTCGATCACCTCCTCGACGCCAGCATGTCCGCAGTCCCTGCTTAATATGACCTTGTTGGCGCGGAGGAAAGTGACGAGCTCGAGTTCCTATTTGGAACTCACCGTCCGAGACATGGATGCATCCGCCGGTCGCCTTCCTCGAGCGGACAGACCTTCATCCCCACCGGGCTGGATTGTCGCTTCGACGAGCGCCACCATCGTGATCCGGCCTCGCTGGGCAAAGATGCCGGTGAGGGCGAGCCTTGGTCTCGCACCGTGTGCCACCAGAGGTCGCCTCGCATGGTTATAATGCCATTAGCTGTGCAACTTCATGCACCGATGGCTATAGTGATTGGCCGCCATGAACTTGATCAGGGTGGGCCACCCGAGGATGGCGTTGTACGGGAGGTCCCCCTCGACCACCTCGAAGGTTATCAGCTCGGTGTGGAAATTGGCCGAGTCGCCGAAGGTGACGGGCAAGACCACCTGCCCCAAAGGGACGGTCGAGCTCCCAGGGACGATCCCGAAGAAGGGGACGACGATGTTCTTGACCTTCGATCGGGGAATCTGCATCCGGTCAAGTGCTCCAGCCTGCAGCAAGTTAAGGGAGCTACCGCCGTCGACCATGACCCGACCGACCACGGTGTTGCTAATGGTCGGGGTCACGACCAGGGCGGTCTTCAGATCTCGGGCCATACGTTGAAGTGCGTCCTCTAGAGAAAAGGTGATGGTGGCCCAAGCCCACTTGCAGTGCTACTCGATGGGCCTCCCGGCGGCGACCTGGAAGATGGTTCGCGAGGCGGCCTTGAGCTCGCGCCGGGACTGGTAAGCCGACGAGCCGCCGAAGATAACATCGATGCGGTGCTCGCCTGCTGGAACCTGTGTCGAGGTCATCCCGTCGCCCTAGCATTCACCCCGTCCTTTGGTCGCTTCTTTTTGGCAACACGGCATTTCTCCTCGACCATCGAGAAAGCTTCCAGCTTGCCTTGCCAAGCCCTGCAGTTCGCAGTCGTGGCCAGCGCCCTATGGAACAAGCGAACTCGCCCATCGTATCCTCGACGCCTCACCTCGCGCCGAAAGCATCGGTCCCGCCGGGGCCTAGGCCGCGGCCCTCCTGGGATGGTTTTATACCGACGAGGTCGAGGCCGACCTTGGCGTGGTCGGGACCCTCCCGAGCTCGATCTCGACTTCAAGGACCTCACCGCCGTCTGTCGACACGATCACTGCGTGGCGGGCCTCCGCCATATCGCGTCACGCTTCGCTTTAGCATGGCGCCGTGGTCGGCGCCTTTGGAATTGGATGGCCCGGCCTCTATGGGGTTCGCATCGAGCTTACCTTGGTCGTAGTCCTGCTTCGGCGGAGACGCCGTCGTCGTGATCTGCATCGCCGCCATACGGAAAAGCTTGTTGACGCTGAGCCTCGAGGTAATCTCCAGGTCCTCGGGGAGGCGCTGATCGCGGATGTCGAACTTGAACACCTTTATGACGGCCTCGTCGGAGATGCTCGGGATCAGGTTCCTTGTGTGGATAAATCGTCGCACGAAGTCGTGAAGCGGCTCGTTCTTTCCCTGGATGACGCAACCCAGGTCCTTCTCTCTCCCCGGCCGTTCGTAGCAACTCTGAAAGTTGGAGCGAAGGGCGCTCTGAATCTGGCGCCACGACCTAAAGGAGCCAGGCTTCTGGTTGAAGAGCCAGGTTTGCGCGGCGCCGTCCAGGACGGTCGGGAGGTAATTCGCCATCACGAGCTCATCGCCCCTGGCCGCCAAGATGGCGGTCGAGTAGATGGATAGGAACTCGTCGGGGTTCTGGGTCCCATCGAAGAGCTCTATCAACATCGGCTTGAACCGAGCCGCCAACAGAGCGCGGCGAAGGTCGCTTGAGTACGCCATGCACCAGAGGCCGTGACAAAGACGCCGGTGTGGTCGTCGCCGACAAGGCCCTCGCTGCCACTGGACTCGGAGTCGAGGCTGCCTCGGTGGCCCGACCTTTGGCGAGAACGACCATGACGCTGCGCGCGGGAGTCACCCGGGAGGTAACGCAGACGATCCTGGACCCGGCGGCGCCTGGGCGGAACATCGGGGGAAAGGCCTCCTGACACGCTGCTGGACGACATGGGCGGCGTGGAGCCCGGTTCGCGTCTGACCTTGCTCGGGTTGGTACTTGTGGGATGGAGATGTGGCGGCATCAAAGCCACGCCCCAAGACCGCTGCTGGCGAGAGGGTGCCCCCTGCGTGGGTGGTGTTCAGTAGTACTGGGCGGCAAGCTGATGAGTTGTCGCCACTCCTCGAGTGGGTCCTCGAGTCTTGGCCGGTCTTGCGGGCGGCGCTGCCTTGTCAGGTTCGATCGAGCTCTTTTCGCCGGGCCCGCCAAAGCTCCGACCTCGCTCTATCGGGATCAACCATGACCCGGGCAATAGCAGAGGTGTTCTCCAGAAGGTGGGAGTCTAGAATGGCCAGTAGATGCGCTGGCCATCTCCTGGTCCTCCCGCCGGAGGGCGGTTATGGCTTGGTTGATGGCGACATTGACCATCCGGATGGCGTCCTCAGGAGTCTGCGGGTCACGGCCATCCGCAGCTTCTCCCGCGCCATGACTGTCTGCCATCGAGACGTGTCGTTCGCGTGGTGGTGGCGAGGGCGAAAACAGGGACGCGGAGTCGGAGTCCGCGCCCGAGCCCACGCTCGAGGAATGTCCGTTGACGAAGCGCGCCATGCTCCCAAGATCTTGGAGTTTTCCTGCAAATGAGCAAAGCCAATCGAGCCCCACGGTGGGTGCTAGCTGTCGACGATCGGGATCTCCAACCGCAGAAATGAAATAGGGGTTAGTAAGACTTGGGACCCGAGCGGGGCTTGGCTCAATGAAGAAAAAGGATCGACGTGCTGGAGGTTGGAGCTAGACGACAACGAGCGTGAGACGAGGAGTTATACTGGTTCGAGCCCCTGCGAAGGTAATAGCTCTACTCCAGTCGCCCTGCGACGGTGATCTTTTTTACTATCGAGTACAAATGTGTATTACAGCTTGGGCTCAACAATGGCGATGTCTAAAGCTCGAGTTCTTGTGTGTTCGTGTCTTGTACATGCGCCCTGCACTGCCATATAATCACTCGAATGTCGCCCCCAATGGGCGGGAGAGATTCCCGGGGAAGTGGCTTCCGTGCGCATTGAAGGTGGGCTGCAACTGCCCTAGAAACGCTGCCCACTTCCGCCTTGACGCAGTCACTCGAATCTTAGTAACCGTCGAGTAAACGCACGCCCGGGTTCAGGTCAAGGTCTAGCGGGGATAAGGCCTCTCACCGCTCGAACTCGAGGTCGCCCGGGGCCCCACAACACCCAGGTCGTGCGGGGCCCGACGACGCCCAGGTCGTGGTCGAGGCCTCCCGAGCCTGGGAGCCCGCGGACCGGCCAAGGGACGCCCAGCCCTCGTCAATTAGTCAATCCAAAGGACATGACTGTGAATTCATAATGACCATACCTAGACGAAAAGGCTGTCTTTGGTATGTCCTCAGTCCGAATCTTCAGCTGATGATATCCGGTTCGAAGATCTATCTTAGAGAAGACTTCTGCTCCCTTAACTGATCAAATAGATTGTCTATCTTGGGTAATGGGTACTTGTTCTTTATCATCACATCATTGAGTGCACGATTGCCTATACACATTCTGAAACTCCCATCCTTTTTCTTTACAAACAGTACTGGTGCTCCCCATGGTGATGAGCTTGGCCTTATAAAACCTTTCTCCAATAATTCCTCGATTTGCTTCTTCATTTCCACCAATTCCTCGGTAGACATTCTATAGGGTCTCTTGGCTATTGGAGCGGTCCCAGGTACTAACTCAATTACAAATTCTATATCTCTATCTGGTGGCATTCCCGGTAGATCCTCTGGAAACACATCTAGGTATTCATTAACTACTGAAACATCTTTCATTTCCACAGCTTTCACACTGTTAATCATTAACTGTCTATCTTGAATAGTGATTGCTTGAATCTCCACCTTCTTGCCATCTGGGCTCTCTACTGTTACTACTCTTCGTCCACAATCCAGCACGGCCTTGTGCTTGGATAACCAATCCATTCCAAGAATCACATCTATGGTGTGTGTATCTAGTATAATTAGGTTCGCTAGGAACTCTATTCCATTTATTATTAATTTCACCCCGGAGCATCCTACTTTAGTTCGGAGTTTTGATCCAGGGGTTTGGACTATAAGTGTACTCTTAAGATTTACCATATCCAAATCATTTTCCATAACAAATACCCATGATATAAATGAATGTGAAGCTCCAGAATCGAACAAAATTGTAGCTGGAACTGAGTTAACGAAGAACTTACCCAGTACGACGTCCGTTGCATTCTGGACTTCATCTGCCGTGATGTGGTTGACTCTTCCTCTCACAACAGACTAGGGTGCAGCTCCAGCTTGAGCAGGTGCTCGGCTTCCTCCTTGAACAAGAGTTCTGGTAGGTGTATTCCCCAAATTAAAACGAACTGGGGTAACTCCTCCCTTCTTGGGACAGACGTTGGAAAAGTGCCCCATTTCATTACAATTGTAGCAGCGCCTTCCTGCCATTGACAAATTTCCTGCTGCTTGGCTGACTGCTCTTGCTGGCGTCTGCGGAACCTAACCAGTAGGTCGCTGAACAGGCAGTGGTGCTCTTGCGCTGCTCCCTAGCTGGAATCGGGTGAACTGTTGGGGTACCACCCTCGGTCTCTGCTGTCCCTGGCGTCCTCCTTGCTGTGCCAAGCGACGCTTACGGTTGTCATCCAGCTCTTTGCGCTTATCTTGTAGAATAAGTGCCTTGTTGACCAACTCCTGGAAATCAGGGAACGTGTGGGTGATCAGTCCCACCTGTAGTCTGGAGTTGAGTCCCTTCATAAACCGAGACTGCCTAGCCTTGTCCGTGGCTACGTCTTCCGGTGCATAACGAGCCAATTGCGTAAACTTATTGAGATAATCGGCCACTGATTGGCCTCCCTGCTTCAAGGATCGAAACTCCTCTTTCTTGAGTTCCATCATCCCTTCCGGCACGTGATACTGGCGGAAGGCAATTATAAACTCATTCCAGGTAATCTCTTGAGGATGCTCGTGGGAAGCACAGTAGTTCTCCCACCATTCCGCGGCTGTCCCTTCCAACCGATGAGAGGCGTACAGGACTCTCTCATTGCCTACACATTGGGATATGTGCAGCTTCCTCTCGATTGTGCGAAGCCAATCATCAGCTTCAATGGGATTGACATTCCTGGAGAAGGTTGGGGGTCTAGTCCTCATAAAATCAGATAGCCTAGACTGATGTCCATGTTGCATGGCTTGGTTGTTGTTATTATTAGCTGCAGCTTGGTTCTGCATCTGTTGCATTTGTTGCATCATTGTCTACATCAGCTGGGTCTGAGCAGTCAAGAAAGCTCCCAGATTGCCCATGTCAACTGGTGGTGCAGGTTGAGGATTCTGTGCATTGCCCTGGTTTCCTTCTTGCTGTGATCCGCTTCCTCCGGTTCCACGGTTTCCACAAGTATTCACCATCTGAAGAACAAAAGACTTAAGAAAAGAGGGAATAGAATAGACAAGTATACAAGAATCTAGTGCAGGGCGAAGATTTGACTCAAACATAATCACACCATTTTATTTAATATTATAAGGATATGGCCGCTCACAAGTGCCTACGGCATTGCGGCACATAACCAGCACACATAAAACATCCATATAAATTATTCACCATAAGGAAAACATAACAACTCATAGAGTTCAAATCAACCAACCGTTCTAAGACGGACTCGATAAACTGACTCGAAATAACTTGACTCGATACTTGACTCAACATATGAGTCGACTCTAGAGAGAAAACAAAAACACTCAGTCGTCGAGCCATCCAGGCTGCGGTCCTCCAGGCGGGTACTGCGGTGGGTGCGGCGGCATAGGAGCAAACTGATCCTGATGCCCCACTGCTGGCGGTATGAAGGAACCCACGGACTCAGCTGGCTCCGGGGCTGCCTGCTCGGGTGCTGGTGGCTCTGGCACCACCTGCACTGGTGCCTCCTGCACCGGCGCCTCCTGCTCAGGCTCGGGCTCCTCGGGGTCGGGATCTTGCAGCTCAAGCTCCGGCTCTGGCTCAGGTCCCTCCAGTGACTCCTCCAGCTCGTGCACCCTCCTGATGTAGATACTCAGGCCCTCAGTAGTGTCATGGCCCCAATTTCAAATTTCGTTTCATGCGGCTAACATTCGCGCCAACCAAGTTTTTGGCCGCATTGAAATCAACTCCCGACTTCAGCGAATATGGTTTTTATCAAAGTTTGGAGTCTTGTAACTTGAGGCCTATAATGATCTAGAGTGTGCATGTTAGTAAAATGAAAACTAGAAACTTTTCTCTATGCAATGGTTGAGTTTTGAGCCCAATCCAACATCAATTGCTAAATTAAATCATAGCATCAAAACTGAATCTAAGTGCTAAAATTCTAGGACTTAGCCACTCTAGCTTTTGATCTCTAGTGGGGAGTGTGGGGTTAAGTGTGCAGCAACAAAAAAAAATGGGGGCAGCAGCACCCACCGAAACAGCACCAGCACCTCTTCTTCTCATTTTCCCCTCCCTCCCAGCCATTCCCCAAGCCAAAGCCCTCACTCCTGCAGCTCTTCCCTGGCGCCTCCTCTCCTGCAGCCTCCCCAAGTGGCGCCCCTCCTGGTGCTCCTCCCCAGCGCCTCTCCTTCCTCCCTTCAAGCAGCAGCCACTCCCTTCCTTCTTCCCTTTGTTCCCTATGTGAGCTCTTAAGGTGAGACCTCTCCCCTAGGGTTTGATTTGTTATTTCTGGTTTTGGGGGTAGCCATGGTGGATTTGAGGGCTTAGGTGAGTAGAGATTTGGGATTTGGGTGGGGAATAACCAATCTAGGGTTTGGAGCAAAGTCTGAATTTTCGAGCAGATTTCGTAGCTACTGTTTCGTGGTGATTTGAGCAAGTTCCGAGCATTTCCTGCTAGGTTGACTGTAGAGAAAGTTGTGGGTAATGCAATTATCTTTCATCTCCAACTAGAATCACTCAATTTCATTAACCCAGCTGAAAGTTATGACAATTTTAGTGCTTGCTGCTCTGAAAATGCTGAAGATTTCGGGTAGAAAATTGAGCTGTGAATAAAAATTTGTTAGAGGCCGAATTAGAAATTAATTTTGCCTGAGAAGTTTTAGGAAATTTCATGTAGATTATAAAAATGTCATCCTTTACTCAATTCCATTAAGTATAGCCATTTATATGATGAAATTTGTGCATGCTGTTCTGAAACACTGAAATTTCTGAAACTCTGAAACTGTTCTCTGTTCCTGGCCGAACTGGGAATTCTCTAAGCAGAATCTGGGTGATTGGCCAAATCCAGGTTGTAGGCCTGTGTCTTGTGGTCGTTTCGAGTATAAGTTTGCTCAATTTGATCAAACGGTTCAAAAGTTATGGCCATTTATATCAACGCTGCTCTGAAATCAGTTTGTGCTGAAAATTTCAGACTTTGGGACTAAAGTTCAGAGTTTAATTGCAAACTTTAAATTTGTATTCTGAATGTTATGATGCATGGTAATGTTAGATCACCCTCTTGTGGTCTTTTCGAGTCCAAGAAGTCATTTTTTGGGTTAGCCAAATAAAAATTATACTTGTTTAGAGGAATGTGCTTGTTCTTTTCAGATTTGTGCTATAGAATAGAAATAGAGAGTAGCATTGTAGTTTTTGTTCTTAAATTGAAATGAATGCTTGCACTTTTGGATTGGTCATGAGGATGCATTTAGTATTTCATCTCATATGCATTGCATGCATCTCATTTTCTTTTCCATACATTGTGATCGTAGAGAACGAACCCTTGATGGTTAACGCGGCGGTGACCGAGGGGTTACGAAGAGCCAACCATTCTTGAAAATCCAGCAGAAGCTCAAGGCAAGCACCTAAGCATGTTTAACCTTATACGATTGTATTTTAGCTTAATAATTTGCTTATTGGATGATTACGCCTTGCATTAGGAATTGAAATGTGGGATAGGACTAGAACCTAATTGCTGCACTTTCACCCATTGATAATTGTTGAATATCTTCCTTGGAACTAGTACATGGGTATTTATATTGTGTCCATGCTTAGTTTGCTTAGATGTCGGGTATGGGCCAAGTGGTGGAAGGTTCCATCACTTGAGTTTAATTATTTCACACTATTGGGTTGTAAATGGAAATGGTTATGTTTGAAATGTAAAATTGAGACCGGGCGAGAGGGTCGGATCATTTGGGTGTGGAGACTCAAATGTCGTAGTCTCGCCTGTGTTGGTTAAGGACCGATCCGTTGTTTGCCATGTTGATCGAGCACACTTTGTTGATCGCATGCCCGATATAATGGTACGGTAAGCCACCCTTTCATGGCATACTACTCGATGGGTCATGCCCTCATGCGATTGAACGTGGTTGAGGGCGAGGCCTAGGTCTACTCTTGAGGGCTAAGCGAGGCTTGAGCCGCTCGAGGTAGGTTGCTAGGTGCTCGGGCCGCATGAGGATGGTTCAACGAGTAGATATGGATGGGAGGAGGGTTGATATGAGGTTCCTTGTGGCACATGTCGTGCGATTGATCACTACTGCAGAACGGCACATCAGAATCGGTTCTTTTTTATCATTAGAATCGGTTCTAGTCGCGATACGATGTCCTTAGATAGTGATGAGGTGGAGCTATCAGAATCGGTTTTGACCCGATCGTGATAAAACGTCATCAGAATCGGTTCTTTAAGGGAAGTGATTGTGATGACCCCATCATCAGAATCGGTTCTTTAAGGGAAGTGATTCTGATGACCCCATCATCAGAATCGGTTCTTTTAAGAAAAGTGATTCTGATGATATACTCATTAGAATCGGTTCCACAAAAGAACCGATTCGATGAGTGTGTCATCGTAATCACTTTTCTTAAAGAACCGATTCGATGATAGGTCATCGTAATCACTTCCCTTAAAGAACCGATTTCGATGAGTGTCATCGTAATCACTTTTCTTAAAGAACCGATTCGATGAGGTGGTCATCGTAATCACTTCCTTAAAGAACCGATTCGATGATGGTATCATCACAATCACTTCCTTAAAGAACCGATTTCGATGACCCATTGGGTGTGCCATTTTGCAATTTCTCCAAAAAAGCACAGATTAAAACAATATGCACAATATATATATCATCACATTTACAACACGAGAACATGTGATGCATATATCACATTCACGTAACGTAAACGCTTTAATTACAACACATATATATCATAGTCGCTCACAATAGACAACACAAACATGACAATCAAGACATGGACTTCCTCGATACATATCACATTGACATATATTATATTGTTTACATATGGACTAGTACGATCGCGTCAGATCTCTAAACTGCCATCCTCTAATATAACTTCTAACCATTACCAATCGCATAAGTGGTCTCGTAAATTGTTGAGTGCTTTGTTGTCTAAACTCTTCGGGGATATTGATCTTACGCAAAATGAAATGATCAGATAATTTCAGTTTCAAAATTTCTATGTAAAAGGCTAAGTATATTATTATGCACGTACATAAAATTAGGGAAACATAGATAAGTATTAGGGGCAATCACAAAATAGACAGAACTACGAAACGTGTTTAGAAAATATTTGGATTATAAAAGATTAATTCAAAGCAGAAAAAATTCCAAATGTGAGAAGCTAATATTCTAGTAAAGACATTGAGTAATGCCTCAATGCGCTGAAAGGACAAATGTAAAAGCTACTCCTTCATGCCATTATATTTGTCTATAGCGTTGTAAAAGCTGTTTAACGCATACGATCAATCACAAATTATAGACGCAATCGCGGGATCAAGAACAATAGACACATAATGTAAGAGGTGAAATTTCTCTCGCTTTTTATTGATTCTATCTTTTGATTCTCAAATAACAAATATTTTAAAACAGATACTCCTAAGGCCAAGCAAAAATATAGTGATGTAATTTTCTACTAAAATTCAAATGGAACAATATTCTCGTCATGTAGCACCGCCTTTTAGAAGCTTCACGTTTTGGATTGGACCACACTAGTGTTTCATGTAGAGCTAACTAATACTAGTGCTTTTAGATAATGGCAGGTGTTCCAATAGAATTATTTTGTATTACTTCATAAATCTAATACTTGATCAGATAGAAAATTATACCTTAGGGAAATGGTGTGAGTTGTCGACCACGATGAGCATGTCTTGCATGACATAGAAGTCAAGAATGGTCACCGCTGCCTGTTGATGGCAATCGCGAAGAAAGAAAAAGAAATTCAGCCCACGAAGATTAGATGTCAAAAAATTAATCATATATATGCTAGGCACTTGTACCTTAAATCGCTTATCTCAAAGTTGTCTTGCCCTTTTTGTCGTCGTGCGGCCCTCCTTCATCGACATAGTCCGAGAAACCCTACATACATTGGAGAGCACCATTGAGTCAAAAAAATAAACGTAGTTAAATTCCTCGATGTGTTAGGTTTCAATAATGCGCTTACTTCGCAAAGGAGGCTTGATCGCAGATGCCATCGGTCTCTTCTCGATCGAAGTTAAATGTGTAGATCGTGTTTTCACTCGGAACGAGGACGAGTAGAACCCAATGGTTGCTTATTAAATAAAATGTAGTGCAAGGAAATAAGTTCACAGACGGTTTTAAGTGCGCATAAGTAATTGAATCGAAAAGTACTACTTACTCCTCGTGGTACGGCAATACAATGAAGTCCTTCTTCGACTCGACTTGCAATACCCCTTGATGTAGCTAGCAACGAACCCCGGTTGAAGCCTAGCCATGATCGCAGACACAAGCTCGGGTCGACAAACCCAACTTCGTAGATTAAATCACGGCTCGTTGTCTCATTATCCCGCAACTCGTGTTGAATGTGAGAAAACATAATGCAAAATCCTATAAAAGTCATGAGCGCAAGCTATATGGTGTGATACTCACGGCGTCCATGATCGTAAAGTAGAAATATCGCGGCTTTCATTTGGTACACACGAATAGATCCTCAAATCGACGGGAATGTTCCATTCTCCTCGCGGTGAAAATGTACCATTTTATACTTCACGTTGAAGTCGACTCGACGCTCTTCCCCTTCACCTTATCAAGGTACCATCCATGGAGGAGGCGAGTCCACTTGCCTAGCTCATTCAGCTCAGGCGATGCAATCGGGGGCTTTCCATGCTCAGAGGCCTTATAATCATACAGGTGCTCGTGGCTGTGGCCGACTCTTCTTCTCGGGCCAAGGAGTGTCCGAGGTCGGGCAATGGGCTTTTCAGTACCTTAAGGGCGCCTGTGGCTCTGTCGCCTTTGCCCTCTTGGCGGAAGGAGTCTCGGAGGCCTCTTGTGGTTGTACGGAGTCTCGGAGGCCTCTGTGGTTCTCTGGGAGCAGAGCAGGAGGAGGCGCAAGCGCAGGAGCAGGAGCGAAGCGAGAGCGGCGGTGTAGCAGAGCAGGATTAGGCGCAGGAGCAGGAGCAAAGTGTAGCAGAGCGTGATCAGCGCAGGAGCAGGAGCAAAGGAGGAGCAGGAGCAGGATCAGCGCAGGAGCGGGAGCAGAGCGGCGCAGGAGGAACCTCTGAAGCACGATATATTTAACTTATCGCAGAGTCTTGGAATGGTAGAGAAGACGTGGAGGGACTTTTTACCTTGACCAAGATGACACCGTCGTGGGCCACTTGATGAACGACATGCGTGCTTGCCCGAGAGTGGTGATATCTTCGTGGGGGAAATCGAGCACATGTGATAAGAAGTCTTCGTGGACGAGTCCACTGCACCCTCATGTAGCCCTTCCCCACAGGTGACCATGCACAAGGTCGGTCTCGTTGCATGGAAATGCAACCCAGCGGCAGACCTCGACGGAAATCCATCCTCCGTCAAGATGGTGAGTCGGCACTTCGCAGCACTGCAAGAAGTGTACAACTTGAGGAAAAACATTGCGGGAGTTACACTCGTAGCTTGAACTCAGAAAAATTAATTATTACCTTCACCGGGACCGGTCAGATCATTTTGGAACCGCGGTGATAGGTCGGGCACGACTTCTCTCGAGAGTCGAGGGCATCCGCTCGATTCTCGGGAAATCATCGCCATCATCTCGGCCCTCAGCGATCCTCACGTGCCGCCATCTCCCCTCATCTCCCTCTTATCTCTTCCTCACGTGCAAGATCTCCCCTCATCTCCTCCTTAATCTCCTCCTCATTTGCTCCTTAGTGCGTTGAGGCGCCCGACGCGCTCTGCCATGACCTTGAGTTGGCACTGCAGAGTCATCTTGAAAGTAGGACTTCTTCGTGTGTCCCGCCCCACGGCAAGCACCGCCCCTTATGGTGGGACTTCCGATCGCAGACGACATGATGTCCTGCAACCCTTGGCTCAGAAGGTCCCTGTTCTTTCATTGGCTTACCTCTTCTGTAAAGCTTAGTACTGAATTAGATTTGAAATACAACAAGTTGGGTCAATTGTATTGTACTAAGTTAGATGTCTTACGATGGTAGAGACGACTTGAGTAGTAGCAGGGTTTGCAACTACAAGCTGCCCGTCAGGGGTTTTCTTTGTCCTCGCTAATACCTAGTTGCATGCCCGCTCCTCAGATATGTGGGAGTAAGGCATCACCGTCCCGGAGTTAGCGCACTCCTCGGCTTGTCGCGCCCACTCTGCCTTCTTCCCCTCATAGCCGCATGTACCGAGGTGGTGCGGGTGCGTGTTAAGCCTCGACAGCGGTGTTCCTCTCTCTCAATACTTATTTGCCTCGGCGCATTCTTCATCCTCGTGAACTCCGCCCAAACATCGTGGGTCACAAATGGATACTTCTCGAATGGTGTACGGCCTTTCAGCACGTACTCGCTGTGCATAAGGGTCTTGAAGTGCCTCAAGGCCACACCCATCCTATTCAAGGTGTACCGTCTCGCTGTGGGTTCATCGTCCTGCTCTATAATCCATTTACTCTTAACCTCGCCCCACAACCGATTCTTTCGCTCAGTGTGACATCCTTTCTCCAATCCTTAATTGTTATGGGCACTCTCTCCTCACCAATTGGCCAATAAATGACCAGTATCGCCTTGTACTTAGGAGGGCCCTGAGCACTTCGGCATTGAAGCGGAGAACTGCGGCGTTCTCCTCAGAGCCCCTTTGTTTGGTCCTCGGCTCTTCCTCACCTTACTCGCCCTTGAGTAGTTGGAACCATGCTCGGCCCTCCAAAGAACACCTTCTACTGCTCATGCGATGAGCCGATGCTCTCTAGTTGCGACATTTTGAGTTTTCTATCTCGATAAGGTCATATGTGTGACATAAGAGAAAGCAATTTGAAGCTACTATATGCACTTGACAATAAATCTTGTAAAGGATCAACAGATAATTCATAGTATGCAATTGTTCAACAAAAGTCTATCTATTGACCAACTCGGATAAAAAACAAAAGCCCATTCCATATGACAAGTGAATTTAGCACTAGCAGATGTTTACTTACACCAACAAGTTTCAGATTTCACAACATCAACAGAGAATATGAGCATTAAAGTACTAATGCAAGAATAGCAACACAAGAAGGTCAAGTTAGTGTTTACATAACATGCAATATCTGTTGACCAACTAAATACGCACTCAACGATAACCCCTAATCTCTAAATAGGTTTGGTCCTAATCCCATTCGAGGATATGTGGTTGGGCAAGTTCTAAGCCGTTGTACAACCGGAGAAAATTTTGACATCTTCACCGTTCTCCGGATACACGCCTCGACAACAGGTCAAGAGGGGTGTGTATCCGGAGAACACTAGGGAAACGCTACCGAAATCAACTCTGATGTTGTACAACATAGCTCAGGAACTTGCCCGAACCACATATCCTCGAACTGTCCAAAAAACGTGGACAATTCGAGACTGCTCGCTTATAAATATGCTATTCCAGCATATTTATAAATAAGCACTCTCGAACGGGAGACGTAGGTTACGCAACCTAAACTCTAACATATGCTGAGATAAAAACAAAAGTATATGTTGAAAGTAAACACATGTCTAAACAAAAGTAATATGCTAAAAGTGAATATTACCAGTAAGCAAGAACTAAAGAAAATGACAAAGGATGTAAGACGTAACAAAGAGAAAAGTGATTATTAGAGTGCTCAAGTTGACAAAGGATGTAAGACGTAACAAAGAGCTAAAGAACATAGTATGCAATTCATAGTATAAATCAACTAACATAGAGCTCAAGTTGATTATTAGAGTGTTCTCGGATGTCGGGTTGCCTTAAGAGGCCCTCCTCGCCACAATAGACGAAAGCAGATAGATTTGTGACAACCTTTCCACAATTTCAATTCAATACTTGATGTGTTTTAAGTTAATCAAATGTCACCAAACATGCACAGCTCAGAATCACTTCAACTACTTTTATCGATAGTGGCAGAACACTTAAGCCCTTATGCAAGGTCCCCAAGTCAATATCTCGATTTACATGCGATATTAAGAGCAAGATTTTACTAATTATTCCAATTAACAATATGAAGGAGATTACATAATTCAATGGAAGCATAATTGACATAATCATAGTAATGAAGCAATTCATATAGTCGATGTCAATTGCTCTAAGAATCATGTCTACAAAACCAAAGTGGCCGATTATTTTGTGCTCTCAGATTTTGGTGAAATTGAAGATTAGATCTTCAATCCAATCACAAAACGGCAAGATAATTAATTAGTAAGTTAGGCCTCAAACCCTTACCTTCCTAAGCATGCAGAATGATGTATTTATAGAACAAGGTTTACTGATTAATAGCTCTAAGATCAGATATTTAGATTAGCCTATTAACTGCCAGCAATCAGATTCAAGCATCAATGTTCAGATCAGTAGATGAATTAAAACTAGCCGAACCAGGAGAGCATATTCAGATTAGTAACTCCTCAGTGGACTAACCGAACCAGCATATATTGTTCAGATCAGTGTTAGACTAACCGAATATGCATATGATGTTCGCATCAAAGATCGATTGACCGAACCAAAGAGTAAATACTAAGTGGCGGCTAGAAAATGTACTAATCTAATCGATGATCTTAGACTAAGCAAGAGAATAACCATACAGACAACAATTTGCAATTATCAAATGGTGTCGATTACGATAAGCAGAATATATACACCAAGAATCTTATAGCATGCAAGACTAATAGCTCAAGGCCTAACTCGCAAGATTAATCATCATAATCATCAATCGCCCAATATCATCACAGAGCAAAGACCAAAACTCGCACCCACGTGCTTATTTTTAGACCTATCACATGAACATACATTTGTATATCTATGCCGCTCTCCCCAACCAAAATCTTAGATCGGTTAAGGAAATGCAGAGGCCGCCTAACTTGACCCATTCCAAACGCAACACTTAAGCAAAGGAATATTACCAAGAAGCAATATAGCGATGAATATTACCAAGAAGCATTTCACCGTGAATGACAATTACACTAACCAAGTATATCACAATTATATATATATACCAGATCGCCAAGTTTGTTGTCACAAATCATCTATTCCGGTCCCAGATATCCTCACGTAACACTTAAGCCCTCATGCAAGGTCCCCAAGTCAAACACATAGATCGCCCTTTGCATTCACTTAAAAGAATAAGGCATGTATATGAAATACTTACGAACAAAGGCGTAACGAAATGCAAACGGCTAGGATTGGGGCGGGCGGGTCGGCGTCGGCGTCGGCGTCGAAGGGCACCACCTCGAGCGAAGGGCGGCGTCGGCGTCGAAGAACCGAAGGGCACCGGGAGTGGCGGCGGCGTCGGGCGGTGTGGGGGTGGCGTGAAGGCCTCGGCGACGGCGACGGGCGGGAGGCGTCCTCGGCGCCGACGGGCGGGAGGCGTGAAGGCGGGCGGCGGCGGCCGCACACTCGGCGGCTAGGGTTAAGCGCGGGCGACGGGCGGGAGGCGCGAAGGCGGAAGGCGGGCGGCTAGGGCGCGTGGAGAAGGGCTGCAGCGAATGGTTATGGGCGGGTTTTAAGAATTGCGTTAGTCATTAGTATCACTCTTCTAAGAAAACCGATACTGATGCTTAATCATTAGTATCACTCTTTTCAGAAAACCGATACTGATGCTTTATCATCACTTTTATAATAGAACCCTGATGTAGTCATTAGTATCACTTTTTGAATAAAACCGATACTGATGTTTTATCATTAGTATCACTCTTTTAAGAAAACCGATATTGATGCTTAATCATTAGTATCACTCTTTTCAGAAAACCGATACTGATGCTTTATCATCACTTTTCTAATAGAACCCAGATGTTAGTCATTAGTATCACTTTTTTAATAAAACCGATACTGAAGTTTTATCATTAGTATCACTCTTTTAAGAAAACCGACATCGATGCTTAACCATTAGTATCACTTTTTAATAAAACCGACATCGATGCTTTATCATCACTTTTCTAATAGAACCACGATGTTAGTCATTAGTATCACTTTTTAATAAAACCGATCATCGATGCTTTATCATTAGTATCACTCTTTTAAGAAAACCGACATCGATGCTTAATCATTAGTATCACTCTTTTCGTAAAACCGACATCGATGCTTAACCATTAGTATCACTTTTTAATAAAACCGACATCGATGCTTTATCATCACTTTTCTAATAGAACCCCGATGTTAGTCATTAGTATCACTATTTTAATAAAACCGACATCGATGCTTTATCATTAGTATCACTCTTTTAAGAAAACCGACATCGATTCTTCATCATTAGTATCACTCTTTTAAGAAAACCGACATCGATGCTTCATCATTAGTATCACTCTTTTAATAAAACCGATATCGATGCTTGATCATCACTTTTCTAATAGAACAACGATGTTAGTCGTCAAGATTACTTTTTTAATAAAACCGATAATCGATGTAGTTTATTGCACTATTCCTTTTCGGACATCGCAAGTTCTGAATTTTCAGCATTTCATCAAAGAGAGAAAATGCCATAACTTTGTCATACATTGTTGAAATTATTAGAAATTTTGAAGAAACATATTTCAGGATCTTGCAAAACTTTTCATAAAATAATTTTTGAAAAAGCGACCTCATTCAAGAAATATGCCAAAATTCATTTCAGAGACATGATTTGTGCGTAAAAGCGAGAAAAGTCAAAACTTTTTCAAATTAATCTGAATTGTACGAAAATTTCAGAAATTAACTTTCGACTATTTACAAGCTTTCCCAACAATAGTTTCGTCAAATGGAATTTTCTTTCACAAATTATGGCACAAAGTGTAGGCATAAAGAGAAATGGCATGCATTTCCATCGAAGCCTCCAAACAGCAATTAATCACCTTGGATTTACAATACTATTTTACATACATTATAATAGTCCATTTATTTACAATATTGCCCTTCATGATGATCTACTTGCATGTAATTGGCTCCATGTGTGTCGTCATCCCCGCTAAGACAAGCCCCATCTGCAAATGAAGGTATCTCATCGAATTGGTTATACTCTTCTTCATCTACAACATCTTCAACTCCTATGATCCGTCTCTTGCCATGAAGAACGACGTGCAACCTTGGATTGGCCGGATCGTGCACGTAAAAGACTTGAGTTGCTTGCTTCGCAGGACAAACGGATCATCTTTGTAGGCGAGTCTCATCGAGATCCACAATAGTAAAGCCTCTCTTGTCGACCTTCACTCCATGTGGAAGTCGTACCCACTTACATCGAACAATGGAACTTGGTATATTCCGTAATCGAGCTCCCAAATTTCTTCGATCATCCCATAGTAGGAGTTCATTGCGGTTGGGGATCTTTTTGAGTGATGATCATCGAGAAAGCATTTATACTCACACCTTGTTTTGGACAATACTCTTGGCATCTTGACTCTCGGTGTAAAGGTGTAACCATTAATATCGCACTCGCCATGTATCAGACATTAAATCTTGGTCCGTCACCAACCATTTTACATTCTCGATAAGGAGACCTCCGCTTTTCTTTGAACCATGTGAGAATCGATCATTGTGTTCTTCAGCGATGGAAACTCATCCATTTGTGGATTCTCTTCCGTAATATCAACTTATCTGCTCGATGTATGGGCGAACCTGCGCTATTTCGCAAAGGCGTGAAATCGCCTTGCAATACATATCAAACCTCGGACTCATTAGTTTGGACCCGGTTCCTTTACCACAAAGTCTGCCCTCATGACGAGATACAGAACACCGATTGCTTGTCTTTTACCCGGGTAGTCCACGCAAAACTCAATAACCTCTTCACCCCATAACCTTCAACAATACTACCCTCAAAGCTTGACCGATTCCTCACGCATTGACTTTAATATACCCATGTACCTCTCGAGCGGATACATGTAAGCGAGGAAAGCGGGTCCACATATCTTAATCTCTCGACAAGGTGAACAACAAGGTGGACCATTCGTCAAAGAACGATGGTGGGAAATGCATCTCAAGGTGACCAGAGTCGCACCACCTCACTCGTAAGTTGTCTAGTACATCGGGTCAATAACTTTGCAGAGATCGCATTGAAGAAATAACACAACTTTGTGATTGCCAACCGACATCCTCTCGGGAGAATATTTCGGATTGCAACGGGAGCATTTGGGTCATCAAGACATGGCGATCATGGGACTTCATGCCCAACAACTTCAAATCATCCATAGACACAAGCTTCTTAATGTTCATGAGTAGCCGATGGAACTTTAATACTTTGGAGACATTTGCAGAGATCTTCTTTCTCCTTCTTGGGCAGGTGTAGCATGCAGCGAGGATGTACGGGCCTTTTCCATCCTCCTCTATCACCGCAAGTCTGGGCACGATTCCCATGTAGACCATGTCGCGACGAGCATTGACACCATCTTTGGTCTTCCGGTATGTTCAGCGGGATGCCAACCAAGTTGTCGCGGACATTCTTCTCAACATGCATGACATCAATACAATGCTGGGACATCTAACTCCTTCCAAAGACAGTAAGTCCCGAATATTGACCTCTTCTTCCAAATGGTCCTAGGACTAACAGATTTCTGACTCTTTCCGTCATCAACATCGATATCCTCTACACGTGAATACACTTGGCTTCCACTCATAGGTTGCGGTGCGAGCGGACTTTCCTCTTCCCATCAAATTTGTCATCCATCTTACGGTATCGATGACTTCGAGGTAGAAACCTACGGTGACCCATATATACGCTTTTCTTGGAATTCGCTGACCATAGACTCTCGGTCTCCTCTTCACAAATAGGACACGCTTTGGCTCCTTTCAGATCAGAATCTCGCCAAATTACCAAGGGCGGAAAATCATTTATGGTGCAAAATACCATAGTCTGTAGGGTGAAATGCTCTCTTTTACGCATCCCACACGGCGACCCCTCATTCCACAATTTTACCAAATCCTCGATCAATGGTGCAAGGTACACATCAATATCATTTCCCGGCTGTTTGGGTCCCGAGATTAGTAATGACATCATGATATACTTTCGCTTCATGCACAGCCAAGGAGGGAGGTTGTAGATATGTGGGGAACCGTCCCCGGGACTCCACTGATTCACCCAAATGCATGGCATATCTCGAGTGAATCAAGGGAACCTCGGGCGTCCCGTGATTATACCCGTGTTGGTCCCAGGATAGTTCGCCAACACGAGCACTCTCATCCAACAGTTGACATCACAACACATACATAATTAGCGGAAGCATAAACGTTATTACATACCAAAAGTAGGACTGCTGTCCATAACGACATATTTAAAGTTATTACATCAAGTAGCAGCGGAAAACATAAGATAAACAACAAAAGGGCCAGCATGGCATGCCCCCAAACCCTCAGGCAACCAACTGGGGCAAGAACGGCGACTAAACGTTAGAACCATCGAAATCTGCCCGGTAAAAGTCCCCGGGTAATGTCTCATCCTCACCTGCAGCAAGTGGACAATCCGATTGAGTACAAAGAGTGTACTCGCACAATAATATACATTTCATGCTGATCTCTAGCTACATGTGGTTGATACATCAAGGAAGGCATAGTGGCAATTTCAGCATAAAGCAATATTTGAGATAAATCATAAGCAAGTATAGATTGAAAGATTTGCATTTAGTAAACATTTGCAAAGTCTAGTGCATGATATAACATCATCATAATCACATTCATATCATGCCTTCAAGCATTCTCCGAACCATGAGTTCCATCGCTCATGTTCGACTACACACACGAGTACTCCAATACTCATGTCTTTTTAAACACACACACAAGTACTCCAATACTTGTGTCTCTTTTTCCACTCCCATCCCATTCTTACCAAGTCCTTAATGCTCGCCCAGTGACTGACAATTCAAGAGATCGTCCTTAACCATGGACGCGGCTATTCGAATAGTTTAAACTCTGCAGAGGTACGACTTTACCCACACGACACGCCACACTCGTAAGCCAAGCTATTAACACATTTCCTTAGATGTGTCGGCCGAGGTGAAACGTGACAAACCATTTTCCAGTATGCATGGTAGTGTATCTAAACCATCCGGATGATGTGTGACCTCGATCCCGCGTGCCCGAAGGCTCGGTGTGTGTGGATCAAGGAGTACACCCGTTGTTGGACATCCCCAACTCAACAAAGTTCGAGGGACTCGAGGACATTCCCCGCACTCCACTAAGCCGAGGAATTCGTGATCATTCCTTGACGCTCCACTAAGCCCAAGGGATTCGCGTGCACATGGTTTACATAACCTAGTCATACATAAGTACTTGGTTCGCCGGTCCCATAAACGGCGTGTGGTTCGCACGATAGTTACTCAAAGAGACGTCACCAGGATTCAATCCTTAAGGTCCTTAGCCAATATCTCTACTCATTACTCAATAATTAAAATCAACATCATCATCACAATAATAAATCTTGATCATTGCATCGATGGACTAAATCCATCTATCGCGGTTTCTAACGATGATCTAAGCATGGCTAAGCAATTCGCATGAACCCATATACAATAATAAACCAACCACCTAGGGCGACAATGGAAATATGGAGTGAACATGCTAAGGGTATAACACACAACATGGTGATAGCTAAGAATTCTACCAAAACATAATTAATTGAAGTAAGCATGCATTCGATAAAGTAATTTCAAAATGTAAGTGTCAAAATAGTAGGAGCAATCGTGGTCAAGGAATAAGGTAGTGCCTTGCTGCTCGATCTTGGTCTCAAAAGCGTGGTCGTGCTCGGGGTGCCCTCAAAGCGTCAACACCTAACGAGAAAATCCAATTCAATAAACACCAAACAAGGATTCAAATAGTGCACATGAGTAAAAGATGCATGACATGCTCATGATGTGTAATACTAATCATAATATGCAAGTACTAATTGAGTGTTTGCGTTAAAAGTTCAAGTCTTAAAGCTTTTATTGAATTATGTTCGAGTATCCGAGTTTCACTTGATTTGTCCGAATGACCCTCTCGAAGAAGTTGAATTTATACTCGGACTATCCGAAATTATGTTGGAATGTCCGAGTGGTTCGAACTATCCAAGTGTTCGCCGAATGTCCGAGTGGACCCTCTCGGTTAGCCAATTTAGTTCTCAAGCTAATTCCTATTCGACTATATTCGAGTATCCGAAGGTGTTCGAATATCCGGGTGAAATCTCGGACTATCCGAAAGCCCCTCGGTTAGCCAAAACAGCCTCGGTCGAATTCCTATTCGGACTATCCGAACTTTGTTGGAATATCCGAAAATGTTCGAATGTCCGAGTGAAATCTCGGATTATCCGAGCTAGGCTTCTCTTTTAAAAGCGACAATTAGTGTATTGGCTTCTACGCTTTATAGCAATGTACTAGGACTTAAAAGGGTGGTCTAGGGTAGAACCTTACCACTACAAGGTCACGTTTGCACTTGGTGAAGATTGGTTTTGGTGAGGAATGACGAAAAGTGTCAAACGCCGGTTCTCACGGTTCGTCACCTCCTTCTTTCAGCGTGAGCGACAATGCCGCCACTTGCTCGTGCTCCCAGCAACAACTAGCCCTCCTCCTCAAGCTTCCACGTGACATGCGACCCGATTCATGGTTGGATGATGGATTCCATGGGAAAAGAAAGGAAATGAGTTACAAGGTTCTAAATTTCAGAACATGGAGGAGAAAAAAACGATTGCTACTCACCCAAAACTTGATGCCTCAAAAATCCACTTGGATGGATTTGAAGCTCTTGATCTTGGCTTCAAGATGGTGTAACATGCACAAACCAAAACCCAAGTTTGGAGGGATTTGAGGGAGAAATGGCAAGAGGTGAGGAAGAACACTCTTGCTGTTTTCTGGGTTGGGGCTGTGCAAATGAGCAGAAAAAGGAGGAGAAACCAAGGTTTAGGCCTTATATAGGCTGCCCACTCATGCCTTACATGTGGGGCTAGGTCCCACATGTCATAGAGTAGGTAAAAGGGTGGGTATGGGTGGTTTGAGTGAGAAAAGTCATGGAAGGGATGTGCAGTCCACAATTTTCTATGCAATGGTAGGTCCCATGTGTCATTGACTTGTCATGTACATAGGTAGGGGTGAGTGATGTAGCAACTAGTAGGGTAGGTATGTGCAGCCTTCACTCCTCTCTCTTAAGAACATGGCCCACATGTCATTGACTAGGGCAAAACAACATGTGTGCAGTTTTGAAAAATGATTACTAGATTTTTGGTTACTCCCTATTTATGCAAGATGAATGCCCTAACCCTTGTATGATTATAATTAATTTAGGATGCAACGATTATTATGGAAGATGTTAACGCGACAAGCCTCACTTAGGATCAACGAAAATTGGGTCATTACAAGATACACAACATGAGCGGCAGTCAGGACGATCGCTCATGTTACCAAACGGATTCATTCGTCGCTTGTACTCAACCCAAATCTTATGTTCCTCATTTCGCACCAAACTCCTCATGTTTTCAATCGATGTTTCTCCATTGAGCCGAATCGGCGAGGTGTCTCGACTTGCCATCTTCCTTCGAGACTCATAATGCCAACACAACAATTTTGCCTCTCTCGGATTTGCAAACAACCGCTCCAGACGGGAATGATGGGCAAGTACCACAATACCTTGGCGGTGCACCTTTAGTGATGACCTCTTCACCGTCGTTGCCCGGCTCTTACGCTTCTTGTCGTTACGCTTCTCCTTTTGTTTGTCTTGGGGCACACCGCAAAGCTGGACAAGCGTGCAGCTCTGATGTGCGCACGGTACAAGATGCAATCATTCGGACATGCATGTATCCTTTCTATTTCCATTCCCATGGGACATAGTAGCTTCTTCGCTTCATAAATGCTTGTTGGCAACTCGTTTCCCTCAAGCAGATCCGATAGAAGAACTAGTAGTGCATTGAAACTTGTATCTATCCAGCGGTGTTTTGCCTTGATTCGAACAATGCAAGGACCGAACCCAACTTGGTGTATTCGCTTTGCAACTTTGTGAACAGCGGTTTGGCATCGCTCTTCTATCAAGCTTTTAAACTTTTCAAACTCTCTTTCCGTGTAATTACCTCCACATCCCGCAACATTTGCTCCAAATTATCCTCCTCAAACATATCGATCGCAACTTCGTCATCCGGTTCCACCGTATCTTCGTTGCATATCGAGTGGTACTACCGCCTCCCGTGATGGATCCAACATGTGTAATTCCTCACGGCCACGTCGAATCGGTGGTCCTCAATTTGAGATGAGTTGTTAAATCTCCTCGATTGGTGCAATCAATGCAAGGACAATATATGAAGTTTACACCCTCCTCACCATGTCGATCTTACGCAATTTTTTGAACTCCTTAACACCCTCTGAAATTCAGCACTCACACGGCTTTTACGATACATCCATTCCTCACGGTCCATCTGCAATTAAATTTCGCACAATAAATTAAGGAAAAAGCTGGGCGACAACTAGCTATAGCTATTTTAAATATTGAGACATCATTTCAATTAATATTACCTTTGCAAAATAGTGGATAGGTTCCAAGATATATAAATGTACTCACGATCGATACCTAGCTTCTTCCACGGTTTAAAGCTTCCGCCAATTCCTTCATAAGAGACATAAATTTTAACATCAACAACGATATCAAATAATCTAATTATATAGCTAGTGCAAGAGCTTGCAAATCTTTCTACTACAACGAAACAAATCAAGGGTACTAACGATGACTCCTAATCTCTACATAGGTTAGGTCCTAATCCCATTCGAGGATATATGGTTCGGGCAAGTTCTAAGCCGTTGTACAACTCGGAGAAAATTTAAAGACATCTCCTGTTCTCCAGATACACGTCTCGACAACAGGTCAAGAGGGGTGTGTATCCGGAGAACACCAGAGAGACGCTACCGAAATCTACTCTGAAGTTGTACAACACAGCTCAGGAACTTGCTCGAACCATATATCCTCGAATTGTCCAAAAAACGTGGACAATTCGAGACTGCTCGCTTATAAATATGCCCTTTCGTTCAGCATATTTATAAATAAGCACCCTCGAACGGGAGACGTAGGTTACGCCGCCTAAACTCTAATAACAGTTACCACATGATAGCAATAATAATTCCATATATATAAACAGGAGATCGCACTACAAAAATTAAATAGATATGCGCTTGTCAAATAAAGAGTGTGAAATCTGAAAGCACGTACACAATTCCAGTGCAACCTAAACTTTATTGACGACATATTGAAATTACCAGAGCAAAATTGAAGGGGTTGAAAGAATTGCTGCTCACATTTTGAAGAAAACCGCAATAGAGAGCAAAAAGAGGGGAATCTCCTCAAGATAGGGTTTCAATTTTGCCCTCTTAATACCCACCCATGAGGACTTCAAATTTTCTCACCCAACTATTGCTTCCAACCACACAATATGAGCTATTTTCTCGGGTGGCGGCGGAGAAATCTCCTCTGGAGCAAAAACAGAGAAGAGTTCGGTCTTGAGTGGTATATATAACCTAGCGAGGCACATCGTAATCGGTTCTTTTCAAAAGCGATCTTGATATGCACGGCCATCACTTTAGACATAAGCACGAGCACATCGAATCGGTTCTTTTCAACAAGTGATAGTGATGTGCTTTATTATCACTATCGCTTCTATAAAAAGAATGATAGTGATAACCATGCACATCGAATCGGTTTTCTACTAAAAGTGATCTTGATGTGCACGGTCATCGAATCGGTTCTTTTCATAGAAGTGATAGTGATGATCACGCACATCACTATCACTTCTATGAAAAGAACCGATAGTGATGATCGTGCACATCACTATCACTTTTTAGTAGAGAACCGATTCGGATGTTCGTGCTACATCACAATCACTTATAATCTCGTAACCGATCATCGATTATTACTAACACCTCTCAAAGTTACTTATCACAATCGTTTTTTGAAAAACTTAAGAACCGATCTGATCTGATGATAGTGATGTGTCGTTCTGTAGTAGTGGATGATCCCCTGCAGGGTGAATAAGCGATTCAAATTGCCGCGCTCTTGGATATGAGCATGCTTGTATCATCCGACACTTCAACGTAGTAATAACTTAAATTGAAAATAGTTGGAATACTTAATGTTGATGCTTGTTCATGATTTTATTTGCTCTCTTAATGTTTAAATTCAGCTCTCATTTTAGTAATAGGTGCTGTCCATAACTGCTATGAATTTGAAATTTGTGTAGTTGAATTTGATTATGCAACAAAGTAAGCTTTTCTGCACTTTTACCTTAAGCTTATACCTTGCTACATCCAAATGCATATTCTTTCGAGTCGGTCATATATGGACCACGGGTAAGTCTTGCGAGTACCTTCTGTACTCATGCTTCTACTTTGTGGTTTTCAGGTGAGGACACCGGCGGGTATGAGTTCTGCCCGTTTTGCTTCTCGGTGGTCGGGCGGGACACCGAATAGCAGCTAGGCTCGACGTTGCAAACGCCCGGAAGTGTTCAGGGGCAGGACACTTCCGGAGATGTCTTACTTTTGGTTTAATATGTTGGTTGTATGTCATTTTGTTGTATAGTTAGCTCCCAAATCTATGTCATGGCTATGTTTAATTACTTGTCTATTTCCGTCGTTGAACCTTGTTGTATTCTCGTGCTTAACTCATGTTTAGTGTTGCTTCTAGCTATGTTGATCCTTATGCTTGTGGTTGTGGTTGTGATATAATTGTTTAGACAATTGTTTCTTCTGTCTGCTGAGTGGATGTCCATACTTCTAGGGGCGTCATGCCGAAATTTCGAACTTTTATCTTGCTGTCTAGTCATGTTTTATATGCTTCTAGTATGCTAGATGTGTTGTTTTAGTTGTATGGTTGTCTAGTTTGTCTTTGTGCTTGAGTTGGTGATGTTTGTTGTGCTTCCACGTTGCGTGTCTGGTAGTAAAGTTTTGGGTTCGTTGCCCCCTTTATGTGCATTGAATTGATATGGCAATGGAAACCGGTATGCGGGGCGATCCTGGGCGAGTTTCGGGTCGCATACCGGGGGAATACCAGGATTGTTATCGAGTTATTCGAATGGGATACTTGTTGTCCTAATTGGGCTTGGGTGTTAGCACTGTGAACACCTCCGGTGATCCGTTGCTAGCCTCCAAATCCGATGAGGGCAACTGGTCATTCAAATAACCCGAGGACGGTCTGGGCGGCTCCTCACAAGCTGGTATCAGAGCAAGGTGCATAAAGACGAACCGTAAACTTGACAACCACTTAGGTGATTAATTAGGATTTATTTAACCTTCTAGGTAGCAATTAGTGCTATATTACCCGCCCTATGTCTATAATTACGGTTGTGTGGGTTGAATGGTGAGCGTGGGAGAAGCGATCACGTTGGAACCGTGCATTTCATACCATGCATATGAGATCCATGTCATACCATGCATGCATATGTCTTGCTGTGTACTTTTGCATCACGATCTATGCTTTTATGTATGTTAGACTTGTAAGATTCCTTTGTCTTGTGCTATTGTCTAGGTCATGTTTTAATTCGAATTTTTAGCCAAGTCTAAGAACCTATCCCTTCCATGTGGAGTCTAACTCTTGTCGTCCAACTTTGGTTAACTCTACTTCTCGATGGTGGCAAGGCCACTCTTTGCTCCTTGAATGGTGCTGAAATTGAGGGGTTAGAGTCCGTTCCCATGGTTTCTGAATACCCGGATGTGTTCCCAGCGGAATTGTCGGGGATGCCACCCGATCGGGATATTGAGTTCGTAGTTGAACTTCAGCCCGGGGCTGCTCCAGTTTCCAAGCGACCGTATCGAATGCCGCCCGATGAATTGGCCGAATTGAAGAATCAACTAAAGGAACTGATGGACAAGCGATTCATTCATCTGAGCTCCTCACCTTGGGGCTGCTCGGCTATCTTCGTGACCAAGAAGGACGGTTCTCTTCGCCTATGTGTTGATTATCTTCCTTTGAACACGGTCACCAAAAAGAACAAGTACCCTCTTCCTCGAATTGACATCCTCTTTGATCAGCTTGCTGGTGCACGGGTGTTTTCCAAGATTGATTTGAGGCTCGGGTATCATCAAATCAAGATTCGAGCCGAAGATATCCCAAAAACAGCATTCTCCACTCGTTATGGCCTATATGAGTATACCGTCATGTCTTTCGGTTTGACGAATGCGCCGGCGTACTTCATGTACCTTATGAACTCCATCTTCATGGAGGAACTTGACTTCTTCATGGTCATCTTCATTGACGATATTCTTATCTATTCAGCAAATGAAGAAGAACATGCAAAGCATCTTCGCATCATTCTCGAGAGACTCCGGGAACATCGCCTTTATGCGAAATTCAGCAAGTGTGAGTTTTGGCTGAAGGAGGTATCTTTCTTGGGACATGTCCTCTCCGAGCAAGGTGTTGCTGTCGATCCAAGCAAAGTGCGAGAAGTTCTCGAGTGGGAACAGCCCAAAACTATCACGGAGATCCGTAGTTTCCTTCCGGCTTGCCGGCTATTATCGCCGATTCATTCAAGATTTCTCGAAGATTGCCAAACCTATGACCGAGCTACTCAAGAAGGGTGTTGCATTCAAATGGTCAGTGGGTTGTGAGCAAGCATTTCAGACCTTGAAACAGCGCCTTACTACAGCTCCTGTCCTCACACAACCTGACATTCATAAGCCATTCGATGTTTATTGTGATGCATCATGTATCGGACTTGGCTGTGTGCTTATGCAAGAAAGCCGAGTTGTCGCCTACGCGTCTCGGCAATTGAAACGACATGAAGAGCACTATCCAACTCATGATTTAGAGCTTGCCGCTGTGGTTCATGCTCTAAAAATTTGGCGCCACTACCTTCTTGGGAACAAGTGCAACATCTATACTGATCACAAGAGTCTCAAGTACATCTTCACTCAGGCAGATTTGAATATGAGACAAAGAAGGTGGCTTGAACTGATCAAGGACTACAATTTGGAAGTGCATTACCACCCGGGGAAAGCTAATGTGGTGGCTGACGCATTGAGTCGCAAGGCCCGATGCAATTGCCTCACTCTTCAACCCCAAAGTACCACTATCTGTGCAAAATTGCAGAAACTCGGCATAGAAATGGTTGAAGAAGGGTTCTTGGCCAACCTAGAGTTGAAGTCCACGGTGCTAGATCAGATTAGAGAGGCGCAAAAGAAGGACAAGGGTGTTGCCCGAATACGTGACAAGTTGAATTCTGGCCAAACTACTTGTTTTCATCTTGATGATTGTGGAACTTTATGGTTCGGCAAGCGCCTAGTCATCCCTAAAGACCAAGAGTTGAGAAGGAAGATTCTTGATGAAGCCCACAACTCCTTGCTCACAATTCATCCGGGTAGCAACAAAATGTATCAAGACTTGAAGCAACAGTTTTGGTGGACTCGCATGAAGCGCGAGATTGCTCGCTATGTGTCTGAGTGTGATGTCTGCCAGCGGGTGAAGGCCAAGCATCTCAAGCCGGCTGGCACTCTTCAACCACTGCCCATTCCAAGTTGGAAGTGGGAAGAGATTGGCATGGATTTCATCACCGGCCTGCCGACGACTTCTTCGGGTCATGACTCGATATGGGTTATAGTCGACCGATTGACGAAGTCCGCACATTTCCTAGCCGTTCGCACCACTTATCAAGCAAAGAGGTATGCGGAATTGTACATATCACGGATTGTATGTCTTCATGGAGTACCAAAGCGGATAGTTTCCGATCGAGTGTCTCAGTTTGTCTCACGATTCTGGAGAAGTCTGCACGAGGCATTGGGCACCAAGCTGCTTCACAGCTCGGCATATCATCCCCAAACTGACGGCCAGGCCGAGAGGGTCAATCAGATCCTTGAGGACATGTTGAGGGCTTGTGTTCTGTCTTATGGGAAGAAATGGGATGAATGTCTTCCATATGCTAAGTTTGCTTACAACAACAGCTACCAAACCAGCATCAAAATGTCTCCCTTCGAAGCACTCTATGGTCGTAGCTGTCGGGCACCCCTGAACTGGTCCGAGAGTGGGGAACGTCCATTCTTTGGACCTGAACTGGTCATGACGGCAGAAGAGAAGGTAAAGACCATACAAGAAAACTTGAGGATAGCACAATCACGACAAAAGAGCTATGCTGATCGTCGTAGAAGACCTCTCTCTTTCAACTTTGGTGATTATGTCTATCTGAAGGTATCTCCCCTCCGGGGCACCCATCGTTTCGGGGTTAAGGGAAAATTGGCACCTCGATACATAGGACCTTTCCGGATCCTAGCAAGACGTGGTCAAGTGTCATATCAATTGGAGCTCCCTCCCGCTCTAGCGATGGTCCACGATGTCTTCCATATATCGCAATTGAAGAAGTGCCTTCGTATTCCCTTTGAACATCTCGAAGTGGATGAGCTCGAGGTTCTGCCCGATCTGTCCTATCAAGAGTATCCCATTCGAGTTTTGGATGAAGCTGAACGCAAAACTCGTAGGAAGACTCTCAAATTCTACAAAGTTCAGTGGAGCAATCACACTGAAGATGAAGCCACATGGGAACGGGAAGACCGTTTAAAAGTCGAGTATCCCGAGTTCTTCCATGCTATGTAAGTGCTACCATCCAATCTTTTCGCAATTAAAGCCATATCATTTGTATGTGGCTGCATTGCCCATGTGGATTCTATCCATCTATGCTCTCATTTTCGAATCTCGGGGCGAGATTCTTTTATGGGGGGGAGGATTTGTCATGGCCCCAATTTCAAATTTCGTTTCATGCGGCTAACATTCGCGCCAACCAAGTTTTTGGCCGCATTGAAATCAACTCCCGACTTCAGCGAATATGGTTTTTATCAAAGTTTGGAGTCTTGTAACTTGAGGCCTATAATGATCTAGAGTGTGCATGTTAGTAAAATGAAAACTAGAAACTTTTCTCTATGCAATGGTTGAGTTTTGAGCCCAATCCAACATCAATTGCTAAATTAAATCATAGCATCAAAACTGAATCTAAGTGCTAAAATTCTAGGACTTAGCCACTCTAGCTTTTGATCTCTAGTGGGGAGTGTGGGGTTAAGTGTGCAGCAACAAAAAAAAAATGGGGGTAGCAGCACCCACCGAAACAGCACCAGCACCTCTTCTTCTCATTTTCCCCTCCCTCCCAGCCATTCCCCAAGCCAAAGCCCTCACTCCTGCAGCTCTTCCCTGGCGCCTCCTCTCCTGCAGCCTCCCCAAGTGGCGCCTCCTGGTGCTCCTCCCCAGCGCCCTCCTTCCTCCTTCAAGCAGCAGCCACTCCTTCCTTCTTCCCTTTGTTCCCTATGTGAGCTCTTAAGGTGAGACCTCTCCCCTAGGGTTTGATTTGTTATTTCTGGTTTTGGGGGTAGCCATGGTGGATTTGAGGGCTTAGGTGAGTAGAGATTTGGGATTTGGGTGGGGAATAACCAATCTAGGGTTTGGAGCAAAGTCTGAATTTTCGAGCAGATTTCGTAGCTACTGTTTCGTAGTGATTTGAGCAAGTTCCGAGCATTTCCTGCTAGGTTGACTGTAGAGAAAGTTGTGGGTAATGCAATTATCTTTCATCTCCAACTAGAATCACTCAATTTCATTAACCCAGCTGAAAGTTATGGCAATTTTAGTGCTTGCTGCTCTGAAAATGCTGAAGATTTCGGGTAGAAAATTGAGCTGTGAATAAAAATTTGTTAGAGGCCGAATTAGAAATTAATTTTGCCTGAGAAGTTTTAGGAAATTTCATGTAGATTATAAAAATGTCATCCTTTACTCAATTCCATTAAGTATAGCCATTTATATGATGAAATTTGTGCATGCTGTTCTGAAACACTGAAATTTCTGAAACTCTGAAACTGTTCTCTGTTCCTGGCTGAACTGGGAATTCTCTGAGCAGAATCTGGGTGATTGGCCAAATCCAGGTTGTAGGCCTGTGTCTTGTGGTCGTTTCGAGTATAAGTTTGCTCAATTTGATCAAACGGTTCAAAAGTTATGGCCATTTATATCAACGCTGCTCTGAAATCAGTTTGTGCTGAAAATTTCAGACTTTGGGACTAAAATTCAGAGTTTAATTGCAAACTTTAAATTTGTATTCTGAATGTTATGATGCATGGTAATGTTAGATCACCCTCTTGTGGTCTTTTCGAGTCCAAGAAGTCATTTTTTGGGTTAGCCAAATAAAAGTTATACTTGTTTAGAGGAATGTGCTTGTTATTTTCAGATTTGTGCTATAGAATAGAAATAGAGAGTAGCATTGTAGTTTTTGTTCTTAAATTGAAATGAATGCTTGCACTTTTGGATTGGTCATGAGGATGCATTTAGTATTTCATCTCATATGCATTGCATGCATCTCATTTTCTTTTCCATACATTGTGATCGTAGAGAAACGAACCCTTGATGGTTAACGCGGCGGTGACCGAGGGGGTTACCGGAGAGCCAACCATTACTGAAAATCCAGCAGAAGCTCAAGGCAAGCACCTAAGCATGTTTAACCTTATACGATTGTATTTTAGCGAATAATTTGCTTATTGGATGATTACGTCTTGCATTAGGAATTGAAATGTGGGATAGGACTAGAACCTAATTGCTACACTTTCACCCATTGATAATTGTTGAATATCTTCCTTGGAACTAGTACATGGGTATTTATATTGTGTCCATGCTTAGTTTGCTTAGATGTCGGGTATGGGCCAAGTGGTGGAAGGTTCCATCACTTGAGTTTAATTATTTCACACTATTGGGTTGTAAATGGAAATGGTTATGTTTGAAATGTAAAATTGAGACCGGGCGAGAGGGTCGGATCATTTGGGTGTGGAGACTCAAATGTCGTAGTCTACTTTGTGTTGGTTAAGGACCGATCCGTTGTTTGCCATGTTGATCGAGCACACTTTGTTGATCGCATGCCCGATATAATGGTACGGTAAGCCACCCTTTCATGGCATACTACTCGATGGGTCATGCCCTCATGCGATTGGACGTGGTTGAGGGTGAGGCCTAGGTCTACTCTTGAGGGCTAAGCGAGGCTTGAGCCGCTCGAGGTAGGTTGCTAGGTACTCGGGCCGCATGAGGATGGTTCAACGAGTAGATATGGATGGGAGGAGGGTTGATATGAGGTTCCTTGTGGCACATGTCGTGCGATTGATGATCCCCTGCAGGGTGAATAAGCGATTGAATTGCGCGCTCTCGGATATGAGCACGCTTGTATCATCCGACACTTCAACGTAGTAATAACTTAAATTGAAAATAGTTGGAATACTTAATGTTGATGCTTGTTCATGATTTTATTTGCTCTCTTAATGTTTAAATTCAGCTCTCATTTTAGTAATAGGTGCTGTCCATAACTGCTATGAATTTGAAATTTGTGTAGTTGAATTTGATTATGCAACAAAGTAAGCTTTTCTGCACTTTTACCTTAAGCTTATACCTTGCTACATCTAAATGCATATTCTTTCGAGTCGGTCATATATGGACCACGGGTAAGTCTTGCGAGTACCTTCTGTACTCATGCTTCTGCTTTGTGGTTTTCAGGTGAGGACACCGGCGGGTGTGAGTTCTGCCCGTTTTGCTTCTCGGTGGTCGGGCGGGACACCGAATAGCAGCTAGGCTCGACGTTGCAAACGCCCGGAAGTGTTCAGGGGCAGGACACTTCCGGAGATGTCTTACTTTTGGTTTAATATGTTGGTTGTATGTCATTTTGTTGTATAGTTAGCTCCCAAATCTATGTCATGGCTATGTTTAATTACTTGTCTATTTCCGTCGTTGAACCTTGTTGTATTCTCGTGCTTAACTCATGTTTAGTGTTGCTTCTAGCTATGTTGATCCTTATGCTTGTGGTTGTGGTTGTGATATAATTGTTTAGACAATTGTTTCTTCTGTCTGCTGAGTGGATGTCCATACTTCTAGGGGCGTCATGCCGAAATTTTGAACTTTTATCTTGCTGTCTAGTCATGTTTTATATGCTTCTAGTATGCTAGATGTGTTGTTTTAGTTGTGTGGTTGTCTAGTTTGTCTTTGTGCTTGAGTTGGTGATGTTTGTTGTGCTTCCACGTTGCGTGTCTGGTAGTAAAGTTTTAGGTTCGTTGCCCCCTTTATGTGCATTGAATTGATATGGCAATGGAAACCGGTATGCGGGGCGATCCTGGGCGAGTTTCGGGTCGCATACCGGGGGAATACCGGGATTGTTATCGAGTTATTCGAATGGGATACTTGTTGTCCTAATTGGGCTTGGGTGTTAGCACTGTGAACACCTCCGGTGATCCGTTGCTAGCCTCCAAATCCGATGAGGGCAACTGGTCATTCAAATAACCCGAGGACGGTCTGGGCGGCTCCTCACAAGTAGCCTCACGCAGCCGAGCCCTGACCTCCGTGATCTCGTCACGAGCCCTCTGCAGCTCCTGGACCGTCTTGTCCAAAGTCTCCTCCTGGGCGATGACGTATCTCACCAAGTGGTTGATCGTAGCGTCGTCGTCGTCGATCGGATCCCTGTCGAAACGGTCATCCCGGCGCGGATGATGACGGAAGACAGTGCCCTCCAACTCGGCGGAGTAGGTGCGGGTGATCTGCCGCATCGCAAGGCGTGCGGTCTCCTGAATGACGGGCTCGAACGTAGACCTCCTGCAACTGACGTGGACCGGGCGACTGGCTCTCCCCCTGTCCCCCGTGTAGACAGTGACCTTGACGTCCCAAGCGATGTCCAGCCCGGCACGAACCACCGAAGTACCTCGGTAGATCGGCCTCCCGAAACCCTCCAGAAATTGCAGCAGGTACCACAGCTCAGCAGCAAAGCCACCAGTGCGCTCTCCAAAGGTGTGAATCCTCCTCATCTGCCAAAATACACTTCTTTAGAACTAGATTTTTAAAATCACGAAGTAATAACAGAAAAATTGCAGCATAGGTGCGGATTAAGAAGAAAAAGATTAGTCAAGATTTCATTCATAATCTTGTGCACTTTCAATCTTTAGAAATTAACCTTATATTAATCGGCCAGTCTAACTAGGGTCAAGTCCTACAGTCGGTATGCTCTGATACCACCTCTGTCGTGCCCCGAATTTACAAATTCGGACACTCTGTGTATTCTGCACTAGTCCAGGATCGCGCTAGTGCACACAGGCTAAACAGGGTATAATATCACATCATACACAGCGGAATATCAAATATGTATTTCAAACATGTATATAAACGAGTGTACGACCTTATGGTCATCCTTACAATAGTCTGTCACACAGGGCTTACAATATTCAGAGTAACATAGTTCAACAGTGGAATAAAATAAATCTTCGTGGTTTTCCATCTTCTCCACAGACGCACTGACTGAGGCTTGATTCCCTAGTTCTTCGGCCCTTCAACGAACTCCTCTTCATATGCAGACGTAGTTTCTTCTTCTGGTAAGTTTGTCCGCAAGGGTGAGTACACACCGTACTCAACAAGTCATGCACAATGTAGATCTATTTACTACATGCATGGCTTATTTTGAAGGTATGGCTTTTCTGGTTATTTTGCTTTTGCAACCATATTTTAAATTATTATCTATTTAGATTAAAAGCATCAAAACTATATAATCATTATATTCCTCAATCTGTTTTCCACATTTTTTTGAACACACAGTCCCTACTCATTTTTCTTTGACACACAGTCTTCCCTACCATTTTATTTTCAAACACTACCCCTTGACTGTAATCCCCGAGCATTGTCCAGTACCGTGGACACGGCTATTCGAACGATTTTGACACTCTGCAGAGGTTGTACACTTTACCCACAAGATACTGATCAAGACAAAGACAAATGCGATTAACCGTAACAAAGCTTTTCAGAGACTTCTATCTTAGCCTAAGAACCTCTCCGTGTTGTCTTCACTATTACTTCCCTCACTCAGAGCCGAAGTATAGGACTGACAAACACCGTTGGACGGATACCAAGCCGAAGCACAGCACGCTCCCCGTCTGATTACCCTGTAATCGCCACCCCGAGGTATCAAAGGTAAGACATCGGAACCCTACTAAGCTAGGTCTTCCCATTCAGACATGTGGTTGTACGAGAGACTCAGGTCAAAGGCTTGTAAGGTAAGGTCCTTAACTGACCAAGGCAAGACATCCTTCTCTCAATTTGGCACACAGCCCTCACCACACTCAACCCAACCCCAGTTGCCACACAGGCCCACCTGGCACAAAGCCTCGGTCCACTTGCCCCAGTCCAAATCAATTCCACCCCAGGTTATTTAACGGTGCAACACATGCCCGTAATCATCTTTCATGTAGAACCACATAGGTCTCTACATTCCAACATCATTACCAACAGCATTCCACTTTTATCAAAAAGCATTCACCATTCTTTAATCAAGTTGCTTTTGTATTCAAAAGATTAATCACGTAGTATGCATGACTAAGCAACTATTCACAGTCTAGCCTCCCGTGTTGGCACATCATTAACCAACTATCATTACCAAACTTAGGTTATCAAGGAATCATGGCATACAAATAATATCAAGGTGGCATAAACAATTTGGTTGGTTAGCTAGTTCACCCAAAATAATTAAATCAATTTTTAGTGGAATTAGCATGCATAGCTTAAAACAAAATTCATTTCAAAACATAGGATCAAAATGGTCAAAGCATAACTTGCCTTCAAAAAGTTGCTGATCTTGGCCTGAAGCTTGGTCTTGCTCTAGAAATTCCCCCTCGTAAGCCTCCGGCAATTCAACGTCTAATTAAAAGCAACGTACACACAATAAATTTATTTTTCCAGAGAGCAACTCAACTCTAAAAATTCTACAAAATTCACCAATAAATAGATCTTGATTTTGCAATTTTTTTGAAATTGGAATCACTCGAATCGGGGTTAAAACGCAAAAGTTATAAGCATTTGAAGTTTTAAAATAAATCAAGAAGAATAAACCGAATTTCTTTATTTATTTTTATACGGAAAATCCATAATTATGACGTCAGCACCGAAAACATTTTCTACCGAATATATTTATTTACGAAAAATCAAAATTATGACTTCAAAGATGACGTCATCGCCGACGTCGGCAAGATCGGCCGTCTTGGAATCCGACATGTGGGCCCCATCACGACGTCAGCATGCCACGTGGCACAATCTGGCCATGACACGTGTCAACACATTATCACCCGAGAGCTCAATTCAATATCAACCGTTCGATTTCAAACGAACAGCTACGATCAAACGTCGGTTCGGCTCGGTTACTGCGGAGTCAACACGTGGCACAATCTTAGCCCTCGGATCACGATCTAACGGCGAAGAATAAACCAAATAACGATTCAATTAATCCGGTCATGCGTCAAGATTCGTGCGATGCGATCAATGGCCAAGATTGCACCGACACTTTGATCCGCTACTGCGGTGCTGACGCGTGGCTCATTTGTGACCATCAGATCTAAATCAAATGGCGGCGATTAATCGGTGACGTCGACCACAGCGACGGCGCTATCACCTCAATTCCCACGCACATGCGTCGTCTTGGGACTGGCCTGGTGTGCGGCGGAATCCAGTCCGTTCGATTCAAAATCAACGACTCGAATTGCTTAAATTTTAACGTTTAATACCTCATATCAAATGGCTACAGTTACATGACTACGTGGCGAATTAGCAACCGCACGTTTTGGATCTAACGGTTGACATTAGATAATGAGGTTTACTATTCACGCGGCTACGTGGCCAAATCTAGATTATCCGATACGAATCCAATGGCTGTCATCTATCGCAGTTTTGAGCACACATGGCGATCCGATACCACGACGCGTGGCACTATCCTAACCATCCATTGAAGATCCTCGGCTACGGTTAGAAGATGAGACTTCTTGGTGATTGAAGGCGTGGCGCGATCGAGCGTTGATCGAGATTGACAATCGGCGATGCTTGCGGCTCCGGCGTTGACGCGACGAGAAGATGCGGCTGGAGAGGAAGAAGACGACGGCTCCGACGGCGCTCCTATGCTGCTTCGGCGACATGGCTTGACTCCCCAGGTGCGGCTCGACACGGGGTTTACTCCAGTGATCACCACAGCGGCGGAGGGTCACCGGAAAGGGCGCAAACAGTGGCGGAGAGTCTCGGAACTACGGCGAGGACGTGTGTGCTCTACAGTGGTCCTTGGAATGCGTGAAAGAGCTTGAAATGCGCGGAAGGACTTGCTTTATACACTGCGCCAGAAGATGAAATGAAAGAGTTACGCGGCGGTGAGTTACGGCGAGCGTTTCTTCAGCGATAATGGCGCGGCGGCGGCGCTTCAGTAACGGCTGCGACGCTTCGTGGCTAAATCTCGAGCATACACGCGTAAAGATCCAACGGTCCGGGCGACGAAACGGCGTGGCTGATTCTCAACCGTTCGATTTTAATTGGACGACGCGGATGCGGAGACGTTTAGGGTTTCGGTGAAGCGCAAGAATGGGCCGAGCCCACCACATTCTGACTTTTTCTAGAATTTTCGAATAAAAATAATTCCCGAAATTCATTTGAATTATTTGAGGCACTTAAAATATCAGAAAAATTCTAGAAAAATTCTAGAAAATATTTTAAGACATTTTGAACTCAAATAAAATATTTCCATTTATATTTTATTAAAACTTTTCATTATTAAATTGATTTCCAGATAAAACTAATTTCCAGAATTTCAATTAAATTCAAGTAAATTCCAGAAATTCTCAGAAATTCAAAATAAATTATAAAATTCAAAAATAGCTAAATTTGAGGATGTTACAGGTTCCATGCAGAATCATTACTGACAATGGAACACAGTTTACAAGTGAGCTGTTCTAGGAATATTGCGAGGACATTTGCACCAAAGTATGTTACACTTCGATAGGCCATCCGCAAGGCAATGGAGCAGCAGATCGAGCCAACGGACAGATCGTTCAAAGTGTCAAGAAACGAGTATCAGATGAGCTCGAACGACACGGCAAGACCTGGGTGGACAAAATTCCCACCGTCTTATGGTCTATTCGTACCATGATCACCCGAGCAATAGGGTCCACACCCTTTCAGCTTGTATTCAATACCGAAGCCGTCCTACCTCCAGAGGTCACGCTGGGCTCTACTAGGGTTAGCTTGGTTGACCAAGTCGACTTCGAGCAAGAACGGTTCCTTGACCTTACCCTAGCAGAAGAAGTAAGATGCCGTGCACTGCTACAATCAACGCATTACCTGCAAGCTCTTCGCAGACATGCGTCTCGATCGGTACGACCTAGGGAGCTCCTTGTTGGGGACCTAGCCCTAAGACGAATTCAGGGCTCGTCCAACACCAACAAGTTATCCCCGCGGTGGGAGGGCCCTATAGAGTTGTTTCAACAGATTGCACGGGGGCTTACCGGCTAGCGATGCCCGATGGCAGAGAGCTCTCGAGCTCGTGAAACATTGATCAACTTCATAAATTTTATGTGTAACACCTTTTGTCTCAAACTTCAATAAAGTTTATTGTTCATTGGCTATGTTGGTCTCTGCTTTCTTTTTTTCTTTCTTTCTTCCCTGTTTCGTACTGAATTCGAATAAGAGATCTTGACTCAAATGTTGCGAGCTTAAAATTCACCCCCAGGGGTCGAGCTACCTGTAAGCCGAATCTCTTCGCATCCCATCTCCCCCTGCGCCAGGGTTCAAACTAACTCCACGTTTGGAACCATCGAGCAAGCACGAATCGAGGTTGTGATTCAAGAATCTAATCTAAAAACAACCTTAACACTTTTGAGGCTAATCTCTTCTCATATGCCTGTGTTGTGCTTAGTAGTTCACCTGTGGAGATTTTTCTCGACCTTGCAGGTCGTGCCTTGTTCAAGTTTCTAAATTTGCACCCAAGGCCGACGTCGCTCGACCTTGGTCCCAACGGGGGCTGGTCAAGTATACACTACCTCAGAAAAAGGCTAAGTACACGACAAAAAAAATTAAGGAGACAAGCAGAGATGCAAGCTCATTTCGTCAAAATGACTTTGCTTCATTAATCTTTATCTTACTATCTTCTATTTACAAGATGTTAGGTCTAACCCTACCTACAAGTCGGCCATGTCGCAGGCAAGTTTTTCTTGCTCGAGCTCGGCGACCTTAACCCTTAAGGCCAACAGCTCGCCTTGGAGACGAAGAGCTTCGGCTGCGGCGTTGGTGGTGCGGCTTCGTTCGTCCTGGAGTTGGGCCAAGGTGCTCTTCGCCATCTTGATTGCCCGCCCCAACTTCTCCTCGAGCTCGGCGACTTTAGCCTTGAGCTCAGTGGAGGCCTTCGACGGGACGGTCGCTTGGTCTGCGATTGCCTCCACCATCTCCTCCGCCTTGGCTCGTTCAGCTTCGAGCGCTCTGGCCAATCACGCGCGCTCCTCCTCTATGGCCTTGTACGCATGGTCGCGTTCGTTGTTGATGGCCTGGTCGAGTTCGGATGCGTGGGTGGCCTCGAGCGCCTTTATCGTCTAGCGGAGGGTGGCAAGCTCAACAGAGTGGGCCGTCGCCTTGCGCCCGGCCTCCTCTTGCTCGATCGCCAAGGTCTCTATGAGCCTGAACCGCTGCTTCTCTCACTCTTCCACCAAGTCGAGAAAAATCTTCAGTGCATCAAAATGCATCTGAAGACCTTGCAGCCCTTGGGCGATGAGTTCGATGCCCTGTGGGATTCAAAGGAAACATAGCCTTTGTCAAGAAAAGACTCGAACTAAGGTTCAACAAGAACAGGAGGAAGTTTCGTACCTGGCTAAGCCGGCCCTCGAAGTGAACTCGGTGAGGATCAACGGGCTTGCTATCTGACGTCTCGGGCGCGGTGTTGCCCTCTACCGCTGCTGGGTTGCCTGGGCGAAGATCTTCGGGCACTCCGCTGGCGGCGACCTTGTCCCGGGCTACCTCCCCCGAAGGGCTCGACTTGCCCCCGGGCTCGGTTCCGACAACGGATCGGCCTCGACCTTCATGGTTGGAGCGTCTCTAGCTCCGTCTCCCACGGAGGTCTTGGCCCAGTCTTCGGCATGACCTTCCACGCTGGCCCCAGCCAAAGCGTGGTCGACCTCAACGGCCGGGTTCGCTTAGACCGCGATGGTCGGGATGACCTCGGCAGGCACGGCTTGGGTAGCCTCGGCCTCTGTGGCTGAGGCATCCTGGGCATCATCCTCCGCAGCAGCTTTGGCCAGGCTGGTACGAGCTTCAGTGGCCATGGCGTCGTCGGCGTCGTCTTCATCGGCCATGGGTGAAGCCTCGTCCTTGACCGGTCATCAAGCCCTTGCCCGGCCTCGCCGGCCATGACCCAACTTTGTGGGCCCATGGGGGCGCGACTCTGGCCCACCTGCCAGCGGGGCAGTAGTTCGTAGGAGGCTTCTTCCTAGTCTTGGGTATTGGACTCGCCCTGGACAATAGCCATTGTCAAGATGGGCAAGGTTTTAGCTCGAGCGCTCAAAGTCTACGATAAGGAAAAGCTACTAAGCTAAAGGCAAAGGGAAACCACGTGAGTGAAGGGATGATGGCGTACCTGAGTTAGGAGCCTCCGCTTCACAGGGGGCTGGCGAGGTCCTTGGCGCCCCGAGGGTGAGGGGGGCTTTCCTCCTCCGGGTGCCTCGAGCTGGAGACCTCGGAGCCCATGGTGGCTCTGAGTCACCCATCGCAGAAGACCTAGGGCTCTGAGGTCGGGACCCTTGGGTCGTCTGAGGACTCGAAGTCCTGGCAGCGGCCGCAGCTCTTTGCTGCTGCAAGAAGAAAGACATATCAGAAGACGAAGAGGCACGAGCAAGAGTGTGGGGGCTCGACCATGGGAAGACTTACCGTTGCACGGTCGCCCCATTCGAGGTGCTGTTTCTTTGGACCCCTGCCGCCTGCTCCATCTGGGGGTGGCCTCTTGCCCGCCTTCTTGCCCTTGTTCGCCCCGGGCAATGGCAGCATCCTCTTCGCCATCCGAAACAATTCTTCGTTGTCCTGAAGGGCACGTCTAAAAGATCAGGGAAAGCCCAAAGCTTACACGAGCTAAGACTTGACCTGAAATGGCTTACCTCGGCGCTCCGCCGCATCACGTTTTTCGGGACAGGGTCGTCGATGGTGTACTCGTGCATCGCCTTCCCGAATATTTCATCCTGGCCGCAATCCAGGATTCCTTCGACGCTGCTGGAAGGACAAGGTCATTAGAGAAGTCCAAAGATCAAACTCAAGCAAGCTTTGGAACAGGAAGAATTACTAAATGTACCCTCCCGAGTGAGGTTGTCACGGCCTTTGATCTCGTAGAACAGGTGCTCCCTCTTCTGCAGGGAACACCCGGCCCCACAGGAAGTTGTTGGCGATGGCCTGCCCGGTGAGGCCACACGTAGCGCAGATATGGATGGCGGCGATGGCCTCTTGGTCGACCTCCAGGTCGTTCGCCTCCAGGGTCTGCCTCTTGTCGGTGATGGGGGTGCCGTCGTACGCCAGCGCGCCGTCTTCGCCCCTCTTCAAGTAGAACCACCGCTCGGTCCACGGGCCAAGGGAGTCCCGAGAGCGGATTTGGGGGAAGAACCAAGGAAGCCCTGCCCACAGCCAGAAGTAGAAGCATCCGACCACTGGGTCCTTCCCGGTGCGGAACAAGGAAAAGAATCAGAAGAAAAGAGAGGAGGGAAGGATCCCAAGGAACCCCTCACATAGATGAGAGAAGATGGAAAGGAGGAGGATAGAATTGGGCAGCAGATTGATGAGTTCAATCTCGCATTGGGCGAGAACTGCCGCCATGAAGTCACTCTCCAGCGTCTGTAGGCCGAAGAGCATGTAATGCTCGGTGCTGATGAGCTTGTCGTCCCGTGGCTACGGCTCAGTTTCTCCGCCCGGCAGCCGCCACATTGCTGAATCCAGCAACCCCAGGTTTTCAAGCTCCTTCATCCTCACCGTCGATAAGGAACTCTTTCCGAGCTTGGCCATGGCGGTCGCTTGATGTTTGGTCGGATGAAGAAGAGGCGGTTTGAGTAGAAGGTTGGGAGGCGAAGATTGCAGGAAGATCAAGAGTTTTCCGAGGCCATTGTTGGCTCGGGTTTTGTAAGCCCTGTTCATCATTGGTTCAAGGTTAAGTCATCTTAAAAGGCATGCTGGTGGCGATTTGATCGGCGCAATTAAGGATTGGGCAGCGAGGTCGAGGCATTACAGGCGGTTCTGCTGCCCGATCATGTCCGTACCAGCATTTTGAAGTCCAAGGGGTGCCAGGTGTGACGACGCTGAAGCCCTTCCATTGGTCTCCGCCCGATCTTGACCTTGAGCTCGGGGTGACTAGAAGACCGTCCCCATCGTCCATATCGTGAGGCTCGAGGTCATTCCAAGTGTCTTACATGTCCTTGAGCCTCGGGGGCTAGCTGTCGGGGACTGGAAAATCTCTGACAGGTCAGTGCATGGTCAACGGGGCCCCTAGCTTGGGGTCGAGCCACAAGGTCTCCGACCACGACCTAGGCTGCGCGGTTCCCGCACGACCTCGAGCTTGGGGGGGGGGCAAGGATTCAACCCCCACTCGGGGGAGTTTATCCCAGGTTCTAGGACGTGCGCTTACTCGACAGTTACCAAGACCTTGAATGCCGGAGTTATGTCGGACGTGGGCGTCATATTCGTAACGGTTACAACCCACATTCAATGCGCATCAAGCCACTAATCCAGGAATCTCTCCCGGCTGTTTCCGGTAACGGTCGAGAGAGGTATAAAACCCCTGGGGACAGACAAACAAGGGGACCCAGGCAACAAGACAGTAGACACCTCAAACACAGAATTCACCAGAGCTCGAGCTAGAGAGCGAACATTTGTACTCAAGCATAGTGAAATTCCTCATCTCAGGGCAAAACTGGAGTAGAGCTTTTACCTTCACAGGGGCTCGAACCAGTATAATTCTTTGTGTCCTACTCTTTTTCCTCTCTTCCCGACCAACGAAGTAGTGAACCTATACCTTCGGTGAGTGAAGCTCGTTTTGGGTCCCGCATACACGACTCACCCCTTCTCACTTTTGTTGTCCGGCGATCCCGATCGTCGACATCCCTTGTATATATGGCTCCTATTTCTAAGAGGCCCTACCGCATACCAGCCAATGAACTTGCTAAGACAAAGAAACAGATTGAGGATTTACAAGAAAAAGGATTCATTCGTCCAAATTCATCACCAAGGGGGGCACTAGTTCTTTTTGTAAAGAAGGATAATAGTTTGTGCTTGTGTGTTGATTATAGAGCCCTGAATGAAGTCACAATCAAGAATAAGTATCCGTTGCACAGAATTGATGACTTGTTTGATCAGTTGAAAGGAACTTGTATTTTCTCCAAGATTGATCTTTGATATGGATACCATCAGTTGAAAATAAGGTCACATGATATTTCAAAAATATCTTTTGCTACTCGTTATGGACTATACAAGTTCACAATTTTATCTTTTGGATTGACCAATGCAACAGCTTACTTCATGAACATGATGAATAAAATGTTTATGGAACACTTAGACATGTTTTTAGTGGTATTCATAGATGACATTCTTGTCTATTCTAGGGATGAAGCAGAACATGAAGATCATTTGAGCATGGTGTTAGAAAATCTCAGAAATCATCTGTTTTATGCCAAGTTCAGTAAGTGTGAGCTTTGGATGAAGGAAGTTGCTTTCTTGGGATATATAATTTCTGCTAGAGGTGTCTCAGTAGACCCTAAAAAGTGAAAGGCGTACTTGACTAGAGGCAACCCAAGTTAGTGCCTGACATCCGAAGTTTCTTGGTTTAGCAGGATACTACCGAAGATTCATAAAAAGATTCTTGAAGATTGCAAGACCACTTACCCAACTGCTAAAGAAGGAAAGGAAGTTTGAATGGTCTGAAGCTTGGGAGCAAAATTTTTAGGAATTAAAGAAAAGATTGACTACAGCCCTAGTGCTCATTTTACTGGATATTCAGAAAAACTTTGAGATTTTTGGTGATGCTTTAAGATAGGAACTTGGATGTGTCTTGATATAATAAGGCAAAGTAGTTGCATATGCCTCACGGCAATTGCAAACATATGAGGAAAACTATCCAACTCATGACATGGAAATGGTTGTAGTTGTTAGGCACTAAAGTAGTGGAGGCAATATCTCATCAGGAATTGTTGTGAGATCTTCACAGACCATAAGAGTTTGAAGTATATCTTCACTCAAGCAGACCTCAACCTAATACAAAGGAGATGGTTATAGTTAATTAAGGATTATGATGTGGGAATACATTACCATCTAGGTAAGGCTAATGTAGTTACCAATGCATTAAGCCGGAAGGGCTACTGCAATAATTTGATGATTCAAGAAAGATAACTTGCTCTTCATAAGGAGTTTTAGCGTTTGAATTTGGAATTACTAGAGGAAGGTTCTGTCACTACTTTGAAGGTTCAACCAGCCTTGGAGGATTAGATCAAAAAGATGCAAAAGTCAGATAAAGGAGTTGCTAAGATCAACGACAGAATAAAGGAAGTTAAAGCCTCAAGATTTCCCAAGGATGAAGGACAAATAGTTTGGCTTGGAAAAAAATATCTATGTGCAAAATCAAAAAGAGATTAACCGGTTGATATTAAAGGAGGTGCATGAGTTAGCGTAATCAATTCATCTAGGCAATACAAAGATGTAATGGTGTGAGGAGCCGCCTAGACCGTCCTCGGGTTATTCGAATGTCCAGTCGCCCTCATCGGATTTGGAGGCTAGCAACGGATCACCGATGGTGCTCACAGTGCTAACACCCAAGCCCAATAGGGACAACAACGACCCCATTCGAATAGCTCGACAACAATCCCGGTATTCCCCCGGTATGCAACCCGAAACTCACCCAGGATCGCCTCGCATACTGGTTTCCATTGCCATATCAATTCAATTCGCGTAAAGGGGGCAACGAACCCAAAACTTTACGACCAGACACGCAACGTGGAAGCACAACAAAACAACTAAAACCAAAGCACAAAGACAAACCAGACAACCACACAACAAACTCACAACTAAGACAACACGCAAGATCCTACTCAGACTCATAAAATCTACAAAATTTCGGCATGACGCCCCTAGAAGTACGGACATCCACTCAGCAGGCATAAGAAACAATTAACCAAGTATAGCATAACAACAACAACCATAGCATAAGGATCGGCATGGATAGAAGTAGCATCATAAACATGAGTTAAGCATAGTCTTACAACAAGGTTCAAAATGGAAACAGGCAAGTATTTAAACAAGGACTAGATATAGTTTAGAAGGCTAGCTATACAACAAAATGAGCTCACAACCAACATATTAAACCAAAAGTAAGACATCTCCGGAAGTGTCCTGCCCTTGAACACTTCCGGGCGTTTGCAACATCGAGCCTAGTTGCTATTCGGTGTCCCGCCCGGCCACCGAGAAGCAAAACGGGCAGAACTCACACCCGTCGGGGTCCTCACCTAAAAACCACAAAGTAGAAGCATGAGTACAGAAGGTACTCGCAAGACTTACCCGTGGTCCATATATGACCGACTCGAAAGAATATACATTTGGATGTAGCAAGGTATAAGCTTAAGGTAAAAGTGCGGAAAAGCTTACTTTGTTGCATAATCGTATTCAACTACACAAGTTTCAAGTTTATAGCATTTATGGACAGCACCTATTGCTAGAGTGAAATATGAAATTAAACAATAAAGAGAGCAAGTAATAGCATAAACAAGTGTCAACATCAAGTATACCAACTAGTTTCAATTTAAGTTATTACTATGTTGAAGTGTCAGATGATACAAGCGTGCTCATATCCGAGAGTGCGGCAATTCGAATTGCTTATTCACCCTGCAAGGGATCATCAATCGCACGACATGTGCCACAAGGAACCTCATGTCAACCCTCCTCCCATCCATATCTACTCGTTGAACCATCCTCATGCGGCCCGAGCACCTAGCAACCTCCCTCAAGCGGCTCAAGCCTCGCTTAGCCCTCGAGAGAGGCCTAGGCCTCGCCCTCAACCACGTCCAATCGCATGAGGGCATGACCCATCGAGTAGTATGCTATGAAAGGGTGGCTTACTGTACCATTATATCAGGCATGCGATCAACGAGGGGTGCTCGATCAACATGGCAAACAACGGATCGGTCCTTAACCAACACAGGCGAGACTACAACATTTGAGTCTCCACACCCAAATGATCCAACCCTCTCGCCCGGTCTCAAGTTTTCCATTTCAAAGCATAATTATAACCAATTGCAACCCATTAGAGTGAAGTAATTAATCTCAAGTGATGGAGCCATCCACCACTTGGCCCATACCCGACATCTAAGCAAACTAAGCATGGACACATTATAATTACCCATACACTAGCTCCAAGGAAGATGTTCAACAATTAACAATGAGTGTATGTGCAACAAGTAGGTTCTAACCCTATCTCACATTTCAATTCCTAATGCAAGACATAACCATCCAATAAGCAATTTATTCACCAAAATACAATTATATAAGGTTGAAAATGCTTAGGTGCTTGCCTTGAGCTTTTGCTAGATTTTCAATAATAGCCGGAGCTCCGGTACCCCTCTCGGTCACCGCCGCGTCAACCTCCGCGGGCTCGTTCTCTACACGATCACAATGCATGAAATGAGATGCATGCAATGCATATGAAATGAAAATACCAAATGCATCACCCAAGCCAGCTCCAGAAGTGCAAACATTCAACTCAATTAAAGAATAAAAATGAAATTGTTAAACTCCACTTCTACTCTATAGCCAAAATCTGAAAACAACAAGCATATATCCCTAAATAGGCATAACTTTTGAATGCTTAATCTAAAAATTATTTTCTTGGACTCTAAAAGACCACAAGAGGACGATCTAACTTTACCATGCATCATAACATTCAGAATACAAATTTAAAGTTTGCAATTAAACTCTGAACTTCAGCCCCAAAGTCTGAATTTTTAGCAAAACTGAATTCAGGACAGCATCGATACAAATGGCCATAACTTTTTGATCAATTAACCAAATTGAGCAAACTCAGATCCTAGACGACCACAAGACATAAACCTACCACTTAGCTATGGCCAATCACCCAGATTCTGCCCAGAGAATTCCCAGTTTGGCCAGGAACAGAGAGCAGTTTTCAGTGTTCAGAATTTTCAAAGTTTCAGACAGCATACACAAATTTCATCATATAAATTGTTATACTTCATGGAATTGAGTAAAGGATGACATTTTTACAATCTACACGAAATTTCCTAAAACTTCTCAAGCAAACTTAATTTCTAATTCGGCCTCTAACTAATTTTAATTCACAGCTCAAGTTTGAGCTCCACATTTTCAGCATTTTCAGAGCAGCACGCACTAAAATCGACATAACTTTCAGCTGGATTAACGAAATTGGGTGATTCTAGTTGGAAATGAAAGATAATTTCATTACCCATGACTTTTTCTATAGCCAGCCTAGCAGGAAATGCTCGGAACTTGCTCAAATCAACCCGAAACAGTAGCTACGAAATCTGCTCGAAAATTCAGACTTTGCTCCAAACCCTAGATTGGTTATTCCCCATCCAAATCCCGAATTTCTACTCACCTAAGCCCCCAAAACCACCATTGCTGCCCCCAAAACTAGAAAACACCAACCCTAAACCCTTGGGAGCCTTACCTCATGGAAGTGGAGGAGGAAGAGGAGGAGGGAGTTACTGCAGCTTGGAGAGGGAGGAGGGAGGCGCCACCAGGGAGAGCTGCTTGGAAGAGGCGCCACCAGGGAGCAGCAGGGAGGAGCACGACCTGGAGAATGGCTGGAGGAAGTGGCTGCTTCGGTTTGGGGAGGGGCTGGTGCTTGTGGAGGCGCATGGGGAAGGAGAGGTCAGGAGAAGTGGAGTGTTAATTCAGTTTGGCTGCTGCCCCCAATTCCTTTTTATGTGTTGAGCTCATTTGACCCCACAAGCAAGCAAATGGCTAAATCTCCAGAATATCAGCGCTTGGTTTCAGTTTTGATGCTATGATTTAAATTAGCACTTGATGTTGGATTGGGCTCAAAATTCTACCCTTGAATAGAGAAAAGTTTCTAGTTTTCATTTTACTAACATGCACACTCTAGATCATTATAGGTCTCAAGTTACAAGGCTCCAAACTTTGATGAAAATCACATTTGCAGTCTGAAATTTCTAGCTCTAAAATTTTTGCTAAGTTGGAAATTCTTAAGTGGCAAATTTGGGGTAGGTTCTGAAGTTAGCAGTGGATCTCAAATGTGGCCAAAAACCTGGTTGACGCTAATGCTAGCCGCAGAAGCCGAATTCGAAATTGGGGCCATGACAAATGGTCTTTGTGGTATATATTAGTGGCTAAGGATGAGAAAGGAAATTGCAAAGTACATAGCCATGTGATATATGCCAGCGAGTTAAAGCTGAATATCAAAGGCCATTGGATTGCTACAACTGTCAAAAGTACCTGAATAGAAGTGGGAAGAGATTGCCATGGATTTCATTATAGGACTTTCGAGAACCAGATCAGGTCATGACTCAGTATGGGTGGTAGTGGATCGATTGACAAAAATTTCACATTTCATTCGTGTGAGAACAACCTACTAGGGAGACAAACTCGTAGAGCTGTATATGTCAAGGATCAAGTGTTTGCGTGGTGTGCCAAAGAGGATTGTTTCAGATCAAAGCACTCAATTCACTTCAAGATTCTGGCAAAAGTTTCAAGAAGCATTGGATACCAACCTAAATTTTAGCACAGCCTATCACCCTTAGACTGATAAATAGACCGAGCAAGTAAATCAGATCCTTGAAGATATGTTGAGGTCTTGTGCATTGTCTAATATGATAAATTGGGATCAAAATTTACTCTATACAGAATTCTCATATAACAATAGTTATCAACTAAGCTTGCAAATATTGCCATTTGAAGCCATGTATGGAAGAAAGTGTAGAACACCTCTCTATTGGAATGGAACAAGAGATCGCCAAGTCTTTTGTCCTGATATTTTGCAAAAGACTGAAGAACAAGTAAAAATGATCCAAGAAAGATAGAGGACAGCGTAGTGTAGGCAGAAGAGCTACGTTGACAACCGTCGAAGAGAGTTATCCTTTGCTCCTAGTGACAATGTGTACTAAAGTCTCACCACTCAAAGGGATGTGTCAATTCCATGTTCGTGCAAAGTTAGCACCAAGGTTCATTGGACCGTTCCTAATCATAGCTAGAAGTGGAGAAGTGGCTTATCTGTTAGAGCTACCACCGCAGTAGTAAAATGTGAAAAACATGTTCCACGTGTCACAACTGAAAAAGTGCCTCAGGGTACTAGAAGAATATATGTAGATTGAGGATGTAGAGCTAAAGGAGGATCTCACCTAACCGGAGTATCTTATTAGAATTCTAGATGAGGCAGAGCATAAGACAAGAAAGAAGAAAATCATGTTTTGCAAGATTCAATGGAGTAACCACTCAGAAAGAAAGGCAATCTAGGAGCATGAAGAAGATCTTAGAGTGGAGTTCCCCAACCTTTTTCCTAGTACGTCCAAATCTTGTGGACGAGATTCCTTGTATGAGGGGAGGTCTGTAACATTCCAAATTTTAGCATTTTGAAATTTTCCTTAAATTATAAATTTTTTGTGAATTTAAAATGAGCTCTCAAGTTAAAGGAAATAAAATTGAATCAAAATTATAAGTTGAAATAAGTTCAAAATAATTTATTTGTGTTACAAATGCTAAAAAGTATTTTGAGAATTTTCTAGGATTTTTCTCAATTTATTTACAATTTATTTCAGCCTTTTTGATTTTTTTGGCATTATTTAAAATCAGAAAACCTTTTACATTTCTCTAATTTCGTGTGGGCCACATTCCCCGTGGCACACTCCTATTCCGTCGCTTTTTGGCCTGTTTTCCCCTCAGTCTAGCCTCTCCTCCATGCTGCGTTAGCCCACCTTCCCTCTCGACCTAGCCGTGTGGCCCTCGCCATTCGTGACCCCTAATGGGTGGGGCCCGCTTGTCAGTGGCACCACTCCATCTTCCACGTGAGCTCCGCCGTCGCTCATTTTGCCTGCACCCACTATCTTGGATCTTGCACCTACCGCGCTGTATCCAGGGCGGCCTTGCTCCGCTTCCATGTTTATAAAGGCTGCCGCCCTCCCCTCTTCATTTTCCTGATTTTCGCCGCACGTTTCCACCACCAAATCGTGAACCCTAGTCATCGTCTCACGTCACCATGTCCATTAGTCATCGACATCGCCATCCATCGCCTCCGGTGAGACTCTGCCGCGTTTGTTGGTTCAGACGGTCTCCCCGTATTCCTCACTTTCTTTTGCCCCAAACACCATATGATCTCATTGCAATTTTGGGGCCCAGTTGTGTCGTCTTCTTTTGCTCTGGTCAAGCGCCACCATGGTCCCGTGCCGACCGATCTTGTGTGTCCTCCAAGTGGTGCTGTGGCAGCCACCTTAGCGCCACAAGACACTTGCGTGCCCACGTGTTGGGCCGAGTCATCAAGCCACATCAGTAGCCACGTGACCGGCCATGTCAGCCCTAGCTCCGACGTGTCATGCCATGTTAGCCGATATGCCATGTCACCATGCCAACCCCCTCAGTTATCCCGGTTCACCGTGAGTTGAGTCTATGACACTAGGGGCTCACCTATCAGCCAAATTTTATTTTTGTTTTCTCTTTTTCTAGAAATTCCAAAATTTGAACCAATCCGATTACGCCACATCACCCTCTTTTTTTCTCTGATTTTTTATCAAAAAACTTCCAAGAGCCCGTTCTCCTTCGTTCGAGCTTTGATTCTAGTGCTTCAAAATTTTAAATTCATCTAAATTCAAGATATACATTGCAATACCATTATTTTCAATTTTTTTATTTTTTCAATTTATTTTATTTATTTGCTCTTGTTCCGCATGTGGACGATGCAGTTTAATCAACAGTTAGAGGTAGAAACAGTAGAAGGTAGTGAAGGCAAGTCTTCCTTAAACATATTAATCTTAAATTTGTATAATGCTTATGTTGTTTTAAATTATACATACTTACTTTTATGCAATATACTTTAAATATATTTTTAAGGTATAGTCAAATTCTAGAATTTGTTATACCCCCATTGTCACCCTAGATGATATTACTTATTTTATTTGGTGATAACTAGTAGAGTAGCATGGGACAATAGAATTGCTTAGTCCAATTTAAATATTTCGGTATTATGCCATTACGGGAATCATTTCAAACATTATTTAAACTCATTTATGAGGTTGCGGCAATTGGTATTACTATTGTTATTTAAATGAAATAAAGCGAAAAATATGGTTTAGACTAGGGTAGATGGATGTTTGGTGGGTGCAACAAGTACAAGACCTTATAAAGTGAATGTTCTACCCTAGTCAATTAAGGACTAAAGCGTGTATTACCATGGACCGACTATTGCCGTACAACCATAAATCTATATAAGTACATCCTGGCTAATTAATTTGTGCATCTTATTATTGGCTTCATCATCGGTGGAATGTGGGTGCTAGATGGAGACAAGTTTTCCCCTCACGGCGTAAGAGGGGCTTCTGACTGGGTGGATAGAACCCTTCAGTGCTGAAACCTTAGCAGGCAAGGTAAATAGAGGGGTTGTACATTGTAAAAACCTTGTCATAATCTCTCTGCCGACACACCAAAGGAAGTGTGTTAATTCATGGCAACAAGAGTCAACCACGCTTTGTGAGTAAAACTGTACACACTTTGCAGAGTTAAAACTACTTAACTAGTCGTGCTATGGTCAAGGGCAAGCACAGTATGCTTGCACATTGTAGATTTATGGTTTTGTTTCAAATGAAAATGATGCTTACAAATCCGTGTGTGGAAGGAACACTCGAGTTGTGATTTTGCGGTTGGAGCTAGTCAGAAAGTTAGAACCTATTTAGTTGTTATATTAACTAGCCTTATTATTCAACTATATTTTTGTCAAATGATGTTTTGTGAAATTACTATTTGTATTTAAAGTTAAACATTGCTTTATACTAAAAGAGCCATATTATGCCATCAATTGTTTAGCCTTGCATATAGTTATCACAAATTATGTTTCCAAGACTTAGACTACATTTTGTGCTCACCCTTGCAACATCCCCATTTTCCAAAGAGGAGTACGCAGAAGCTGATGGTGTGACTATGAGTAGTTCTTTGCTTATGGTTACAACAAAAGCGATCTAGATTACTAGGATGCGTACCTCAGTCGATTGCTTGTTGGGCAAATGGATGGACTTATTCTGTTGCTATTATTTCATTTCCGCTGCTATTTTATTGAACTTAAACCATGAGCCTGTTTATTTGTAATGGTTGGCTATAAGGCTAGTACCTTTTATTCATGTTTAATATTATTTGATTCATGATATGGATGTATTGTCATCACTGTTTCTACTGTGTGTATTAGTTTTTCCTAGACTAATATATGTTATATACAGATGGTTCAGATTTGAAAATCTGGCCCCGACAACTGTCAGACTAGTTACAAGTAACGATTAATTTTAAAACCTGTAGTTTTGTGAAACAATTCTTCTAAAATCTATACTTTTGTTAAATAAAAACTAAAATCTGTAGTTTTTTTAGTAATTTGTGCAAGAAACCTATAGTTTTGTGAAACAAGTTCTTCTAAAATTTGTAATTTTGTGGAATAGAAGTTAAAATATATCGTTTTCTAATAGTTTGTACAAGTTTTATGAAATTTACTCAAAATTATAAGCCATATTTGGATCAGGATTTCCACGACGGAGCTACATTTATAACAAAAAAAAATGCTAGCGTCAAAGGAAAACATCTTAATTCATCATATTGCATGCATGCTAGAAATATATGTATCAAATGCTTGGAATAATTCGCGCCCAGTTCACGCCCCAGATTCTAATCATCAATTACACCGCAAGAAAAGCATTAGCTATAAGAAATAAAAAATAGATAGACCCACTAATGACCAGGGAAGAGATCTCAGATCCTGAAACTAGTGACACCACACAAACCCCACTCGACCTGTCCACTTCTCTTTCAGTAAGGAGGCTCGTCGTCCTCCATCCGCCTGCAGCGTAGGCCCCTGAGATCCTTCTTCCAAAACACATCGTCATCGTCGCCATCACCGTCGCCACTGTAGCCGCAGTCATTCCCTTGTCCTGCACGTCCGTCCCTACCTCGTCGGCCGCCTCGTCCAAATCTCTCCTTGAGGGCACGGACCACCTTCTTCTTGATCACCCTCGACCTTGACCTCAGCTCAAGATCCCGCAGCATCGGCATCATCTTCTTAAAGTTCCATGACAGAGTCATAGACGGCGGCGCGGGGGCCTCCAGCGGACGGCCGATGACATACCCGAAAGGAAGCTTGTGGACGATCTTCACCGGAGACGCGGTGGGAGGGCGTTCAACAGTGCCGACTGGAAAGATCAGCGGGCTGAGGCGAAGTGATGGGAGCTCTGACTCTGAGTCGTCGTTCGTGCAGAAAGAGCGCAGTTCGAAGCTGTTCGCGGACACGAACGTCTCCGCGTCGCTCTGGTCTCCTGCGTCGTCTGTGGCCTTGGTGTTAGCTGTCTTGGAGCTCGATCTGAATGCTTGGAAGATGCACCATTTCTGTTTCAAGGGCGAGAGAAGCTTCTTTACCCTCCTATTTATCTCCTTGTTTGGGACCGTCTTCTTGTTGTGCATCGCCGCGGGGCGGTGGGATGGGTGGGAGCCATCGTCGGAGCATTCGACGGCGTGGACGCAGGCAGCGGAGGAGAAGGTGTGGACCCAGACGGAACCTTGCATCCCGGCTATTCTCTGTCTCTCTCTCACTCTTAGTTGCAATTGGAGAAGTTCAGGAGTCGAGATGCCCTGCAGTATGTGGAGGTAATAATGAGGAATGTGAAAAGAAAAAATGACAAATTTTAGCCAATGAACGCCATTATCTCGGTCGATATGTTTCTCATCAGTGGGAAAAAAATAACAACAGCTATTTGATGAGGAAACAGTAAGAGATAAGCTCAACGATACAGGCTAACATTAATTTCGTTAATAAAATGGTAGAGCTTGATATGGTAGAGTGATTTGGATATATTCTGGAGTAAATTACATCCTACTGGAGCACATCTGAAAAAAGGATGGAGCTTGAAATGTAATTGCTCCCCCGATTACAAGTTTTAAACAGCAAAAAGTTACGATTACAAGTTACAAGTTTTAAACATCCTACTGGAGCACATCTGCATTAATTGCAGGATTTCTACTTTACGAATATTTGATTCATCGAGATCTGGTAGAGATCAGACCAGATAGAGCAGATCGCACAGCGGCAGTAAACCACGATTGGAACATGTTGTATCAGTAGCCCATGGTGTGCAGCCCGATAGACACAATAGGTGATTTTGTGTGGTGTTAGCCACGGCGAGAGGCTGTCGACGGTGAGGGTAAGATGGCAACAATGATAGTCGAAGTAAGTGGTCATGGAACAAACCAGAGCAACAAGGTGGCGAAGGTGCTCTTGGCTATGGCTGGCAGCAGCCACCAGGCAATCGCATTAAGTAGCAGAGGCACCGGTTATGGGGATAGGGATAACAACCGGGCAAGGGGGCACGAATGGCAGTAGAACATGATTACCCGTCGGCTATTTTTTACCCATGCTTTATGCCCGTGAGTTTACAAAGTGGTAGATGCCCAAGAGCCGGCAACTGATCTAACATCTAAGGAGGCAGCTGATATCAGTGGCTAGAGGTGGGTGGACTGGTAGTTCTTGTTATGTGGATGAGGAATGGAAGAAATAGACACAAAGGCATTGCTTGGTTGATCACAGTCCCGATCCATTCGTTTGGATGGACTGCAATTTTAGTTCAAATTCCCAATCCATTCACGTCGATGCCAATCAGAAATGGACTTTCCAAATAAGGTCGAAGATGGAATGGATTCTAGGCTTCCAGCTAGCGGCAGTGCTTTGTTGTTTCCCGGTGGCGGCATCAAATTTGCTAGAGGAGGTCAATGAGTTGAGGCAAGTGGGTTTCAAGGGTGTTAAAGGCATGTACAATGGTAGGATGTCAACTGTTTTTATACTTTACCACACAATATGTTTGCTAATATGGAGAGAGAGAAAGAGGAGAGAGAGTGTACCTATCTCTTCAGTCTCTCGTGAAAAAACGACCATATAGCTAGTATAAAAAATGGATGCATGGATTATTATCTATAACAAACAATTTTTCATGCTATAATTAAAAGATTGTAGAATTTTATAAAGACAAACTTAAAATTTTATTTATTGTAGAAGTTGTCTTTAGATGATATAAAGAAAAATATAAACGGTAACCATCTCTACTATTATACATGCTCAAAGACGGCTACATAGGATTATGGTACGCTGTCATGAACGGAAGTATTTTTGCAAACACGGTGTTGGCAGCTACGTGAGGGAGAATAGATGGCAGCAGCTTGGTCAGCGTTGGGATATGTGGAAGCAAGGATTTATATGTAAGGGTTTGTTATTTACGTTCAGACCTATATCTCAAGACCCACATGTTAGTTTCATGGGTAAAGCAAGCATGAATGTAAGATAAATGTTGAGATCCAAATATACAAATTTGGATCAACTGTATATATCACACTAGTTTAAGATCACATTAGTGCACATAGTGGCAACAAAGATAAAATTTCACAATCATACACAGCGGAAACATAATATGATAAAAGACTTCATTTATTAAATATAAGACAGTTGATATATCTTATGGCAAAATTTACATAATTATGTCACAGAGGGTTTAAACTCTAATCAATAAAACAACAGCGGAACGGAAACTTTGTAGATAACCTATCATTATGCTATAGGCAACTCACAAGGTTTATACCCTAGTAGTTCGCTATCTCTTGGTACTTCTCCTTCAGAGCAGGTGTAGACTCCTTTTCAACTGATTATTTTATTGTGGTAAGGGTGAGTACATTAAAAGTACTCAAGAAGTTGTACACAAAATGCAAGTCTAACATAACTATATCACTACTACAGAACTGGCATTCGGTACCGGTTAAAAATGGCCTTTAGTACCGGTACAAGCCATCCAGGACTGATGCTGAAGGACATCTGTAACACCCCGGCGCCAAACGCGCCATGGATGCTACCAAAACTCTAAATAACTAATGACATTTCTAGCGAAAGGACAGGAATTAACCTTTGACTCTTAAAACCGGCTTAAAACTAAGCCACCGAAATTTTTAAAATTTTGGTATGACCTCTCTAGAAAATAGGACATCCACTCAGCAGACAAAAAGAACATTTGCAGTTATTATATATCAATCACACCTCGACAGTCAACTAGTAAACTACGCAATGACGGACAACACATTACAACCGCAATAATTACAACCAGACTTAATGAATCAGTTAAATGGATTGATGGTGACCGAAGTCGTGCACGTTTTTCTACTCCCATCCCGGCGAGTCAGCTTCAAGGTACCTAAAACCTTAACAAACAAGCGTGAGTCCAAGACTCAGCAAAATGCAGCAGTAACGGAATGTAATAACAATCAAACATCATCCAATTACTATGAATCATAGTGTACCTATATTCTAAACTGGACATAATAACTAAAAGGAAATGCGACGAACTCCAAGTACCTCAACTAATTCACTTACATACTGAAAACCATTCTCATACCTCGACGTGCATCTTTGGATGAGTCCACGACTCACTCCTCAACCTGTACTTGCCATCATCTCACGAATAACAATTATCATTCACTATGCAATGCAATGCAATGCAATGCTTTTATGCTCAAATGCATCCTTTTAGCCTATATCAGTATAGTTGAGTGCAAACCCGTCGGTGTATACCCTCTCATTCCCAACCATCCCGTGGCGGGGCCTACTCTTACTGACTTGCTCCCATCCGTGGATGGGACTACGAGATAGGACTTTTTGCGCCCACTACGTGTGAGCACAGAGGCTCTCATGAACATGGGGCGCCTCTTCTATCATGAATGCACATGTGAAAATGATGCTTATAAACAATTCATACATGGCATCATAATTATTTGCTCTTAACCATGACCAAAAACATAAACATAAACATCACATGGAAATCATCAACTGCATGTCATAGCAATTCTCATTTTCATTGTCACAATGTGCATTTTCATAACAAGGCATCAAATCACTTGACATTCTCATAACAAGGCAATCATCCTACGAAACGTGCTCATAACATAATTTAAACCATAGTATGCAATTAATCGTAACGCGAGCATTCAACTTATTCCCCCCTAATAGCAATGTAAAGGTTGCACTTGCGTTTAACCTCGGCGATAAACTGACGGCCCATTGCAGCATTAGGAACCTCCAACCCTAGAGAACAACAAACCAAGATAGGGCAAGGCACGGTTGTCACATTCACAAACTTATTGGAAATTAAACAAGCATGGTTAAATAAGAGTATAATAGCACACTACTCAATATGGGACTTTATACATTTCAAGAATAACTATGGCATTAATAACTCTAGATCCTTCACCATTTTAAGCATAATTATACAAAATTTTTAGTTATTGATGAGGGCTGGGCGTCCCTTGACTGGTCAGCGCACGGTCAGCGGGCCCCCAAGCTCCGGAGGCCCCGACCACGACCTGGGCGTATGCCGAGGCGCTCGACCTAGAGCGCGTATGATCTCGAGCACGGCTTCCCACGACCTTGAGCTCGGGTCGGCTCTCGTTCGTGCCGGAGTCCCCTTAGATTCCGAAACGTGTGTTTACTCGGCGGTTACCAAGACGTGGGATCGTGGGGAGTGAAGCAGGCGCACGCGACAAGCCCGAAGTGGTTACCGCCAGCCCTCAATGCGCATGAAGACCACTACCCGGGAATGTCTCCCGTCCGTTACAAGCAGGGAGGATATAAGGCTAAGGGTGCATGTACCGAGGGACAGAGACACGAGCTCGGCGTTAGGCACTGCCATTGTTGAGCTTGAGCTGTAACACACCTCTGTACTCGAGAGTAACAAAGATCACCGCCGCGAGGCAACTGGAGTAGAGCTATTACCTTCACAGGGGCTCGAACCAGTATAAACCCTCGTCTCACGCTCGTTGTCGCCTAGTTCCGACCTTTCGGCATGTCAAGTTCTTTCCTTCGTTGAGCTATGCTCTGCTCGGGTCCCAAGTCTCACAAACCCCTGTTTCAATGTCTGCGGTTGACGATCCCGATCATCGACAGCTGGCGCCCACCGTGGGGCCTGATAGCTTCGCTCATTCGCAGGAAGAGCACCAAGATCTTGGGAGCATGGCGCGCTCTATTGACGGACATTCCTCGAGCGTGGGTTTGGGCGCGGACTCCGACTCCGCGTCCCTGTTTTTGCCCTCGCCACCGCCACGCGAACCGCACGTCTTGATGGCTGACAGTCATGGCGTGGGCGCGGCTGCGGACGGCCGTGACCCGCAGACCCGTGAGGAGGCTCGCCGGATGGTGCATGTCGCCATTAACCAAGCCATAACCGCCCTCCGGCGGGAAGACCAGGAGAAGGCCGGCACATCTTCTGGGCATCCCAGGCTTCCTCCCTCAGGAGAGCGCCTCCGCGCTATCACCCGGATCATGGTTGATCCCGATAGGGCGAGGTCGGAACTCTTTGGCCGAGCTCTGGCCGAAGAGCTTGATCAGGCTGCGGACGAGGTCATACCTCTACAGCACCGAAGTCATCACTCAGGGACCCACTCCCTGAGAAGTGATGACAACTCATCACGTCGTCGCCAGCGCACCCGTCGGTCGCCTCCCGTGCAGGGGACGCCCTCCCGCTAGCAGCGATCTCGGGACGTAGCTTTGACGCCGCCACGCCACCGTCCTGCAGGCACCAACCCGAGCAGGGCCAGGCGCGAACCGAGCTTTACGAGCTCCGCGTTGGCCAGCAGTGAATCGGGGGGCCTCTCCCCAGATATTCCGCCCAGGCGCCGCAGGGTCCAGGATCGCCTGCGCTACCTCCCAGGTGACTCCCGAGCGCAGCGTCATGGTCGTTCTCATCAAAGGTCGGGCCGCCGAGGTAGCCTCGACTCCGAGTCCGGCAGCAGCGAGGACCTCGTCGGTGGTGACCACACCCGACGGCGCTCGTCGCCTACGGCCGCATGGCGACTTCGACAATCTTAAATGCGTGTCGCCGCCGGCTCGATTCAAGCCGGCGTTGATAGAGCGCTTCGACGGGACCAAGAACCCCGACGAGTTCCTATCTATCTACTCGACCGCCATCCTGGCGGCCGGAGGCGATGAGCTCGTGATGGCAAATTACCTCCCGACCGTGCTGGACGGTGCCGCGCGGACCTGGCTCTTCAACCAGAAGCCTGGTTCCTTCAGGTCGTGGTGCCAAATCCAGAGCGCCCTCCGCTCCAACTTCCAGAGTTGCTATGAGCGGCCAGGGAGGGAGAAAGACCTGGATCGCGTCATCCAGGGCAAGAACGAGCCGCTTCGTGACTTCATGCGGCGGTTTATCCGCACGAGGAACCTGATTCCGAGCATGTCCAACGAAGCCGTCATAAAAGCTTTCAAGTTCGGCGTCCGCGACCGGCGCCTTACTGAGGACCTAGAGATCACCTCGAGGCTCAGCGTCAACAAGCTTTTCCGTATGGCGGAGCAGTATGCGGATGCGGACGACGCTGTCCGCTGGAAACGAGACTATGACCAGGGTTAAGCTTGGTCTAAACCCCACAGAGGCTGGCCCATCCAACTCCAAGGGCGCCGACCATGGCGCTGCAACCAAGAAGCGGAAGCGCCGATCACAGAACAATGGCCGGATCGCCACGGTGATCGTTTGATAAGCGGCGGTCACGAGGTCCTTGAAGTCCGAGATCAAGCTCGGGGAGGGTCCTGACCTCGTCAAGGGTAGCCTCGACCTCGTCAAGCGCAGAGCCAGCCCCAGCAGGAGGGCCAGCGACCTGGGCCCCGGCGGGCCGATGCCCGACCGCAGGGGGCCGAGGGCGCCAGGCTCTGACAATTGAAGTTCTGCTGTTTCATAGGGCGTGCCGCCACGACCTGCGAACTTGCAGGGCTTGGCAAAGCAAGCTGGAAGCCTTTTACGATGGTCGAGGGGAAATGCCCGTGCTACCGAAAGAAGTCGCCCAGCCGGATAGGGTGAACGCCGGGGCGGACCCTGACGACCTCGACTTGGAGTTCCAGCAGGGCGAGCACCGCATCGATGTTATCTTCAGCGGCTCATCAGCTTACCAGTCCCGGCGCGAGCTCAAGGCCGTCTCGCGAGCCATCTACCAGGTCGCCGCCGGGAAGCCCATCGAGCAGCATTGCAAGTGGGCTGGGGCCACCATCACCTTTTCTCCGGAGGACGCACTCCAAGGTATGGCCCGAGATCTGGAGACCGCCTTGGTCGTGACCCCGACCATCAGCAACACCGCGATCGGTCGTGTCATGGTCGATGGCGGTAGTTCCCTTAACTTGCTACAAGCTGGAGCGCTTGACCGGATGCAGATTCCCTGGTCGAAGGTCAAGAACATCGCTGTCCCCTTCTTCGGGATCGTCCCTGGAAGCTCGACCATCCCTTTGGGGCAGGTGGTCTTGCCCGTCACCTTCGGTGACTCGACCAACTTCCACACTGAGCTGATCACTTTCGAGGTGGTCGAGGGGGACCTCCCGTACAACGCCATCCTTGGGCGGCCTGCCCTGATCAAGTTCATGGCGGTCAACCACTATGGCCATCGGTGTATGAAGCTGCCTGGTCCCAACGGCATCATAACCGTGCGGGGTGACCTACAGGCGGCGCACGGATGCGAGACCAAGGCCTTGGCCATTGCCGGCATGCTGCCCCAGCGAGGCCCAGATCCGACGGTGAAGAGCGCTCGTTAGAAGGCAGCGATCCAGCCCAGCGGGGCGACAAAGGCTGTGCCGCTCGAGGAGAGCGACCCGGCCAGATGCATCCATATTTCGGCCGAGTTGAGTTCCAAATAGGAACTCAAGCTCATCACTTTCCTCCACGCCAACAAGGGCATATTCGCTTGGGAGCCTGCGGACATGCTTGGCGTCCCGAGGGAGGTGATCGAGCACAAATTGCAGGTGAGACCCGACTCTCGACCTGTGCGCCAGAAGCTGCGTCGTTTCTCCCCCGAGAAAGTCGCGGTCATCAAGGAGAATCTCGACAAGCTTTTGAAGGCCAGTTTCATTCGTGAGATCGACTACTCCGAGTGGCTGGCCAACCCGGTCATTGTCCAGAAGAAGGGCGGAAAGTGGAGGATGTCGTGGACCACACGGGTTGAACTCGGCTTGCGAAGGATAACTTCCGCCCCGCGCATCGACGGATCGTCGACCACCGCTAACGCCAAGATCTTTGAGCTTCTTGGATGCCTATTCAGGTATCACCAGATCAAGTGGCGGTTGACGACGAGAGCAAGGCGTCGCTCATCACCCGTTCGGCAACTCTCGCTACACGACTATGTCGTTTAGGTCTCGCGCAATGCGGGGCCACGCGTTCAGCGTCGATGACCAAGACGTTCGACCCTCCGATCGGTCGCAACCTCGAGGTCTACGTGGATGACATCATCGTCAAAAACCCCTCCGAAGGCGACCACGTTCGAGACCTCGAGGAAACCTTCAACAGCCTGAACAGGCACAAGATCAAGCTCAATCCTGAAAAGTGCGTGTTCGGTGCCGCATCAGGGAAGGTGCTTGGCTACATGATTGGGAGCTCGGGGGTTGGTCCGAACCCAGAAAAGATCGAGGTGATCGAGAAGATGGCGCCCCCGACCTCGGTCAAGCAGGTGCAGAGCCTCACCGGCCGCATGACCGCCCTCAGCAGATTCATCTCGAGGCTCGGCGAGCATGGGCTTCCATTCTTCAGGGCTCTGCGCAAAAAAGGGAGCTTCGAGTGGACCTCGGAGGCGCAGCGGTCCTTCGACGAGCTGAAGGTATACCTGTCAACCCCACCCCCATTACGACCCATGACTCGACGAGAGGTTGTTGCTCTACCTTGCGGCCACCACCCAGTCAATCTTGTCTGGTGGTGGCGAAAGGATCCCAAAGAAGACCCGATCTATTATGTCAGTGAAGTCTTGCACGGCCCGAAGGAGCGCTACCCGCGGGTACAAAAGCTGCTGTACGCTCTCCTCATGGCTTCGCGCAAGCTTCGACATTATTTCCAAGCGCACTCCGTGGTTGTCCCGAGCAATTTTCCACTCGGGGACATCTTGCGAAACCTAGAGGGCGGCGGGCGCATCGCCAAGTGGGCTATGGATCTGGCGGCATTCGATGTCCAGGTCGTAGCTCGAACGGCCATCAAATCGCAAGTGCTTGCTGACTTCGTGGTCGAGCAGACGTCGCAACCCGCGCCCGAGCCCGAGGTCGAGGAGGAAAAGCCCTGGACCATGTTCTTCGACGGCTCGAGGTCCTTCAAGCGCTCGAGGGCTGGAATCCTTATTCTCACCCCACGCGGCGACCACTTGAGGTACGTGGTCCGTTTTGGGTTTCCGGCGACCAACAATGTGGCAGAGTATGAAGCTCTCTTGGCGGGCCTGCGGGCTTACAAAGCATTGGGCGTGCGTCGGTTGGTCGTCAAGGGTGACTCCCAGCTCGTCGTCAACCAGTACAACAAGGAGTACCAGTGCTCGGGAGACTCGATGTCAAAGTACCTGGCCGAAGTGTGCATGATGGAGAAATGGTTCCAGAACCTGGAGCTCAAGCACATACCCAGGAAGGACATCTCCAGTGCTGACTTCCTCTCCAAACTCGGCTCTTCTGACGACGGGATCCCGCTCGATGTCATCCTGGAGACGTTGGCGGCTCCCACGATCTCCGACCAAGAGGTCTTGCTCGCCGTGGTGGAAGGTATCCCCTCCTGGGCTGAATCCATTTATAATTTCCTTGCAAGGCGATTTATCGCCCGACCGCCGAGAGGAGCGAGGATCAGCGTCCGCAAGTTTATACACGCTCGTCGAGGGGATGCTCTACAGGCGGAATGTTTCCGGCATTCTGACGCGGTGCATCTCGACGGAGGAGGGTAAGTACCTGTTAAATGACATCCATTCAGGCCTCTGTGGAGCACATTCTTCGTACAGGACTATGGTCGGCAAGGCATTCCGTATGGGGTAGTATTGGCCTTCGGCGCTTCAGGATGTCCGTGATATTGTCCGCACCTATCGAGCATGCCAGTTTCACGCCCGGAAGTCGCATCAACCCGCATACGCGCTTCAGACTATCCCGCTTGCCTGGCCCTCCTCGACATGGGGGCTGGACATCCTCGGCCCTTTTCCTCAGGCGGTAGGGGGCTAGAAGTTCATGTTCGTTGCTGTTGACACTTTCACCAAGTGGATTGAAGCTGAGCCGGTCTCGACCATCACTGCTCGGGCGGCCGTCTGTTTCTTCTGCTTGTTTGTGGTCACCAGGTACGGGGTCCCATGCAAAATTATCACTGACAATGGTACTCAGTTTAACAGTGAGTTATTCCAGGAGTTTTGCGAGGACCTCAGCATCAAGGTATGCTTTGCTTCAGTGGCTCACCCTCAGAGAAACGGAGCGGCGGAACGCGCCAACGGACAAATCATCCAGGGCATCAAGAAACGAGTTGCAGATGAGCTCGAACGCTACGGCAAGACCTGGGTGGAAGAACTTCCCACCGTTTTATGGTCTATTCATACCACAGTCAGCCGAGCCACAGGGTCCACTCCATTCCAGCTCGTGTTCGGTACTGAAGCCATCCTGCCTCCTGAGGTTACGCTGGGCTCTACCGGGGTCAGCTTGGTCGACCAGGTCGACTTCGAGCACGAACGGTCTCTCGACCTTACCCTCGCAGAAGAAGTAAGATGTCGTGCACTGCTACGATCAACGCACTACCTGCAAGCTCTTCACAGACATGCGTCTCGGTCGGTACGACCTAGGAAGCTCCTTGTTGGAGACCTAGCCCTGAGACGGATTCAAGGCTCGTCCAACACCAACAAACTATCCCCGCGGTGGGAGGGCCCCTATAGAGTCATTTCAACAGATCGCACGGGGCTTACCGGCTAGCGATGCCCGATGGCAGAGAGCTCTCTAGCTCGTGGAACATAGATCAGCTTCGGAAGTTTTATGTGTAATTTCTATACCTTACTTTTCAATAAAGTTGTTCTTTTATTCTCGATCTTTACTTCTTTCCTTTGTTGACTATGCACTGTAATTATTGTCCGAGACTTTTTCGAGCACGACCTTCGTGCACTACGCACTCGCTCTTGGTCTGAGCGTCGCGAGCTTAACGTTCACCCCCAGTGGTCGAGCTAAATGTAAGCCGAATCTCTTCGCAATCCGGCTCTCCCCTGTGCCCGGGCTCAAGCCAAAAGCCTCGCAGTTTTGACCATTGAGCAGTGCGCGCGGTCGTGGTCGTGATTCGAACGTTAGTCTGGGTGTGACCATCTCTTTATCGAGCTCGCTTTTGTCACGCTCTTTCCCTGCGCACCTTTCCTCAACCCTACAGGTCGTGGCCATTTTCCTGTGTCTAAATCTTGTGCCCAAGACCGGCGTTGCTCGACCTTGGACCCAACGGGGGCTGGATGAGGATATCCTATCGGCGCACGACCTAAGGAGCATGACTAAAAGCGAAAAGGGCGAGCTCCAAATATCCTCGACTATGAATTTAAATCAAGACAAGATTTCTTTGTTCTCCAAAAGAAATCTAGCTCTATTAGAACATTTTGTTTTTAAGTATTTTTTACAGGTCGACCGACGGGTCCATCTACAGATCGGCCATCTCGCGGGTGTGCTTCTCCTGCTCGAGCTTGGCAACCTTAGCCCTCAAGGTCGATAGCTTCCTCTGGTATTGGAGGGCTTCCTTGGAGGCATCCTGGCTTGGCGCCTGCTCATCCGGAGTTGGGCAGGCGCTCGCCGCTTGTTAGCGCCCAAGCTTCTCTTCAAGCTCTGAGATTTTGGCCTTGAGCTCGGGGGACGCCATCGCCGTGGAGGACGCCTGCTCCGCAGCGGCCTTCTCCAGCGCTTCGACCTTGGCCCGCGGTCTCGAAGCGCTTTGTCGGGCGCTAAGCTTCTCCTCGAGCCCCGTGATCTTGGTCTCAAGCTCGGGAGGCGTCTCCGCAAGGAAGGCACTGCCCGCAGATGGCCTTCTCCGGCGCCGACCTTAGCCCGCCGACCGAAGCGCCTTTGGCTGATGCAAGCGCTCTTGCTCCACGGCCTTGTAGCCATTCTCGCGCTCGGAAGTCCTGGCCTGCTCAAGCTCGGGCGCGTGGGCCACCTCCTGTGGCCTCATCTTCCGCGCAGTCGCCGAGCTCTTTGGTCTTCGCCGAGCTCCCTCGCTCGACCTCGATGGTCACGATGAACTTGAGCGCTCGGCCAGACACCTCCACCACGTCCATGAGGCCCTTCGAACGACGGTGTGTCCTCAAGGCCTTTCAAATTTTGGGAACGCTACAATTGCCTTCATGACAGAAAGAGTGGCGGAAAATGAGAATATGAATAAGGGAACTCGAGCTAACATGCAGCAAGGTGCGCGATGGGGTCCTTACCTCACGAAGACGGGTCCCAAGGCTTACGCGGGTGAATTCTTCGCGCGCGTCAATGCGGTCGCGGGAGATCTCCTCCTCGTCGACCTGCGCTTCTAAGCCGGAGCCGACCGCGACCACCCCCGACGCGCCTGGGCCAAGACCCTCATTCTCCGCGCCGGCGGCGACCTGGTGTCCTGTCACCTACCTTGGCGGATTCAACTCTTCGGCAGGGGAGGAGGCGACAGCAGCGTTGGCCCCAACCTCCGTGGTCAGGGCTTCGCTCGCCTTCGGCATCGGGGGAGCGATAGCCGGATCCGCCGCGCGATCTCCCGTGGCGCGTTCGGCCTCCGTGGCCTGGGATGCCACGACCGCAGTGCCCGACGCAGCCGCAGTTGGGCAGGTCTACGGCACCTTTGTGGCATGGCCATCTTCGGCAGTCGGTGGCGTCACGACCTCGGCGCCCAGAGTGACCATGGTCGAGAGAGCCTAGGGCATCACCACGGTTGCGACTATGGTGCTCTGGGTGCCTCCCCCCGCGTCGACCTCGGGAGGATCGGCAACAGCGGCTGGGTCGTAGGCCTCACCGGTATCGTAGTCCTCGCTGATTGCGGGCTGGATATCCTCGGCTGAGTCATCGAGCCCTTGGTCGAACTCGCCGACCGGGGCCCAGCTCGGGGGCCAAGAAGAAGTGCGCGCACGGCCTGAGGGGCGGCGCGGAGCCAGCACGAAGGTGTCCTCCTCCTCGGACTCGGACTCGCCCTGGACAATAGCCATCGTCAAAACGGGCAAGTCTCGAGCGTGGGTGCTCGAGGTCTGTGATTAAGAACAGACGCTAAGCCCGAAAAGCACGAAGGGGGTGGAGCGAACTGAAAAGCCAAGAACTTACATGGGTCGTCGGCCTTTGCCTTGTTGAGGGTCGGCGTAGGTCTTGTTGCCCCGACGCTGCAGGGGCACTTCGCTTTCGTGCTCCACCCACCAGGGACCTTAGAGCTCGCACCGGGTCTGCGTCATCCGCGACGACAGACCCGGGGACCTGAGCTTGGGCGCTCTGGGCCGGCTGGGGGCTCGAAGTCCTGGCGGCAGCCGCCGCGCTCTGTTGCTACGAGAAGGGAGCCAGGTCAAAAGATGAAGGAGCACGAGCAAAGGACCCGGGGGCTCGGCCATGGGAATCCTTACCGTGGCGCGGTCGCCACACTCGACGTGAGGTTTTTTCACCTCCTGGCGGTCTGCTTCGAACGGGGGAGGCCTCTTCTTCCCCTTCTTGCCCTTGTCCCCGCCGGGCAGCGGGAGCATTCTCCTGGCTGTCTCGGTCAGTTCTTGATGATCCTGCGAGCAAGCGAGGTTCAAGAAGGGCCTCGTGGACACTCGAATTGAGTACTTGGTCGGGTGGCCTACTCGCTTTTGCGGCGCAAAGACGCTCTCGGACGGCTCGCCGAGGGTGTAGTCGTCATGCCTTCCCGAACATTTTGTTCATTCGGGCGGCGATCCAGGATTCCTTCGGCGCTGATGAAAAGACCAAATCATCAAGAGGAACCAGGGAGCAAACCATGGCGAATCTTGAGGCAATGCAACTTACCGATCGTCCTTCATGAGTCATGTCGTCGCGACCTTGATCTCGAGAGAGGGGTGCTCCCTCCTCCGCAGGGGGAACACCCGACTTCTCAGGAAGTCGTTGGCGATGGCCTGCCCGGTGAGTCCTCGCGTGGCGCAGATATGGATGGTCGCGATGGCCTCTTGATCGTCTTCCAAGTCGCCCGACTCTGGGGTCTCCTTCTTCCCATTGAGGGGGGTACCCTCGAACTCCAGCGTGCCGCCCTCGCCCCGTTTCAGGTAGAACCATCGCTCGGACCACGGGCCAAGGGAGTCGTGGTAGTGCGTTTGGGGGAAGGACCACGGAATTCTCGTCCGCTGCCGGAAGTAGAGGCATCCGACCACGGGGTCCTTCCCGGTGCGGAAAAGGGAGAAGAAGTGGAAAAACAACGAGGGGGTGGGAAGGATTCCAAGGAACCCCTCGCACAGCTGAGAGAAGATGGAAAGCAGAAGGATGGAGTTGGGTACCAGATTGATCAACTCGATCTCGCATACAGTGAGAATGTCTGCGAGAAACTCGCTCTCCGGCATCTGCAGGCCGAAAAGCATGAACTGCTCCGTGCTGATGAGCTCATCGTCCCGTGGCTGCGGCTCGGCCTCCCCACCCGGCAGTCGCCACGACCATGGGGCCAGCAGCCCCAGGCTCTCGAGCTCTTTCATCCTCGTCACCGTCAGAGAGCTTTTCCTGAGCTTGACCATGGCGGTTGAGAGGGAGTTTTGGTCGGAGGAAGAGGGAGAGCTCAAGCAAGGGGTCAAAAGACTACGAAGAAGCAGAGAGATCGGGGAAGTGGCGGCGGTCGCAAGCTTTATAAAACCGAGGTGCTACGGGCCGGCGGATTAAGGGCATCTCGGAGGGCGCACCGGTCAGGTGATGCGACAGGAGCAATTTAAGGCTACGCAGCGGGATCGAGGCGTTGCGAACGGTTCCGCTGTCCGGCCGTACCAGAGTTTCGGAGATCAAGAGGCGCCAGGTGTCGTTTCGTCACGGCCTGGCATTATGTTTCCATTCGACCTCGACCTCAAGCACGAAGGTTCCAGAAATCAACCCCGTTCGTGGAGGCTCAAGGTCGGCCCATGTTCCAGCCACGACCTTAAGCCTCGGGGGCTAGCTGACGAGGGCTGGGCGTCCCTTGATCGGTCAGCGCACGGTCAGCGGGCCCCCAACCTTGGGGGGCCCCGACCATGACCTAGGCGTATGCCGAGGCGCTCGACCTAGAGCACGTATGATCCCGAGCACGGCTTCGCACGACCTTGAGCTCAGTCGGCTCGCTCGTCTTGAGTCCCTTGGATTCGAACGCATTTACTCGTGATTCTTTAAGATGTGGGATCGTGGAGAGTGAAGCAGGCGCATGCGGCAAGCCCGAAGCGGTTACCGCCAGCCCTCAACGCGCATGAAGACCACTACCCGGGAATGTCTCCTGTCCGTTATAAGCAGGGAGGATATAAGGCTAAGGGTGCACAGCCTGAGGGACAGGACACCAGAGCTCGAGCGTTAGGCACTACCATTGTTGAGCTTGAGCTGTAACACACCTCTATACTTGAGAGTAACAAAGATCACCGCCGTGAGGCAACTGGAGTAGAGCTATTACCTTCATAGGGGCTCGAACCAGTATAAACCCTCGTCTCATGCTCGTTGTCGCCTAACTCCGACCTTTCGGCACGTCGAGTTCTTTCCTTCGTTGAGCTAAGCTCTGCTCAGGTCCCAAGTCTCACTAACCCCCATTTCAATTTCTGCGGTTGACGATCCCGATCGTCGACAGTTATAAACACCACTTTCAGTCTCTAGGATACAAAACAGCAGTAAATGTATCCTTATACTAATACACATCACGCAGAAGGTCAATCCTTTGAATTATCTACATCTTAATCACAAGAATTCAGATCCCTGTACAAAACAGGTGATAGTTGAACTAATTGTAAGGGCATAAGATTGCACTATGAATTTGGTCTTACCACTGCGTAGGAGACACTCCAGGCTATACACATGCATACCTTGGATGAAAACACAAGTTCAGAACATATGAGGAATCACAGCTAAACAGTGCATTATAGCAATCAGGATGCACCCACTATTCTAGCATAGACGTGCACACAATTCCAAAACTTATATATGCCTACTACCATATCTCAGTACCCTCATAACAAAATCCCATACAGCCGTTGCCCTTTGTTTCCATCGAATCAATACTAAGCTATGCATGGTCCATTACACCAAACTAGATAGGATTTAGTTTATGAAAATACACACTAAACTCAGTACTGAATCTTGAACATTTAAATCACTGGGACTCATAGCACAATCATGAATGAAACTACATACGCATTAAGTTAGCAGCCCAACAGATTTATTGCATCTTATAGGCTATATTCCAATAATCAAGCACAAACCAGACAACTATATATATTACTCACTACCTGCATATCCACATTTCAGAATCCCATATAAAGGCTCATCTACTGCACATCAACACTAGTCACATGAAAAAAGAATCACAGAACATAGAATCTATGCTTGATTTATAGCATGAGGATTAACGGGTTAAAGGCACATTCAAAAGTAGTAGAAAGGGAGGGAATGTACATAAATTTAGCAATGCATCGATTCTTGCATTTCAAGCCCATCTCTCAACCTTGTACACTTAAATCACTGCGATACCATAACATAAACCTTCTAGGCATTTCATCAAACACCTGGCATGCACAAGGAAACTAAATACCACAATTCAATTGTTTGAGCTCTCATCACAAGAAGGCAAGGGGGAAAGGGCCATCTTCTTTGTTCTTTGCCTGCCTCGCCGCCCTCGCCGCTGGCCGCTGCCCAAGAGGGGAGAGGAGAGGGCACCGAGCCAGGGAGGGACAGGGGGAAGGGGTGCCCGCCAGGGGAGCTCGCCGACCACGGGAGGAGGCGCAGGGCGGCGTCGTCCAGAGGGGAGCAGGGGTGCCTAGAGAAATGGCGGCTGGGTTGGAGGAGCCGGTTGGGGGATTTAATTCTAGGGTTCCCTCTCTTCCAAACTTCCTTTTATACTCAATCAATGGGTGCCACTAATCAATTGGGCTAGGGAACAAAAGAAATAAAGCCCCTCAAAAACAAAACCAAAGACCAACTTTAAACTCTTAGCGCGAACCAAATAAATTTCAATTCTTGGCACGAAAAGACAATTGTCTAGAAAAAACAAACTTGTCACAGAACTAAACAGCTCGGAAGATACCTCATTCTGAAAAACTAGGGTAAAAAAAATCCAAAACCTTTATTAGAAGCTTCACTTGCACGACGATAAATAATTCCTCCCGAATAAAAATCCTTGAATCACGAAGGTGAAATTATTACCGGCCGAAAACCCTAGCAAAAGAGATATTCGGTATTACAACATCAGTCCTGGTTCCCTCACCCGGTACTAATAGAGTATCAGTACCGGTTGGAGATTACACGGGCAAGGCATCGTGAGTTTAATTTTCATCGCACTGCTGATTGCGTCTCCAACCGCATCGATGAGGTTTTGATCAAGACCTGCTGGTTTCTCCAACCGCATCGATGTGTTGTATATATATAATTAATATATATGTGTGTGTGTGTGTCCACTAGCTATTATATATGTGTGTGTGTGTTAAATCACAACTAATTAAAGCACATATAATCAATCATGCACATCTGATTGATAATTAAATCACTAAACATTCATTAACAAATTTAATTACAACTAATGTATTACAATATGTACACATATTAGTTCTTCTGTTCATCGATCGGGATCACAGAATATTCATTAACAACTTTAATTACAACAGTAGTCTTTCTTTTCCTTCTGTTCATCGGGATCTTTTACGTGCATCGCTATTGATAGCCGTCGACCCCGACAGTTCACCGATCCTTATCAAAGGGCCCAACCTATTTACATTTGGTTCATGAAACTCGACGTTCGGATTTATGACCTCATCGTAAATGAAGCCAACGAGTTGTTCTTGGATTGCTGTCACTTGCGCCAGCGAGAGTTTCGATCCTTGTTCCGCCAAATATTGAGGCACCTGTCATTAAGTCAATAACTAATCAATCCTTGAATTTGTACAAGATATAAGGAGTACCTAGACATCATTAAAGCTAGTAATTATATTTACTCACCCCCTTGTCGCCTCTTAGCATGCGGTCAGCGGCTCCGGTTTGGGTGTGCATAAATTCACATACATAGTAGCCATATAAATTGTTGCCCGGCAGCTGTCTCAAGATCTACGGTGAAAAAAGTTGAAAGCGTGAAATGGATGCAACGAAATTAAGTTAACTAACTAAAAAGCTAGCATTATGATATACGTACTTGAGAGGCAATTGTAATATCAAATTTCTCCTTGAATACGCCCCTGTTTTTAGCATGGAACTGTGCGAATGCACTACACATGTGATTACGAATTATACATGATTAGAATTTGTTTCAAATGGAACGAAATAGAACTAGTACAATAATGAAAGGAACAAGAATTAATACCGGTTGAGCATGTCGATAATGTTTTGAAACTTTTTAACTAGTTTCCTTTTTGATTCCATAACTGTGATCAGGCTACGATCTAGCTCGATCATAAGAAGAATTCAGTGAAAATTGTACATATATATGTCAATGTAGATAACTAATTAGTTCTAACATCGTGTTATGAAAAAGGAGTAGAACGAGGTGGTACGAAAACACGTACTCAAATGCGTAGGGTACATATATCTTTGACTTATATTTTTGTCCCATTAGCGCATTGTATATGTTAATCTCTGTTTCGCTTGGGTAATCTGTAATAGTTGTCTCATTGATAATTACTGGGCCCATGAAGCCTGTGTCAAAAATACGATCCCTTCAGCATCTTTGTATCTCCATTCTACATAAGAAGATATTAGTTAGACTTGCAAGTTAGTATAGTACAAAGGCGCGCACGATGGTTTTTTGTAAATAAGACACTTACAGAGTCCAGCAACTTAGCATGGCCGTCGCGACGGTGTCTATCTAGTATAGATCATACATGACATTCCATTCGACATAAAATTCACCGTCCCCGTGGAAAAAATCTTGTTCCTTGTACTTGACAGTGAACAAATCTAGACAATGCTTGGTCGCGTCCAAGTACCATTCATGGAATTGCCGCATCTTTGTTGATAGCTGGAGAAGCTCCTGACGCCTGACCAATGATGCGCCTAGTGTAAATGGCCATCTTACTTGGGCATTCTCAATTTTCACTATACCTAATACTTGATCTGCGTCAAGTCCAGTTTCATCGAGGAATTTTAGCATCTCCTTGGCCTTCTCCTTAGCTGACATCCTCTCCTCTGACGTCTTCTTCTTGTGGCATTCCTTAGTCAATGTGTGCTCATAGTTTGATAGGCGAGGCATTTCTTTTTGATCCTTTAAATTTTTAATAGTCCTCAAGCCTTTGTGAAATTCTTCCGTGCTAGGTTGAACCTTCTTCTCTGGTGACTTGGGTTTAAAAAATTTAGTTACCTCGCCTTGTACTATCTTCTTGGTCTCCTCGTCAGTCATATCATACGCCCGCTTCGGAAGTGGAGCCAGCTTCTTGTATTGGGTGGAGGACCCCGTCTTCTTGGGAGTTGTTGGCCAAGCTGGCTTGTTTGTCTTGTTCGGCGCCTTCTTGGGAGGAGACGGCCTTCTTCTGGGGCTTATGTGTGAGGGAGGTGGTGTAGGAGTCGGCGCCTTCCTGGGAGGAGACAGGCTTCTTCTTGGGTTTATGTGTGTGGGAGGTGGTGTCGGGCTTCTTCACGGAGAGGATACGTCCATGTTATCACGAAAAATTTTGTACCGTTTGCGCCATAGGATGAAATTTTGTATCACCTCTCCTAGCTTCGTAGTCCCGTCACCTCCGGGAATTTCGAGGTCAAGGTCCTCGTACCCTAGGCAAACCTCCTCCACCGAGACTTTGGAGTAGCCTGACGGTATCTGTTGGCCATGGATGAGCTGCTCCGGCGCCACTAGGTGAGCCATGCCGTGGGCCACCTTGAAGGACAGGTTCCGCGCTTGGACGTGCAGCTCACAAGGTGTCCACTGCTTGATGTCATCTATAGGAAAGTGGTCCAAGTCCGCTTCGAGCAGCCCACCAGAAGCGCAGCTGCTCCGCTGCACGGAGGGGCTGATGATGTTAGGATTACTTGGAAGTTCCTGGCCCATCTCCCGCTGTTGGCTCACGGCTAACTGCACCTCTCTTCGGATCTCTTCTTGCATTCTCTGCTGTGTTTGATTCAGGCGTTCTTCAAGTGCACTGAGCTATTGTGTTTGTCGAGCTTTGCTTCTCACCCGACTCCTATAGGTCTCGGTGTCCTGAGAGAAACCAACCTTCCACGGAACGACGCCAACGCCTCAAGTACGTCCAGGGTGTTCTGGGTTTTGTAGGGCCCTTGTTAGCTCATCGTTCTCTCTGTTTGGCACGAAGGTGCTCTGGGAAGACTCCTCGATCAACTGTACAAACCTTCTGGCCACATCTCGCAGCACCTCCCCAAACACCGCATTGCCTTCATCGTCAAGGGCGCCGCCGTGAGCATAGAACCAATGCCTTTCTCTATCGGGCCATTCCATTGTTGTGGGTGCGACACCGTTCACTAGTAGGTCCCGTTCCCTCTTCTCCCATTTGGGTATTGCTTGGCGGTAACCACTAGGGCCAAGTCGGGTAATTCTTCTTTTGTGCATTCAGCTTGCTCTTCTCACTCAAACTTTGACCTTCGTCCGAAGTCTTATAGTGCACGAATGCATCCCAATGATCCTACAACTTTGGGTGCTTGTTGAAGTCGGGCGTTCGATTCTTCTTGATATACTCCATGTTCATCTTCTTTTTATAAGTATGGAATGCGATCGCCGTCTTCTTCAGAGTATAACTCTTCAACTTCTCTTCGGTCCCTTGGGGGAAGGTGAATGTCTCTTTCATATCGTTCCAAAGCATGTTCTTCGTATCTTCAGGGACCTAATCCCATTTCGCTATACTAATAGGCACGTGGTCCCTAACGTGGACACCGCATGCCGAATTGAACGGCCCAAGCGCCCCCAAGGGTGCAAGAGGTTGGCCATTCTCGTTGACATCAGTGATAACGTGTCTTGCCTTCGACTTCTTCCTTGGACCTCGCTGACGTGATTGCCTGCTTGGTTGATCAATGTAACATTCCGTTTTTCAATTTCCTGGAACTCGAATTTCAAAATCCGAACCTGTCGCAATTTATTTGAATTAATTTCAGCTTAAATTAAATTTTTAAAGTCAACAAGAATTTAATTTGATTAATATATATTTCAAATTAATTATTTATTATTTTTATTGGGTTCCTTGTGCTTCATTTGATTTTTCTGTATTTTTGGGAATTTTTTCGGATTTATTTGCTATTTATTGGATTTATTTGAAGTTTATTCGGATTTTATGGATTTTCTTAATTCGGAAATTCTTCTCTTATTTTTGGGCTGACTTCACTGTTCATTCTGCTCGGCCCATTTCTATTTCACCGCCGCCCGGCCCAACTTCCTTACTTAGCCAACTCAACCAAACCCTAAACCAAGATCATACCCGAGCCGTTGGATTTTAATCCAACGGATCAATCTGGCCGCGTCCGTCCAAGTGATAAAGGCCGCTCGATACCGATCCAACGACCCACGACGTACACGCCGACCCGAAGCTTGCCGGCACCAAACCTAGATACCGCAGCTGACCAACCTCACTTTCCGTGCCATTTCCCGCAACCCTAGACTATTTAAGGCCACTCTGACTTCCGTGCCGTGTTCGCCACCTCGCACCGCACATTTGCCCTCCTCTCTCACTGGCGGAGATGCCGTCTGGAGGCAGTGCGACCTCGCCGGAGTTCCCAACTCGTGCCCGAGCTTTCTCCGCCGTTTTCCCTCAACTCCGGTGAGTCTCCGCCGCCATCTCTAGTGCCGTTGAACTCATCTCGTCAACCTCTACCAGATTCACTAATCCTTTCACTCGCTCTGTCACTGATTCGCCGGTTGCGATGTCTTCTTCCTCAAGTCCGGTGGGCTTGCGCCGCCGCCTCGCCGTCGCGACATCTGCACCAGCCAGAGCCGTCTGATCGGTCATCAACCGCCAGATCCGCACCACTTGTCGCATGCCCGGTAAGCCTCCTCGAGCCAACTGCCTCGTCACCTCTTGTAATCCCCGTGTCCGCCACGTGGCGCCGCGTGCCAGCCACGTGTGCTCGCATGGTTGATGCGTTGGCATCGCCACGTCAACCCTAATCTACGTGTGAGCCACGTGTGAGCCATGTGTCCGCCACATCCCCGCCACCGTACGCTTTAGATCTGAGTGTCTGCCACGTTGCGCCATGTTGCGCCACGTCACTGCCACATCACCGCCATCTCTGCCCTAGAATGTCGCGTGGCCGCCACGTCATCATGCCTGCCACGAACCCTAGAGCTCTCCCGTGAACCCGGTTCGCGGTGGACCGTGTCGCTGACACGAGGGTCCCACCTGTCAGCCGCATAATTTTTCTGTTTCTGAGTTATTCCGAGAAATCCGAAAAAAACCCAGCCAATAACGTAGCGACACGTGTCAATCTATTTTATTTTCTGATTTTCTCTCCCATTAAAACTTCGGAAGGCCCGTTCTCCTCCGTTCGAACTCCGATTTGGACGATTCAAATTTCTAAATTCATCTAAAATCAAGATCTATCTGTTGGTGTATTTATTTTGAATTTTTGGATTTTATTTATTTTTGTCTCGCATCGCGTGTTTCGCGTGTAGACGACGACGGCTGGAGCGAAATGAGCATCCGATGCAGGTAGCAGAGCAGGAGAGGTTGAAGGCAAGTCTCCCTTGACCATATTGAACCCAAGTTTATGAAATGCTATTTTGTTTTTAAATTATTGCATGCTTATTATTTATGCGATCTTGTACTTTAATGTCATTTTAAATGCTTAGATAAATGCCAAATTGTTATACCCACATTGATATTCATTTTGACAACCATTGACACCCTAGGAAAATTAAATACTGGTAATATTAATCATTTTCGTATTATGGGACGGTAGAAAATGCTTAGCCATGTGTAATCACGCCGGTACCTTACCATTATGGAAATGCTTTCACATTTGATCAAATTGAATTGTGAAAATACGGCAATTGGTGTTGCCGGTATTAATTTGAAGAATAAAAGTGAAAAATGGTTTAGACCGGGGCGGATGGTTGAATGGTGGGTGCGGGATACACAAAATTCTGGAATGTGATTGTTCCGCCCTAGTAAATTAAGGACTAGTCGTGTGTTACCTTTGGCCATGCTATACAGTACAACCACATGTCTATTATGGGTACGACCTAGCTAAGTAATTTGCATGTATCGTTATTTGACTTCGCCATTGGGCTGTGCGGTTTGCCGGGAGGGTACTTGCAAGGCGCAAGAGGGGGCTTCTGTACTAGGTGGGATGCCCTAACAGTGGTGAAACCTTAGCGGGCGGAGTCGGTAGCAGTATTATGCATTGTAAAGGCCTTGTCATGGTCTCCCTGCCGGCACACCAAAGGAAGTGTGTCAATAGCTTGGCAAAAGGGGTTGATCATGTCATGTGGGTAAAGTGTACACACTCTGCAGAGTCAAAACTACTTGAGTAGCCGTGCCCACGGACAAGGGCAAGCGTGGAACGCTTTCACATAGTAGATTTTCTGGTTTTGGTTTTAAATGGAAAAATGATGATTTGGTTTAAATGAAAATGTGGTTTGGGAATCCGTGAGTGGCTGGAACTCCCGGATATTAGTTTGGCGGTTGTAGCCAACCAGGTAGTTGGAACCTGAAAAATTGTTATACTTCAATTTAATTAATTATGCTATTTACATTTTGTTAAATGCTGCTTTATGAAATTATTACTTGTAAGCAGATGAAGAGATCAGAGCTAGCTATCCAAGAGCATGCAATCCTCCTTTCGACATCTACGGTGAAGACTTTGATGAGGAGGATGAGCCGGACTTCTAGGGAGCGTCCCCCAGTCGGTTGCCTGTGGGCACATTGACTGGCTCTTTTTGTTGCTACATTTTTCCGCTGCTACTTACTCACTTAAGCCGTAAGGCTCGATGCTTGTAATAATGTGATGATGATGTTTACACTCTTTTGCTTTATTGCTGTTAATTACTTTATGATATGTCTGTGTTATCATCACTGTATGACTGTGTGTGCTAGCTGTTCCTGGACTAGTACGGTGGAAACACAGAGGGTTCAGATTTGGTAATCCGGGTCCCCACAGAGGTGGTATCAGAGCCATATCGACTGTAGGTCGCAACCCTAGATAGAATGGTCGTTAGAATTTCAAAATTATTTTCTAAATCAAACCAATAAACTGGTAATTAATAGATGGTCTCCTCTCACCTTATTCTTAAGTTCTTACTTCTTTCCTTTTTGAAATATTATTTTGAAATTTAAATTTGATCTGATCTCCTGAAATTTCCCTAAGTTTCGGTCGTCTACAAGAATTTCAATCGAAGAAGACGATGGTCATTATTATTTGCAAGACCGGTGAAAGGACTGCTAGAAGAATGAAGTTAACGGAAGATCGCTCAAAAGGACCCCTATGAAGAATAAGTTGATAGTGCCCATGCCCATGTCACTCTTCTTCGCGTAGTAATTGGAGTTTATTGGATTTTGTTGCTGGGTGTGTTGTACACTTGCCCTAGGCATGGTGTCGCAGCCACCTTGCGTTGGAGTTTTAGTTGCTGTTTTGTTTTGGAATGGCTACCTCTCCAGTCTTCTTATCTCTTGCTTTTTCCCTCTCGTCTTGTGCTTTTTCCCTCTCGTCTTTTGCTAACCTTTTCCTTGGCCGTTGCCTCAGATGGAGGGTCAGGGCAGAGGCTGTGGTCGTGGCCGGGCAATGCCACAAGAGCAGCATAGTTCCTCAGAGCAGCAAGGTCAGGCTGAGGAGGAGTTGCCACCGCCGCCGCCGTTTCAGCCTCAAATGGCCGATATGCAGCAAATGATGGCGATGCAACTTCAGCTACTGCAGGCCTTGGCACAGAACATGGTGAACAATCGCACCAAAGACCAGCCCTGGCCAAGTGTTTCAAATGCCGCAATGGCTTGGGAGTTCATGAGGACCCGACCGCCTACCTTCTCAGGCGCAGGAGAGCCTTTGGAGGCAGACGATTGGCTCAGAGATGTGGAGAAGAAGCTTCAGCTGGCCCAGTGCGATGATCGTGAGAAGGTGCTCTACGCCAGCCATCAGCTGAAGGGCGTAGCTGCTACCTAGTGGGACAACTTCTGTGCAGCCCATCAGAATGCTCAGGCAATCACATGGGAGGAATTCACAGAGGCATTCAGGACTGCCCACGTACCTGCTGGAATCATTGAGATGAAGAAGAGAGAGTTCCGAAAGCTGCGTCAAGGGAATCAGAGTGTGTCAGAGTATCTCAATCAGTTCACCCAGCTGTTGAGATATGCACCTGAGGATGTGGCCACTGATAGTGCCAAGATTTGGAGGTTCATGGAGGGTCTGGACCCCGACATCAAAGTTCAGCTGGTTGCACTTGATTTTCCCAACTTTCAGCACATGGTGAACAAGGCCCTAGTGCAGGAGGATGCTCAGCGCCAGCAGCGAGAGTCACGCAAGAGGAAGATGGCTTTCCAGGCTCAGCAGGGAGCGAGTGGGTCACGTCAGCGTTTCCCTCCTCAGCGAGGCAGCAGGACGCTTGTCCCAGGAGCACCCCGCACACCTTCCTCTGGACCTCGCCCAGTCGCTCAGGGACCGTAGCATGTTGCTAGCGCTCAGCCGCAGAAGGGGAACACCAATGCTGCAGGAGTTCAGTGCTTTCATTGCCATCAGCTAGGTCACTATGCCAGTAGCTATCCTCGAGGCGCCACCAATGACACTGCACTGCTCAGCCTTGGGATCCGCTCACCAAGACTCCAACTCAGGATCAAGCCGTGGGCGCCCACACCCCCAAGACTCAAGCGATGCTTGGGAGAGGGGTGTCAACCACGTGGATCGCAGAGGAGGCTCGGGATGCACCGATGTGGTATTGCAGTGCGTTCCTTGTCAATTCAATTCCTGCCATGGTGTTGTTCGATTCTGGAGCATCGCATTCTTTTATCTCTAAGTGTTTTGTTGAGCAATTTGGTTTGAAGTCTTTTCCTCTCAAGAGCCCTATGATAGTGTAATCTCCGGGCAAAGAAATGAAAACAAGTTTGGTGTGCCCAGGTGCCACCATAGAAATCAATGGAGTAAAATTCCTAGCGAATCTTATCCTCTTGGATTCAAAGGGAATAGATGTTATCCTAGGGATGGACTGGTTGACCAAGTTCAAAGGTCAAATTGATTGCGGCCGAAGAGCCATCACTCTCACCAATGTAGAAGGCACTCAAGTGGAGTGTATGTCCGATAAGTCCTCAAGTAGGAAGTGCACATTGAATCAGCTGGAAGAAGTCACTTTGGAAAAAGTGCCTGTGGTGAGTGAATACCCGGATGTGTTTCTGGAGGAGTTGCCAGGCATGCCGCCTGATCGGGACATTGAGTTCACCATAGAACTAGTCCCCGGCACAGCTCCTATCTCCAAGAGGCCCTATCGCATGCCAGCCAATGAACTCGCCGAGATGAAGAAGCAAATTGAAGAGCTGCAAGAGAAGGGATTCGTCCGTCCGAGTTCATCGCCTTGGGGAGCGCCAGTGCTCTTTGTGAAGAAGAAGGACAACAATCATGGATGTAAGGCCGATTATAGAGCTCTGAATGAAGTCACCATCAAGAACAAGTACCCTTTGCCCAGGATCGACGATCTGTTTGATCAGTTGAAGGGTGCTTGTATCTTCTCCAAGATCGATCTGCGATTTGGATATCATCAGCTGAAGATCAGGCCGCAGGACATTCCAAAGACAGCCTTTGCCACTCGGTATGGGTTGTATGAGTTCACAGTCATGTCCTTTGGTCTGACCAATACCCCAGCCTATTTCATGAATCTGATGAACAGGTTTGTGGTGGTATTCATAGATGATATCCTTATCTATTCTCGAGATGAGGCTGAGCATGAAGGACATCTGAGGATGGTCTTAGAGAAGCTCAGAAGTCACCAGCTGTATGCCAAGTTCAGCAAGTGTGAGTTCTTGTTGACTGAAGTTGCATTCTTGGGTCACATCATTTCTGCTGGAGGTGTCTCAATTGACCCGAAAAAGTGAAAGGAGTGCTTGATTGGAGGCAGCCCAAGTCAGTGCCGGACATTCGGAGTTTCCTTGGTTTAGCGGGATACTACAGGAGGTTTATTGAAGGATTCTCGAAGATTGCTAGACCGCTTACCCAGCTGCTGAAGAAGGAGAAGAAGTTTGAATGGACTGAAGCTTGCGAACAAAGCTTTCAGGAATTAAAGAAGAGATTGACTACAGCCCCAAAGGCTCATCTCGCCTTGACATTCAAAGGCTTTGAGATCTATTGTGATGCTTCGAGGTGGTCTGGTTGTGTGTCGATGCAGAAGGCAAGGTAGTCGACACGCCATGCAATTAAGTACCACATGAGGAGAATTATCCAACCCATGACTTGGAATTGGCTGTCATTGCAGCATGCATTGAAGTCAGGAGACACTATCTCATTGGGAATCGGTCGAGATCTTCACTGCACCACAAGAGTCTGAAATACATCTTCACTCAAGCAGATCTCAACTTAAGGCAAAGAAGATGGTTGGAGCTGATAAAAGACTATGATGCAGGCATACATTACCATCCTGGTAAGGCGAATGTGGTTGCCGATGCACTGAGCCGAAAGAGCTACTGCAACAATTTGATGGTTCAAGAAGGTCAGCCTGCTCTTCATGAGGAGTTTCAACGTCTGAATTTGGGGTTGGTGGAAGAAGGGTCTGTTGCTGCTTTGGAAGTTCAACCAACTATGGTGGACCAAATCAAGAAGATGCAGAAGTCAGACAAGGAAGCTGCTAGGATCAAGGAAAGAATCAAGGAAGGTAAAGCTCCAGGGTTCTCAGAAGATGAGGAAGGGACAGTTTGGCTTGGGAAGAGTATCGATGTGCCGAATCAGAAAGAGCTCAAGCAGTTGATACTGAAGGAAGCACATGAGTCAACGTATTCGATTCATCCAGGCAATACCAAGATGTATCATGACCTTTGAGGTGCTTATTGGTGGCCAAGAATGAGAAAGGAAATTGCAGAGTTCATAGCCATGTGCGATGTGTGCCAGCGAGTGAAAGCTAAACATCAAAGGCCAGCAGGTTTGTTGCAGCCATTGAAGGTGCCCAAATGGAAGTGGGAAGAAATTGGGATGGATTTCATCACAGGACTTCCGAGGACCAGGTCAGGCTATGACTCGATTTGGGTTGTCGTGGATCGACTGACGAAAGTTGCACATTTCATTCTTGTGAAGACAACCTATGGGGGAGATAAGCTTGCAGAGCTGTATATGTCTCGGATTGTGTGTATGCATGGTGTGCCCAAGAAGATTGTTTCAGATCAGGGCACCCAATTCACATCTAGATTCTGGCAAAAGTTACAAGAAGCATTAGGCACCAATCTGAACTTTAGTACAGCTTATCATCCCCAGACGGATGGACAGACTGAGCGGGTGAACCAGATTCTGGAGGACAAGTTGAGAGCTTGTGCACTGTCCAATGCAGCCAGCTGGGATCAGAGTCTGCCGTACGCGGAGTTCTCCTACAACAACAGTTATCAGGCCAGCTTGCAGATGTCGCCATTCGAAGCTCTTTATGGAAGGAAGTGCAGGACACCCCTTTGTTGGCATGAGACAGGAGATCGACAAGTCTTCGGCCCGGATATTCTGCAAAAAGTTGAGGAACAAGTGAAGATGATTCAGGAAAGGTTGAGGACAGCGCAGTCTAGGCAGAAAAGTTATGCAGATAATCACAGAAGAGAGTTGACCTTTTCTCCTGGTGACTTTGTGTACCTGAAGGTCTCCCCACTCAAAGGAATGCGTTGATTCCGAGTTCGTGGCAAGTTGGCACCAAGATTCATTGGACCTTTCCCAATTCTAGCCAGAAGCGGGGAAGTGGCGTATCAGTTGGAGTTGCCACCGTAGCTGGCGAATGTCCATAATGTGTTTCATGTGTCACAGCTGAGGAAGTGCCTCAGAGTGCCAGAAAGTCAGATGCAAGTTGAAAATGTTGAGATGCATGAAGATCTGACCTATCCTGAGTATCTGATCAGAATTCTGGATGAACCATCCAGAAGAAGAAGAAGCCACCTGGGAGCGCGAAGAGGATCTTCGAGCGGAGTACCCCAGCCTGTTTCCCTAGTTAGTCCCAAATCTCGGGGTCGAGATTTCTTATTAGGGGGAGAGGTTTGTAACATTCCGTTTTTCAATTTCTTGGAACTCGAATTTCAAAATCCGAACCTGTCGCAATTTATTTGAATTAATTTCAGCTTAAACTAAAATTTTAAAGTCAAAAAGAATTTAATTTGATTAATCTATATTTCAAATTAGTTATTTATTATTTTTATTGGGTTCCTTGTGCTTCATTTGATTTTTCTGTATTTTTGGGGATTTTTTCGGATTTATTTGCTATTTATTGGATTTATTTGAAGTTTATTCGGATTTTATGGATTTTCTTAATTCGGAAATTCTTCTCTTATTTTTGGGCCGACTTCACTGTTCATTCTGCTCGGCCCATTTCTATTTCACCACCGCCCGGCCCAACTTCCTTACTCAGCCGACTCAACCAAACCCTAAACCTAGATCATACCTGAGCCGTTGGATTTTAATCCAACGGATCAATCTCAAGATGCCGCCCTAAGTGATAAAGGCCGCTCGACATCGATCCAACGACCCACGACGTGACACGTCGACCCGAGCTGCGCCGCCACCCGAAACCTAGCGCCGCAGCGACCAACCTCACTTTCCGTGCCATTTCCCGCAACCCTAGACTATTTAAGGCCACTCCGACTTCTACGCCGTGTTCGCCACCTCCGCCAAGACATTTCTCCTCTCATCAAGTGAGATGCCATTTGAGGTCAGGCGACTTTGCCGGAGTTCCCAACCCGTGCCCGAGCTTTCTCAGCCGTTTTCCATCAACTCCGGTGTGTCTTCGCCGCCATCTCTAGTGCCGTTGAACTCATCACGTCAACCTCTACCAGATTCACTAATCCTTTCACTCGCTCCACACCGATTCACGGCTATGATGTCTTCTTCCTCAAGTCCGGGGGCTTGCCGCCATTGCCGCGACCGCACCACCAGAGCCGCCTCGACGGTCATCAACCGCTAGATCCGCACCACTTGTCGCATGCCCGGTAAGCCTCCCCGAGCCAACTGCCTCGTCACCTCTTGTAACCCCCGTGTCCGCCACGTGGCGCCGCGTGCTAGCCACGTGTGCGCCACCTCAGATCTCGTGCTCGCATGGTTGATGCGTTGGCGTCGCCACGTCAACCCTAATCTACGTGTGAGCCACGTGTGAGCCATGTGTCCGCCATGTCCCCGCCACCGTACGCTTTAGATCTGAGTGTCCGCCACGTTGCGCCATGTTGTGCCACGTCACTGCCACATCACTGCCATCTCTGCCCTAGAATGCCGCGTGGCCGCCACATCATCATGCCTGCCACGAACCCTAGAGCTCTCCCGTGAACCCGGTTCGCGATGGACCGTGTCGCTGACACGAGGGTACCACCTATCAGTCGCATAATTTTTCTGTTTCTGAGTTATTCCGAGAAATCCGAAGAAACCCAGCCAATAGCATAGTGACACGTGTCAATCTATTTTATTTTCTGATTTTCTCTCCCATTAAAACTTCGGAAGGCCCGTTCTCCTCCGTTCGAACTCCGATTTGGATGATTCAAATTTATAAATTCATCTAAAATCAAGATCTATCTATTGGTGTATTTATTCACTACTACAAATGTAGGCTTATATCGACGATACGATCACGCACGGTTTTGAAAACCGCTCGTAATATGGAACATCACGACGGTTATGTACTCAAACCGTCAAGCATATATCATGACGGTTTTATATTACAGCCGCTCGTGATACAAGAAATATCACGACGGTTTCTAAATATAACCGCTCGTGATGGCTACAAGATTCATTACAGGCGGTTTAACTAAAATCGTCAGGATTTCACTGACGGTTATATAACACAACCGCTCTGTAATATCTATAGTAATCATTATGCATTTGTTATATTTAGAAACCGCTCATGATATTTTTGTATCACGACGCTCGTAATATAAAACCGCTCGTGATAATACCGCCTCCGTAAAAACAGAGCCTCGATCCATCCACTTCGCTTATAGGGTTTCGTTTCTATGCTAAGTGGCTACTGTGGAAGTGAGGCGATTTTTTGAAAGAAAGCCATTGATTTCAAGGGTGATATTAGATTCATTTGATTTTGGTGATCTAAGGTTAGTAATGAGTTCTCTAATTGCATGCGCATCGAATTCAATATCTAGGTTTGTTAGACGTAATTAATTTAAAGATTGTTTGATTAGATCTAGTTTAATTGTAGTGGATCCATATGTTGTTTGTAATATTTGGTTAGTAATGTGTTTTAATTGCATTATATTCAATATCTATCTTGATAAGGAAGGAATTTGATGATTTTTAGATCTAGCTTGTAGAACCATGTGTTGGTTGTTTGATGTATAAGGTTAGCTAGTAATGGTTCTATTTGCATAATATAATATTCGATCATGATGTAGCTATCTAGCTTGTTAGGATAGAATTTAAAGATTGTTTAGATCTAGCTTATAGATCAATTCAAGTCTTTTGGTGATGTAAGGTTAGTAATGGGTTCTAATTTCATTATTATATTGAAGATTAATTTGAATTGTGTTAATTATTTCTTTGTGATGTAATTAAGGTATGTAATTGCATAATTAGTTTAAGAATGTGCATACGCCCTACACCGTGCACTTAATATTTAACACAAAGTGTTACATGTGTAGCGAGATGGATCGGTCGATGTACCGAGAACCGCATTTGAGTGCCGAGTACCTTAATGGCGCTCCACTTTCAAAAGAGCCGCAGAGGAGGATATGTTTAATAAGGGGTGCAATTCATGTCATGTCCGTGCATTGATTGCGGAAATCAAGATGTTTCAAACTCGCCACAGATCGGCTAACACTTGATTCAAGGGTTTCAAAAGGGCTATACATGTTGGACCACCATGGCATAAGAGCATAATATACAGAAGCAAAGCAAGTAGTGTTAATATCGTCGACGATGTCAATGATATGTCTGATGATCATATCGATTGAAGCCCGATGAGGACAAAGTTGCACGATGACAATTTGATCAGATGCTACGCGATGCGTATGGAAACCTTGATGACAGGAATATGGACAGTGCCTGTGGCTTAATGGAGGACTCTGAGAAACCTTTGTTCGCAGGGTGCAAGTTGAAATACACAAGGTTATCATCCGTGCTTCAACTACTCAAATTGAAGGCAAGCAACGGTTGGTCCGACAAGAGTTTCACAACAATACACGCCTTTTTATGACATGCTTCCAAAGGAAACGAAGGTCGACAAGCACCTACAAAGCCAAGGTGTTCTTTGTCCCTTGGGAATGGAAGTAGAAAGAATACATGCATGTCCAAACGATCAGATCCTGCACCGCAAAGAGTACACAAACTTGCATATATGTCCGTGTGCAATGCATCCCTAAGACAAGCGTAAGAGTCATTCAGATGATGATGGCGAGAGCATTGAGGTGAAAAAGGTCCTCTCGCTAAGGTGGCATGGTATCTCATCAGAATTCCCCATTTGAAGCGCTTTGTTTGCGAACCCAAAGGAGGCAAAACTGCTATGCTGGCACTTTGAGGAGCGAAGAATGATGGAATGCTAAGGCACCCTACCGATTCCATCCAAAGGAGAAACATCGACAGAGCTTTCAAGAATTCGTGGATCCGAGAAATATAAGGTTTGGATTGAGTATGATGGAATGAATCCTTTTGGTAACATGAGCAATCGGCATAGCACTTGGCTCAGAATCAGATTCACAACCTTCCTCCTTGGTTGTGTATGAAGCGGAAGTACATTATGTTGTCTCAGGCTTATCCAAGAACCGAAACAACTCGGGAACGATATTGATGTGTACCTAGCTCCATCGGTGGAAGATCTAAAACACCGTGGGTTACCGGGTACACGATGGGATGCGCATAAACGAGAGAACTTTACTTTGCATCGCTTGTTGTTCTCGCACCATAATTGATTACCCCGCTTGCTAACTCAATCGTGCCGAGTACAAAAGGAACCAAAGCCCGACTCACCGCTAGATGATACCGAGAGTTTATGGTGAATCACTCCCGCAAAATCGGTACATGCGCCATCAGAGGTTCCTTCGAGGAATCACCCATATCGCAAGATGAAGCAACTTTTCGACGGAAGGAACGAAATGGTCCAGCTCCAAGGCGTTTGAGCGGAGAGATGTTCATGACATTGTTAAGGATTTGATGTTGCGATGGAAAGGACGAAATCAAGTACCCGTGAAAAGAGCATGTGGAAGAAGAGATCAATATTCTAGGACCTACCTTATCGAGCACCTAGAAGTTCGCCATCGATCGATGTCATGCACGAGAGAAGAATGTCCGTGATGCGTGATTGGTCTCTTACTCAACATTAAGGGTAAAACAAAGGATGGTATCAACGCACGGCTTGACTTGGTCGATATGGGCATAAGACCGAAGTTAGCACCAAAGAGACCGATAAAGGCCGACGCATTTGGAACTCGCTTGTTATACTGTCAAAGGCCGAAGAACTGAATCGCGCTGCTTGCATGGTGTGAAAGTTCCGTCCCTACATTCCTCCAACATGAAGAGACTTGTTTCGCAAGATTTGAAATTAACCGCATGAAGTCTCATGATTGTCATGTGCTGATGACACGATGCTCCTCGTCGCAATTAGAAGTATTTTGCGGCCAAGGTCCGAGAGACAATCACTAGGCTGTGTTATTTCTTTAACACAATCGCCGAAGGTCATCGATCCCGGCGACTAGATGCTCGCAAGTCGAGGTGGTGATGACTCTATGTAATCTTGAGATGTATTTCCTCCATCATTTTTCGATATCATGGTCCATCTCATTGTTCACCTTGTGACAGAGATAAAGATATGCGGTCCAAGTGTTCCACGTAGCATGTACCCGCTCGAGAGGTACATGGGAATTCTCAAGTCTTACGACGGAATCGATCTTGTCCGGAGGGTAGCATTGTCGAAGGTTATGCAATGTAAGAGGCCGCCGAAGTTCTACGCCGATTACATGGCCCAGTCGAACCAATAGGTGTGCCTCGATCTCGCCATGAGGGGAGGCTCCAGGTATCGGGACCATCGGAAGGAAAGCAATCACGCCGATTCGGTTATGATGCTCGAGCCCATTTCACGGTTTTGCAACACATGGTCAGTAGTGTCCGCCTATATCGCCGAAAGCACAAGCAATGGCTAAGGCAAGAGAATCCAAAGACGGCAGAGTCTTGGATCACGAGACAAGATAACCTTCAATTCAACAAATGGTTGAAGGAGCGACCTATCACTGGGAGCTCGCCGATGACACGCCGACATGGTTGGCAAAAGGACCAACTTTTACAGTTGTCACATGGAAAGGATATGACTTAAATGGGTACACATTTTACACGAGAGATCAGGATATGAAGAGCACAAACTAGAACAGCGGTGTCCACATAGATGCATTCAATAATACCACTGGGTTGACGAGGAGCTCCTACTATGGGTTCATAGAGGAGATATGGGAGCTCGACTACGTACTTTTCAAGATTCCCTATTTCGGTGTCATGGGTCCACCTCCAAAGACTTGAAGGTTGACAGAATGGCATCACTCTCGTGGACCTCGAACGTGTCGGATACCAAGATGAACCATTCAGATTTCGCTAACCAAGTTGTTCAAGTCTTCTATGTAACCGAATTCGGCCCAACAAGAAGCGCCACGAAGTTCTTCAGGAAAAGAAGAATTGTCTGAGTTGAGAATGTAGTAGATGAGGAAGAGTACAATCAATTTGATGAGTTGCCACCTATCGGAAATGACATCCTCGTCCCTAAGAACAACATGAGGAAGCAAGCTACACACGCGCCGATCATCATGAAGGGCTAATTTTCATACAAAAGAATAAGCATGTGGTATGAAGTTATGAGAAGGGTGCATTGTCATCATGCTTACTAATTTTCATGTGTAATAATATTACATTAATGCTATTGTAAAGATGATACGACCCATCATGCTTTGTACATATGATTGTGATGATCTTTGTAAGTAGCATGTGAAGCATCCAATTATGTATATAGGATTGTGATGATCTTTGTAAGTAGCCAGAAGCATCCGGATTGATGGAAAAGATGCAAGTATGAGAGCACGATTTATTCCTTAATATCAATATGATTCCACATACATGATTCAAAGATGGCCATTCGTATATAATTGATGACAAGAAATAAATTATGTAGACTATGGCAAACAAGAATGTAATCGATCATGTCTACTTTGGCAATATGGAAATAGTTGTATGTGATTGCTTTCGATTTTAGGGTTGAATTAAGGATTAGAATCTCCACATCAACCACAAGATGCCTATATTCGTTAACTACAACTTTCCGTAAGATACAACAAAGTGGCATGCATAAGAGTCGATCGAATCGAACCGACAAATGAATGTTAGTGAACAAGATATATCACGACGGTTCTTTAACATAACGATTGTCACTGATCTATTATATTTGTCATCGACGGTTCTATTATATAACCGTCCGTGATATTCAACATCACGCACGGTTCTATTATAGAACAATTCCGTGATATTCAACATCACTGCATCGTTCTATTATAGAACCGCTCGTGATAATACATCATGCATCGCTATATTTTAGAACCGTCTGTGATGTGCTCTCCTCTATATATCTCCCGTGCGCAAGGCTGATTCACAGAGCGGCAAACCCTAACTCTTTGAGACATTTTGTGTCACGCGGCGGCCTCCCCCTCCCGGCGTCCTCCCCTCGGCCTCCCTCCTCCCTGTCCTCCCCAGATCGACGCGGTCCCCATCATCGCCCTCCCCCGCAGCGACGGTTCTCGGCGTCCCTCCCTCGGTGACCTCTCCCCATCGCCGCCCTCCCCGCAGCGACGCGGTCCCCATCGTCGTGTTCGCTCTTCTTCAACAGCAATCGTGCCGTTTCGGTGTATGTGCCGCGATCTTTCTTTCTTTCTTTTTGTTGGCAGTGGGTGATTGGTACTGCTCTATGAGTACCGATCTAGTATTTCTGGGGGACTAGCCATCGAGCTAGAGGCCGTTTCTCGATCTGGAGGCTCTGATTTTGTTCTACTACTGCTGTTCGATGATGATTCAATTAAATGAGGCTATATTGATCTCGCTAGTTAGTGAGTTCCTTGTGTGATTCAAAGACTGCTTAGATCATTGTGTCTAGAATTCAACTTGGTCGTTGTTGTCATTGCACATGTGATATGCTATCCCGTCTGTGATTCAGCTCTTATACTGCATTTATTTTCGCTTGTCCGCTATGTGGATGTCCTAGTTTTAGGAGGTGTCATTAAATTTTTATTAAGTTCGCAACCTCCTAGTTCGCTTTGTCCCTGCTGCTCAAGAGCTTTTCATAGTCCATAGTTGAGTTCTAGTGAATCAATTTTCTTAACCAAAGGTCAATTGCGAGATTCACTAATCTCGATTTGTATACCCCTGTGATATATTGTTGAAATTGATGTTGAGGGTTCTTAATTAAGAGCAACCCATCAATTTAGATAATCTGAGAGCAAAGTTGCTTATAAGCTAGTCCTTTGTGTTATCTTGTTTATGTCATACCTCTTGTGTGTGAATTATGTATTCTCATATATATGCTTAAGAGGAATAATAAACAAAGTCTTGCTCTTATACTCGCACTTATTTCTCGCTTGTCCGCTGTGTGGATGTCCTAGTTTTAGGGAGGTGTCACGAAATTTTTATTAAGTTCGGCAACTTCCTAGTTCGCTTCTTTTGCTAAAAGGCTAATAACAAGCCATTTAGGCTAGTTCTTTTAAAAGGCTAATAACAAGCCATTTAGGCTAGTTCTTTTAAAAGGCTAATAACAAGCCATGGTATCCACAAACTTATTCACTCTAATTTGATTTTATTTGTTCTTCTCTTTAGTTCGCTCAAACTATTTTAACTTATAAAGAAGATGTCGTCCTCTAATCCATCGTCTGAAGGACATGATGTGCCCTCAAAAGAAGAATCGACCCGCGCTGCAAGAGGACCAAACAAAAGGCCAACAGACCGATATACCATTACAGAGATCGATCCAAAGGATGGGGCCCTAGAAAGCCAAAAAGGCAATAATGCATTTCGAGTATGTGTGGGATAGTAGCACGAACGGGTTCCGATCACGCTATCTTCCGGAGGTTGGTGACTATTGAGGCTCGCAATGCCTTGTCGACGGAAGTTCTTTCATCGCTCAACATTCCGTAAGAATTCGCCGCCCCTAGTGCGACGCAGATGCACCGCTATGCAGAAAGGCATGGAAGACCTTCAAGCATACGCCAGAGACTACGCCAAGAAGAATATAGATCCATACTCTAAGTATGGGTTCATTGATGCGACACGTGGTATGCTTTTGTTGAGATGAAGACGACGCATTTAATTGCAAGGCCAAAGTGAAGCAAACAAGGCCTTGCAGCAAGGAACACTCACCCCCACAGACTGCACCGCTGGCTACGCGGGAAGAGAGCGCAATGGGACAGGAGGACGAGGAGGGTATCTCGCCATTTCCAAAGAATCACAGATCCACGTGCTGAGATCGCTAAGAGCGAGGTCTTCGCCACATCCTCCGCAACCGCCTCCTTCAGAAACCCCAGCGGACGAGGAAGTCCGCCAACGCCGTAATATATAAATCGAACTACCAATTTTACGTAATTAGTCCATGACTTCATAAGTGAAATAACTTGTCAGGATCTTGCAGGTAGCGTAGAGTACACAATCGGCCAATGGCTCTTTTTTGCCAGACAGAGAGAAAGATACACTGTCCATGGCCTTGGGAAAGAAGGAACACCCTGGTCGTACAAGAGGCATAGGGGTTTTTGTTCCATAGAAAACTGGATTCCTGTAAGACTTCCACGATACCAAGTAAGAAGAGAACTAAAGCCGAGCGAGTCAAATCTTATAAAGAATTTGGAGGACAAGTTGAGAGGAGAGTTGAGAGAAGAGTTGAGGGAGAACCGAGGGAAGAATTTTATGAAAGGATAAGAATCCTCGAGGAAAGGCTCACCAATCAAGAAAGAAATACTGCACAAGCCCTGTAGTATGTCCGCAAGTCAGCCCCATCGCCTGTAAGAGCAGCCAGGCATCCGCTCCTCCAAGTGACATAGATGAACATAGCGGACTTATCCTCAGATGTGACATTAAGGTGGCCACGCAAAGGCAATCTCCAAGTGAGAATTAACAATGACACCGCTCCTCCGATGGTGCTTGGGCATGGCATATCCATCCACTAAGGGGACCATGGTGCACGGTACCATGATAGCGCCGGGTTTCACCAAGGTCAATGTGGACGGGGTATTTGATAGTTTCAAAATTGTCGATCTACAGAAGCCGCCAAACGACGAGATCGTGAAACTTGGGGATGCCATTGGCACATTCATCCAATGGCCTAGCAACGACATCTCCCTGGTTGCCCCTTCTGTCATGCAACAACCGCGACGATCTGATTCGCCTATTGTATCGCCGTCTGATCAGTTGGCTACCAAATCAGCAGTGGTACAGCAGACCCCACTTGATGTACATAATATTGACCTCTTTCCTGCCCATTCCTCTCCCGTGAAGGGTTCATACAAAACAAAGAAAGGCAAGGGAAAACAGAAGAAAGAAGGGCAAGAACAAGTCGACTATCCATCTGCTGAGTTGGCTAAAAAATACAAGCTAGGAGAGTCATTACTAACGAAAGGCAGCGTAACTTCACTTGGTATAGCTTGCCAACAATTGCATACTTGGTACATGCAACAAGCTGGAAAGCCAGAGCGTGAACGCATAACAAGTATCGCCATAAGTTCAAGTATGAACATCTATTCAACGACTCACGGGGGCTTCTTCACGGTCGATTTTCGGACTTGTTCCATCTCTACAACCTCGACGCCTCGACGCCAAGACTCATAAGATGCTGGACCTTGTAAGTGTGTGCTATCACAGTTCTACATTCGCCTAATAGTGATAATTGTCCTCCAATATATATATAATTCGCTTTGTATATATAGATACATGCAACCGAAGCGACACGGCAGAAACTATCGATCGGTTTCTCGACCCACATATAGTCTCAAAGCAAACAATGGATCTGGATATAAACATGGTCGAGAAATACGTGATAGAGGCATTGCTAGCACAAAAGATAAAGAATTCATACTTATACTCCATAACCCGTGGTACGTAAGTGCTACCACATGCTATACTTTGGTCTCAGACTCGCACACAACTCGCTTTCGCTCATTGTCCATTGTGATGTACCTGTAGGTTTCATCGGGTTCTAATTGTAATTGAACCAGCCACAAACCGGTTAAGTACCTTGATTCCGGACGTGGCGAAACCACGACTTGACACCTATCGCAAAATTACTCACCGTAATCACGTTTTCACGCACATGGTCGTGTAAGTTGTTCCGTGTTTATATTGCTATTGGAATGGCTTAGGCTAACCTTTTGCAATCTTGTAGAGCGCTCAAACACGTGAAAGA